>CM040117.1:13448781-14112680 GCA_022559845.1 Amorphophallus konjac | reverse complement strand
TTTGATGAGGTCGTGTTTCTTCTAAGCTTCCTTTCTTGGTGACGCCTTTGAGTAGGACGTGTTTTAACAATTAACGACCTATGGAACGGCGTCTTTCATGCTGTTAACGCCCTATTCTTAGGCGTGTTTTATTGGCCTACGTTTTTGCCCTCCCAATGCTTTTGAATGAACTTAAGTGCTATTATTTGATGAAATTGTTTATGATTAAGCACTTATGATCGTGTCATGTTCTGAATTGATAAATGAAGTCTAATAACTTTCAAAGTGCAGAAGTTTGCAGGATTCAGGGCGTTTGGATCGCTCATGGGAGCAACATCGTGTCACCTTGTATTGTTTCTTATAAGCATTATTATTATCATATGATATCTACGATATTATAGTATATCAGGGACCTTGTGGTTATGATGAACCTGAAATTTGAGTTCCCCTTTATCAAAAACGAAGACGATTTCAGGAGAATCTTGATCACACGGATAGGCCGTTGAGTTGTTAAAGGCTTGGGACGATGGTTCCACTTTCTGAGTTGATACGTGGACAAACGGGCTTCGGCTTAGTGTTAGCTCAGAAATATGGATTCTTGACCAAACCTAAACAGCTTAACAATATTATCCTTGATTATTTTCTATTTAGTTTGTTTTAATCTTTTCTTTTAGCCCAGCATGCATCATGTAGGACTTTGAGTTTCATGCTGAAAATCTTATATTATGGCGATAATGAAGTTCACTCGCTCTCGATTAAGTTGACATGAGATATTCCATTCCAAATCAAGTACTTCGTTCTATTTGAAGCCATTCAGGCTGATCCCTTGAAAGTGTTCCTTTGTTGGATCTTTATCCCAATTCTCTTTACTTTTCTGCAAAATTTACCTTGGTTGCAGCACGTCCACATTGGCTGGTAATCGCTCTCCAATGGTCTTTCCCTGTCGTGTCCGCGCGCACACCCTTTATTTATTTTGATCTCCTTTTATCCGACAAACCGATGTTTCCTTGGAATCACTCAGAGTTGTTTCACTCAGAATCTTGGAAAGATTTCAAATGCTCAAATGTCTGAGGCGTGTCACATCACACCTTGGCATCTACTTATCAGTTCGTTCCACCTCATTTCCTTTCATTACACTTCGCTCCATTTCCGTCTCACTCCCTTGCAAAGCAGACGCCAAGGCGGGGCAGCTGTAGACACGCCAAAATTGACGTTTTGATTGATCAAATCTCATGTTATTATGTAAATGCCCCAAGTGGACTTCAATATTCTTATAATATGAAGTTTTTCTATTTTTGTGATTTTTCCTGCATTTTTGTGATTCACGACTTTGGTAAGGGCGTTAATTTATAAAGTCACGACCTGTAATAAGGCGTTTTCACAGAAAGGACGACCGTGCGACAGGGCGTCAATTCTTGGTATTATACGCTAATTTCTGGAATTATCATAAAAGGCATTTTCTGAGTAACGCCTTTCCTCAAGGCGTGTTCTTAATAAACGCCGTAATCATAGGCGTGTTATATCAGCGTTTAAACAGAGCAAGTTTTATTTCTAAAATTAAATCCAGGAAGAAACGTCCTTTGCTAGGTCGTGTT
Organism: Amorphophallus konjac; assembly: GCA_022559845.1. Classification (NCBI taxonomy): domain Eukaryota; kingdom Viridiplantae; phylum Streptophyta; class Magnoliopsida; order Alismatales; family Araceae; genus Amorphophallus; species Amorphophallus konjac. The sequence goes on along the minus strand of CM040117.1, from coordinate 14,111,106 downwards.
TTAAGAAACGCCTTTGTTGCGGTCGTCAATTCATCAAGAGACGTCCTCGATTAAGGCGTGTTTCGCTCCAGAGTCCTTCCTTTTTCAAACTTTCCCTCACAGTTCCCTATCGTAATTTGGTCTCTTGCTCGATCTTAATCCTTCCTTGAATGCCTCATTACCCGTTCTGATCTTACCTTGCTTGATCACATCCAATCGAGGCTATAAATTGAAGCCTGGGTTGAAAGGTTGAAGGGTTGAAAGGTTGAAGGGTTGAAGCGTTGAAGCATCCGTAAAAGAGGTTGAAACGCTTGTAAGAGGGTTAAGCATTTTTTTCACGAACAGAGCCTTCTTCATCCGGCTTCATCCATATATTTCTGTCGTCTTCATTCATTTTTTCCTTTACTGTCGCCAGGGACAGCAGGATTTCACCCCTTTTCATCTCTTTATTTTATTTATTCATATCACTCCATTCATCATACACGTTCATCCTTTATATTTATTCACACTTTATTGTCATACTCCCCCTCCCTTAAGTCTTGTTAAGGGGTTTTGAAAACAACCAAAAAATAAGGTGCGCATGTGCCTTTCTTTCCTTCATTATTACATGTCTATTTGGATAGATGCTACTGCGTTTTGGGCTGACCCTTCTCTTCTTGTTTGTGTTTATTGTCCGTTTTGCAAGGTAATCAACTAAGAAGACCCACTTCATCGGCCGGCCGATTGAAGTTGGAGGAAGAAATCCACATCCATCCCGCGTCTCAAATTCCACCAGGTATACGCGATCACTTTTCTTCTTATTGAGGTAATCCCTCTGGCGATCACAACTCCTTTTAAGCACCTCGTGCTTCATCATTCATTCATTTTTTTTTATTTTTTTTTATTTATTTCTATTCATAAGTGTGGATTTTAATCTGCATCTACACCAAGGAGGCTCTTGTCAATTTCCACTTTTTCTTCTCATTAATTCACAAAAAATGGAAATACATGCCTTATATAATAAATGGAAAATGACTCAAAATGCCCTTAGATCTAGAATTAGGAGGGGCATACAAGGTGTATAACTAATTAGTTCTAATAGCATTTTTTTCAAAAATTAAATTGGACCAAAAAGGGGGGGGCGCCCCCTTGACCAAGGGGACAAGGTAGGTAAGGTAGGTAGCCTCCTTTGAAATTTTAAACCACTTGTCTCCCCATGTGTCAATTGACTAGTCAATCCATCTAGAAGGTCACCTAGGACTTTGACCAGCCACACATGGCTTAGGTGGACCAATGGGGAAGGACTGGGGGCCCCCTTGCTGGACCTACTGACATTTTGCACAAAAACCCACTAAGACTTACAATTGTGTACCCATATATCACAAGGGTATACATACAAATACAAGAGGACATAAATGCAAATAAAATGTGAGCGGTCTTGCCTTGATGTCCCCATCAGTAAGTCTCCGTGACCCTGAGATTCCCATTAGGACGTCGAGCTAGTTGTACCCTCAAAACCCAATTGGCTAGAACGCACTTACACTACCGGTGTTTTTCTGAGCTCTGGATATTAGCGGCTGTTATACGCGCGTGGGGAGTCACTTGTGTTTTGTCCTCGCGGCGGGGGACGCACACTCGCCTTTTACGGAAGGTCGAGATAGGTTGACTGGGTGCACGGGGATTCCGGGGGTGTTGAGAAGAAGGTAGAGGGAACGATATGAATGCGCTGGAAGGGATGGCGTATGGCTAATCATTCTGTGAGACTGGGACAATGATGGCTGGGTGGAATGCGGGCATGCCAGTCGATTTCTCGACAATCACCTATGGAACCAAGGATTGACTGGGGAAGCGTCGCCAGGACGCGGCACGGACTCGAGAGATCGGGCAACACGTGGATAAAAGGGGTTCCACGGGTGCGAGTGCGCAGGCGATTATGGGGATTCGTATACTGAACGTCTTTCTCCACCGGCCGCAAGCAACCGGTGTTTATTTTACATCGGATTGAATCCAAATACCTTTGTTTCTACTACCGAAGTGAGAGTCAGGGACCCTGGGAGCCGCGACGTTGGGAGGGATTAGTCCGTGCAATAGTGACAGGGCAACAGCAATACAACAGGGATAACTGGGGGTAGAGCGACTGGTTCCGAGGAGGAAGGGGACCCGCTCCCTTACAAGATTACATTACATCTATGCCATGAAAGGCATTTATATGGGGGCGTGAGAGCCCGATTACAAGTGCTTGCAAGCCACAGGATAATTCTGACATTCATGACGGTCCCCGGGTCATTGCATTATTGTGCAGGTAGTTCTGTATCTGTACATGGTGTCCGTCAGAGGACCTTGACTCAGCAGGATGGCGCCCGAGGGGCGTCACAATGTATTCCCGACATGAGACAGTGTCGAGGTCAGGGCAGTAGGGGTGCCGTAGGCACCGTTGTGCTGGGGAAGTTGAGTGGTCAGGTGCCGCGGGCCCCGATGTGACTGGAGTAGCTGGTAGTCGGGTGCCGGAGGCACCGTTGTGACTGGAGCTGTTGAGTGATTGGGTGTCGCGGGCCCTGATGTGACTGGAGTAGCTGGCAGTCGGGTGCTGAGGGCACCGTTGTGACAGGAGTTGTTAAGTGATCGGGCGCCGCGGGCCCCGATGTGACTGGAGTAGCTGGTAGTTGGGAGTCGGGGGCACCGTTGTGACTGGAGTTGTTGAGTGATCGGGTACCGCGAGCCCCGATGTGACTGGAGTAGCTGGCAGTCGTGTGCCGGGGGCACCGTTGTGACTGGAGTTTTTGAGTGATCGGGTGCCGCGGGCCCCGATGTGACTGGAGTACCTAGCAGTCGGGTGCCGGGGGCACCGTTGTGACTGGAGTTGTTGAGTGATCGGGTGCCGCAGGCCCCGATGTGACTGCAGTAGCTGGCAGTCGGGTGCTGGGGACATCGTTGTGACTGGAGTTGTTGAGTGATCGGGTGTCGCGGGCCTCGATGTGACTGGAGTAGCTGGCAGTCGGGTGTCGGGGGCACCATTGTGACTGGGGTAGCTGGCAGTCGGGTGCCGGGGGCACCGTTGTGACTGAAGGAACTGGGCGCCGTGAAGAGGCTGAGACCCGAGTACAGGTACATGTATTTAACTGGTTTCATGCTATATGAGAGTCACGTGGGCTTTACAAATGGGCCGAGGAGGCCGAAGTACAATGGGCGCAAGTCGCGGGGCAATTCCGACACGTGGGTCGGTCCCCGGGCCAATGCAGGATAAGGTAGATATCCGCGTGTTTTACAGAGGCTCTCCATGAGGAGATGGAGACAAGCCCAACTACCTAGGTGGTAGAGGAGGTCGTGGGCTGGCGCCTGTCGGAGGTCGGACACGTCTCAAGGTTGGTGGCCGGGTCTCGGCCTTGGAAGGCGAATGTCATTATGGGAGTCGAGGCCGGCCCCGCGAATATTACTCCTGGGCCAGTGGTCCGGCTAACTCGAGTCATCAGTCAGAGCGGTCGGCGGCCAGCTCGTGGCGGGTAGTAGGCACGCGATTCCGTGGCAGAAGTTGGTGCGGCATCATGGCGTATGCGTAGCCAACGTGGGTTGTCATACGCAGATGGACCCGAGATACGTGTGTGTTTGCCGTTGTCATAACGCCTTATACGCGACGAGCATGGACTTGTATGCGATGGCTAGACGCCGCGTGAGGGGAGTACGTGTGACATACCCTCGGAGTATACGAGCCGATCAACAAGCCAACCACGCGCGCACTTAGTTCCTCGCGTCCCCGACCCTTGCCGAAGGCCTCGAGAGTCCGAGGGTGTGGCAGTTAGGTCGGAGGGTGTTCTATTGCCTCTCCATTTTTTCTTCTCTCTCTTGAGCTCCCTAGGGGGGGATTTTATAGGGAAGATGAAAGGTTGGAAGGGGTTTACCCAGACCAAGTTGAGGGTTGGGTTTGGTCCGTGTAAACCTTTAGAAAAAAAAAACTTCTTTTCTTTTTTTTGGTTTACGGAGTGGGGGAGGGAGGATTTAGGTGGACTAGCCCAGGGAGCTGGTCTGGTCCGCCTAAACCCCTCCCCTAGGGGGGTTTAGGCAGACCAGACCCAAGGCTAGGTCTAGTCCGCCTAAACCCCTTCCCGGAGGGGTTTACGCGGAGTAAAAAATGTTTTTTGTTTTTTGTTTTCTGTGGGGTTTGGGCGGACTAGGTTGAGGGGTGAGGCTAGTCCGGGTAAACCCCTTCCCCATGGGGGGTTTACGCTGGCTAGGGTGAGGGGTGAAGCTGGTCCGGGTAAACCCACTCCCCATGGGGGGGTTTAGGCGGACCAGCTTTAGGGTTGAGGCTGGTCCGGGTAAACCCCCTCCCCATGGGGGGTTTACGCGGGCTAGGTTGAGTGGTGAGGCTGGTCCGGGTAAACCCCCTCCTCATGAGGGGTTTAGGCGGACCAACTTTGGGGGTGAGGCTGGTCCGGGTAAACCCCCTCCCCATGGGGGGTTTAGGCGGACCAGCTTTGGAGGTGAGGCTGGTCCGAGTAAACCCCCCAAAATGTTTAGGCGGGTTTGACTGGGGGGTTTACCCGGGTTTAACCGCGGGTTTGACTGGGGTTTGACTGAGGGTTTTACTGGAGGTTGACCGAGGGTTTGACTAGGGGTTGACTAGGGTTTGATTGAAGGTTGATTGGGGGTTTGACTGGGTTTGACTAAGGGTTTGACTGGGGGTTGACTGAGGGTTTGACTAGGGGTTTGACTGGGGGTTTGACTGTGGGTTGACTGAGGGTTTGACTAGGGGTTTAACTAGGGTTTGATTGAGAGTTGACTGGGGGTTTGACTGGGGGTTGACTGAGGGTTTGACTGGGGGTTGACTGGGATTTGATCGGAGACCCCCGCAAGGGGCTCTGCCCCCTTGACCCCCGCGACCTGACCGCTCAGGTCGATCCGTGTGACCTGACCGCACAGGTCAATTCGCGTGGGAGGGCACATGATGGTGGTGCATGACGTGATGGGTTGCTGGGAGTCCCGAGTTGGGCTCGGACTTGCTATTGAGTGGCTGGAGTATAGGCGCCCACCAAGTGCTGGGGGAAATTCCCGACACGCGTGCGCGGGCCGTATGAGGGCGTTGTGAGCTCTTGAAGCTTGCGGTTGGCCCATATGTGTCTTCCTTTGACTTCAGAGGGCTAGAGGGAGGTGACTCGAGGGTAGACCCCGGCCTCGTTGCTGGGTGCCACATGGCCTGGCTTGTAGTCAGGGCGCCCTCGGGTCTGCTCGGGTAGCTATGTTTAACACGAGTAAACTCGCAAACTGAGTGATCGGGGGTGGGCCCGATCGATTGCTGATGTTGCCACGGGTCATGGCTAGCTGGTTAGGACCCTTGCTTGGGCCCGGTGATTGGGGCATCGACATGATGATGCCGTTTTTCTGGTGGTCAGGGTGACCCTCGCTCCTTGGCGAAGAGTCGCATGATGCAGTAGGCTGTTCTGAGTCCTGAGTTAACCCGGTTGTTGAAGCATCGATAGTATAATACCCGTATGCAGGGTGTCCGTGGGTGATCCCCGAATCTTCACAGAGTGCCGTAAGGTATGGCAAGTTGTCCTGAATCTCGAAACTGACCCGGTTGTCGAGAAATTGGCTGGCATAGTGCGGTTGCTCGGGGCCGATCCCCGGTTGTTATGTTACACCGCTTGACCTGGTGAAGTGTCTTGATTTCCAAGCTCAACTCGACTGGTAGAGCAGCTTTGGCGATGTGCCTTTTTTATCTATTTAGGGGGTATTTTCCTATGCTTAATCCTTGATTAATTCAAGAAAATAAGCCGGTGCCAACAAATGCCCCCCACGGGGCGTGTGTCAAAGGTGAGGACGACGGCGTGCGGCCCGTGCGCCTTGAAGGCTGGATTTCTCCCGACCCTATTGGCGTGGTGGGAGTTACTTGTTTTTGGAGGTTATAGAGCTGGGTTCTAGAGAGATCTGAGTGGCCGGATACACGCATGGTGCTTGAAGTTGGAGCCCGCTATCCTCGACTTGGGAACTTTGTTCCCATTTGCCCCGCGTGTTTGGCTTGTGAGAGGTGTGCAGGGCCCGCGTCGCGGGAGTAATCTGGTCTGGATGCCGAACTCTCCATACAGGTGGTTGCTCTGGCGGTTGATGATATGACTGGGATGGACGCCAATGCCGATGGAGAAGAGAGGCTAGGGGAGCCTAGTGTAACAATGCTTCTGGCTTTGTTGCCCATGTCTGGGGCCTACCTTGCGCAGCGGGCTTTGTTGGTTTTCTGAGGAGAGGCGGCTCGGTGAAAAGGACCCTTCCCCATTAAAAATCTGAGATAGGGGGAGGCCTGGACTGTCGAGTCCATCCCGCCTCGTAGGGTGGCTGGCAAGCAACGGGAGACCACTTGTGGCTCCCTTTTCATTATCTGAGGTTGCACCAGCGGGGGCCATGCCTTGCCCCTGGAGGTGGACTTGTGTACTGAGATTTGTGTTTTCTCAGGTTTTCCACCATGTCTGAGTCGAGGAGTGCCTTGAGCATTTTTCACTTCTTGGCCTGTTCCCCTTTGATCATGACCATGGCCGATGATGCTGCGTAAGGGGGTTCAAGACTTCCCTATCTTGGGAATTGGAGGGCCACCTATCCCTCAGCTCTTGGGATTGCTGGTTGGCGACGAGATGGCCGTCGCTCTGACTGAGGCTTTGTGGTGAAGCATGTGGTCGGTCACTAGCAGCATACCACTACTGTGGTGGTTGACCTCCCTTTTTTTTGGGGGGGTGCTGGCATTGTTTGTTGACCGCCCATGGGGGCGCATTAGCCAAGCTTGGTGATGACCGTCCTATGGGATGGGCTGGTCACACCTCTGAGGCATTGTAGCTGGAGTTGTGTTGTAGGCTCTCGTAAATCGTCAAGTTATGGTGCTGGAGGCCACTTTGTCGTGGCTGGATGTGACTGGGATTATAGCTGGTGGGTCGGGGGTTACAGGGGGAATCGGGATCATAATAGGGCTTCGAAGTTGAGAGATTCCATTTCCTGCCAGGGCCGCCATTGCACGGCCAAAGTGGTAGGGGCCGACTGGTTGGCTGGTGCTGTCAGGGAATCAGGAAAGGCCGGAGTAATAGGGGGATGAATGACGTTAACCGAGAAGTGGGTAGCTGCAGAGCAGCCACGGGGACCATACCCAAGGAGTAGGGTGATCCGACGATTGGGGCAAAGCTGCCGAAGATAATTGGTGTCGTAGGTGTGTTGGTCTGATGCTGTTGGAGGCAAGATTCGGCGAGACATGTTGGCCTAGTGTTGCTGGGAATCAGCCTCGACAAGGTATCTTGGCTTGATGTTGCTGGAGACCTGCCTCGGCGAGGTGTCTTGGTTTGAGGTTGCTGAAGACCTACCTTAGCAAGGCATCTTGGTCTGCAGTTGCTAGAGACCTGCCTTGGCGAGGCGTCTTGGTCTGAGGTTGCTGGAGACCTACCTCGGCTAGGCGTCTTGGTACGAAGTTGCTGGAGACCTGCCTCGACGAGGCGTCTTGGTCTGAGGTTGCTGGAGACCTGCCTCGGCGAGGCGCCTTGGTCTGAGGTTGCTGGAGACTTGCCTCAGCGAGGCGTCTTGGTCTGAAGTTGCTGGAGACCTGCCTTGGCGAGGCATGTTGGTCTGAAGTTGTTGGATTTGCCCCCAGAGAGGGGTGTTGGCTTGGAATCGTATTCGGCCAATCCTCACGGGGTGTGGCCAAATGTTGATGCAACCGGCTAACCGTCAGGGTGAAATAGCCGAAGTTGAGGTCATCTGACCCCTTAAGAGTGAAACGACCACAAATGATGTTAGATGCAAAATCATCATAGCGTGGTAGTTGGTACCTATTGGTGTGCTGGTTGACCGTCGAGGTGTATCGACTAGGAAGCACACTCGGCTGATTGCTGTGGTATATTAACTGGGAGCCACGATCAGCTGATCACTGAGGTGCCGATGAAGGGATTGTCGCTGGCCGACCGTTGAGGTGTAATGATCGGAGTGTGTGATAGACCGACCCTCGGGGGTGCATTGGTCTAGGGTTGCTGTGGACGGGCCTTCGAGGCATGTCTGTCTGTGAGGTATCTTAGCTGGTTCATGTGGTTGTTGTTGTAGATCCTCCTGGTTAAGGCATGTTGGCCTATTGCTGGGAATTGGAGGTCGGAGGCTGGAGGCTAGAATCTGGCTACTGGGTGCTGGGATGGAAGGCTGGGACTGTGAACTGGATGTTGGATATGGCAACTGGTAATTGGATACTGGGTGCTGGGACTGGAGGCTTGCCCCTATGAGGCGTGCTAGCCCATTGCGGGAAATTGGAATTGGAAATGGGGAATAGGAAATTAGATGCTGGGAACTGGGCATTGGAACCGGAAACTAGAACTGGAAGCTAGAAGCAGAGTACAAGAGCTAGATGTTAAAGGTTAGGTACTGGAAGCTGGATACTGGCAGCTGGGTACAGGAGACTTGCCTGAATGAGGCGTGTTGGCCTGATTGGCTGGAGATTGGAAGCAGGAGGATAACCCATAAGGCGGTGTTGACCTGGAGAACTAGGAACTGGAAGCTGGAGGTCGAATCGTGAGAGTGCATTGGCCGGTGTGACTGGGAACTAGAAATGGGGGACTGGAGGTTGACCCGTAAGGGTGTGTTGGCCCATATTGTTGGAGGGTGAGGGCTGGAGGCCGGCCCGTGAGGGTGTGCTGGCCTATGTTGCTAGAGTCTAGGAGCTGGAGGCCGACCCGGGAAGGTGTGTTGGCCTATGTTGCTAGAGTCTAGGAGCTGGAGGCCGACCCAAGAGGGTGTGTTGGCCTATGTTGCTGGAGTCTGGGAGCTGGAGGCCGACCCAAGAGGGTGTGCTGGCCTATGTTGCTGGAGACTGGAAGCTGGAGGATGACCCGAGAGGGTGTGTTGGCCTATGTTGCCTGAGATTGGAAGCTCGAGGCCGACCCGAGAGGGTGTGTTGGCCTATGTTGCTGGAGACTGGAAGTTGGAGGTCGACCGGAGAGGGTGTGTTGGCCTATGTTGCCGGAGACTGGAAGCTGGAGGCCAACCCAAGAGGGTGTGTTGGCCTATGTTGCTGGAGACTGGAAGCTGGAGGCCGACCCGTGAGGGTGTGCTGGCCTATGCTGGTGGTATTGTTTAGTCTGGGGAGTTGGAGTTGAGGTTGGGTTGGCTGGCACGCTACCATGGTGACATAGCCAGAGACCGGGACTGGGACTGGAGCGGGGGCTGGGAGGCTGACTTTTGAGGTGTTATAGCCAGAAACTGAGACTGGAGCTGGGACTAGAATGGGGCGGCTGGCCTGTGGAGGCATTATAGCTGGAATACTGGGACTGGTTGTTGGAACTGGAACTGGGCGGCTGGCCTGCGAAGGCGTTGTAGCCAGATACTGGGGCTGGTGACTGGAACTGGAACTGGGCGGCTGGCCTGTGAAGGCGTTGTAGCCGAAATACTGGGACTGGTAGCTGGAACTGGAACTGAGCAGCTGGCCTGCATAGGCGTTGTAGCCGGAACTGGAACTGGGAGCTGGCGGCTGGCCCGTGAAGGCGTTGTAGCCGGAACTGGAACTGGGAGCTGGCGGCTGGCCTGTGAAGGCGTTGTAGTCGAAACTGGGATTGGGAGCTGGCGACTGGCCTGCGAAGGCATTGTAGCCAAAACTGGAACTGGAGACTGGACGGCTGGCCTGTGAAGGTGTTGTAGCCGAAACTGGGACTGGGAGCTGGCGACTGGCCTGCGAAGGCGTTGTAGCCGAAATTGGGACTGGGAGCTGGCGGCTGGCTCGCGAAGGCGTTGTAGCTGAAACTGGAACTGGAGACTGGAGACTGGGCGGCTGGCCTGTGAAGGCGTTGTAGCCGAAACTGGAACTGGAGACTGGGCGGCTGGCCTATGAAGGCGTTGTAGCCGAAACTGGAACTAGGGGCTGGCACTCGGGATGACCGACCCTCGGGGGTGTAGTGGCCACCATTGTTGTGGAGTGATGTTGAGCTTGCCATCGGCGAGATGTCGCGGTCGATAGCTTTCATCAGCGAGGGGTAGAGAGGAGGAGTTTTTTTTTCTTTTTACCAGCTCCACCGCCCTTGCGGATTTTTGCCAGAGCTAGCCCCCTGTTACTTTTTCCGGTGCGCCCTTGCGGGTTTTCACACCGAGGGGTTACCCGATTTTACCTAAGGTGCCCTTGCGGGTTTCCACCTTAGCTGGGTTGATGGCAATTTTTGCCCTCAGTAGTCCCGCGGAGGGAGTTGACTGAGGCCGCCGGGGTATCTCTCTTTTTAACCCCATTTTATTTTTTATTTTTTTTGACTTGGGATCCTTGTGGTTGTCGTCCGTAGCGTGCTGCTGTCAGGGGACGTAACCTGGAGTTTGTGCTGTTGATGGCTTGTCGTCATTATAGCCATGGTAGTGGCTTTGGTTGGTTACTGAGTAATCTGAAGTTTGACTTGTAATCTGGGAACCGGTAAGCCTTGGTGGCGTATTGCTGGAATCATGACTGGGATCTGGGAACTGGTATGCCTTTACGGTGGATTGCTAGAGTTATGACTGGGTTCATGGTGACTTGACGATGACGGGTAGATGACTGGGAATTATGGGTTGATGGATCCTCGTGATAGATGTATCTAAGGTTGATGTGGTTTAAAGGCCAACCGAGGTGTTGTGTAGGTCGAGGTTTGCTGGAATGAATGACTGGACTAGTGCATTTGTTGCCGGTGTATATTGGCCGACCATGGTGGTGTGAGGCCGGAGGAAGTGTAAGCCAACTGGAGTGGTGTATGGCTAAATGGGAGGTGTAAGATCAATGAGCTAGGGACATGTACTAGCCAGGGGCTGGTATAGGCCACCAAGGGAGGGGAGTGGCCTGGGAAGCTGGTTTAGGCAGAACGTGACGGTATATGGCCGACAGGGAGGTGCATAGTTTATAAACTGGAGTAGGGGATTAGTCAGGGACTGGTGTGGGCCAACTGGCCGGGGATATGATTGATGGAAGGTGGGTAGCTGGTTGCCCCTAGCTGAGGGAGAAGAGAAATTTTATTTTTGTTCTCTTTACCAGCTCTGCCGCCTGTGGACACCAAAAAGTGCACACCCAGATATCCTGTTCGACCCAGCACCAAAAATGGAACTAAGAGAAGAAGCCCCGGAGGGACTGGTCGTCCAGACTCCCCGAACATGCACACACTGCCGTGAGGCTGTCTCCAGAGTCACAACAGTGAAGAGAAATCAACCACCAAGGGCCTCACAAACCACGGGCCACGGAGATAATTAAACGGGCCATGACTCGTGCTCACAACGGGCTCAGAATGGGCTCAGAAATACGCCCGTTTGGGCCTTCAACGGCACACCCCCAGGGGGGGCCTTCAACGGCACACCCCCAGGGGGGCCTTCAACATCACACCCCCCAGGGGCCATCAACGGCACATCCCCCCCAGGGGCCTTCAACGGCACACCCCTCAGGGGTCTTCAACGGCACACCCCCAGGGGGGGCCTTCAACGGCACACCCCCCAGAGGGGGTCTTTAGCGGCACACCCCCCAGGGGGTCTTCAGCGGCACGCTCCTCTGGGCCTTCAATGGCACGGTGTTTGCCCCCTTCAGCGGCATGCTTGGGCAACCTCTAGCGACACGCCTTTTGCCCTCTTCAGCGGCACGCTTATGGTGTCTTGCAGCAACACACTTCTTAAGCCCGTCAGCGGCACAGCGTGAAGGTTTTTTTCAACGGCCAAACGATGTGACGCCCATACCCTACTTATCCTTGGCGCGCAGTGAGTTGTTCGAGGTGTCGATCAGAGATTGGGCCACGCAGGCTATTCCCCTGATAGCCAGGACGGGGCAAGTCAAACCCCATGATCATCAGCCGCTTCCCGCCTGTGGCTGCCGTGCTCGAGGGCTCCCGCTGCTGGGAGTATAAATCCCTCCCATTCCGGTAGAGAAAGGGGGGCGAGACAGAGAGAATGGAGAAGGAGAACACACACAGAGACAGAAACAGAGGCAGAGAGGAGATACGAGGAGAAGAGACGAACAAGAGCCACCGACGAGAAGAAAGAGAAGAGAGGGAGAGCTGAATGTAGCAGGGGAAGGTGCGGGGGAAAGAGCAGTGGACGGTTGTCCCTGCTTCGATCCCCAATACCTTCCCTTCCGTTGTTTCCTTGTTTTCTTCTTCCTTTTCTTTTGTTAGTTGGTTTTCTTTCTTGCCCGTAGCCTTGGCTCGGGCGTGCTCTGCAATGTACATGGATGGCTACGGCCCTTTGTTTCTCATGAATGAAGATCATCCCCCCCTCCCTCAGTGGGTTTTCTCTTTGTCTCATTGTTTTAGACCACGACATGCTTGGTCGTCATTCCCTTCGCTTTCTAGTGCTCGTGTTCAGCACTCATGCCGACGATTTCCACCGGGTGTGGTGCCATCTCGAATGGTTTGAGGTCACGAACCTCCTCCTCCGAAGCCCAATACCTTCATTAGTGTCTGCCCCTTTAGCCTTTCTCCCTCTTGCCGGAGGCCTCTATGGGTTTGATCGATTTAACGCCCCGCCCCAATAGTCAGCAGGCCAATCCCTTTTGGAGCTCTGATTCGGTGCGCCCGCATCTTCCTCCAGCGGCACACCCTTCTGGCCCTTGGCCGGCACACCCATAGCAGCCCCCAGCGGCACACCCTTCCGGCCCTTGGCCGGCACACACATAGCAGCCCCTCAGCGGCACGCCTGGCCCTACCCTAGCCCGGTACACCCTGGCTGACCCCCAGTCCACCCTGTCTGGCCTGAGTGGTCTCCGGCTCGTCGTTTTCCCGTGTTTTCTGAGGTTTTATTAAGGTGTTGCCGCCCTCGGGTGCCCACCTCCAATTGTCGGGTTCCGCCACTCCACGTGGGTGCGTTCCCTTTATCTCCCTTACGCTCGGGTCAAGGGGAGATGCTACCGAATTTTTGTCAGAAAATAACAAGACATTAAGAGGCAAAAGGAAGCAACAAACGAATGGAATGATCAATGATAAAATTTTCCGACTAAGCAAGATACTGCCGGTGGTATGATGAGGACTGAACCCACTAACAACATGGTAGACCGAACGTCCGACCTGCGAGAGGAGGTTGAACAGAATAAAGGAAAGGAGAAATTTATATAAGACTACATGAAAATTAAGAAAAGAAGAAAAGAAAAGCCTTAAAAACAACAAATAACAGAGGAGTGAGCCTTCATCACGCCTATTTTTAACCCTCACCGGCACGCTCCATTGACCCTCCAGCGGCACACTCCCACCCCCATACTCCTCCACCGGTACACCTCCTTTGGGCCTCCATCGGTACGCCTTCACACCCCTCTTCAGCGGTACACACACCCTCACCACCTTCAGCGGTACGCCCTTCCCAACCTCCAACGGCACACCCCAAAGAACCTTCAGCGGTACGCCCACTGCTCACCTTTAGCGGCACACTCTAACAGCCCTTCAATGGCACACCCTCCTGGCCCTTCAGCGGTACACTCCCTCCCATTGTCTCTCTCCCCCTTCGCCGGTACACCCTCATCCACCGTCTCAATGGAACCCAATGTATAGACTTGGCAGATTGACGTACAAACATAGCAACGAGCAATGTATAGACTTCGAGCTGCAACCAAGGGACAACGTACAGACTTTGAGCTGAATAAGCTGAAGAATGTATAGACTTCGTGTGTTGGCTGCATGGGCAATGTACAGACTTTGAGCTGTAATGTATAGACTTCATGCTGTAATGAACAGACTTTGAGCTATAACGTACAAACTTTGAGCTGCAGTGTACAGACTTTGGGCTGGCCAACGTACAGACTTTGGGTTGGCTGATGTATAGACTTTGAACTGCAGCCAATAGATAATGTACAGACTTTGAGCTGCAATGTATAGACTTTGAGCAGCAATGTATAGACTTTGAGTTGGCCAACGTACAGACTTTGGGCTGGCCAACGTATGGACTTTGAACTGCAGCCAAGGGCCAATGTATAGACTTTGGGGCTGGCCAGTGTATGGGCTTGGAGCTGCAATGTACATACTTCAAGCTGAAGGATGTATAAACTTGATGTGCTGGTTGAATAGACAATGTACAGACTTTGGGGTCCACGGAAGAGCTTAAGGAGGATGTACATACTTCATGTTATTCCCCCCTCCTTCGCCGATACACTCTCCAGCTGTCGCCCCAGCGGCACACCTCCTTCAACCTCCACCGGTACACCCCCCCTCCAGCCCTTCGCCGGCACACCTCCACCCTCCTTCGCCGGTACACCCCCCTTTTAGCCCTTCAGCGGTGCCCATCCCCCCTTCGCCGGCACACTCTTTTGCCCACCTTCCTTCAGCGGTACACTCCCTTTTTAGCCCCTCTTTTAACCCGCCAAGGGTCAACTCTCTCAAAAAAAGTAAGGGGGGGGGGTAATACATGAACACATGAATATATGAACATATGGGCATATAATGGCAACACTGACAAGCTAATAAAAAAATTTGTGATGAGTAAATAAACCTAAACAGATCCGTATAAAAAAATGATGAATGAAATAAGTGACAATAATAATAAAAAAAGTAATAATGCCAGTAAGCAAGGTGAGGGAAATCACCCGGAGCAGATACGGAAAGAGGAATAAGCAACGGAGTAGTAAGAACAACAATGATAAAACAATATAAGGTATTAATAATTCCACATTGCAGCCCCCTCTCTCCGTGACTCGACGCAGAAGGAACAATAATGCAGTCCTTACAGGCCGGGCCCGAGTCTTGGGGATCATCCTGACATGGCCAGGCCCCGACCCAGTCTTGGGCCGACTTTCCAATCAGAACGGATTCGTTTCTCGCCCCTGAGCCCTTCCGGGCCGTTATTAAAATTTCCGTGCATTCGGTAGACATTTGAACGGATTCGTCCCGATTTTTCGTCTCATTTTTATCACGGACCCGTGTCCGAATATGAAAAGGTCCACGAGTGACCGACATGGCCAGCGGCTCGAATCCTAATGCGGACTTTGATGTGATTTATTCCTGTCTCTTTTTTTGCGCAGTTAGTATTATCTCTTTCGGCCGTAGGGCCCCTAATTTTGGCAATTAATCAAGGGTGTTCCCTCGTATGGGGGATGTAAATGACGTCGTGACCTTTATGGCATGACGGGATCTGGTCCCGACATGAACCATACAATCGTCTGACGAAGTTAGATCGAGCGCACCATGGGCTCTTCGGAGCCCAAAAAGATTGTCACTCCGGTGACTGGCACGCCCACGCACTTAATAGACGAACCACCTGAACAAGTGAATTTTAGTGCGTTCACAAGTCTAGCACGCCCGATGGGACGGATCCACCCTTCATCTCTTTGCCGGAATTATGGGCCCCGCGGCCCCCTTCTTGTAACACTAATTGCGCTACTTTCTTAAATGCAGAGAGAATTGCATCATGGTGCCGACGATGGCTGTCACTTGCGGCCCTCAAGTCGTTGAGAACCATGTCCGAGGCGGCTACCTGGCGGTCCCCCTCAACTTTGGGAGCTTCCCTCCCACTGTGGGCTTCCCCATCTTCTTGGGGGTGGCCTTTGCCAACATTCTTGACGTGAAGGCACCCGAGGAGCTCCAGACCAACGCTCCCGCTCCGGGGGCCACTGAAGCTGTTATCGGCCAAGCTGTGGCCAAGAACAACGACGGCGTCCCGACAACGATGCTAAGCTGCAATGTGCACCACGTGCATCAGACTGCTGGCCCGTCCCACCAAGGGTCGGCGTCTCACCGGAGAAGACTCCGGAGGAACAATACCGGCGCCGTCTCGGGGCGCCGCATGTCTAACTCTGGGAAATCTATGGCCGTCGAGACCCTCCGAGTCCACCTGGACGGGCAGAGGTCCCAGGTAACACCGGACCGCGTCGTCCCGACTATCCCGGTCCGTAACTCTTTTCACGGACTGGAGAAGTTGAAAGAGAAGGCGACACTCGCAACCCCGGCCGCAGCACCGAAGAATGCGCTGGCTCGCAGGCCGGCCAAACTGAAACAAGTTTGGGTCCCCAAGGAGGCCCAACCCACTGCACCCGCCCAGGCGGGACCTAGCATTTTCCGCCCGAGGAGGGCCAGAAGAAATGAAAGGGTCGGACTGACGACCCCAACCCGCCAACCAGCATCCGTCATGCCGGTGCTGTCCGAGAATGCCTACCGCCGTCGCCGTGGGCGCCGACACAATGCTGCCCGCCCGACACCCAGGGCCTACTCTCCTCCGGCCACTGTCATCGACATGCAACCACAGGCTGTTCTCCCCGACCCAGAGTGGGAAGGGATCGAGCAGGCCATGAGAAACTACCTCCGGGGCCCAGGTAGCACTCCCTTGGGTCGCCAGAGACTGCTGGGGGCAGTAGCCTCCGCTTTCCAGGAAGAAGGAGCCCGACCCGCACCCAGTGCAGAGTCGAGGAATCGCTCGGAGGAGCCGTGCCAGTCCCCTTTTCGGGAGGAAGCACCGCTCCGACGATCGGTCTTCGACAGGCTGGTGTTCCCAGGGAGATCATCCAAGAGGGCGACGAAGAGAAACAAGAACTGGAGAACCTTCACCTGCAATATGGCAGGAGTTCGCGGTCGGTATGGGGCCTTGCCTACCTATCCTGAGGAAATGGCCAGACTCGCCGCCAGGCCGGGGCCTCTCACAAGAAGGGGAAGAGCGGCAGGCAACGCGACACCGACAGGCGCCAAAGAGATCTTCCCTGAAGAGCCCCTTGCGGCCCTTACGGCCAACGTGGTCACCACCGGCGACACGAGCGGCAGACCCTCCACATCATCCGAGGATGCCCCGGCTGAAGAGACAGGGGGCATGCCCAGTCTCCCCACAGCTGACCCGACAATGCTGCTCATGATGCAGCGGTTCCAGCAAGAAATTGAGTCACTTAAAAAGCAACTGAATGAGCGGAACACACCGCCCCCGATGTCCTGGCAGACCGAGGTTTTACCCGAAGCACCCAGGGATAGGGGGCAATCTTCAAAAGCAGCTCTTCCAGCAGCCCTCAACCCTCTCGGGGGCGCGTCCTTGCAGCAGGCGCATTGCACCGCACCGGCCCCGCCACAGGCCTCACTTTCCCAAGGGTCCCTCATGGCCCCCCAGGCGACCGTGTTGGCCACCCCGAGCGCGCAGCCCGCTCATTTCTATCCGAGTCCGGTCGACCCGGCAACAGTTAGCCGGTTGATGCTGGAACAGATGATAGACATGAAACTAGCCGAGAGAGGTGACGGGGATCAGACGCCATTTGACGTCTACTGGGTGCCCTACCCGGCTCACCATGCTGCGAAGAAGTTGCCGGTTGGCGTCACCAAGCCACCCAAGTTCGAAAAGTTCAATGGGCAAGGGTCTCCCAGGGAGCACATTGCTTATTATGTGAACGTCATGGGAGATCTGGCTACTGATGAAGCCTACCTCCTGAAGTTCTTCGGCTCAACACTTATCGGGCTTGCCTTTGAGTGGTATTCCAGCCTGTCACCCGGGTCGGTTGCTGACTGGCCCGACATGCAAAAGAAGTTCAAAGAAAGATTCTATGTCACAGAACGGGAAGTCACCGTGGCAGAACTTTATGCCACAAGGCAGAAGAATGATGAGTCGGCCCTCGACTACATCAAAAGATGGAGGAACCTCAGCATGAGGTGCAGGCGTCCCCCGCACCAGGAGGATGCGGTGCAGATCTGCAAGCAGAACCTGAAGAAAGAAATCCTGGAAAGGATGATCGGCACTGAAGTCAAGACATTTGACCGCCTGAACAATGTGGTAGCAGAGATCGAGGCATTCTTGGCCCGATACTCCTCCACCCCGGCCATGTCAAGCCAAAGAGTCAGGCAGGCCGAGAAAAAGCCAACTTCCCCTGAGGTGCACACACTAGACTTCCAGGCCTTTGAGAAACAGAAGGAGAAAGCCAAGGGGGCTGCCAACCTTCCTCCGCCCAGAACCACAGAACGGCGGGAGGGCCCCTCACTAAGGGAGAAAATGAGAAACAAGCTATATTCCTTCTCCCGAGACAAGTCCAAGCTTCTGTTTGAGTGGGCAACCAGCTACAACAAGATCACACTGCCAGAGCCGAAAAGGCCCGGCGACCTAAAGAAGAAAGACGACCCGCGCTTCTGCCTGTACCACTGGGTGCTCAGGCATACCATTGAGGACTGCTATGTCTTCAAGGATGTTATGGAATCCTTAATCAAGAACGGGGAACTGGATATGGGAGAGCACAAGGTAGACCCCCCGCAACCGCATGAGTTGCCCAGCATAACCTCCACCGTCAATATGATCTCGTTATACCAGGAGCTGCCTGAGGAGTGGGCGGAGGCCTGCGCCCGCGCCACTTATGAGACTTTTATCATGGCCCCGGCTCAAGACCAAGGAGGTTGGCAGACTGCACCCAGGAAGAATAGAAGAGCGCGTGTCCCGTGGCCCACCCCAGGAGTTCATCTGAGGGAGGTGACACCCCTGCCTGCACCACCCCCGACGAGCCCGGTTGGCCATGACACGGCCCCTCGGCTGGTCATGAGGCGGCCCACTCACAACAAAAAGAGCTCTCTCCCGCGGCGGATGCATAAGAGGACCAGCCCGACGGTTGAAAGGCTCCAGGCTATTATTGATGGGCTCAAAGATTATGAACAGCCCGAAATCCAGCCTGTGGAGCTGAAAGAGTATGTCCCCTGGGAGGAGTTCGAATCACTCGAACTGGCTCCAGGAATAGAAGCTGAAGCAGAGAAAGAACCTCTTCTATAGGGTGAGCTTCCCCAAGAGCAGCCCCTGGCTGCAGCAGGAAAGAAGAAGAAGAAGAGGAGACCCAGGAGCAAGAAGAAAAAGGAGGTCGTCATCGCCTGTAACACCCTCTCAGCGCTATTCGACACTGCCCTCTCCCTGGAAGAAAAAGAAGAAGAGCCACCCCATGAGCCGGCAGAGGTGAACCAAGCTGAAGTGTCCACTTCCCAACACGCCACCAGGTCGAGAAGGAAGTGGGGGCGCCCTCCTCAGGACAACCTCAACATCATGCTCAGGGGAGAACAACCATACCAAGTTCCCGACCCTGAGGTCCGAGGCACCGAGATCCCTCCTCCGTCAGGTCTCTATCCCGGAGGGGCTAGGAACCGAGGCACCCCTTCATTTGCCGAATTCCTGTTGGCCCGAGCAGGGGGGCGAGCGCACTCCCAAGGGTCTCCTTCGACCAGAGAAGCAAGCAGTTCCCAAGCTCCACCGGCGGCGGCTTCCCCTCACCCGGAAGAAGAATTTAACGGCATCCCAAACCTCGCCGAATTCATGAAAGAAAAGGAGGAGGCCCCGCCGGCCTCACAGGCTGTGACAGGACCCGCAGAGGAGGCATCCCCTGATCTGACACCCCAGCTCCAAGGTGGGGGCAGGCGCGGCAAGCCCGAAGAGATGAAATTACTCAAGGTGCAGGCTGCCGACCGAATAGTCAGACACCTCAAGAAGATCCCGACCCGGTTTACCGTATGGGAGATGCTGTCTTTGGATGAAGAAACACGGCAAGCCATCATTGCCGCGCTCCAGACGCCAGCACATCTTGAAGCTTGCCTAGCAGAGATATCACCTGAGGTGGCCGTGTCTTTCACAGAAGATGACATGCTCCTGCCCACCTGCAGCCATAATAGACCCCTCTACATGAAAGGGCAGTTGAACGGCCAGCCTATCAATAGGGTCCTGATCGACCCAGGGGCAGCAGTGAATATACTTCCTTACCGGGTGTACCAAAAGCACTACTTTGACGTGCACCTGGCTGAGGTCAAAAATGTCAAGATTGCCAGTTTTAACCAGAAATGCGAGGTGCCCATGGGGGTTGCAGAGTTCAACTTGACCTTTGATGACTTTACCACCAAGGTCCAGTTCCACGTCATCAACTCCAACACCTCCTATAAGGCATTGCTTGGCCGGCCCTGGCTACACCAGAACAGAGTGGTGCCCTCCACCCTGCATCAATGCATCAAGTACCCCTATGAGGGGAAGGAAGTTAGAATCTTCACCGATCTCCACCCGTTCGAGGTGTTTGAGTGTCATCTGTCAGATGCCAACCTATATCTAGAGAAGGTGAAGCAAGCTCCCCAAGCCGCCCAAGACAAGGGAAAGAAGAAAGTGGAGTCAGAAGGCTGGTTTCCTCCGCCACCCCCAGGCTATGTGGCTCCCCCACATGTACCATTCATTGCACTAGAGGGGGGGTCTTTAAGGCAGCCCCTCTCGCCATCTACTCTACACCGGGGACGCCTTGCCTCGAAGACCTGCTAGAGGATGTCAGAGTCCCGCCAGGGATCATCAAGCCCATTACAGAAATTGACTGTCAAGCAGCTGAGCAGCTAAGAATTTTTGAAGTGCCTAACCCGGAGGGGCCACCCACTATCTTTTATGTTGCCGGGGAAAAGCCAGTCAGGGAAGACGACGATTGCCGGTTCCCCGACGAGTTGCATGACCCGCACGTCCCCATTGTGGGACTTCCCCACATGACTGACTGGGCAGCCAGAGTGGTCAGAAAGCAAAAGATTCCCCCCCATCAACCCTCCAGTCAGAAGAAAATGTTCGAAAAGATGTGGAACCCACCAAACCTGGATCGACGGCTGCTGCGAATCACCAAGCACCCCGGTCTGGGCTTTTCACTAGAAGATTATTACGAAGCTGATGTGATATCAGTTTCGGCCTTGTCCGGCGACGACCCCGCGGAAACTGCAGATTTGCGGGAAGCCCACCAAGATGTATATTTCAGGTCTCCGGCTGAGGAGGCGCAAGACAAAGAAGTGTTCCTTTGGAACCCCCTCCGCCACCGCTGCACAGGGGAGACCTCCTCCTTCCCTGAGGGACCAACCTCGAAGGGTCACACCACCGAGACGCCCTCACACCGGCCTGCTGGCGAAGCAAGGAGCAATAGCATGGGCCATGCTCCGAATTCCCCTCGATACGACCCCGTCATGTACGCCTTGTACCATAGGCAGCAACGGGAAATCGGGATGTTAAAGGCACGGCTGGCTGAGTTGACCTCGCTAGTGACTGACCTAATTCAAAGTTCTCTCCGCCCATGGGGTGGCCATATGTCTCGGCTCCGAGACACCAGTCCCGATGTCCCCGTCTGGTCAAGAAGGGAGACAAGAGACACGGCAAGCCCATTAACCGGGCGACCAACCAGGCGAGGCCTGACACTCCAAGAGAAGTTGCAGAAGCCCTACTCTTTCCCAAGAGAGAAGACTCGGGGTATCTTTGACTGGGCCTGCCATTACGGCAAGGTCTCCCTCCCACGGTCCAAGCGGCCGCAGGACACCCGAAGGAATGGGGACCCACTGTTTTGTCCCTACCACCAGATGCTGGGCCACGCCATCAAAGACTGCTATGTCTTCAAAGACATTGCTCAAGACCTCATTAATAGGGATGAGCTCAGAAAGGGAGATTATGTGGTAGCCCCGCCACGCCCCCACGTGGCGGATAGCCCCAGAACAGGAGCCTATACCGTATCCATCCAGTACCAGGCGCCCGAAGATGCGGCTACCCCGGCCCCCGCCGGAGCTGTCTATGATGAGTACACAGAAGACCCCGAGGTGGCCCTGTGCCTTTCTGCACCAGCGGACCCCACGGACCCGGCGGCTACGGTCCAGGAGGAGTGCGCGGCAAATGCAGCCTCCACGCCCCTTCATGAGGAACAAGAAGAGGGGGATGGCATCCTCGAGCCCGAGGATAATGAAGATCAGGACTTTGTCGATTTGTCGCCAACCCCGCCGAAAATTGAAAATGGCGGCCAGGCCACAGTCGATGAATTGATTGAGATCAACCTTGGCACCGAAGGTGACCCCAGGCCGACCTTTCTGAGTGCTCTTATGCCCCTACAGGAGAGAGAGCAATACACAAAGCTGCTGCAAGAATTTTGGGATTGCTTTGCATGGAACTATAAAGAAATGCCCGGGCTCAGCCCCGAGGTGACTCAGCACATCTTGGCCATTGATCCCAAGGTGGAACCAGTGAAGCAGTCCCCCCGACGTATGAGGCCGAAATTGATCAGCCAGATCTACAAGGAGGTCGACAAGCTCATAGATGTCGGCTTCGTGGCGGAAAACCAATACACCACTTGGTTGGCCAACATCGTACCGGTGAAGAAGAAGAATGGACAGATCAGGATTTGCGTGGATTTCCGTGACCTGAATAAAGCCTGCCCAAAAGATGACTTCCCGGTGCCTATCACCGAAGTGATGATTGATGCAACCACTGGCCACGAGGCCTTGTCCTTTATGGATGGATCGTCTGGCTATAACCAAATTTGGATAGCCGATCACGATCGGATTCACACAGCCTTCAGTTCGCCCAAGGGGATATTCCACTACAAGAGGATGCCCTTCGGCCTCAAGAATGTCGGTGCTACATATCAGCGGGTGATGACCAAGATCTTCGACGAGCTGCTGTATAGCAAGGTCGAATGCTACATCGACGACCTGGTTGTCAAGACTAAGAAGAGAGCTGAACATCTGCACGACCTCAGGGTCGTCTTCCAAAGGCTCCGGCTGTATGGGCTGAAGATGAACCCTATGAAGTGCGCCTTCGGCGTGTCCAGCGGAAAGTTCCTCGGCTTTATTGTCTGGCACAGAGGGATCGAGATCAACCCCTTCAAGATAAAAGCCATTCAGGAGTTGCCCCCTCCAAAGAGTCTGGGAGAGCTGAGATCCCTACAGGGTCATTTAGCCTACATCCGCAGGTTCATTTCCAACTTGTCGGGGCGCTGCCAACCTTTTCACAGATTGATGATGAAGAATGCACCCTTCGGCTGGGGTCACGAATGCCAGCACGTGTTCGACCAGCTAAAGGAGTACCTGAAGACCCCGCCAGTCCTGGGGGCACCTGTCAAAGGCATACCGCTTATTCTCTACATAGCCGCCACCGAATATTCACTAGGGGCAATGCTCACCCAGAATAATGATGAGGGAAAGGAGCATGCTCTCTACTACCTTAGCCGGAGATTGGTGGGAGCGAAAGCCAAGTACACCCAGATTGAGAAAGTCTGCCTTGCCTTGGTCTTCACAGTCAAGAAGTTGAGGCACTACATGCTGTCTCATGAAGTAAGTTTAATATCCAGAGCTGACCCCATCAAGCACATTCTCTCCCAGCCTGTCCCGAAGGGGCGCCTTGGCAAGTGGGCCGTTCTGCTCATGGAGTTTGACATCACCTACGTGCCGCAGAAGGCCGTTAAGGGACAAGCCGTCGCGGATTTCTTCGTAGCACACCTGTTGATTTTATTTTGCCTATCTATCTTTCCTTTGGGGTTTTGAATAATAAAACGACAAGCAAGTAATCAAAGATCCGCTCTTAACCTATGAACATGTGATCATGAACCTAGGCAATCAAAGCTAGCTCTAGCATGGGCATGCTATCTCGCTCAAACTACGCTAAAGAAGAGGGAAAACACACGTCGGGGAGTGGAGCAAAAGAGTAAATAAAACACACCACAAGGGGTGGTGCAAGCAAGGAAATAAAAGAGATGTGTGATGAATGAGAAAGCTAATGCCTAAGACTAAGGAAAGATGTGATCGCCACCAAAGTAAAAACAAGCAAAAGACCTGTAAATACCTTGGAAATAGGTGGATGAAGCACCCGCCCACGGGAGAGAAAACCAAAGAGAACCTGCAGGTCAGCTAGAAATAACGGCCAGGACCCTGTGCGTTACTTGGAAAGTAACAGCCACCCGATAGACCGCCAGGAGAAGATGACGCGCCTGCACCAGACCGTCAGATAACCTGCAGTAGCAAACTGTAGATTCTTTTAACTCCAACTCTTCAAGCGGGCTAGAAGAATTGGGCCTCGTACTGGTGAACCTGTAAACCTACCAAAGATGTAGAAGACACGAACAAAACAACCCAAATTAGCCCTTTCAATAATATAGCATCAATTCTCAAAGAACTTAAGGACATCAAAAGGAAAGGGGATTACCGGGGAGTTTTTGATTTTTTTAACCCCTCTGGGCATTTTTAAAAGATTAAGAGGATGTTTGGATGCTTAGAGAACAGTGAGAAAATGTGGAGAAAGAGGAGGGACAATGCTTTGATTGAGGAAAAACCAGGGAAGAACTTAAGCATGCAATGAACTTGAAAGACTAAAATCAAAGTACTCCCTTGATTATGAGATGGATGAACGTGGGAAGCAGTTCCTCTTGGATGAAGATGGCTCCTGAGTTCGGCAGCACTTCGTCGTGAATTTCAAAATCCTCCTCCCTGGGCCATGAAGTCAAGGGTTCTATTTATAGACCCTCAAACTCTTAGGTCGAGCAGAGGATAATCCAGCAAGATAAAGGGATAATTCTTAGCAAATCCTCGAAGATAATATCACCAAGAGTCCATAGAATCAAACAGAAGGTGCTGAGGATCAGATTTGAAAGAGATATCGTCAATCCAAACCCTTATCTTCGGCCACGGAGTAGCAGAGAAAAGGCCTGAACTGCCAGGACTCTCTGAAGGAAGTAACGGCTGCACGACAGACTGCCACTTGGAAATAACGCTCCAAGGAACATCCGTCACTATCAACCTTATCCCTAAAAGATAAGATCAACGGGAAGAAGACCCAACAAGTTGGACTCTTCAAGGAAGCAACGGCCAAGGCATAGGGCGTCAGAATGAAACAACGGCTGCACGACAGACCGTTATTATCAACGTGTAATCAAAAGGATAAGCTTTAAAACGAGGCCTTAAGCTTTAGGACTCTTCAAAGAGTAACGGTCCAGGACCCATCCGTCAGAATGAAACAACGCGCCTAGGACCGACCGTTATTATCATTGAGGTTCAAAAATGAAACGAGGGGCTTGCCAAGATTCATCCAATGAAATGCCACCAGGAGCCATATCCGATCAAAGAGTTCAGACCCAAGAAATAGGCTTCAACTAATCAAGAGACTCAATGAAGAGTGACCGACTTGGAGCATCATATAGAATGAATAAGGAGATGACCCGACTTATTGGGTATAAAACGGGTGTCAACAGATGCCCCTCCTTAACGTCCTCTTTGCAGGGGAACGAGCGGAGGTGAAGCGAAAGCGAAATGGAACATGGAGATGTAGCGGAAATGAAGCGGAGTGGATCAAAAAGAGGGCGTTAAGGTAAACGACACCCGTTCTCAACCAACAAGCGATAAGAATTTTCTGGAAAGCTTCAAAACTGATCACAAGGAAATAGCCAACCAAAGGATGCAAGTCTGGAGGAGCTAATAACTAAGGAAAGGAAACACGGCTAGCCGCCGGAGGCAACGGAAAGAACAAGAGACTAAACTCCAGACAGGAATCTTCAGCCAACCAGATCAAGCGAACAGATCGAAGGAAAACCTTCTAATTTAGAGTGGAATGATTCTCCTTATCCGAGATCAAGAACATAGCTATTCACCATCACTGAGATACCTTGAACGGATGAAGCTCCATGAATGCTCAAAGAATGCGCATGATGCATGCTGGGCTAAAGGAAAAAAAATCATCAAAGCGAATGCAAAGAAAGATAAAATAGCAAGATAATAGAGAATAATATTGCTAGACCAGAGAAATTTGGGTTAGGACACCATCCGCAACCACGGCGTGCAAGATAGAACCATCGTCCCCAAACTTATTCCAATCTAACGGCCTATCCAACGATTAAACATGTGAACTTAGATCATCATCATTTTTGTTTAAGGGGAACATCAGATCCTGGAACACATGAATGACCAGCCGGTTCTCGAGATAATATCGTAGATAACATATAGTAATGCATTAAGGATAAGGGAATGAGATACAATACCTGACTCACCTTCCGGACGGACAGTAAAGCATGATTTCGTTCAAAAATTCCTTCATAAAAGATAGGTTAGCCAAAAGATAAATATGATCATGGATCAAGGCATAACCATTTGTACGTGCGAGAAGCATCAACAATGAATATTCTGACAGAATATAAAACCATTTTGACATCCAATAGACCATTTAATTCATCAAGAAACTTGCAAGTTTGTAACGGTCTGATGAAAGGGCGTCATACGAAATAACGGACCAATGCTAGGCCATCATAAACCAGGCGGTTCACATTCTTCAATAAAACAGTCCAATCATATGTAACGGTCAAATCCAGACGCGTCAAAAGGATGTGACGGCCAGACGATAGACCGCCACATTTCTTGAGCGTTCAAAAAAATAACAACCGAACGGTCACGGCCCATCATTCCACATTTAAGCAATCAAACGCCCAAACCTCAAACCGAGAGAAACCACCGGCGACCACCGCCCCCACCACCGTAATGGCCGGCGACGAGGCTCCCCAGCCACCACCACATAGGAGGGAGAGAGGGAAACGAATGGCCATACGGCGGTTCCACCGCCGGCTTGAACGGGAAGCGATCCCGCCGGTCACGGAAGAGGAAACGGCGAGGAGAAGCCCAAGAGAAGAAGAAGAAGCTCCCACGGTCGTGGAGGACCAAGGGGAAGCCCCATTGGGTGCAGAGGAACCCAAAGAACCAGAGAAGAAGAGGAAGAGAGGCATGGACCGTGAGGTAGGTCCTTCCGCCCTAACTTCAAATTTTAATTTTTTTGTGTTTTTATTATGAATGCATGTGGGATATAAGGGTAGAAATGGGTCTACGAACCCCCTTGGAACAATTGTAGGCCATTCGGCCAAGGTGGGAAGCCACGGGGATGCAAAGGAAAAAACGCCCAAACACAGATAATGTGACGGTCCTGCCAGCGACCGTCACTCGCCTGACGCACCACCCAGAGTCCGTCAGAAGCAAAACGACGCCCCACCCCAGGGCCGTCACATCTGCCAGGGTCTTAAACTATTTTTAGGGTTTTCAATTTTCAAATTTTTGTTTAGTTTTCAATTTAAAAATGCTGTGCAATGTTTTTATGATGCAATTAACTAACTTATGATCTAAATAACATGCAGGGAAAGCGAAGATCAAGGATCTCCTGGCTGAGGTCCGGGCGGTGTACCAGGCACTGCCCGACTACCAGAGGGAGCGACTAGCCAGCATGGGATTCGTCGAGGTGCTCAGCATCGAGGTGATCCGGATGGACACACCCTTGCTGTACGCGCTGCACGAGAGATGGGACCCGATCAGCAGAGCCTTCATCTTCTCATGGGGCCACATGATCCCCATGCTGGAAGATATAGCGAGGATTATAGGACTGAGAGTCCATGGAGCCGTAGTGACCGGATGGACTTACGGTGACTACCGGGAGATGGCACAGCAGTTGCTCGGATTAGATTTGATCAGGCCGGGATAGTCCTCCTCCCAGCTCTCGAGATCAGTACTGCAGGAGAGCCTGGGGCTGAGAGGAGCGGCGATAGCCGTAGGAGAGCTACCCGAGGAGCATTTGGGCAGAGTGATAGACCAGGTGCGCCCTTGCGTGGCGGCGGAGGCAGGACCTGAGGGAGATAGAGTGCTCAGACGCTTCCTGATGCTGCTATTCGGGAAGCTCCTCTTCGCGACTCGGGCAGACATCATCAGCTCCAGACTACTGCCGATGATAGAGAATTTGCACAGAGTTGGAAAATATGCTTGGGGAGCAGCAGTGCTCGCATTCCTGTTCGAGTCCCTGAGCACTACGGACCGGCAGACGATGCTGGGCGGCTTCTCGCCTTTCTTACAGGTAAATGCACTCTAAATGCTTTCTTTTATGCCAAAGTGTTTATGATATGCCATGCGACTGACTTGATTTCTAAAAATGTAGATCTGGAGCTATATGTACCTCCCGGGCATCGGGAGAGGCGCGCTACTCCATCCCGACCGCATACCGATCGCGAGGCGCTGGTCAGTGGCGAGGGACACAGGGTCGATCATCAGACTGACCCAGATGATCCAGGATGACCTGGACTCCTTCCCACATACGTCGGTGAGTCCAGAACTCAAAATGATTTCTATATGCTTCTATATGCTTCTAAATGCTTTTTTAAATGCTCATGCTGATGAATGAACTAATGCTGATGAATGAACAAAATGCTTTCAGGTGAGATGGACCCCATACCGCGGCGAGGTTTACACGGGACAGCCGTGGGTAGAGGCGGCCTTGTCGTACCGGGGATGAGACATATGGCTGCATTGCATTCATATCATCGAGCCTCTCCACTATAGGCTGATCCTGCGGACCCGGGGACTACATCAGCCCGAGGTGACCTTTCCACGCCACAGCGATGACCACCCCAGCAAGTCAGCAAGGGGCATCAGCGGCAATGTGGATTGGTGCACCCGGAAGGTGAAGTATGTCCATGACTGGAACAGGCGGGGCCGAGCGGTGAAGGAACGAGATGAGAGCGATGAGGCATATCTGAAGGCCTTCGCTCGACTCTACGGCGACCGGGTGTACCGAGGTAGACGACGACCGGTATGCAATTCTAAACCCTTTCTATATGAAAAAAATGCAATGTGATAGATGTACTGACTCATGCTTTCTACATGCAGCTAGACCCTGAGGGACGGATAGCTGAGCTGGAGGGATTACTCCACTCCACCATCCAGCAGCGGGACGGGTACCGGACCACTCTGGAGCTCCTGGTGAGATTTTAAAACCTAGACTAAAAATGCTTACGATTCTGACAATTGATGTTTATGATGCACATGCTGATTAACCATGGTCCCCAACCCTGTCTTCTAAATGCAGCGGGCCGAGAGAGCCCAACGAGCCGGACCGGATGCCCCGTCGTCTTCCTCACCGCCTGCGGGAGGCAGGGCTGAGCAGGAGGCTGATTTTACTCGGGCGGTTGCCCAGGCCGAGGAGGCAGAGGCCACCCTCGCGGAGCGGGTAAGATGCTAAAAAATGCTGATGCTTATGATCTTGCCTAAAAATGCCTTATGATTAACTATATGAAATGCAATCTACAGGTGAGAGAGCTAGCCGCAGCAGTGGCCGAGGCCAGGCAGGCGAGGATAGAGGCAGAAAGAAGCCGGGCTGAGACTGATCGAGCCCGAGCGGAGATAGAGCTTGTACGGGCAGAGATGGCCCGACTGAGAGCGGAGACCCCGCGACGCTTGGATGAGGCGGAGGGGGAGCGACTACGGACGGAGTTAGCTCGGGCTCACGCTGAGGTGGAGAAGCTCTGGATCGGGACGGCGAACTTGGATCGCTACCGGACCGAGGCACGGGAGACACGGCGTCAGATCTTCACGCTGAAGATCGAGCTGCGGACGTTGGAGCGGACGGTCCGGATGATGGGCCGGGGACCGGAGCGGAGTGCTTCCCAGAGTGGGATACGGAGGAGTGCTGCCCCGAGCGGCTCGGTAGGGGATTTTCTTGTCAGCTCCTCCGGCCAACGGAGGAATGAGAGAGCGGAGCGGGCTCAGCAGGAGGAGAGTGCTTCGATAGCGCCACCACCCGTGAGGAGACCCGAGGATAGAGAGGATGATGGCGGTCCGGCAGATAAGCCGGCCGAATGATGCATTTTTATGTTTTCTTATTACTTGTACGTAACTTTATGGAATGGAATAAAATCTTTTTGGGTTTTCTGTTTATTTGGTGCAAACATGAATGAATGGATGCGTGTTTGAATATGCATGTGCGGGTGAGGTGAATGGATGAATGGTTATGTGTTTGAATATGCATGTGCGGGTGAGGTGTGCATGAATGAATGTATGAGACATAGGCAGGAATGAATGTATGCATGAGTTATTTGCAGGAATGTATGTATGTGAAAATGTAGAGAGAATGAGGTGTACAATGCGAGAGACCGCCAGGTCTCGGCAAGGGCAGAAGGAATAGCCTGAATTCAGCAGCAGAGAAAGTAACGGTCCAGGTTCAGAACGTCATAATCAAACGACGCGCTAGCCAAAGGCCGTTAATCATAACGGAGGCCCATCCTGTAGCTGAGGTTGCAGGCAAAATGACGGCCAACTCAAGGTGCGTCAAAGGTAAATAACGGGCTACATCTGGACCGTTAATTATGGCAGAACGATAGTTTGCAGGGCGACTAGCAGAAAATGCGACGGCTTAAAGTCGACGCGTCAGAATGAAGCAACGGCCACAACCAGGACCGTCAGGTAGTGCTTAGCCCAGAGTAGAACGAATTGAGTGGTTTGAGAGTGTAACGGCTCAGGGTTCGCGTGTTTACAAGAAACGACGGTCAGCCCTTAGACCGTTAATCTCCACAGAACATGATCGGGGAAATTAAACCCCACAGGAAAATGCGACGGCCTAAGGTTGGCGCGTCGGAGTGAAATAACGGCCGTACGATAGACTGTTAGATCCTGGGTTGTATTCCGAGACGGATTGAGCCGTGAGAACTTAAACCCGAGGTTTAGCCATCTAATCCCTTACTAGAACTTATCTAGATTGAAGATAAAGCCTTCCAACTCAAGTCTTATCCTTTCAAAGCCAAAATTAACCCTTTAAGACTTGGAAACTCAACCAAAAATCGTATCTTTGCTGAAAACCTCTGCTTTAGGGTTGAAGAACCTCTCCTAAGGACAGAAATCAAGATGAAGAGAAGCTTCGAGGTGATGGCTACGGAGGAGAAGGTCTACACCGGACCTAAAGCTGCCAGAAAAGAACATGGAGAGCTCCAACGGTTGACATCAATTCCCAAGCACTTAAGCTCCAATGTTCAAAGGGTGGTAAGTCCCTCAACAACACATCCAAGTTCAGAAAATTCTGCACTTCAATTCGTTTTATGACTTCTTCTTCTCCTTCTTTCTTCAAGCCTCTTCCTGGCCCAAGATGCTACTCTAATCTGAAGTGGGTGGCTCCCATGGTAAAGGCCCTCCCTATAGAAGTCACATCCATCCTTAAAGCTTGGCACCTTCAACCACTCTTGGTTTTAGGCAAAAATTTCCCGAAATTATCCTTAGATTGGCCAAGTATTTCAGCTCTTGTAGAACTATGGCATCCACAAACTCATACCTTTATCTTCCCTTCCTTCGAAGCAACAGTCCTATTAGAAGAGGTAAAGACCTATCTAGCCCTTCCTAGGACTAAGGCGGGGGATGAAGACCGGGTTTGCTACACAATAGAGCCTATTGACCCATCCTTGATCTTGAGTGATTTCATCCATAATCCAAAGGACATGAGGACCATGATCAGCCCACACCACATTCACTTGATACCCTTGGCGCAATGGATAGTGTCTCATTGAAAAAATAAGTGGGAGAGACATGAGGCAATAGCCAAGGCGGTGGCGGTTTGCTTATGCAGAGTCTTTCTTTTTACCACGACCGACCACCTCTTAGACACCCAAAATCTCAGTATTATTAGCGGGCTGTGGCGGGGAATGTCTATCTCTCAAGCGGTCCTCTCATACCTCTATGAAGGACTTAGCTCGGCTTGCCTAGGAAGACTTTTGTTCGGCTCTATGATACTCCTTGAGTGCTGGATGGGAGTGAGAATCAAATTCCAACAAAAGGAAGACATAACTTCAGCGAGCCGAATCTTCGGGAGCCACCCTCTCTTCTTCATTGGAGGGGTATTTGGATACTCTTCTCAGGTCGAATGCAAGACGACAGACAAGAAAACGCGGGATGACTGGCGCCTCTTCTTCAACACTTTACCAATGGACAAGTTCATCATGCGACCAAGAATCCTTCAAAACACTCTTCTTAAAATACCGCGGCGTCAAAGCTTGGACCTCCAGCTAGTGGGGAATACCGCCATGGCGATCTACAACCCGCACCGGTGCCATCTTCAGATCAGACTTCCAAGAACCCAAGCTCCTGCACTATCATACCACCCTCCCCTTTTACCTAGGAAGATGGGGGCCGAGGAAGACGAAAGAGCAGTACGGACCGCGCTGACCATGTGGGAGATCAGCAAGGTGCGCCCGTGGCGAGAAGAAGTTGAAGAGGACGACGCAGCACGCCGTGATTACGTGAAAGAGCTGAGGAGAATCCGCCCTCTTGCGGATAAGAAATTAAATGTACCTTGATTTTCTTTTGTTCATGAGAGAAGTTGTCTGTTATTAACAATCAAAGTTGGATGTTATATCTCGTTTACTCTTGCTTGAATGAGATGATATTGCTTCAACTGAACGGATGTGAGTTTTGTGGTTTGAATGGCCAGAGTGATGTGAAGAGGCAGAGCCTCTGGAGGATGTAACGGATGGGCGGTGGGCCGCTGTAAAGAAACGACGGCCTGACGATGAGCCGTCAGAATGAAAGCATTATCAATCCTGCTCTCTGAAGCAAGTAACGGATGGGAGATGGGCCGTTATATACAAAAGATGGTATAGACCAGGCCGTCAGAGGGACAAATGTTTGATGAAATAAAAGCCCCATGCCTGAAGGAAGTGACGGCCGAACGAAGACCGTTATATTCATGTGGCGGTCTAGAATTGATGCGTTACAAACTTTGACCTGCATTTTTGTGAATTATCACTTCGAACTTGTCCTGCTGCCTGTACACATTCCAACATGAAACAAGTTAGATCTGTTCTTAGACTCAACCCCTTGCCTTGAAGCAAGTTAGATAATGATCATTTCTTGATATTTGGTCAAGGGGTGGAGCCTTATTAAATAGGCGGGGAAAGTATAATGAAAATGCAATGCATGCCATGCACATGATGGAGTTTTGGAAAACATCTAATTTTTGTGGGATTTTCGCAGATATTTGGTTTTTTTTTTGGATTTTGGAAATATTTGGCGTTTTTGGATTTTTTTTGAAAATATTTGATGTTTTTGGATTTTGAAAAACATTTGATGTTTTTAGATTTTGAAAAACATTTGATGTTTTTAGATTTTGCAAATATTGGATGTTTTTGGATTTTGCAAAACCAGTGCCTGCCCAGTAACACGATCTCTTCCTTGTTCAGAATCAGAAGTCCCGAGGTTGGTGTGTAATACGGGTGACAATCCCTGGCCAAGGCCTACTTCTCATGACGGTGTTTTTAACAAGGCCATACCCAAGGTACTAATCTTGGTCCTAAAAGAAAAAAGGAACACGGGGGTAAGCTTAGGCCAGATATGGAAGTTTTTAGGACTTGATTTCTTCACCGTACAACCCTGTTAGAGATTTGGTCTGTTGCGCCGGGGCTTTGTGTCCGTCATCGAGCCTTCGTCCACTCTAGGCATGCATTCGACCGGGCTCATGACGTCCCGCGGGGAACTATGCTTCCACTCTTGTCATGCCTAGTTTTCCTGTTTTTGCATTCCTGGAGTTTTGGAGTTCAGAATCGGTAAACTTTTGAGATGATGCTTTTAATTTTGTCGCAGAGATTACCCCTTTTCTTTTCCTTTCGTTTCCTATGGCGTCAGGTCATAACGGACTTGCCCCTATTTGAGACCTCCTCTCGTTAGGGTGTTTGGATTAGTTGTCGCCTCCTTATTCACTTCTTGCCCCTGGATTCAGCCGAAGAATGAAGCGGACAGGGACTTCGATTTTCCCCTAAAGCATGGCCGAGGAGAAACTGTGTCTTTTAAAATCGGAAAACCTGACCAGGGATGTCGTGTAGTGTGTGATTGCCTTACTCGGGACCCTTCTTAGTAAAACAGGAGGGAGCATCCTACTGCCGGGGAAGCACGCGGCTTAGACTCTAAGGAAATAAACGCTTAAGATACAACCCATTCCACGGGTGAGAGAGCTCCTCACCTTCCGCATTTATTAAACGATAAGCATTTCCTGGATAAGCTTCTTTTACGACAAACGGTCCTTCCCAGTTATGTTGTAACTTAGATCTTGGACCTGCAGACCGAATGAATTTACGTTTCAAAACCATATCACCTTTTTGAAATTTGCGTTCGATTACCTTCTTTTGAAAATAACGCGAAACTCTCTTTTGATAAACGGATACGTGATCGGCCGCGTTCATCCTCTTCTCATCTAAGAGTTCCAGCTGGACTAGTAACGCCTCTCGACGTTCATCGAGATTAAGTTCCTTATCGAGCTGCACTCTAAGAGAAGGGACCAGGATCTCATATGGGAGCACCACCTCCATCCCGTAGGTAAGAGAATAGGGAGTTTGTCCCGTAGGGGTACGGACGGAGGTGCGGTAAGCCCACAGAGCTTCTACTAATCTTTCTGGCCAATCAGAAAACTTATGAGCTTCGCATGTTTTCTTGATGATTTTGAGAAGGGTTTTATTAGTGGCTTCGGCTTGACCGTTGCCTTGAGGATAATATGGAGATGAATGATGCAATGCAATATTGAACTTCTTACAGAGGTCCTTGAGCTCTTGGGAAACGAACTGAGGTCCGTTGTCGGTGATGATGCTGCTTGGCACTCCGAACCGTGAGATGATATTCTTCATAATAAAGCGGCACACCGTTGTAGCTTTGATTTCTGCATACGCCTCGGCTTCAGCCCATTTGGTGAAGTACTCAGTGGCAATAAGGATAAAGGACTTCTGCTTGATCTGAGAATTAGGATCACCGAGCGGGCCGATAACGTCGAAAGCCCACATAGAGAATGGCCAAGGAGCGGTCATAGGATGGAGAGATGAAGCAGGAGAATGAATTTTATCAGCATGGAGTTGGCATTTAAGACACCTCCGGACATAGAGGGAGCAATCTTCCTCTAGAGTGGGCCAGTAGTAGCCCTGCCTAAGGATCTTCTTTGCTAGAGCCTGGCCATTGATATGACCTCCACACTCACTAGAATGGGCTGCTTCATCCACCTTCCAAGCTTCAACATCATCTAAGCATCTTATGAGCATTCCGTTAGTAGCGCGCCTGTACAATTCTCCTGCAACAATGGTGTACCTTGCGGCGGCTCTTCTGATTGACTTGCGTTGCTCAGCTTTTGCCCCTTCTGAGAACGACCCCTCTTTGCAAAACAACTCGATTTTATGATACCAAGGTAATTCCTCTTCGTCCAGAATCTCCTCTAGTTCTGCTAGTGAAACTTCCTTGAGATCTTCCTTCTCAGCCTTCGCCTCTACGGATTTCCTAAGGTTAAGGTACCAAGGATCCTGAAGAGAGGGTGCGTCCAATCTCTGGACAACGATAGTCTCAGTACTACGACTGAGAGGGAAGGATAAAGAGGAAGCAAGAGACGCCAGAGCATCAGCTAGAATGTTCTGAGAACGGGGAGTGTGAATGTAGATCAGCTTACAGAATTGCCTAGCGAGAAGCGTGACCAAATCTTGATAAGGTTTGAGCTTGGGGTCACGAGTACGGTAAGTGGACAGAACTTGCTGTAGGACGAGCTGAGAGTCTCCTATGATGTTCAAATAATGCGCACCGAAGAGGTAGGCATGTTTCAAGCCGACCAGGAGAGCCTCATACTCAGCGATGTTATTGGTAGCAGGAAACCGAAGTTGATAAGCAAAGGGGATGGTTACCCCCTCTAGGGTAAGCAGAACAGCAC
The DNA here is from genome assembly GCA_022559845.1 of Amorphophallus konjac. Classification (NCBI taxonomy): domain Eukaryota; kingdom Viridiplantae; phylum Streptophyta; class Magnoliopsida; order Alismatales; family Araceae; genus Amorphophallus; species Amorphophallus konjac. The sequence continues at coordinate 14,076,036 of CM040117.1, read as the reverse complement.
CGATCCCTCGGCCTTGAGAGTTGAGCGCACCATCGAAGTGTAGAGACAAGAAGGGGTGATGAGAGATAACAGAAAGATGCTCATCAGGGAAATCGTCCTGAATAGAATCGGTGCGAGGAATAGGGAGATGTGCAAGATGCTCAGCAATGGCATATCCTTTGACTGCCTTTTGAACGACAAAGGTGATGTCGAACTGAGAGAGGAAGCTCTGCCAGCGAGCTAACCTACTAGAAAGGATAGGCTTTTCTAAGAGATAGCGGATCGGGTCCATTCTAGAGATCAACCTAACCAGGTGGGCAAGGAAGTAGTGTTTAAGCTTCTGAGCTACCCATACTAAGGCGGCACATGTCTTCTCCATAGCGGTGTACTTGGATTCAGCTGGATTAAACAACCGAGAAAGGTAGTAAGCAGCCCGCTCTTTCCCTTCATCATCTACTTGTGCTAGGACCGCCCCTAAGGAGTCCTCAATGACCGAGATGTATAGGATTAGGGGTTTCCCAGAGACAGGAGGTTGCATAACCGGGGGATTGGATAGATATTCCTTGAGGTCATTCAAACTTGACCCCTACCTTAAGCAATTCATAAAACGGACGGCACCTTTGAGAATGCTGGGATATGAATCTTCTGATAAATTGCAATCTACCAATCAATCCTCGAAGTTCCGTAATGTTCTTTGGCGGAGGCATGTCCATGACGGCCTGTGCTTTATTAGGATCAATCTGGATCCCCCGTTTGCTTACTATGAACCCTAGCAGCTTCCCTGAGGAGACTCCGAATACGCACTTCTTCGGATTCATCTTGAGCTTGTACTCCCTGGCTCTCTGCAGCACCTTAGCCAGGATAGAGGGGTGTTCTTCCTTAGTTCTTGACTTCACTAGGATATCATCCACGTAAGCTTCCATATAGATATGCATCATGTCGTGGAAGATGGCCATCATCGCCCTTTGATAGGTGGCACCTGCGTTCTTCAGACCGAATGGCATAACCACATAACAATACGTGTCCCAGGGTGTGGTGAAGGAAGTTTTCTCTTGATCTTCCGGAGCGAGACGGATCTGATTGTAGCCCGAGTATCCATCCATGAATGATAGAGCTTCATACCCAGCTGTATTATCCACCAGGACGTCTATATGGGGTAGCGGGAAATCATCTTTGGGACATGCTTTGTTAAGATCCCTGAAGTCAATGCATATGCGCACTTTTCCATCTTTCTTAAGAACCGGGACTATGTTTGCCACCCACTGAGGATATAAAACTACTCTGATGAATCTGGCTTTGTATAGCTTGTCGACCTCTTCTTTGATCCCCAAGGCCATGTGGGGGCGAAATCTTCTTGACCTTTGTTTCACAAGTGTTGCCCCTGGTTTAAGCACGAGTCGATGTTCCACTAAAGAGGGGTCAAGACCTGGCATGTCCTCGTAAGACCAGGCGAAGGAATCGCTATACTCCCTTAGGACCTTAATCAATTCCTCTTCTACTTGTGAAGGGAGATTAGCAGCAATAATGATGGGCCTTGGGTCTTCTTCGGTTCCTAGATTGATTTCCTTTGTAAGTCCGTCCACCGACGTCGATGGCTCGTCGAATCTTTTTAATCCTTGTGCGTATAAGTCGGCGGTGTCATCTATATCGCTATCTTCATTAATTGGATCCTTCTCATCCAAAATCTCATAGACGCCTAATCCGTCATCGCTCCACACCCCTTCTATTTTCTCGTCATCTTCAATTGCAATTGCCGTAGCAACAAATTCTGGGCACTTCAAAAGAGCATGGCAACGCTGAGCTAAATCTTGCAAGAACCTATCGGGAATAGATCGGGAAGGATGCGCCAGCGAACGCGGCTCAGCAGAGGAAGGGTTGGACGACCTGGAACAAGACCCTACTTCTCTAGATCTAACTGACTCTAATTCCCTAGACTCTACGGACCCTAATCCTAACCTAGGGAAGAGGAGGCCTAGTGGAAGGGAAAGAGCAGGGGACTCGAGCCCCTGGGAGGAGGATGGCGACAGGATAGCGTAATCTTCCACTGAAATCTCCATTTCAAATTTGACATTTTTTTTGGAGATCAGCGGAGACTACACAGCAAGATGGAGGAGGTGGGAGCTGCATAGAGAACAGCTCGGGGAAAATGCAGTCAAAGAAAGGATCGGAAGAAGAGAACCACATCTCGTGGAGTTGGGCGTTGGGAGGAGGAGGAGTGAAGAGAGTGGATAGATCAATGGGTGGGCACTTCCCGCAAGTACAAGGAACAAATAGAATTTCTGGCGGATCAATAAATGATGGATTGATTACGATAGGAGGAAGGCGGGGTATGAAGTCCCCTTGCTGGAAAATAGATTGGAGGCATGAGGGAGACCAAGAAAAGGCAATTGGAGAGCTCCCCTCCTTTTGTAAATCAATAATAGGCTGCTTCTTCGGCCTCCACTGCACAAGCCGAACCTCTTGCTTCTTCTGACATTCTTCCTCATGAAAGAGCCCCTGTAAGGCCTGACCATAGTCGAGCATATCATCATCTGACCCTCCCGGTAATGGGGGTGGGTTGGTAATCGGACAAACTGCAGTTCTTTTTGGCTGAACTGGTCTTGAAGTTAATGTGCCGGGCTGGAGAGGCCCCTTGACAAAATGTTGACGATAATCCCAGGTGAGTGGCCCAGAATCACCCATCATTGATAATGCTGTCTCCTTGTAGCCGAGACCTCTTCTGCCCATTTTTCTTCCCTTGTGTACGGGCTTGGTCATTCCTTGTAATTGCGCACCGAGGCCTCTCCCCGGTTGATAGCCTAGTTTCAGTATGATGTTCCAGCCTTTGGAATCTCGAATCTGCGGCTTCACTTTGATGTTGACTGGAGTAGTGATGGGCTTGGGAGCTGTGTAAGCCCAAGGAAAATTTAGATCCAGCACTGATATAACGGGCCGGCTGCTTGGCCAAAGTGTGGGAAGAACTTGCTCTGATATGGCCTTAACTGTCTGTACCGCGGACAAGCTTTTAACTTTGACGACCCTCCCTTGGAAGGGGAATTTGACGCACTGATGTGCGGTGGAGGGCACGTCACTGAGCGTATCAATCCACGGACGACCCAGGATAGCCTTGAACATAGGGTCGATATCGAGCACATAGAATTCCACGGCCATTGTAAGGGGTCCAAGCTCTGCCTGAATGGTGATCACCCCGTGACATGCTCGCCTCGAGTTGTCATACGCTGCTATAGTGGTGGGGGTAGTCCGTAATAACTCTTCAGATATGTTGCAGGCTCGGAGGGTGCTAAGTGGACAAATATTAATTGAAGCCCCTGTGTCAACCAGCGCTGCTTCAATGCTGACCTTGTTCAGAGTGATTGTAATGCAGAGCGGCATTTGCCGAGCTTCCGGAGGTGCTAGCTCAGTTTCTGAAAATGTAATTGCCGGCCCTTTGGAGATGGTTGCTAGTGCGGTTGGTAAGCTGTCGACTGCCATATCTTCACTGACCATTACCTTCTATAAAAAGTCTCTTAGTGCATCCTGATGGAGGGTAGACCTTTTGATCAGCTCTAGCACAGATATTTTAGCGGGCACCCGATCTAGATGATGTAACAAGTCATATTGAGTACCTGGCAGCGGTTCAGTTTCTTCTTGCTCAGCCGTTGGTTGGGGGGACTGGGGATTAGAAGTAGTGGGGTAATTCCGATGGAACATCTTCCCGCTCCTCAGCGCACAATTCGCTGCAGCATCTGAAGATAGTATGATGGGCCCTGCAGGGTGGATGAATGGAACAGGTGGTGCGGGGGAGACGGTTTGGTGGAGCGTAAGGTTGGTGGTGGTAATGGGCGGTGAGCGGATGATGGGCGAAGGGTTGGTGGAAGGCAGGGTGGTGATGAGTGTCGACGCGGGTGGAGGAAAGGCTAGCGGAAGGGTAAGGATGGATGAAGGGTTGGATGGTGGTGTGATGACGGTGACGGGGTTAAGTGGTGGAGGGTATGATGGAACGGTGGGTGGTAAGGAACCTACTGAAGCGGGTGTAACCGGGAGGATGAATGGAGGGGATGTTGGGTGTGCAGGAAGGACGAAGGAGGGAGTGAGAGAATTGTGGTGGTTATGGTGGAGGGCCATGACTTCCGGTGCGGCACTGTCATCATCAAAAGACCACCCGGCATTGGGAGCCGGTGGTTGGACCACGTTTACTTGTGCTGGTGCTGGCGGCTGCTGCTGAGGAGCGGGGGGATGATTCGGCATCGGGTTCTGGTGGATGCCCAGGTCCTGTACTTGTTGTGGTTGCTGTGGTTGCTGTTGTGGTAGCTGCTGCGGCTGCGGTGCCTCTTGTTGCTGCACTTGCGGCCTCGGCTGCTGCCCTCTTTTCTCCTTGATCTCAACAATGGTCCGATGCATTGCGGCCCAATCTATCCTTTTCCCTTCGTGGAGATCATATACCAGATCCTGGAACTGGAAACATCCTTCTATGGTATGGCACGGCTGCCTATGGAACATACAATATTTAGTCTGATCAACTGCTGGGTTCCAAGTAGGCCGTTCTGGAGGAAGTTGGATCACATTCACTGACATGAGGGCGGAGAAGATATCTGTAAGTGTCTCTGGCAATGGAGGGTATTGAGCTCTCCTGGGAGCCGGGCGCTTGCTGTTGGGGTTGTTGTTATAGCCGTTAGGTGGAGGGACATTGTGGTATTGCGGAGGTGGTGGTTGTTGTGGATTGGGGAAGGCATTTTGTGGAGTGACAAAGGTAGGCGGAGGGTTTTGTGGGGTTGCCTGGAAGTTTTGTGGAGCGGGCTTTTGGGAATTGCGGGGGGTGTTGGGGGAAGCGGAATGGTGCGGCCTGAAACGGGAAGGCAACGGCTTGTACTTGCTCATTTGTTTGGACTCCCTCGGTAACCGGCCCTTGTGGTTTCTTGTGGTACTTGGGCTTTTGGGGAGTCCTTGAATTGAGTCTGGATGAAGCGCGCCCGACTGTAAAGTTGATGCATATTAGCTATGTCATTCATTGCTAGGATGTTGCGAAAGGTTGGGGTGGCATTGGAAATCAGCAGTTTGACCTTTTCTTCCTCCGGAATGTGACCAGGCACTCTGGCGGCAATCTGTCTCCACCTGTCTACATAGGTGGCGAAATCTTCGTCTGGTTTCATCTTCTCGGCCACTAGATCGGTGAATGAGTATTCTGGGCCGACCCTGTCTTGGAACCGCTGGATGAATTTATCCTTGACTATCTTGAAACTCTCAGCCTCTTCCAGTGGTAGAGAATAGAACCATTCCAGAGTAACACCATCTAAAGATCGGCGGAACAAATACGCCATAAGGCGATCATCATACTGGAATTGCGCCGATTCATATAGAAAATCCCTCACATGAATAAAGGGATTGCAGTTCCCGTCGTACTTGCGGTAGTTGGGGAGCTCTGATTGAGGAGGGAATCGGATATTCTGGAAGCTTGGAACAGGAATATCGGCCAAAGATTGTGGGCCAACCCGCTTCTGGAGGAAATCGAGTTGCTGCTGCATGGCGGCCCACTTGTCGAGCAAGTCCTGCTCTCGGGAGGGAGCAGGGGCGGTGAAAGACGCTGGTTGAATGTGGGGAGCAGATGGAACGGTTGTAGCAGAAGGTGGGTGCCCACAGGAAGGAGTGGAGGGATAAATAGTAGGGATGGGGGGCCCGTGAGAAGGATATTGGGCATAAGCTTGACCCGGATTAGGATAAGCTTGGGCCGCCCCTTGCTGAGAGCGTAAGAAGTCGGAAGGGCCCATGAGAACTTGCGGAGCTACCGGAGTAGATATGTGATGATCCATTTGAACGAAAGAAGGGATGGGCGACTTTCTCTTATCGAAAGATTGTTGGGCCGAATTGGAAGACTGGCCCGTCTCCATGCCCATGAAAGTGATGGTCCGTGGTTGGACCGGAGTAAGATCAATTGGAATGGGCTGAGTGGGGAGCCCAACAGTGGGAGGATTGGATTGATTTTGGATGATGGTAGAAGGAGATGCGTTGGACCCTTGCATGGTCTGATAAAGAACTTGGAGTTGGGCCGGATCCAATTGGGCCATCATCTGAAGGACAGAGCCCGCGGAAGGAGTGGTGAAAGAAGGGGTAACTTGACCACCTTCCATAGAAGTGGAGGACGGAAGAGGGGTAGTCCCCTCCCCAGAGGAAAAGGTAACAACCCTAGGAGGGTTCTCACGGAGCCCTTGAGGAAGGGAGTCCTCTTGGGAGCGGGGAGGATTAAAGGATGCCATGGTGGACTCGAAAAGAGGATTGGAATAGAATGTGAAGAAGGAAATGTCTTGAGGAGATGATTCAGATGGACGAAAACAACTCCACATGCAACGAACGACCTTGACAAAATGTAAAAACAACCAACACAAAAACACACAATAAGCAACCAAACTTAGGTGATTCTAACAAGATGCAAGTGATAGAAGATGAAGGCACTCAAAGGAAACCAAGTTGTTTAGAATGATGCGACAAGGTTCTTATGATTTCTCCTTTGGAACTTTAGTGGATTTGATTGATATGTGCTCTCAACAATGGGTTCCTAGTAGGAGATGGATATGGGACTTGGTTTGACTCTAAGTGTAATCACTCCTTCACTTATGCAACCCTAGACGCGGGGTAGGAAAGGTACAACCGGCCCGGAGTCCGTGTGGGAATCCACGGCTCGCGGGGACATATGGAGGTCCCTGCTATGATTTCCTGGTCGGCTCCAAGGAATATGGAGACGAGAGGTCGTCACAACAAGGTAGGAAAATGCAATCTACGATATGACAAGATGAATGACCCTATGTACACCGAAGTGCATGCAAAGTCTAGCCTAAAATCTAGCAATCAATGATGCACACAATGATATGAAGATATGAACAAAACAAGGAGGAAGTCAAGTACCACCCAAGCAATAAATCACAGCAGAAACTGTGGAAATAAATGCACCTCGGATGCGTACCTGCCAGGAGTATGACGGTCGAAGAACCCTGCGTTAGAGTAAAATAACGGTCGAGTGCCAGACCGCCAGAAATGATATGACGCAGGGAGATGGGTCCGTCAAATGAGCCAGAGCCAAAATCGGACAGAAATAACAGAAAAACCCGTAGAAGCTCACACAGTAGAACCAAAGTGGCGGTCTAATGCCCCTGCGTCAGAGAACTGTAACGCAGGGCCACAGGGCCGTCGGAGCACCCAGAAAACCAGAATCAGCAGGAAGTAAAGGGGGAAACCAAGGGAAACTAAACAAGCAGATGATGGCAGGTCTAAACAGTTATCAAAAGCACGATTGGCACAAGTTATCCCACCGTGATCGCCAAAAAATTATCTGTTGATTTTATTTTGCCTATCTATCTTTCCTTTGGGGTTTTGAATAATGAAACGACAAGCAAGTAATCAAAGATCCGCTCTTAACCTACGAACATGTGATCATGAACCTAGGCAATCAAAGCTAGCTCTAGCATGGGCATGCTATCTCGCTCAAACTACGCTAAAGAAGAGGGAAAACACACGCCGGGGCGTGGAGCAAAAGAGCAAATAAAACACACCATAAGGGGTGGAGCAAGCAAGGAAATAAAAGAGATGTATGATGAATGAGAAAGCTAATGCCTAAGACTAAGGAAAGATGTGATCGCCACCAAAGTAAAAACAAGCAAAAGACCTGTAAATATCTTGGAAATAGGTGGATGAAGCACCCGCCCACGGGAGAGAAAACCAAAGAGAACCTGCAGGTCAGCTAGAAATAACGGCCAGGACCCTGTGCGTTACTTGGAAAGTAACGGCCACCCGATAGACCGCCAGGAGAAGATGACGCGCCTGCACCAGACCGTCAGATAACCTGCAGTAGCAAAGTGTAGATTCTTTTAACTCCAACTCTTCCAGCCGGCTAGAAGACTTGGGCCTCGTACTGGTGAACCTGTAAACCTGCCAAAGATGTAGAAGACACGAACAAAACAACCCAAATTAGCACTTTCAATAATATAGCATCAATTCTCAAAGAACTTAAGGACATCAAAAGGAAAGGGGATTACCGAGGAGTTTTTGGTTTTTTTTAACCCCTCTGGGCATTTTTAAAAGATTAGGAGGATGTTTGGATGCTTAGAGAACAGTGAGAAAACGTGGAGAAAGAGGAGGGACAATGCTTTGATTGAGGAAAAACCAGGGAAGAACTTAAGCATGCAATGAACTTGAAAGACTAAAACCAAAGTACTCCCTTGATTATGAGATGGATGAACGTGGGAAGCAGTTCCTCTTGGATGAAGATGGCTCCTGAGTTCGGCAGCACTTCGTCGTGAATTTCAAAATCCTCCTCCCTGGGCCATGAAGTCAAGGGTTCTATTTATAGACCCTCAAACTCTTAGGTCGAGCAGAGGATAATCCAGCAAGATAAAGGGATAATTCTTAACAAATCCTCGAAGATAATATCACCAAGAGTCCATAGAATCAAACAGAAGGTGCTGAGGATCAGATTTGAAAGAGATATCGTCAATCCAAACCCTTATCTTTGGCCACGGAGTAGCAGAGAAAAGGCCTGAACTGCCAGGACTCTCTGAAGGAAGTAACGGCTGCACGACAGACCACCACTTGGAAATAACGCTCTAAGGAACATCCGTCACTATCAACCTTATCCCTAAAAGATAAGATCAACGGGAAGAAGACCCAACAAGTTGGACTCTTCAAGGAAGCAACGGCCAAGGCATAGGGCGTCAGAATGAAACAACGGCTGCACGACTGTAGCACCCCGTATAAAAAAAATTATTAGATAAACTCTTTAGGAAGTTTATGTAAGAAGTGGGAACACGAAGTTATCACATGTAAAGAATTATTCACTTAATAAGTGGCTTCCTAGTGTAGTTGGTTAAGTAACTTACCTTTCAACCCAATGACCAAGGTTCAAATCCTAGCATCCACCATTTACGTTTTTGCCAAATAATTATATGTTATTATGTAAGAAGTAGGAACACAAAGTTATCATATGTAAAGATTACTCACTTAATAAGTGACTTTCTAGTGTAGTTGGTTAAGTAACTTCTCGTTCAACCCAATGACTAGGGTTCAAATCCTAGCATTTACAATTTATTTTTTATGCCAAATAATTATATACGATAGGCTAGCAATTAGACAAATCTACGTTGGCATCTGTCTTTTTCATACGTGAATAGTGCCATGAATAGTATCAATTTTTATTTAAAAAAATTTTTTCAAAAAAAATTATATGTAAAAATAGAGAAAAATGTAAGGATCTCACCCATGCAATTTCATAAACTAACTCCATCAATTTTTAAAGATAAAAATCTTTGAAGTTTAACTTAGAATCTTAACTTATGAACAGTGCATCCACAATTTATTTTTTGTGCCAAATAATTATATACGATAGGCTAGCAATTAGACAAATCTACGTTGGCATCTGTCCTTTTCATACGTGAATAGTGTCATGAATAGTATCACTTTTTATTTAAAAAGAATTTTTCAAAAAAAATTATATGTAAAAATAGAGAAAAATGTAAGGATCTCACCCATGCAATTTCATAAACTAACTCCATCAATTTTTAAAGATAAAAATCTTTGAAGTTTAACTTGGAATCTTAACTTATGAACAATGCACCCCAACTTACAGCACTTCGTAAAGAGACACGAACAGCCTATTTGAGTTGGCATCGCACTATGGGATGCTATTATTTCAGATCTGGTTCCCCTCCTGTCTACCAAAAATCCTAAAATCCCTATATTATACCCCTCTATTGAGGCAGAGACTCTTGCCTTCTCTGACATTCGAAGCCTTGCTGCAGAGAACGTGGGAGCATTCTCTGAAGCATTGTAGAGGAGGGAAGGAGCTGATCTTCTTCCTTTCTTCTTCCACCTGTACCCTTTCTGCCACCACACGGAGGTAGGTGATCTCGAGCTTTAACCAAACCATAGCTAATCTAGGTTATATTAGCATGTAAAATTAGTGATTAGTCTCATCTCCATGCGGTATTTAGTGGTTACACATCATGTTATAGTAGGTGTTCTCAACTTTTAACTAAACTAATAGCTAATCTAGGATGATTAGTCTAGGCATTTAGTCTTAGGCTCATTTCCATGCGATATTTAGTGTTTATAAAGCATGTTTTGGCTTAAATCTAGGATGATTAGTATGCCTTAGCTTCATACCTAAGATAATTAGCATGTATTAACTTTATACCCAGAATAATTAGCAAATATTTGTCTCATATCTAGAATGATTAACATGTGTTGGCTTAAATCTAGGATGATTAGCATGCATTAGCTTCATACATGAGATGATTAGCATGTATTAACTTTATACCTAAGATAATTAGCATGTATTAGCCTTATACCGAAAATAATTAGAAAGTATTAGCAAGTATTAACAAGTATTAGTAAGTATTAGTCTCATACCTAGAATAATTAGTAAGTGTTAATTTAAATCTAGGATGATTAGCATGTATTAGCTTCATATCTAAGTCGATTAGCATGCATTAGCTTCATACTTGAGATGATTAGCATGTATTAGCTTCATACCTAAGCCGATTAGCATGCATTAGCTTCATACTTGAGATGATTAGCATGTATTAGCTTTATACCTAAGATAATTAGTATGTATTAGCCTTATACCCAGAATAGTTAGCAAGTATTAGCAAGTATTAGTAAGTATTAGTCTCATATCTAGAATGATTAACATGTGTTAGCTTAAATCTAGGACGATTAGCATGTATTAGCTAATATCTATATTTGATATAGTTCATGCTTTAGTAAAGGGCCTGTCATTATGTCAATTTATGTGAAACTAAAACCACCATGTTAAAAATGTTATATGAGAGAAACTAAAGCATGAAAATAGTGAAAGAAGAAATTGTAGTCAAGAAGATGAAAAATGTGGAAAAAGACCAAGTTGAAAGAGGCCAAGTGGAAAAAGACCAAGTTGAAAGCACAATGAAATGATATTGAAAATAGGGGGTTCTAAGAAGGAGAATAATGAAAAATCTAGAGAGAATGAGAATATGTGAAAGAAGAGAAAGTCATAGATTGGAAGGTTAGGAAGAAGTTTTATGAAGAGTGCAGAGAGAGAAAATGAGAGGAAGAAGGTGAAAAATGTGAAAAAATGAGATCTATAGGCGCAGGTGAACAGTTACTGAGTAAAAAATAGAACCGTAGAAAATTAATTATAACTTAAAAACTAAGAATAATTGGAGGATGTGGTAGAAGAAGAAAATCTATATCTACAAGAGAAGAAGAACTTTTGTGAAGAACTTAGAGTGAAAGGAGGATTGGAAGGGCATGAAAACTGGAGAACAAAAGAAAGTATCGACCCTACCTGTTGACAGGGTCGACCCTGCCTGTTGGCAGAGTCGACCCTGCCTGTTGACAGGGTCAACGCTGCCTGTTCACTGCGTTGACGCAGTGAACGGCAGAGTCGACCCTGCCTGTCGATAATGCCTGTTCACTGCGTTGACGCAGCGAACGACAGAGTCGACCCTGCCTGTTGACAGGGTCGACCCTGCCTGTTCACCGCGTTGACGCGATGAACTGCAGAGTCGACCCTGCCTGTTCACAGGGTCGACCCAGCCTGTTCGCAGGGTTGACACGATGAACTGCAGGGTTGACTCGATGAACTACTGAGTCGACACAGCCGGCTCATTACATTAACCAGATCGTTAGGCCTTCTCTTTTACCATCTCCACTGATAGATGGCAGCCTGAGAAGTGATATTTAACTCCTGACAGGGTCCTCTAAACCCTGTATAATTCCCAGAAAGGGCATCCCACAGTAAGGGTGTCGTTTCTAAAATTATCAGGTGGCCCATAAGGTACCTCTCTTATCTAGTTTTTTTTCGTGTATCAAACGTTACTGGTTTCCACTCCTAGTTCATCCCTACACATAAATGCGCCCTTGAACTCCATTCCATAATTCCACCTTATATATCATACTGGTCAAACCTTGAAATTCCATATTGGCTATAAATAAGAGTGGATGTCAACAAACATGATAAATGATGTGCATATAGGGCCCGGTCTGGTCCTGGGGGGAGCACCCGAAGGTACTTGTGCCCATGGGAGTTTATTGACCACGGTGTTTGGCATTGCACCGGAGTACTTGCTTGCTAGGCTTTAGACATTCCACTCATTCTCATGATATTACTTGATTGATTTGACTTGAGACCCGCAGAAGGGTAAAGTTTTACTTGAATGAAATTGATAAATAGCCAATTCCAGTTTTACATGCTTGAATTTATATTACTTTCTATTACTTGCTTGACATGAGTTCTTACTCTCTTGGGAAGATTTCGTTAATTCCAGTTATTACTTGTTTGAATCTCTTGCTATTACTGCATTGAAGTTGGAATCCTTATACTCTCACTTGTTATTCCTTCACTACTCTTGTCGATTTTTACAATCCTTGATATCTACTCATCTATATGCATAGCTTTACTGACATTAATTGAACTTGTAAACCACTTAAAGCCTGTTAAATCTTGAGATGTAATTCCTATTGAGCGATTCGCTCATCTAGTTGTTTTCTAATATTTTTAGGTAATTTGGATGTCAACCAACACTCGGAAGGGAATGAGACTGAGTGATGAGTGTTAGAGTGAAGTTATGAAATTATCATGTCCTTTGTGTTATTGTATTAGTTCACTTATGTCAGTTGTATCAATTCATCTATGTCATTTGTATTAGTCAACTTGATTAGAACTGCTTAAGATTTGAAGCCTAGTCGTTGGACTCTGGGAACATATGTATTTGTCCTTTGATTTGTTGTGACAATTGTCAGCTCGTACTATTTGTATTAATTTCGAGTTAAATCTTAGTTATTTGCACACTCTGATATTTACATGATTGACACGATCTATATAGACGCGTCACGCCTCCGGGTAATCTTCCGCGCTCGGGGCGTGACAGTCTTCGTGGTATCAGAGCCTAGGTTTTCAAACCTAGGGAACTAGGAAAAAATAAATAAATGGTTAGAAATTGAAATCTAAGTAAAAACTTGAGTCCAAGGATAGGTAAAAACCTAAGTCCAGGGTTAGAGAAGTCTAAGGATATAAGTAGACCTTACCTGGTGAGATGGATAGAGCCATGGGTTAAGATTTCTAATGACTTTACCCTTATAAATAAAAACCGACCCTTATCTTACTTAAACACTCTAAACATTTTTGTAGGATCATGGCTGCTGAAAGAGCACAATGGCGCGAGATGCAGCGCACCGTGCAGGGCCTTACACAGGCACTACAGCAAGTGGCCCAAGGCGGAGCTAACCGTGGAGCGGGTGACCTCCACAGGAGTTTCCGTAACATGAACCCACCAAGGTTCACAGGTTCGTCCGACCCCGAGGATGTCGAGAATTGGCTAAAGGAGATGGAACGAATCTTCCGTGTAATGCAATGTACGGACGAGGAGAAAGTTTTACTGGCTGTATTCCAACTTGAGCGGGATGCTCGATGCTGGTGGGAATCCATAGAAGCAACACTGCCAGAATACCATGTTACATGGGATGAATTCACGGAGCATTTCAACAACAAGTACTTCTCCGATCATATCCAGGAAAAGAAGGCCACGGAATTCACCGTTCTAAAGCAACGGGGCTTGAAAGTGGCCGAGTATGAGGCCCAGTTCTCCAGATTGTCTAGGTATGCACCCCACTTGGTGTGTACAGAAAAGATGAAGGCGAGAAGATTCCTCAACGGGCTTCGACCCCATTATATCACACAACTTGCCCCGATGGACATCCAAGTCTATTCGGAGATGGTTCGGCGTACTCAACTGCTGGAAGATGCCACCAAATTATCTGAGAGAATCCGAGGAAGAGACAAGAAGGAACCCGCTACAAGCCCAGGAAAATTCAAACAATCCTTCAACAAGAAGCGATTCTTCATGGGAGGGGAGCCCTCCAAGGTAAAGAAATTCCAGAAGAATGACAGGCCATTCTCCACCACCACACCATCAAAGGAGCTTTACAAGTATTGTGATAAAGCTGGTCATAAGACCGAGGAATGCTGGAGAAAGTTAGGAGCTTGCCTTCGATGCGGGAGTCGAGAGCATCGGATTCCAAACTGCCCACTGATGAAGGAGCAGGACATCAAAGATGAGAAGCGTCCGGTAAAGAGACAGGGACGTCTGCAAGCTCTCCAAGAGACAGAAACCACTGAAGGTGGAATTGTGGAAGGTACTCTCACTACTTGTTCAAAAACTGCTCAAGTGTTATTCGATACCGGAGCAACTCATTCATTCGTTTCCAAGAACTTTGCTGCTTCATTTTCTAAGAAACATGAACTGTTAGATTTGGTCATATCTACACCTCTTGGGAATGAGTCTGATATCACTTATCACTATCCAAACTGTGAAGTGATGATTAAGGGAAATAATTTACCTGCTGACCTGATATGCCTAGATATAAGGGTTATGACGTCATACTAGGTGCCGACTGGCTATCCACATACCAAGCAACTGTAGATTGCCGGCATGGCAAGGTAACTTTCGTAGATTTCCCAGAGCTAGTTTACAATAGCCCTCGGAGTAAATCACTTCTTATATCAGCACTCCGAGCTAGTAAACTTATGAATAAGGGATGCATGACTTTCATAGCATTCGTGACTGCCACGGAAGTCGAGAAGGTTAAACTTAATGACATCCGTGTAATTCGGGATTTTCTCGATGTTTTTCCAGAAGATTTAACCGGCTTACCCCGGAAAGGGAAGTGTCGTTCACAATCGACCTTGTCCCTGGTGCTCGTCCTATTTCCAGGGCACCATACAGAATGTCCCCTGCTGAGCTGAAGGAACTAAAAGAGCAGCTAATGGAGTTATTGAACAAGGGTTTCATCAGGCCGAGTACTTCCCCATGGGGAGCACCCGTGCTATTCGTCAAAAAGAAGGACGGATCGATGAGATTATGCATAGATTATCGGCAGCTAAATCACCTTACAATCAAGAACAAGTATCCACTGCCAAGGATTGATGAGCTGTTCGATCAACTATCTGGAGCTTTATATTTCTCCAAGATTGATCTTCGTTCTGGTTACCACCAATTGAAGATCAAAGAAGAAGACATTCATAAAACTGCATTCCGAAGCAGGTATGGGCATTACGAATTTACTGTTATGCCTTTCGGACTAACAAATGCCCCCGCAGCTTTTATGCAGTTAATGAACAGCATATTCAGGCCCTATTTAGACCAATTTATTGTGGTCTTTATTGATGATATTCTAATCTATTCAAAGACCAAAGAGGATCATGAAGAACACCTCAAGAAGGCATTGCAGATATTAAGGGGAAACAAGCTATATGCCAAATTCAGCAAATGCGAGTTTTGGCTCGAGGAAGTATCCTTCTTAGGCCATATCATTTCGAAGAA
The DNA here is from genome assembly GCA_022559845.1 of Amorphophallus konjac. NCBI lineage: Eukaryota > Viridiplantae > Streptophyta > Magnoliopsida > Alismatales > Araceae > Amorphophallus > Amorphophallus konjac. The sequence goes on along the minus strand of CM040117.1, from coordinate 14,060,734 downwards.
CGGAATTGCTGTTGACCCATCAAAGGTCGAAGCCGTGAAGAACTGGGAACAACCCACAAATGTAACTGAGATACGGAGCTTCTTGGGTCTAGCTGGTTACTATCGGCGTTTTATAAAGGACTTCTCCAAAATTGCTGTTCCCCTGACCAGGTTAACCCGCAAGGAAGTACCTTATGAGTGGAAGGAAGACTGTGAAAAGAGTTTCCAAACTTTGAAGGATCTCTTGACCACTACTCCAGTCTTATCATTACCAATGGAAGGAGAAAAATACGAGGTATATACCGATGCTTCTGGTATTGGTCTCGGATGTGTATTAATGCAGAATGGGAGAGTCATTACATACTCTTCTCGACAATTGAAGAAATATGAAGAGAACTACCCAGTTCATGACTTAGAACTGGCCGCAGTAGTATTCGCTTTAAAGATCTGGAGGCACTATCTCTACGGAGAACAATTCACTGTGTACTCCGATCATAAAAGCCTAAAGTACTTATTCTCCTAAAAGGAGCTGAACATGCGACAAAGGCGTTGGCTCGAGTATCTTAAGGATTTCGACTTTACTATACAGTACCATCCTAGTAAGGGTAATTCCGTAGCTGATGCCCTTAGTCGAAAGCCGAGAACAATATTGGCCAACTGCATGATACAAGAATGGAAACTGCTGGAGAAATTCTCTGAGCTTGATATCAGCACAGATGAGAAGAACATGTGTATTATTCTATCTCATATGAGCCTACATCCAGATTTGCTACCTGAAATCAAGAAGTTACAAGAAGAGGATCCCTCGCTAGTGGAGATAAAGAGCAAGCTGGACGAGAGACTGGATTTCAAGCTGGCACCTGATGGCAGATTACTATTTCATGCACGGACATGTGTGCCCGACTATCCCGAATTGAAGAAGAAGATTCTTGAAGAAGCTCATAGATCGAGGTACACAATTCACCATGGAGCTACTAAGATGTACCAAGACTTGAAAAGAACTTTCTGGTGGCCTAACATGAAGAGGGAGGTAGCAAACTTTGTGTCTCGTTGCCTCACATGCCAACAAGTGAAGGCGGAACATCAAAAACCCGCCGGAAAGCTACATCTGTTGGATATTCCCAAGTGGAAGTGGGAAGACATTGGAATGGACTTTATCATGGGTTTGCCCAAGTTTAGGGGCGGATATGATGGAATTTGGGTAATTATCGACCGGTTAACTAAATCGACCCATTTCTTACCCATCAAAAGTCGATGGTCAGTCGACGTACTTGCTGCCCTGTATATTAAGGAGATGGTTAGATTGCATGGAGTTCCCGTCTCGATCGTATCTGACCGAGACCCACGCTTCACCTCTCATTTTTTGAAGAGTCTACAACACTCTCTGGGGACGAAACTTAATTTCAGCACTGCTTTCCATCCCCAGATAGATGGTCAGACTGAAAGGACAAATCAGGTTGTTGAAGATATGTTAAGGGCATGTATTATAGATTTCGGCGGAAGCTGGCATGACCACTTACCACTAGCCGAATTTGCATATAATAACAGCTATCAAGCTAGTATTCAAATGGCTCCTTTCGAGGCGCTTTATGGCAGGAGTTGTCGTTCTCCAATATGCTGGGAAGAAGTCGGTGAAAGATAAATTCTAGGCCCAGATATGGTTAGAGATTCGACTGAGAAGATACACCTTATCAGAGAGAGACTCAAGGTAGCTCAGTGCAGGCAAAAATCTTATGCTGATAACAGAAGGAGAGATTTGGAATTTCAAGTGGGTGACCATGTATTTCTCAAGGTATCTCCTGGCCGAGGTATTAGAAGATTCGGTGTTAAGGGCAAGCTTACACCAAGGTTTATCGGTCCATTTGAAGTATTGGAAAGAGTGGGCGAGGTGGCTTACCGCATTGCCTTACCTCCTCAACTCTCGGAAGTGCACAATGTATTTCATATATCTATGCTGAAGAAATATGTGCACGACCCTTCTCACGTCATCAATCATGCTGAATTGGTGATTCAAAGGGATCTTACTTATGAACAAAGGCCGATGCAGATCCTCGACCGCGAAGTTCAAGTTCTAAGGAGCAAGACGATCCCTATGGTAAAAATCCAATGGAATCGATGCTCGGAGCAAGAAGCAACTTGGGAGACCGAGGAATCTATGAAGAGAAGATACCCAGAACTATTTTAGTCGGCAAGTATCTTATACTTTCTCCAGTATCCTTATGTAGTTGAATTTACCCTTATACAATTGAATTTGGGGACCAAATTCTTTTAAGTAGGGGAGGGTGTAGCACCCCGTATAAAAAAAATGATAAAAAATTATTATTATTAATATTTTTCAAATAAAAAAAATATTAGATAAACTCTTTAGGAAGTTTATGTAAGAAGTGGGAACACGAAGTTATCACATGTAAAGAATTATTCACTTGATAAGTGGCTTCCTAGTGTAGTTGGTTAAGTAACTTGCCTTTCAACCCAATGACCAAGGTTCAAATCCTAGCATCCACCATTTACGTTTTTGCCAAATAATTATATGTTATTATGTAAGAAGTAGGAACACAAAGTTATCACATGTAAAGATTACTCACTTAACAAGTGGCTTTCTAGTGTAGTTGTTTAAGTAACTTCCCTTTCAACCCAATGACTAGGGTTCAAGTCCTAGCATCCACAATTTATTTTTTGTGCCAAATAATTATATACGGTAGGCTAGCAATTAGACAAACCTACGTTGGCATCTGTCCTTTTCATACGTGAATAGTGCCATGAATAGTATCACTTTTTATTTAAAAAGAATTTTTCAAAAAAAATTATAGGTAAAAATAGAGAAAAATGTAAGGATCTCACCCATGCAATTTCATAAACTAACTCCATCAATTTTTAAAGATAAAAATCTTTGAAGTTTAACTTGGAATCTTAACTTATGAACAATGCACCCCAACTTACAGCACTTCGTAAAGAGACACGAACAGCCTATTTGAGTTGGCATCGCACTATGGGATGCTATTATTTCAGATCTGGTTCCCCTCCTGTCTACCAAAAATCCTAAAATCCCTATATTATACCCCTCTATTGAGGCAGAGACTCTTGCCTTCTCTGACATTCGAAGCCTTGCTGCAGAGAACGTGGGAGCATTCTCTGAAGCATTGTAGAGGAGGGAAGGAGCTGATCTTCTTCCTTTCTTCTTCCACCTGTACCCTTTCTGCCACCACACAGAGGTAGGTGATCTCGAGCTTTAACCAAACCATAGCTAATCTAGGTTATATTAGCATGTAAAATTAGTGATTAGTCTCATCTCCATGCGATATTTAGTGGTTACACATCATGTTATAGTAGGTGTTCTCAACTTTTAACTAAACTAATAGCTAATCTAGGATGATTAGTCTAGGCATTTAGTCTTAGGCTCATTTCCATGCGATATTTAGTGTTTATAAAGCATGTGTTGGCTTAAATCTAGGATGATTAGTATGCCTTAGCTTCATACCTAAGATAATTAGCATGTATTAACTTTATACCCAGAATAATTAGCAAGTATTTGTCTCATATCTAGAATGATTAACATGTGTTGGCTTAAATCTAGGATGATTAGCATGCATTAGCTTCATACATGAGATGATTAGCATGTATTAGCTTTATACCTAAGATAATTAACATGTATTAGCCTTATACCGAAAATAATTAGAAAGTATTAGCAAGTATTAACAAGTATTAGTAAGTATTAGTCTCATACCTAGAATAATTAGTAAGTGTTAATTTAAATCTAGGATGATTAGCATGTATTAGCTTCATACCTAAGTCGATTAGCATGCATTAGCTTCATACTTGAGATGATTAGCATGTATTAGCTTCATACCTAAGCCGATTAGCATGCATTAGCTTCATACTTGAGATGATTAGCATGTATTAACTTTATACTTAAGATAATTAGCATGTATTAGCCTTATACCCAGAATAATTAGCAAGTATTAGCAAGTATTAGTCTCATATCTAGAATGATTAACATGTGTTAGCTTAAATCTAGGACGATTAGCATGTATTAGCTAATATCTATATTTGATATAGTTCATGCTTTAGTAAAGGGCCTGTCATTATGTCAATTTATGTGAAACTAAAACCACCATGTTAAAGATGTTATATGAGAGAAACTAAAGCATGAAAATAGTGAAAGAAGAAATTGTAGTCAAGAAGATGAAAAATGTGGAAAAAGACCAAGTTGAAAGAGGCCAAGTGGAAAAAGACCAAGTTGAAAGCACAATGAAATGATATTGAAAATAGGGGGTTCTAAGAAGGAGAATAATAAAAAATCTAGAGAGAATGAGAATATGTGAAAGAAGAGAAAGTCATAGATTGGAAGGTTAGGAAGAAGTTTTATGAAGAGTGCAGAGAGAGAAAATGAGAGGAAGAAGGTGAAAAATGTGAAAAAACGAGATCTATAGGCGCAGGTGAACAGTTACTGAGTAAAAAATAGAACCATAGAAAATTAATTATAACTTAAAAACTAAGAAGAATTGGAGGATATTATAGAAGAAGAAAATCTATATCTACAAGAGAAGAAGAACTTTTGTGAAGAACTCAGAGTGAAAGGAGGATTGGAAGGGCATGAAAACTGGGGAACAAAAGAAAGTATCGACCCTGCCTGTTGACAGGGTCGACGCTGCCTGTTCACTGCGTTGACGCAGTGAACGACAGAGTCGACCCTGCCTTTCGACGCTGCATGTTCACTGCGTTGACGCAGTGAACGGCAGAGTCGACCCTGCCTGTTGACAGGGTCGACGCTGCCTGTTCACTGCGTTGACGCAGTGAATGGCAGAGTCGACCCTGCCTTTCGACGCTGCCTGTTCACTGGGTTAACGCAGTGAACGGCAGAGTCGACCCTGCCTGTTGACAGGGTCGACCCTGCCTGTTCACCGCGTTGACGCGATGAACTGCAGAGTCGACCCTGCCTGTTCACAGGGTCGACCCAGCCTGTTCGCAGGGTTGACCCGATGAACTGCAGGGTTGACGCGATGAACTACTGAGTCGACACAGCCGGCTCATTACGTTAACCTGATCGTTAGGCCTTCTCTTTTGCCATCTCCACTGATAGATGGCAGCCTGAGAAGTGATATTTAACTCCTGACAGGGTCCTCTAAACCCTGTATAATTCCCAAAAAGGGCATCCCACAGTAAGGGTGTCGTTTCTAAAATTATCAGGTGGCCCATAAGGCACCTCTCTTATCTAGTTTTTTTTCGTGTATCAAACGTTACTGGTTTCCACTCCTAGTTCATCCCTACACATAAATGCGCCCTTGGACTCCATTCCATAATTCCACCTTATATATCATACTGGTCAAACCTTGAAATTCCATATTGGCTATAAATAAGAGTGGATGTCAACAAACATGATAAATGCTGTGCATATAGGGCCCGGTCTGGTCCTGGGGGGAGCACCCGAAGGTACTTGTGCCCATGGGAGTTTATTGACCACGGTGTTTGGCATTGCACCGGAGTACTTACTTGCTAGGCTTTAGACATTCCACTCATTCTCATGATATTACTTGATTGATTTGACTTGAGACCCGCAGAAGGGTAAAGTTTTGCTTGAATGAAATTGATAAATAGCCAATTCCAGTTTTACATGCTTGAATTTATATTACTTTATATTACTTGCTTGACATGAGTTCTTACTCTCTTGGGAAGATTTCGTTAATTCCAGTTATTACTTGTTTGAATCTCTTGCTATTACTGCATTGAAGTTGGAATCCTTATACTCTCACTTGTTATTCCTTCACTACTCTTGTCAATTTTTACAATCCTTGATATCTACTCATCTATATGCATAGCTTTACTGACATTAATTGAACTTGTAAACCACTTAAAGCCTGTTAAATCTTGAGATGTAATTCCTACTGAGCGATTCGCTCATCTAGTTGTTTTCTAATATTTTTAGGTAATTTGGATGTCAACCAACACTCGGAAGGGAATGAGACTGAGTGATGAGTGTTAGAGTGAAGTTATCAAATTGTCATGTCCTTTGTGTTATTGTATTAGTTCACTTATGTCAGTTGTATCAATTCATCTATGTCATTTGTATTAGTCAACTTGATTAGAACTACTTAAGATTTGAAGCCTAGTCGTTGGACTCTGGGAACATATGTATTTGTCCTTTGATTTGTTGTGACAATTGTCAGCTCGTACTATTTGTATTAATTTCAAGTTAAATGTTAGTTATTTACGCACTCTGATATTTACATGATTGACACGATCTATATAGACGCGTCACGCCTCCGGGTAATCTTCCGCGCTCGGGGCGTGACAACGACAGACCGTTATTATCAACGTGTAATCAAAAGGATAAGCTTTAAAACGAGGCCTTAAGCTTTAGGACTCTTCAAAGAGTAACGGTCCAGGACCCATCCGTCAGAATGAAACAACACGCCTAGGACCGACCGTTATTATCATTGAGGTTCAAAAATGAAACGAGGGGTTGCCAAGATTCATCCAATGAAACGCCACCAGGAGCCATATCCGATCAAAGAGTTCAGACCCAAGAAATCGGCTTCAACTAATCAAGAGACTCAATGAAGAGTGACCGAGTTGGAGCATCATATAGAATGAATAAGGAGATGACCCGACTTATTGGGTATAAAACGGGTGTCAACAACACCCTGTGCCCGAAGACTCCCCGTTGGCCACAGAGCTACCCGAGGATGAGACACTGGAGGTGGATCATGTCCAACAAGCTATCTGGCAGCTATACTTTGACGGGGCCTCGAGAACAGAAGCGACCCCGTCCGGACGCGCCAAAGTACGGGCCGGAGCCGGCATCGTCCTCAAATCGCCAGACGGAGAAGTGATGCACACTTCCTGTAGCAAGCCCTGCACAAATAATGAAGCAGAGTATGAAGCTCTGATCATCGGCCTCCAGGTGGCCCTCCAAATGGAGATCAAAATGCTCCAAGTATTTGGTGACTCGCTACTGGTCGTCAAGCAGGTCCAGGGGCAGTTCGATGTCCGGAAACCTGAGTTGCTCCCTTATCACACTAAGGCAAAGGGGCTCATGGAGCGGTTCTACCTCCTCGAGATAGGCTATGTCGCCAGAGGGGAGAATGCACAAGCCAACGCCCTAGCAAAATTGGCATGCTCACTGGCAGTGCCTCCAGATGGATCTCTCAATATCCAAGTAATAAATTAGCGCAAAATGCCCATTATGATAGAAGAAGAGCCAGAAGAAGAAGAGCTAGAAGTCGCTACAGCAGAAGCCATCGGCCTACCTGACTGGAGAGACCCCCTGATGCAGTGGTTCAAATACCAGCAGCTGCCCAAGCAGAGAGAAGAGAAGATCAAGCTAACCAGAATTAAGGACTCTTATGAGCTCCGAAATGGAATATTATTCCGAGTGGTGGCCGATACCAAGTAGAAATTACTTCTCCGATGCTTGTCCATTGAGGAAGCTTGGAGGGTCATGAAGGAGGTCCATGCCGGGACAGCTGGCACACACTAGGCGGGACCGAAAATGAAGATTGAAATAAAGAAGCTCAGCTATTATTGGCTCGCAATGTTTGACGACTGCTGTAAATATGCTAAGTCGTGTCAAAAATGTCAGGAGCATGCCATCATACCCAGAAGGCCCCCCATGCAGTTGCACCCAACCGCGCCCAGTTGGCCGTTTGCCCAGTGGGGAACAGATGTCGTGGGTCCCTTACCTGCATCTTCCACAGGCTGCAAGTACATTTTGGCGGCAACCGAGTACTTCTCCCGCTGGGCAGAGGCTGTCGTCTTATGGGAGGTCACCGGAGAGAGCGTGGTCAGGTTTGTCTGCCGCAACATTATATTCCGGTTTGGCATGCCCGACCGGATTGTATCAGACAACGACAGCCACTTCCGCAACCAGAAGGTCTACCGGCTGATAGAAAAATACAAGATTGATTGGAGGACATCGACTCCCTACAACCCACAGGCTAACGGGCTAGCCGAAACTTTTAATAAGACACTCTGCACTCTCCTGGCCAAGACTGTTAGCTCTAACAAGAGGGACTGGGAAGAAAGGATGTACGAGGCGCTATGGGCGTACCGGACCGTATACAAGACCCCAACAGGCTACTCGCCCTTCTCTCTTGTATACGGCTCGGAGGCAATCATCCCCGTTGAACTGGAGATACTTCCCTCAGGGTCGCCCTTCAGCATGGGCTTGTCCTTGAAGGGCAGACCAACGTCGAGCGAAGACTCGAAGAACTCTCCAGCCTGGAAGGAAAACGGCTTCAGGCACAACAGAACATTCAGGTCTACCAGGACCGGATTGCACGCTCCTTTGACAGGCTCGTCAAGGGATGCGAATTCAAGAAGGGCGACCTTGTCATGGTCAAGAGAAGAGACGTTATGGCCGCCAACCCCAAAGGCAAACTAAATGAGAACTGGCTCGGACCCCACGTAGTCCAAAAAGTCTACGAAGGCGGAGCCTATGTAATTGTCAACCACCGCGGGGAAGTTCAATTCCCGCCTCTTAATGGAAGGCACTTGAGACTGTACCACGCTCCGGCGCCCCCATTCAATCAATAATATTATCCTTCGCCCTATTTTGGGCGGATTTGCGTCATTAATGTCCAAACGACTTGACCATTGCCCGTGTTTTCAAAAAAAAAAGAGAAAAAAGAGAAGAGGAAAGTAAAAAAAAAGAGAAAAAGAAGAGAGAAAAAAAAGGAGAAGAAAAAAGAGGGGAGAAGAAGAGAAAAAAAAAAGAAGAACAAAAAAAAGAAAAGAAAAAAGAGGAAGAAAAAAAAAGAGATAGAGAGAAAAGAAAGAGAAAGAGAAAGAGAAAAGGGCAAGGGAAGAATAAAAGCCAAGAAGAAGGGGGAACGCCCCCCATTTCCAATCATCGCCCCTCATCAGCGGAGATACTAAAATAAATTAAACAAACTCTTCTCTCCGTCCTCCCTGGGCGGTGAGTACCCCTTTGGCTTGGACCTCCAGTCCGGGTCATTGACTAAACAAACTCTTCTCTCCGTCCTCCCCGGGCGGTGAGTACCCCTTTGGTACCCCTTTGGCTTGGACCTCCAGTCCGGGTCATTGACTAAACAAACTCTTCTCTCCGTCCTCCCCGGGCGGTGAGTACCCCTTTGGCATGGATCTCCCGTCCAGGTCATTGACTAAACAAACTCTTCTCTCCGTCCTCCCCGGGCGGTGAGTACCCCTTTGGCGTGGACCTCCTGTCCAGGCCATTAACTAAACAAACTCTTCTCTCCGTCCTCCCCGGGCGGTGAGTACCCCTTTGGCTTGGACCTCCAGTCCAGGTCATTGACTAAACAAACTCTTCTCTCCGTCCTCCTCGGGCGGTGAGTACCCCTTTGGCACGGACCTCCTGTCCAGGCCATTAACTAAACAAACTCTTCTCTCCGTCCTCCCCGGGCGGTGAGTACCCCTTTGGCTTGGACCTCCAGTCCGGGTCATTGACTAAACAAACTCTTCTCCCCGTCCCCTCTGAGCAACGAGGGACCCGGTCTCTGACCAAGGCTCCCCGCCTGAAGCTAGTGCGCGGTTCCGACACTATGGCGAGACCAGTGGGTTGCCCATTCGGTATGGTGGAGTGGTTCCCTCGTCCTCCCCCTGGGAGGGCGAGCACTCTCCCGTGCCCTCACGTGGGTCCCTGCCTGGTTCTCCCGGAGTGAATCACCACGAAGATTTACACCCTGCCAATGTGTCTCAACACAACAAAAGAGAGAGAAGAGGAAGAGAAAGACAATATACACCAAAGAGAAGGAAGGAGAGAAGAGGCCCCCCTGGGGTGAACGCATACTGAAAGGGCATGTGAAACCATAAATGCTCTGCTCTATTCAAAAAGGGATCAGACTACATATGCTTCGGGGCATACCCCTATGTCACATTTCAAAAAAGGGAGAAGAACTAAGGGATGCGACACTCAATCAACACCCCGAAAGATGTCCTCGAGAGGGAGGATCCCGACGCAAGGGAAGTTCATCATATCGCGTAGTCGGCCCCTCAATTCTTCGAGACGGGTGAGTTTGGCTTCCACGGACACCGTTTCAACTCGAGCGATGGCAAGAGCTTCGCTTTCCTTCTCGACCGCCCTTTCAGCCTCGGCAAGGTCAAGCCTAGCCGCAGCGAGGTAGCCCTCCAGCTTTGCGATTCGGCTCTTAAGGGCGCGACCATTACCTTGGCCTTCCTCCAGGGCCCCTCCATGGTGCTCTTCATCACGACGCCGCACCTCCAAGGTCTGTAAGTACTCGTCTGCCTGGGCATCCAGCGCGGCGCGTTCGTCGGGAGCCTGGGTCTCAAGGAACTCGCGGCGTTTGACATACCTCAATAGTAATAAGACTCGCCGCGAACACTCCCCCAGTGGGCAGCCCAGCACTTGCAGTGCCCCAGTCAGCTGGGTCACTATGCTGTGCACCTCCCGGTATGATAAGGAGAGGTCGGCAAGGAGCATTATCCGCAACGTCACTAGCATTTGTCGGACCGGCGCATCCGACGAAGTGTGGCTGACTGAAGGCACGGCCGAGGGAGTGAATTCCACGGTGCTGTCCACCTCCGTCCACAAATCAGCATCCACCGCGGCTGAGGAGGATGGAAGAGCAAGAGTCAAGTCGTCCGGCCGACATAGCTCGGTAGAGGATCCCTGGCCAGCCACCGCTGGGGGAATGGATAGGATCATCGCTGAAGCACTTGGCGCCGCCATCATTCGGTGTTCTCCTACCTCCTCTTCCTCCGCCCGGTCCGCCTCTGCCACTGTTTCGATAGACAGGGGCGCAGGTGTCGCTGCTTCGGCCGAAGGAGGGGCTTCGAGCAAGGCCGGGCCCGAAGCCATCACCCATAAACTTCTCTATCGCGTCTGGGATCCCTCCAGGTGTGCGCGAAGCCCCGCGAATATCTACCTCAAGAACGGGTCCTCTACCTGGCCCGGAAGCTTCGACAGAGGCGGAAGTGGAACCATCAGCCGGGGTATGCCACCCGCTTGCACAAATGCGGCGAGGCTCTCCACCCCCGGGTTCGATACTGGAACCGGCCCCTCCACCGCTATCGGACCAATGCTTGGCCTCCGTTTGGCGACAGCCTTCCGGACACAGCCAGACGTCTCCCCTGGCGTCGGCATTACCTAATCATGGGGAGCAGAGTTAGCCATCCGCTAGCTGGAATGAATTAGACGAGATCGGAAGGCGGGGAAGAACCATAAGCCCCACGTGCTTACCTCGGCCACCGGGATGATGCTACCTTCGGGCGCAATCTCCCCCTCCTCCAGAGGCTCGTCTGCCGTTTCGGTAGCACTTAAAGGCTCCACGGACGCCTCCTGTTGAAGGGCGTCGAACAAGAGGGCTAGCTTGCCCATGCCAGCAGTGGCTCCCGCCGGGCGGTCAACCGGCGCGACTGAAGCGGCCTTCCTCACAACCTCCGGCTGGATAAGCTCCTAAAAATTCGGGAATAACAAGGACAAGGTCACTAGGTGACTACGGAAAGAAAAAGGGGGGGGGGGGGTCCGACCCAAGCAAGCTCACACTTACAACAGCCTTCCCCATAAAGCTTGAGGAGCCAGCAAGTAAGGGGGCCTTGAAGACCGGCTTGGGCGGCCCCGATGCTTCAGACGCGCCCTCGTCAGAAGCCACTTCATCAGAATAATAGTTACAATCTACCTCTTCGCCCGACGAAGACTCGACTGCCACAGGCTCCGCCCTCGCCAGCAAAGGAGCATCCTCTTCAAGGTCAATGACTGGCGCATCCTCCTGTGGGCTGGATGAGGCGGGTACGACAGACTTCAACCTCTTCCTCATGTATTGCTGCATCGCCGGGAGATGCAGGCGGGGCCCAAATAGCCCAGTAACTGCCCCAACTGTGCCTGTCGTATAAAAAAAGGAGAGGGAAAGACGGGTCACATCAAACCCAGTTGGCTCCCAAAGAATGAAAGGAGTCAATTAGGTCGACAAAGACAAATACTCTCTTCAGCTCCTACAGCGCGGGGTGACCCACGGGCTTCCTCGGCAGGCAAGGCCTTCTCGGGAGCCGTAGCCACCCCCTCGCCTGGGATCAGCATAAGTGCCGACTCCTCTGTACCGTCTGGAAGGAAGAGAGGCAATGGTCACATGCATATAAAGGGCTCACCCGGGAAATAAATAAATCTGGAAAGATGTCAGCGGTCGGTAAGCCTCACCGGCATGGTGGCTTGGCTAGGTCCGAGTGACTTCAAAGTCCTCTAAAGACGGAATGGAAGCCACCGGGGACATGGTCGCCAAGGCCAGGGAGACCTCTGCCCTCCTTCGCTTTGCCTCCTGCCGCCCAACCACTTTGGCGGCGGCCAACGCTTTCTTAACAGGCGATTTTGCCCGGGACCTCCCCTTGGCTTGTGGTGGGGGAGTCGGAGTTGGCACCGAGGTCGCCCCTACCACGGCCGCAGCTTCACCCACGTCGGGGACGGGCGCAGGAACCGGCTCCTCCACGTCAGGAATGGGCATGGGCGCGGGCTCCTCTACGGGGGCTGAGACAAAAGGAAGCATTCAGGTGTCGAGGCCTTGCTTCAAAATGAAAATAAAAAAAAGAGACTTAAAAGGCATGCTAATGGTTGCAGACGCTAACCGGCAGGTTGGCTCGGCTCGGTCCGGGCAACCTCAAACTCCTCAAAAGACTGAACTCATGACGCCGGAGGAGCGGTCGTCGAAGCCTTAGCCGCCTCAATTTTTCGTCGCTTCGCGTCCCGCTGCTTGGCCGCTTTAGCAGCATCTACCGTCTTCTTCACAGGCGATTTGGCCTGGGACCTCTTTGCAGCCTTGGGCAGGGGAGCTGTAGTCGGAGCTGGCAGTGCCGCCTCAAAATAGGCGGGCTTCTGGACGAGCCGAAAGAAGTTCCGGTACGTCGCCATTTGCACGCTGTCGGGATGGTCTGTCAAAATAGACACACGCATATGATTAGCATTCGATAACCTGCTAAGGTCGCAGCAATGAGAATAAAGGAGATGGAAAGGTTAAATACCATGAGGACCGGTGTACAACCGAAGTGTTATTGGCCAGTAGCTCAGGGACGGCTCCTTGTCCCGACGCGCCGCCTCTTGGACCAGCCAGCATACGTCCTCGACCCTCTGGCACCGGTCTGTAAGGGCAGCCAGATCTGCATGCTTCTTCGAAGAGAGGTGGCAGAAAAGATTGAAGTGGTCCATGCCCCACCCGTCGGCATAATAGTATGGGATGTGCAGGCACTTGCTCAGGATGGCGGCCGTCTGATCCTCAATCTTCAGCCCATTCACCCGCAGCAGGACATACAGCCATGTGGTGTCCTTATAATTCTCGGGCTTCCTCTCCTCCCGCCTCATAAACGTGCGGTATGGGCAGATCGGGTCCCTCTCTGGACGCCAGCTCTTTGCGGGGGTGCCCTCCTCCTCCATGGGGAGCGGATAATTAATGAGCTCCAGACGGTCACTCCCTATCCGGTAAAGGTTCCTCAGGGTCTTCTTGTAGTTATCCTTCGCCACCGGGGGTAGCTCCACCTTCGGTGTTGGACTCGCTTCCCGAGCTTCGCGGCGGGCGGCTAGATATGCCACCACCTCCTTCTCCTGCCTGTTCTTGAGACGAAGGAGATGCTCCGGCTCAATATCAAGTATCGATACCGGCTGTCTGCTCAGGAATTTCTTCTCGGCCCCGTCCCAGCAGTCGGTCTTGTGTAGCCGATAGAAGGCCGTCCGGGCGTTCCACCACTTTATATACTCTAGAGTCACTCGGGGGATGCGACCGGGGGCTGGCACTCTGAAGGTGGCAAAGTCCGCCCGGTGGAAGAAATCCCACCAGCTTCTGGGATGCTCGGTGACCAAACTTCCCTGGAGATTTCGGGAGGGCAAGCCGAACTATGCATGATAGACAGGGATATGCTGATCATATCCGAAGTTTCGGCCAAACCGGAAGGGGTAATATGGCTCCAGCAGCACATTGTCCCCCTTTCTAAACGCCAGCACACTTGGGCGAATAGACAGTGCCCAGTCTCTCAGCTCAGGCTCAATCAATGGGCGGACCACGTTCTCCTGACTGATCGGGTGGACATACTTCTCCACCTGATCATCTTTGCACTCCCTCTTATTGTTCACCAGAGGGCTGGAATGTGCGGCCAGTGTCCAGAAGTGAATGGTGCCGGCCGCGTCCCGGGGAACCATTGTCAACCGGCCCCGAATATCATACAACCGTTGGGAGGTCGACCCTGGCTCCGCGCTGGCAAACTCTAGCATCCTCGGCACCAGCCCCCAGTCCTGAAGAGCTCGCGGGGCGAACTCGGGGAAAAGAGAGCAGACCCACGCATTGAAGAAATGCAGCGGACATATGTACCGAGCTTGTCTCGGGAACTGATGAGTGCTGATGTCCCCCAACGCCTTGTAGATCAAGCAAAGAGTTGCCGGGCACAGGGATAGCCTGATGCCCCACGCCATCTGACACGCCAGGTAGATGACATCCGGCCGAATAACCGTCTCGTCCCCGTATGGCATGGCAAACGAACACAGCCAGTACGCGAGATAGGCGGCGCAGTGAGTCTGCGGGTCGACACCCATCAGATTAGGCCCGCTCCGACGCCCCCTGGGGGGATCTTCACATCGAGCTTGGGCTTCGCACGCTTCTTGCGAGCAACGGCGGTGCCGACGCAGGGAAATTCCTCGTATTGCTTCAGCCCGTCATAGAAGTATTGCAGCCACAGGGTCATACGCACCCTCTTTCTGTCCCCACGGGGAGGCTGCCTCCCACCGTGCGCCAGCTGGTATAACTCCCGGTACGCCTTCATGAGATACAGATAGGAATACCTGAGAGAATAATAGCCGTCCCCGTTGGTTTCATCTTTGATCAGGTCAGGGAGGCAGACCTCTTCGTAAGGCTCCCCGTCAATGGGCAAGCCGCTCAACTGGCTGAGACTCCACAGGTCCAGGGAAGTTTCACCTTCTGCCATGTAAAAAGTATTGGTCTCAGCACTAAATACCTCTATCATACCACATCAGAGACCCTTAGAGATGGGGTATCCGTAGCGGGAGGCGTACACGCTGTGATAAATACCAGCTCGGACCAGCAGTGGGGTGTAGTTGAATAGTACGTACTCGGTGAACTCCACCGCCCCTTCACGGAAGCTGTGTGCATCTTGAAGCTTCAGCTCCCCGAACCAGCCCAACGATAGTTCATACTTGAACCTGATGGCCAGGCAATCTAAGATAAACGGCTCCTCCCTGTAGCCCCATTTTAGGGGAGCCAAGAATAAGCCAAATCGGGGCGACTCGCCATGCACCTTCCCGGCGGACATGTCCCATTTTGTCGCGGTGAATTAAGGTGCTCACACCAATTTGTCTTCGGCCGGCAGCACCCCCTCGATCCCCAGGACAGGCTTCCACTCCCTGGCCTCTCCCACCAAGTACATCGGGACGCTCCTGGGGACACTGTATAACAAACTATCCCGGGCATGCAGAATGACCCGCTCGGCACTCTTCATGGCCCAGAAGTCTCGCCCTTCCCGTGAGCAAAAATGCTTCAGAAAACGGATGAGGTGTTTGTCCTTCGGGAAATCCTTCCTGTATTCTCCAGCGGCCCGGTCGAATGTAAAGCCACCCTCAATTCTGGCAAGCCTGCGGAAGTCCATAGTCTCCCTGTCAGACTTCGATGACTTGGCCAGGACAGCTATCTCCGCATGCTCTCGGTCTAAGTCCTCCACGTTGAGCCATGTGACTGTTGGCACTGGACCTCGGGGAACAAGGTCGGCACCGATAGCGGCAGCAGGAGCAGAAGAACCACTCGGGGCAGCCATCTATCTGCAAAGAGGCAACAAACAGAAGATCAGAGTAAGCCGCGGGCAAAGAAAAATGAAAAACTGTAAAGTGACTCTACTACAAGTAAAATGAATAAGACATTGCCAATTTCTGAAGAAATTTCGGCAGAGTTTCCCCTAGGCCAGAGGCGTAAGGGAAAACACGGGTGCGCGTCCACAAGGAGTGACGGCCCCAACAAGTCATGGTGGGCCCCGAAAGGCAACACCAGAAGTCCTCAGCTTGAAGAAGAAGTCTTCTTCCCCTCCTGGAGACCTCCACCGGTACACTGCCCAGTGCCTTCCTCGGCACACCCTACAGGCCCTCACCGGTACGCCCCCTCGGTGCTTCCCCGGCACACCCTGGGGCCTTCGCCGGCACAGCCTCTCAAGGCTTCCCCGGCACACCCTTCCGCCCTTTCCCCGGCACGCCCAGGGGAACCGCTCAGCGGCACACCCGCGAGAGGTACTCCCCGGTACACTCTGCTGCCGCTTCCCCAGCACGCTCCGTGGAGCCTCTTCCCCGGCACGGCCTCCTGCTCCTTCACCGGCATACACCTCCTGGCGCCTTCACCGGCACACCCGTGCCTTGCTTCCCCGACATGTCTGCACCCTCATTACCCGGCACGCTCCGGTGGCCTCTCCGCAGCACGACCGACGACGTCCCACCATCCTCCATGGCCCCAAGGGAGAAGACAAGGAGAAGAGGACGAAAAAGGAGGGGAAGAGGAAGGAGAAGAGGGACGGGGAGTCTAGGGCTCCGCCATCCCCCGAGGATGAAGAAAAGAAGAAGTAGGGAAGGGGAAGAAGAGAAGAAGGAGAACGGGGGAGGAAGAGAGGAAGAGGGAGGAAGGGGGAGACCCCTCCGTGGCCATCTCCTCACCCCGGCGATGGAGAAAGCGACGACCACGACGGTGGCGGAGTTGGCGCCCGGCGCCGGAGAGGAAAGAGAAGAAGAAGGGTGGGGGACTCTGTCCGCTCGGTCACCAAAGAGAGAGAAAGAGAGGGAGGCGGGGTAATTCGAAACGGGGTGACCGTTCGAACCTCCCCCGCCCCCCTTTTATATGGAAAGAAGGGAAGAAAATAAAAAAAAGAAGGAGAAAAGGAAAAAGGAGGAGAAGAGAAAAAGGGGGAATTAAAAAGGGAGAAGAAAGGAACGGGGGAAATAAAAAAAATGGAAAAAAAGGGAGAAGAGGGAAGATAAATAAAAAAAAAGGGGAGAAGAAAAAAATGAAAAGAAAAAAAAAGAAGAGAGGAAGAGAGGAAAATAAAAAGGATGAAAAAGAAAAAGGAAAAAAAAGGAAAAAAAAAGATATACAAAATATTAAATAAATGTGTATATATATATATATATATATATATATATATATATATATATATATATATATATATATATATATATATATATATATACGTGCATATACCTTCGTACGCATCTACTCATATATGTGGATGCGTGAGTCAATAACATACAATAATAGGTGCCCACGGGGAACATCCCATTCCCACGGTCCTATGCGGACGGGCGTCCGTACAAGTGAAGACGACTCTACCCCCGCGACTCTACCCCTGCGGTGGTACCACTACCCCGCCAACAAATGAGTCTCTCTCTGGCGCGTGGCCTCGCGCCTCAGCCGCCCCCCATCATACAAAATCGCCATCACGGGCCTTACGCCCGGATCGGCAGGGCCTCTATCCTTGCGCTGCCATTCATCCCTTGACAGCGAATAAAACCCTTTCTGGCGCAAGGCCCCGTGCCCTAGCCACCCACTCCACACGATATTGCCATTACGGACCCTACGTCCGAATCGGCATGAACTCTCCCGTTGCGCTGGCATTTTCTTCTTGCCGACGAATGAGCCTTACCTTCCGGCGCAAGGCTTCGTGCCCTAGCCGACATTCGCGTATCACTCGCTTGTCAAAAAAAAAAGAAAAGAAAAGAGGAAAATAAAATGGGGTTAAAAATAGAGATACCCCGCCGGACTTGCCCCTACACGGGGACAAGGGTAAAAATGGCAACAACCCGGCTGTGGCGAAAACCCGAAAGGGCGCTACAGGCAAAATCGGGTACCCCGCCACGTGAAAACCCGTGAGGGCGAGTGGGCAAAAGCAAGAGGGGGCCGGTACCGGTGAAAACCCGAAAGGGCGCTTGTATCGGTAATGTGGTTCACAAAAAAAAGAGAGAGAAAGGAAGAAAAGAAAGGAAGAGTCAACAAACCAGGTCAGATCCCAACACCTTGTCGGCACTGACGAAGAAACCAAGAGACAACAAATCAGGTCAGCTCCCGACACCCTGTTGTAGACACGCCAAAATTGACGCTATGTTGATCAAATCTCATGTCACTATGTTGACGCCCCAAAGTGAACTTCAATACATTCATAATATGAAGTTTTTCTATGTTTTTTGGTTTGTTCTTGCATTTTTGTGATTCGCGACCTGAAGAGGGGCGTTATTTGAAAAGCGACCTTACCTAGGGCGTGTTCAAAAGAAAGGACGACCAAATATCAGGGCGTCAATTCCTGGTATTATCCGATTTCAAAATAAATTCCAAATTACTGATTGGCATCCTTCCTCAGGGCGTGTTTTCAAGTAACGCCTTTATCTCGGGCGTTTTCTCATAATTTTCAAATAAAGAAAGTTTTATTTTCAAATTTAAATCCAAGAAATGACGCCCTTGACCAGGTCGTGTTATGGAGTAACGTCTTAAGGTAGGTCGTCAATTCAAATTTGACGCCCTTCTGAAGGTCGCGTTTTATGTTTCGGTGTCTTGTTTGAGTGTGCCTTTCTTGAATAGTTCCCTGCCTTCTTTGGTCACCTTGCTCGATCAGGGAACTGGAGTCTTGCCATTGATAACCATTGCCCGTTCTTATCTTTCCAAATCTGTGGTTATCTTGATCTAAACCCTATATAAGCATGCTCTGGTCGATCTTGACAGAGGTTACCGAGGTCAGAGGTTATACATATAGATACATACAGGGTTTACAGAGGCTCTCTTCATCTTCTTCCTGTGCGATCTTTTAGAAGAGCCCTCTGCTTCCTCTTCTTCCTGCCAGCAGCATCAACCCCGGTTCCCCTCTACTGTCGTCAGGGACAGCAGGGGTCTTTTGCTTATCTATTTGTGCTTTTCCATCGGTCATCATCCACCGTTTTCTTTTCTTGCATTAGTATCATATTTCTCCTTTCCCTAACTCTTTAGGGGTTTTTAAAACCAAAAAAAGAGGTGTGCATGTTGTGTTCTCTTTCATCATCGTATCTTCTATTTGGGATTGATACTACATTCACTCTTGGCTGATCCATCTTTTTACTTGTTTGTTCTTTTTTGCAAGGGTAATCAATAAGAAAAACCCCCTTCATCGGCCGGCCGATAGAAGGAGGAGGAAGGAATTCACAATCCATCCCGCATCCCACTTATCACCAGGCATTCGCGATCATTTATTTTATTATTGAGGTAACCCCTCTGGCGATCACTCTCCTTTATAGCACCACGTGCTTTCTTTTGTCTTTGTTATCATCTCCATCATTTTACATATCTCATATGAGTGGTTTGTTCCCCATGTGTGGATTTATCACGATCTACAAATTGGTGATCACGGCGGGACTTCCACAGTTTTTATTTTGATTACCATCTCCTATTGGCACCCACGTGTGCCCTTTCCTATTGGCACCCACGTGTGCCCTTTCCCCTCGGTACCCACGGTACCCCTCCTTTTGTGCCCCACGGGCACCCTCCACCGTGCACACTACACACTCCCGGGATCAGCCAGTTTGTGATCTGAATTAACGCCTCACCAAGAGGTGCGTTTTAATTTAACGCCTTCATCCAGAGCGTCTGATTTATGTTTAACGTCTTCTGATAAGGCGTGCTTCATCATATCCCCTGCTTTTATTACGCTGTTTGTGGATTCACGCCCTGCCCCAGGACGCCTCTTTATTGCTTAGCGCTTCACATCAAGGCGCGTTTCCATATTTGACGCCCTCTTCCTAAGGCGTCCTTTTCACATATAGCGCCTCACACCAAGGCGCGTTTTCTCCATTGCCTGTGGGATCCCCAGGGATTCACGACAGTCTCACTGTCGTCTTTTTTGTTGATAGCAACCGTGTCTAGGACGTCTCTTTCCTGTGGATTTACAGAACCCTGCTGTCTTTGCTTATTCATGCTGCATTGATTCTTATATTGATTATTTGGCTATATTGGTGTGATCTGCATATCTTGGCTTGCATCTTGTGGCATTTGGTTGAGAGACCTCCTCTCTCTACACTAGGATTCCACACACCTCTCTTGGAATCGGGACAACCCTCCATTGAGCATTCCGTCTCTTTGGACCGGAAATCCCTTTTCCAAGACCTCCTTAAGTCCCCGCACCCGTGGATTCCCTCACGGACGCCGGGCTGGTTGTACCCTTGAAGTACCCGGAGTATAGAGAACCCATCGTTGGTGAAGAGAGAGAAAGAACCTAGTTGACCCGGAAGTCACACTTGGATCCAAACTAGGTTTCACTTTGCAAAAGGAGTGAATTATTCTGCAAATTAATCCACTCTAATCTCAAGCATAACATTAAAATTTTACGCTCATCTCAACTTGATTGCATAAATTTGGTTGGATTGATTTGCTTAAAGTTTGCTTGGATTGAGTGCTTTTTGTGTGATAACCCCTTTCATAAAAGCTTTCCCCCTTCTTAAACATGAAACTCCGTTCAGGTAAAATCATCAACATGGCAGGCTACGGGTATTCTTATGATGATGAGGATGAGAATGTTTTTGGTCAATATGAAATCCTTCTCCAAGATTCCATTTATCATGAGGGAAATTACCCTCCTCCTCAGTCTCATTACCCTCAGGTTCATGTGGTTGATACCACTCCTCAAGAGGTTGTGCCCTCTTCTCAGACTTTACCCTCCAACACTTCGGGGAACCCTTCCCCATCCTTCAATGTCACGGATTTAATTAATGCTCTATCTCAGTTAGATGATTCTCAGCGGCAGGTAGTTCAGGCCACTTTGAAAGGGAAGTCTGTTCCCTCTTCATCCTCTAATCCCCCTCCGGCCGAGAGTGGCCATCACCTCACTAATGACCAGGCGGTCTTGCACAAACCCCCCTCTCGTCCACCAACGCCCGGTGCGGCCATGTCGGCCCAACAGGCGAGCTACTCAGCGGTTAGGCCTCAGTCTCTCCAACCTCCCCGAATTCTACGGACGCCTATACCGCATTCTTTCATTCAAAATCCGGCCCCAGTCGAGTCCGACACCAATGTTCTACTGCTCCAGAAGTTGGCCAGTATGGAAGAACAACTGAAGAAGGTCACTATGGCCAAGAATGCACTGGAGGTCTCCCTCCCCACACTGCCAGTTTTCCACTTACCACCATCTGAGATGCCGAATTTTCGACGATATAATGGGACTGGTAATCCTTTCATTCATTTGAAGGATTTTATGTACGAGACCTCCTTCTGGCAAGACAACAAGGCCTCTTTGGCCTATTTATTCAGGAGATCTCTGGAGGGGCCAGCCCTTGAGTGGTTCTATTCGTTGGATCCCGCTGATGCCAGCGATTTTGATATTGTTCAAAAGAAGTTTTTGCAGAAGTACAGGGACCGGGTTGGACCCTCCCTCTCAGTCACCGATTTGGTTGCAGAAAAAATGAAGCCCGAGGAGGACTTCGTAATATTTGCTGATAGATGGCGGTTAATGGCCGAGAAATTGAAAGATACACTATCGAAACAAGAACAAGTTATGATGATAATTTCCAATGCAACTCCTCAGTTCCGGCATATCTTGGCCATGAACCGATTAACAATCATGGAGGAGCTCTATGAAAGAGCTCGTTATATCCAAACACAGATGAAGGATTCGCCCATCATGGGCATGTTTGAGCCGAAGCCACGGCTATTTAAGAAAAGTACAAATGTCAACAACAGCGGGCCCACGACTGAGGGCACAATTATAAACGAGCAGGTGGGCGTAGTTGACCACCCCCACCATCAATCTAACCCACGGTCTAACCCACCTCCACCACAAAACCCCCATTTCAACTCCACTCCACAACACCAATTCGCACCCCAACATTCCTTTGCTCCACCACAAAACCAAGCGCCCGGCACTGACCCTCCAGCTCCGCAACAGTACCACCACCTACCAACTATGGCCAACAACAACAACGGAAACCACCACTTGGCCCCAAGAGAGCCCACTACCCTCCACTGCCAGAAAGTCTCCCGGATATTTTCAACGCCTTAATGGCCGCCAACTTGCTCGCGTTACCAAGGGAAAGAACAGCGTGGCCCGCTAATGTTGACACATCCCATTACTGCGCTTTCCATCGCGCACCTGGTCACAACCTTGATCGTTGCTTCCACTTCAGAGATTATATTTATGATCTAAATGACCAGGGCGGCATCAACTGGGATGAGATGAGGTAGTTTATTGCCACCATGAAAGAAAGAAGGCCTCCTCGGCAGCAACAGGCTCAGTAGCCACAGCAACCAACTCCACAGCAGCAACAACAAGCTCCAGCGCCTCAGCAGGATATGGGGATTGTCTACAATCCACTGCCGGAGCACCCGCCAAACCAGCACGTAAACCCTGTCACGTCTCTCCCTGAGGTGGAGAGAGGGCAGGGATGGCATGAAGAAAACGCCTCTGTCGGGTCATTTAATCACAATCAAAATCAACCTCCGCGCCTCTTGCGCACCCTTTCTTCTTCTTCTACCCCCCAATTGAGCCGATCACTTCTGCGCCACGTTAATCCACCTACCCCCACCTATTCTCCAACCTTGCCGGTTCGCCCCCTTCTTACCTGCTTACCACCTCCACAGCCTACACCACAACAAACCCCATCCACCACCAACCCTTCACCACTGCCATCTAGGCCACTCCTTAACCACCCATCGCCAACGCCCGTTGCGCCCGCCACCACTACTCCTCCACCGGCAAGGATCCCTCCACCATCGGCTCCCCCACCTTTTATGCCCAGATCTCTCCTCGTTCCACCCACCAATTCCCCCCGCATTCGGGTATCCCTTTCTACTTCTACGCCTCCTATAGGGGCATCTTTATTGAACTCTTCATCAACACCCCCTGTGGGGGCTCCTTCTTCAAACACTCCTCCACCGCTTATCAACACTAACACACCCTCTTCTTCTTCTAACCCTCCTCCCACACTTGCCCCGACAGAGGCGCGTCAAGGCGTGGCGCCGCTCCGCAGTGGACGGATGTTCCACCGCATTTTTCCACAGAGAGGGTTGGAGCCCGCGCAGGGGCCGCAAGAACAAGAACAAGAACAGGAGTCCATACCAGGCACAGAATACGACTTGTTAAAGCATTTGGACCGGACTCAGGCAAGAATTTCAATTCTAGAACTGATCAAGAGGTCGACCACTCATCAGATGGCTCTAAAGGAATATCTGCAGAAAGTCATGGTCAATGAGGACATTCCGGTCGAGTAGATAACCACAGTCTTAACACCTACTGGCAGTCAACCAGCAATCACTTTTTATGAGCATGAGCTGGCACCAATCTCAGCATAATCCATCAATGTCTTGCCGCCGAGCACTTTGAAGATGTGCGGCATCCCCGAGAATCTGATTCGGCCATCCACCATAACAGTCACTGTGTACGATAACACTAAGAAGCCTCCTCTGGGCATGATAACACTAAAAGTAAGTTTGGGTCCTGCCGCCATCACAGTAGATTTTCACATTCTGGATATGGATCCGACATTTAATGGCATTCTGGGACGCCCCTACATCCAGCAGCTCGATGCGGTGCCCTCGACAAATCACCAATGCCTTAAATATCCACACAAGGGCCGCATTATTAAAGTCACCAGTATGCCAATTTTGCCAGAGGAGGATATTCATGTGGCTTCATCAGTTCCTTCTATTTGGCCTGCCAATAAGCCATTGTTATCTGTATTGGACGTCCTTCGCCCACAGTCGATGCCATCCGAGACTATCACAACAGTTGCTATGACACCCCTGCCTTCCAAGGGGAAGAAGAAGAAAACGGTGATGAACACCCATGGCTGGAACATTTTAATGAAAATGGGGTATCAAAATGGCAAAGGTCTGGGTGCCAATTGTCAAGGCAGGATTAGACCTGTAAAGCCTCGGAAATTGATTGCAAGAGGTGGTTTGGGCTACAAAGGGCCAGGCAAAAATGAAGATGAACCGTGGGCAGTTATGACATCTACATTGAAGACAGATCGCCAGCCGCTTACCTGGACATTGCAGACACATTTTGTCACATGTGGCTTTTAGAATAATGAGGAAACTACAATAATCACTTCCATACTAGACTATCAGGATGTTCATGCTAGACAGTTTGCTCGTCATATTGCCCCGCTGGCCACATATAAAGCCCTGGAATCCTTAAGGCCTGACAAGAGAAGGAAAATGGATGATCCAGAATGTGACTGGTACAGGTGGTTCGATATGCAAGACATTACTATTTCCTTGAGCCGCCTCTTTATGCCGACAGATCCGGAATGGCCACCACTTATTCATGAATTGATTGAAAAACCTGCTGTGATTACAGACAAGAGGCAGTTGCTGAGTGACTACACTGATACTGGAGAGCCAGATATTCCGTTTGAGGAAGGTTTCACTGTGGACAGGCTGTGGGCCGGCCTCTTTTTTCTCACTTCCATGCATCCATCTGTTCTTGCTTCTCTATATTCTCATTGGTTTGGTCGCGTGCCAAGACCGCCACCGATTACGATCAATTTGTCTTCAAACTCAATCCAAGTTTCTCTACCGATTCCTCCCTCGCTCCCCGAGCGATTTTCTAAACTCTCCATTGCGCCCCCACGTGGTCCACCACCGATTCAATCTTTCTCCAATCTTGCAATCTCCACTCCTCCTGCTATTCTCCCCTCGCATTGCTTTCTCCTAGAAAAAGAGAATAAAAATGAAGATAAAAATAAAAATGAAAAAAAAATGCCAAAATTCCAACTCTCCAATCCTCCATCACTTTTGAGGAAACCTCTTATCTCCTTCCCGAGTGTGTCCCGACCCAGGGACCGCTCTTCCAAGATTCCTTGATAAATCTCCTTTCCCCCTCCGATGAGGGGTCTTCATCTGTATCACCTCCTGTATCCGCTTTCTCACATCCTCCTTCGTCTAATAAAGCTAGTTGCTCCTCCTCTTCTTCTGCTAATAACAAAATTCATGGGGGAGATTCACATAAGAAGTCTAAGGGTAGACAGATTCCTCGTAGATTTTTGTTTGAGTTAGCTATCAGATGTCGTGCTTGTTTAGTCATCTCGGAATTTGTAGAGGATCCGATTATCCTGCCAGAATTGGAATATGAGGATACTGTTGTTTCTTATGAGGGTTTGGGTGTCTACGAGATTATGAATGATGAAGACCCTATTGAAGAGGGGGATGAAAGTTATGAAGAATGTGAGGACGAGGCTGATGCCTTTGCCAGTGGCATGAGAAGATTTGACGAACCATCAGCCTCTGTAGAGGAGCCTACCAAAGAAGTTAATTTGGGTACCGAGGAAGACCCTAGGATTGTCCTCATGAGCAAGAATTTACCGCCCTCCGAAGAGGAGGCGCTTATTTTGGTACTTCAAGAATACAAGGACACGTTTGCATGGAGTTATGAGGATATGCCTGGATTAGACCCTGTGCTCGTTGAACACTGCCTTACACTTAAGCCAGGGTCTGTCCCGGTCAAGCAACGGTTGAGGCGTTTCCACCCTAATATGGCTTTGAAGATGAAAGAAGAGGTCGACAAACTCCATAAGGCTAGATTTGTTAGAGTTGTCCTCTACCCCAACTGGGTGGCTAGCATCATCCCGGTCATGAAGAAAGATGGAAAGGTTCGGATTTGTATAGACTTCCGGGACCTCAACCGCGCGTGTCCTAAAGATGACTTCCCCCTCCCTCATATTGATGTTCTAATCGATAATACGGCAGGATTTGAGACTCTCTCTTTCATGGATGGCTTTTCAGACTACAATCAGATTCGCCTAGCTGAGGAAGATCAAGAGAAAACATCATTCACTACACCGTAGTGCACATACTGTTATGTAGTCATGCCTTTTGGACTCAAGAATGCCGGAGCCACCTACCAGAGGGCTATGATGGCGATTTTTCATGACATGATTCATATTTATATTGAGGTATATGTGGATGATCTGGTAGTGAAATCAAGAAAAAGGATTGAGCATCCTGGGGTTCTAGCTAAGGTCCTGCAAAGATCACGAGAATACCAATTGAAGATGAACCCCAAGAAGTGCGTGTTTGGCGTTTCATCTGGGAAGTTGCTTGGTTTTATTGTTAGCAAGAGGGGAATTGAAGTTGATCCCAACAAGGCGAAGGCCATTAGAGATATGCCTCCTCTTAAGAATCTGAAGGAAGTTCGAGGATTAATCGGGAGGTTGCAATTTATTCGCCGCTTCGTCTCCCAGCACTCACAACGATGCAGGCCGTTTTACGAGCTCACTAAGTCGGGAGTCAAGTTTAATTGGGATGACAAGTGTCAGGCAGCCTTTGATGGATTGAAGGATTATTTGGCCAATCCTCCTGTCCTGAGGCCGCCAATTCCAGGCAAACCACTCATTCTCTATGTCTCAGTCCTGTATGACTCTGTAGGTGCTGTCCTAGCTCAAGTGGATGAAGAAGGTAAGGAGAGGGCAGCATACTATTTGTCTAAACTTCTTAACCCCTGTGAGCAGAGGTACTCAGCCATGGAGAAGACTTGCGCTGCTTTGGTCTGGGTAGTTCAGAAATTAAAACACTATTTCCTAGCTCACGAGGTTCACCTCATTGCTCGCATGAATCCAATTAAATTCCTCCTTGAAAAATCTATCCTCACTGATCGATTAGCACGCTGGTAAAGCTTCCTCTCCCAGTTTGACATCACTTACATTCAATAGAAAGCTATCAAAGGCTATGCCATTGCCGAACACCTTGCTCACCACCCTCTTCCCCGATTTGATCCTATCAATTCAGAGTTTCCAGATGAAGAACTGATGTCCATTAATCGACCCCACGATTCTATGTTGACGTTACATTTTGATGGAGCTCTAAATTCCCAGGGAAGAGGGATCGGCATGGTTCTTCTAACACCAGAAGGGGTCACCATCCCGTTTGCTGCTCAGCTCACTTTCCCTGTCACCAACAATATAGCTGAGTATGAAGCTCTTTTGGCCGGTCTTCAAACCACTCATAAATATGGTGTCACCCAATTACGGATTGTTGGTGATAGTCAGCTTATTCTATGCCAGGTGCTCGTCAAATGCCGCACTATCAATCCCAAACTCAAACCCTACCAGGAGCTTGCTTCAGCTTATGCCAAACTCTTCACTAAGTTGATCTTCGTTCATGTCTCTCGTAGCCCGAACATCTTAGCTGACGCTCTCGCTTCTTTGGCTTCTGCCTTAGTCTTCCCTCCCGAGCATGATTTTCACGTTCCTCTTATTCATCAGCGTAACACTCCAGCTATTAAGGATCGTGCATTTCTCGATGTTAAGGATAGGGTGCTCGAGAAGGACAGACACAAGGAAGCTCTTAAAGGCAAAGAGGTCATGTTGTTAGATTGGCAAGAGGAGTTGGCTGACAAAAAAAAACCTTGGTATTATGAGATTGCCAGGTATTGCAATGATCAGTCCTATCCCGAGGAAGCCACTGCAAAAGAAAAGAAAGTAATTAGAAGAGTGGCTCAGCGTTATGTTTTGGTTGGAGGTGTGCTCTACAGAAGAGGGCTCACTGGTGTTTTATTAAGATGCCTCGATGATGATGAATCTTGGAAGGTTGTGGAAGAGGCGCATTCTAGAGTGTGTGGTGGTCATGTGAACAGCCAGATGCTAGCTAAGAAGATTCTTAGGCTAGGTTTCTATTGGCCCACTCTAGAAGAGGATTGTTCCATTTATGTTCGTAGGTGTGTTAAGTGCCAGCTGCACGCCGACAAAATTCATTCTCCTGCTTCTTCACTCCATCCTATGTCCTCCCCATGGCCCTTCTCCATGTGGGCTTTTGATATTATTGGACCTCTTGGTGATTCAAACCTCCTGACCAAACAAAAGTCGTTCATCCTCACGGCAAGTGGGCGGAAGCGGAAGCTTACGTGGAGATTAAAGCATCAACTGTCTGCAAGTTCATAATGAAGAACATCATCACGAGGTTCGGCATTCCAAGCACCATCGTCACCGACAATGGACCTCAATTTATCTCTCAAGAAATCAAGGATCTCTGCAACAGGTACAACATTGCATTGCATCATTCTTCTCCCTATTATCCGCAGGGCAACGGCCAAGCAGAGGCTACTAATAAAACTTTGATAAAAATTGTCAAAAAGACGTGTGAGGCTAATAAATTTTCGGATTGGCCAGACAAGCTAGTTGAAGCTCTCTGGGCCTATCGCACTTCCATTCGTACCCCCACTGGGCAAACCCCTTTCGCCCTTACTTATGGAATGAAGGTGGTAGTCCCTTACGAGATTCTCATTCCCTCTCTGCGAGTACAATTTGACAAGGAACTCTCTATTGATGAGCGTCGTGATTCACTCCTTGCTCAATTGGAACTCCTAGATGAGAAGCGTCTGGTCGCCGCTGAGCATGCGCGCGTTTATCAAAACAGGCTCTCACGTTTTTATCAAAAGAAAGTAATTGAGAGAAAATTCGAAGTCGGTGAAATGGTAATCAAGAGAATTTTCGTAAAACCTGGTGGGCCCCGCTCAAAACTCCAACCAAACTGGGAAGGACCGTTCGTCATAAAAGAGCTTTATCCGGGCAATGCTTATAAACTGATTAATGCTGAAGGAGAAGAGTTAACTCACCCTTGGAATGGTTTGTATCTTAAGAAATACTACCCTTGAAAAAAAATATATAGAATATTTTCAAAATCCAAAAAAAATGAAAATTGATCCAAATAAAGTGGAATATTTCCAAAAACCAAAAAAATAGAAATTCCAAAAAGCAAATAAAAAATAGAAATTCTCCAAAATCAAAATAAAAAAAATCAATCAAAATAAAAAAAAATAAAAAAAATGAAAAGCTTTTGAAATTGGTGCCATGGCACACGAAGGATCAAGGTCCGAAAGGTCAAAATTCAGAATTCATCCATCAGTCTTGTCAACTTAAAATTGGGTCGACACCCGCACACACTACACGCTTTATTCTTGAACCTAAGCAGTGCAAAATCCGATGGGAAGTCAAAACCTGACTAAAGGTGAAAGACAATACCCGTTCTTTTCTTCTTCGGCTCATAAGGGAGGAAGGGAGACCTCGGGGTAGACCCGCCAAGCCTATCCGCCGCCCTAGTAGGTGGAAGTCAGGGCCCAAAAGGGAGCAAATGTCACAAAAGCTCAAGTAAAATTAGGTTGTTTAGCAATGCAAGTCAATTTCAAAGTGAAAGTCAAATGGTGAAAAGAAAAGCATGTCAAGAGGGCAAAGTCACCGCAAGGAAAACCTTGGGCGTATGCGTGCAATATAAAAGAGGCAAAAAGGTAACAAAATTTTCCTACGCCAAAGACCGAACCCCAACAGGCATAGGGTAGGGGAGGTAACTTTACCTCGAGCATCTCAGAATCCCTTATGGGCTTCCCTTATATTTTCTTCCACCCTTTCTATGTGGTAAGTCATGAACTGGCAGGATGGTCAAGACGGACTTAGGAAATTGCACTGTACGAAATCTTGAATACAAGTCAACTATGATCACGTCGACTCCCTTTTAATTACTCAAGAAAGGTTAATGAATTTTAGATGGTGACCGTGTAGGACCCGTGGTCTTGATAGCCTTGTCAACCCATTTTTGCAGAATAATTCAATTAACGCCTTCGTCTAAGGCGCGTTCAAGTTAATTAACGCCTTCTATAAAGGCACTTTTTTTAGAATTAACGTCTTTGTTTAGGTCATCTCTTTCCAAATAACGTCCCTGCGCAAGTCGTTACTTTCTCAAAAAATCAAATTCCCTTTTCAAATTCACGCCGTCTTCTAGGGCATCTTTTATGTGAATCACGACCTACTCTAAGGCGCGTTTTTTTAGAAAAATAACAAAAAAAAATATAAATGAGTGAAAAAAAAAGCATTCTCCAAGTATGCTTGCATTTCTACATGGGCATCTTTATTTATGGTTTGCATGTGCGTGCTTGCATGTTGCATCTCCCCATTATCAGTTATTTCATTTACCTTATTTGATTAAAGGCTTGGCCCCTTGACCCGTCATTAAGGTCAAAATATTGATACCCCTTGCTTATTGAGCAAGGGGCCAAGTCGAATAGATGAATTAACCTGTTTGTTCAAAGCGTGGATTACAGTTGCAGGAACAGGGCAAAGCGAAGCAAAAACGAAGAACGTGGAAAGAAAAAAGTACACAAACACAAGTCCACAACCACACAAAGTGCTCAAGTAAACAAAAGCTCAAATCTCATATATATATATATATATCTCGTGTCTATCATGTACAGGTGTGAAGGTGGAGGGGTACAAGTAAGTCTCTCAGCTCTCACCTCCACCCTCCTCTCTCCTGCTCTCAACCTCACCCTCGGCATCCCGAGGTGGTGCTGGTGGGGGGGGCATGGAGCCCCGTGAAGCCGCTGGACCTCGAGCCTGGTCCCCTGTCTCACTCCTCGGTCGAAAGAGGAGCCCGCCATGTAAGAGGAGCCGCCTAAGCTGAACCCTGCCACTCGCGCCCGCTCCCGGCCTCGCTGCAGACGCTCCTCCGACACTCGAAGCCGCTCCTGAGAAAGGACTAGCTGAGTCCTCAGGTCCGCCAGCTCCTCGTGCTCACGAGCACGCTCCTCGTGCTCCTGGGCCCGCTCCCTCCTCTCCAGCTCGAGGGTGACCCGTAACTCTGCCACATCCTGAGGCAGCTCCTCCCGACGCCTCAAGGTCCTCTCTAGCTCTAAGACCCTCTGATCGCGGATCCCCAACTCGGTACGTACCGCCTGAAGCTGAGTAGCCTGCAAACAAGTAAACAAATCATGAATTCCACAATTAAGGCAATGATTCAGTAATCTAGCAATTCAAGCAACACATGATTGAACCACTCACATGTGTGCTCGTCGCACGGAAGCCTTTATCAACGCAAGCAAGCGCGGCTCGGAGCTCCTCAGTCTGCAAAACAACTTCATCAGTACACAATGCTATATATAATCAATATTTGAATGAGGTTTGAGTTTAGAATTTACCCGTGAGGCGAGGTCGCGCTCTGCAGCCTCGGCCCGTGTGACCGCTCCCGCTAGCTGCTCTGCTAGTGCGGTCACCTCTGCACTGGGTCTCCTCGAGCTAGAGGCCTCTCCCGTATCTCTCCCTACTGCTCCCTGCTGGGCACGCTGCATTCATTGAAATCGTCAGTGGCTAATCATCAATAATTTAACAAAAATTCATTTGCATATAGAAATAATTTAAACACTCACCAGGGTCTCGAGGTCGGCCCGTGTGGCGGCCAGCTGGTCCTCCAGGCTGTGTAGATGGGCCTGGGCATCCATCGCCGCTATGTCCCGTGCATCCTGCATTCATTTTATTTTAGTCACATAATAGAAACATAAGCATTTGCATTTAATTTAGAAATAAGTGCATTCATACATACCCCTAAGACCCTCATCTGGGGTCGGCCGGCGTATACCTCCCAGTAGCGCCGGAGGTACTCGGAGCTGTCAGTCGCTCGAGAGGTGACTCTGGTCCCGCCTCGCTGCCAGTCGGCGTACTACTCCTCGAACCGCACTCTCCAGTCGATCGCCTTTGTGCGACCGCGCGTCTTCTTCCCGATCCCTCGCGGCTCGCCGACCTCTACCCACTCCTGGTGTAGGCCCAGGGTCCTCATCACCAACCTAAGCCGTAACGGCTCGATCTCGCTCAAGCAGTGAACCCAAAGCTCATGCTCAAAGCGAGGACGGCCCGCTACGACCCACGGCTGGTCGTCGTCGGTCATCCCCTCGTAGGGCCTCCATCGCACCTGCATCCATAAACATGCATATCATCATCATTCCATCATAATCATAATAAATTCAAATAAACATAAAAAAAATGCATAACATTCATGCATACCAGCGAGGGAGGGAAGTCCCAGAACTCTCTCCGTAGCACCCACAGCTCGTAGCCGAGTGGGGCACCAAAAACCACTGGCAGCCAGTGCCGCGCTAGAGGGAAAGCTCCCTCACCTCCGGGCCGTGGGTCGACGCGCCCCATCGGCATGTATAGATGGCTCCAGACCTGCATCCATGCATGACATTAGTGAGGCATTCACATGCATAATAAAAAGAAAAGAAAAGAAAAATGCATACCTGAAGAAAAGGTGAGAAGCCACTGACGGTCGTCTCTTGCCCTGTCCCTGTGGACAGGTCAGCTATCAGATGCGCCAGCAGCGCTGCTCCCCAGGCGTAGCTGCCAACTGCCTCCAAGTCCTCGAGAATGCCCAGGAATCGGCAGTTGATGACGTCTCCCTTCGTCCCCAGCAATAGCCTCCCCAGTAGCAGCAGTAGAAACCTCCTCAAGTCCCGGGCTGCTCTCTCCCTGTCTGCCGGGTCCTGGCAGTAGACCGCCCTAGCCCCGTCTATCAACCTCTGTGAGAACTGCTCTAGGGTCTCCCCGGACCTATGCCTAGCATCCCCTAAGCCCATCACCGAAGTCAGGTCTATGCAGAAGATAGTCCTACACTCGCTGGGTGTCTCATAGACCATCTCCAATCCTAGCAACCTCTGGGTAAGCTCGGTGTAGTCTGGTAAGGTGATCCCGCTCACAGCCTCTCCGTCTACCCTCAACCATGTAATCCTGGCTACATCCTCCAGGGTAGGAACCATATGCCCCCAGGGCATCAGGAATGCCCGGCTAGTCCTGTCCCATCTCTCCCGTAGAACCTGAATAAGTGGTAGGTCTGGCCTAACTGGCTCTATGGATAGAAAGGCACCAAACCCCATGGCATCTACCCTCGCTCTCTGAAACTCAGGGAGGCCGTGGTATGCTGCCCGGACCATGACCTAGGAGATGCGCGTCCTCATCAACCCCTGCATGCATAAAGAAAAGAATTTTTGCTTAATTATTTTGATTATTCATGCTGAATCTCATTTTGATTACCCTGGGTTATGTTGATGTTTGATTTTAATTAGCGACCTACCCTATGGTCGCTGTTTATCTAAGAAACGCCTCTGTATTGGGCGTGGTCTGGTGGTCAATTTCTAATTTCATAAAGTTTTTTTTAGGAGACGCCCATCCCAGGGTCGTCTTTTGTTTAAGTCACGCCCCTGTGTGGGACGTTGTTTTTAAATGGGAGTTTTGGGGTCTCATAATAATTTTTAAAATTAATGATTTGACGTCCGCTGGTTTGGTCGTCTTTCATTGAGTTAACGCCCTGGTGGGGGGCGTTGTTTTCAGGACTTTCAGAAAATGAAATAAAAATAACAGCATGGGAATAATTCATGGAAAAATAATTAAAAGCATGGAAATTAATGGAATTAACAGCATGATATGAGAAATGATAAATTTTTAATGGACGACATGCTGCAAGGCGTGTTTTATTGGGGTTAATTATTTTTCAGGAATTAATTGAATTAACACCCTTGGGTTAGACGTTTCATTTCTAAGTCACGCCCCTACGGGGGGCGTCTTTTCTCTGAGTTACAGGGGTTATACCCCGAGGGCTATGGAAATTGCATAAAAAAATGGAAATAAAATATAGAAAAACGGAAATGGGGTTGGGGGCCTACCTTCTTGTGCTTTGGTCCTTGTGGCTGAGGTCGTGGTTGCCTGGGTCGCCGTAGTTGGCCGGCACGGGGAGGAGCCGCCGCCATGGGCGGTGGCTCATCTTCACCACCTTCTTCTCCGTCTTCACCACCTTCGCCCTCTTCTTCTTCACCACCTTCGCCTTCTTCTTCTTCTTCACCGCCAGCATCGTCATCTTCTTCTCCCACCGCCTTGCCGCCGTGGCTTCCCTCATCGCCGGCCGCCGCTGCTAGGTCTTCTTCAATCGCCACGGGAGCATCCTCCTTGGCGTGGGCGTCTTCGCCCAGGTCCACCACCTCAGGCGCCGCCACACGCTGCCGTTTGTGGGCGCCACCGCCTGCCATAGCCAGAGAGTGAGGGGTAGAGAGAGATGGGGAATGAAAGAGAATGAGAGAGGGATAGGTCGGTTAGGGGTTGCAGAAAGGAAAGAGGGGATAGGACGAAGGAAGAAGAAGAAAGGAGGGAAAGAAAAGTTGAACGGTCAAAAGAAGACACGCCGTGAGCAAGGGCGTGTTTTGTGGAATTGACACCCATCAGCCTGGGCGTGTTTTGATAATGGACGACGTTTCTTGAGGCGTTATTTCCGTTTGCATGGGGAATCATAACCGTCGTCAGACGCATTCAATGAGGATTGATTGATGTGACGGGGGGTCATAATTGCTGTTCTTGATTAGAGACTAATGTTGAGGCGTTATTTTGATGATCCGTGGCTTGGCTAAGGGCGTTACTTTTGAGATTTCAACGAATATATTTTTAGAATTTGAATCAATTCACGCCCTATTTTAAGTCGTTATTCAGTTAACGCCCATTTGTGGAGGCGTCAAATTTGTGAGCTGGAATATTGAAAGCGACGTATGCTGAGGCGTCCTTTTATGAATTCACGACATTCCTTGAGGCGTTATTTGCAACAGAATCACAGGTTTTGGAAGATTTGATCCGAAATACTATGAAATTGGCTCAATCAGGTATCATCATTGTTATTCATTAAAAGGGAAGATCACAGTACATTCAATGAACCCCTTTGGGCCTCAAGTTTCTCAAAGCAATAACATAAGATTTCCACTGGTCTTTATCTTCTTCCAAGATTTCAACAGGTTGATGAATCTTATTGATTTTCCACAAGGCTTGGATTGTGGTACATTCTTCTCCATCTTCATTGCTGCCAAGGTCCCGTGTCTTGATTGGAGGGAGATGAGATGGATCTTCAAACACTTGCCGGGGAAGCCCAAGTTGAGGAAAGCACCGATATGAATTGTATAGCACAAAATCTGAAGCGCCGATGAGTCTAAGGTCCGTCCCGGGAGAGAACCTTGCACGGAGCTCTTGAAGTTTGAGTATTCCCGGGGCGCAAGTAAAGAGATTCTTTGGCATCACCTTGAGGTGTTCTCGCCATTCCACTCTCTTCTTGATTTGAGGAATTCGGTTCATCACTCTATTGCTTATCCCAAGTGAACCGGTCATGTAAGAGAGTGGGCTTTTTGAGAAGATTCTTGAGGATTGATGGGCTTCATCACATGGATCAAACTTGAAGTGAAGATCGACCCAACTGGAGAGTGCTAGCATGCATCCGTAGATGGGCCTTCCCATTGCTGCTGAGGTTAGCCCACTATAGAGATAGGCTAGAATAGTCGGTCCCACTCTATCTCCTTCCCATAAGCTCACCACAGCGCTTAATTGGGCCTCTTCTAGGAAGTCCTCCGTGGATGGGAATAATATCGCTCCTGCCAAACACACCACGAAGGCCTTTGCTATCCGTTCTATCTCCTCATCTTCTTTGGCTTGATCTGCTCTCTTGTACACCCACGAAGCAAGCTTCAGGAGATTGATTCCCTTGGTGGCCTTGATTTGATTCACTAGGTTCGGGCTAGGTATCAATGTGGTTAATAGCTCGTGAGAAGAAATTGGTTTTGGCATGTTGGCCATCTTCTCTTCATCCCCTTGCTTCATTCTCTTCAAGCCCAAGATCATTTCTAATTCTTCTAATAGGATGGTGGCTTCAAAGGTTGAGAAGAGAAAGGTATGAGTAGAAGGATGCCATATTTCTACAAGAGCTCCTATAGCTGCCCAATCAAGATGGATTTGGTCATGGTGTTTAGCATGGGTAACTAGACCTAAAAGGTGCCATCTTGCTAGGTAGACCCTCATATCCGAAGAAAACTTGGAGAGGATAAGTGGCAGCCACTTGATTTTGGTAAACCTCTGGGCTCCTGGTACATTAGGATAGTCCTGTGGAAGAAAAGGAAAAATGCATAGACAAAGGGATGAATAAGCATACAGAGGAAGGAAACATGAAGGATCAGAAGAAAGGCAGAAAGACGTGAAGGTATGTTGTAAGCAGAACAGAAGAATCAATCTTTACCTGATTCAAGGAAATTCTATGCTGATGTGCCCGTTGATCTCAGTAAGCCTGGGAGAGGAAGTTTTGGACCTTTTGAGCGCTCTCTCCATCTTCGGTTTGCAAGAAAAGCTTAGACAGTTGCAGTGCCTGCGAGAGGAAGAACACGAACAACAGAAGATCAGAAGAAACGGAGAAACTCTGAGGGTTTGCTTTGATTGATCTAAGGGAAGTACTTCCTTTTATAGGAGGATGAAGGGGTTTAAGGCTGTTCGGAGTTAGAAGGTGGATGGCCATTAGGACTGGGTTTAGCTTTCGAATTGGAAACGGAAGCATGAGGTTAATTAACGCCTTCTGTTGGGGCGTCAATTTATTAATTGACGACTTGGCAGAGGTCGTGTTTTATTTAACGCCCTTTCCTAGGTCGTTTCCTTCTTGGCCTCTCGATGCTTTTCACGCCTTAGTGAAGGGCGTGTTTTATCTTTTGACGCCCTGCGATCAGGCGCCTTTCATGATTTTAACGCCGTTACATCCGGTCGTGTTTTGTGGGCTTATGAATTTGGTTTTCCCTGCGCTTTGATGAACTTAAGTGCTATTACTTTGTTTGAATTATTAATGATTAAGCACTTATGATCATGTCATGCTTTATTGAGGATTATTTTTGATTATGTGGACTAATAAATTTTCAAGTGCAGAAGAGTGCAGGTTTCGGGACGCTTGGATCCCTATGGGAGCAACATCGTCTTGTATTTGTTTCCTGTAAGCATTGTTACTATATGGTATTCTACACTATTATAGTATATCAAGGACCTTGTGGTTCTGATGAACCTGGAATTTGAGTTCCCCTTCATCGAAAAACAGTGATAGTTCTAGGAGAGTCTTGATCACACGGATAGGCCGTTGAGTCATTCAAGGTCTGGGACGATGGTTCCACTTTCTGAGTTGATGAGTGGACAAACGGGCTTCGGCTTAGTGTCAGCTCAGAGATCTGGGTTCTTGACCAAATCTAGATGGCATAGCAATATTATCCTTGATTATTGATGAGGACATCATGAGCTTATGGATTGTATTAGTGTGTATTAGCTTGTATAGGTGTGTTTTATGGGTTGTATTAGCTTGAAAGTGTGTAATTTTTGATTTCCTTCTTTTGGGCCATCCTTGTAAGGCTTAATTAAGACAATGGGCCTCTTTCTAGGAAGAGTCCATAACTAGGTAGCATGTTTAAGGTCCATTTAAGATGGCTCCTTCATATTGGGCCATTTGGTTTCAAAGTGGGTCATTAAGGCTCTTAAAGCCCAAATGGGATTCCATCCTCTCATGGGCCATCAAAGTGGGAATGGCCCATGCCTAGCATGCCATATGGAGTGGCTCTTGGCCCAAGAATGGGCTTGGCCCAAGAAGGGGGGGCGCATGCTCTTTTGGCCTTATTAGGCTTGGTAGTTGTAGTTAGGTTGTGTTTGAATGGAATTACACCAAGTTTGAACACATGTGGTCAATTTGATTAAACTAATGTATTCAATGTGGGATTCTCATTGTATCCCAGCCATCCAATCCAAACCCCTAGATCCAAGGGTTGAGATTGAGTTTGGTTGGCATCCTATATAAGGTTGTAATTTTCATTTTGAATGAATTAATGAAGAAGAAATGAGCATTTGCCTCCTTGGATCTTGCGCCCCTCTCCCCTCTCTCCCTGGTGTTCTTCCACCTCCAGCCCCTTTCTAGAGTGTAATCCCTTCCCCCTTGATCCCCTCCAACTTCTGAAGCAGCTCCGGTGATCGCCGCCGCCGCCGTCTCGCCGCCGACGCGTCTTCACCAACGAATTCGGTTTTCTGTCCACTCTGGACAGACCTCTCTTCTCCGAATTGTCTCTCTCTCTTCCCTCATCTTCTGACGCTCCCATTTTCAGGGTTGGTTCCCCTCTTGAACCCTTACCTCCACAAAAAATTTCAGTCAAAAATTCGTCCTTTAGATATTTTTAGAATTTCGTCCAAGTTCAAATTTCAGTTCTGTCCAGGTTCTGTCTACTGTTCAACAGTTCTGAGTCTACCTTGTTCGACCCATGTTTTGAATTTTGTTGGGGCTCTAAAAATTACTGAGACTTCTGTCCACATATGTCTACCACCATGAATTTTCTTAATTTTTGATAAGGTCTCTAGGTATTTTTCAAATTTCGTACCAATTCCTGTGAGCAATTTTTCCACAGTGTCCCAGATCCGACCCAGGTCCACTCAAAAAACCCCATAAAATCCATTTCCTATCCAAATTAAAAACCAAAAATAGTCCCGGTTTTCTATCTCAGAGATCTTCAACTTTTCTGAAGAACTCATCTCCATATTCCAAGGTCATCCCACCGGTCAACGGTGATTTTCAGAGAAGTCAGAACCTGCCCCTGCAGTTCTGGCCTGTTTACAGCAAGGGTGTAAATTCCATAAGTCAGATATACGTATCTGATTATTTTTTCTGAAGGCCCCTACGTCGAAGTATTCGGAGTCCTCTTTCCA
This sequence comes from Amorphophallus konjac, assembly GCA_022559845.1. Lineage (NCBI taxonomy): Eukaryota > Viridiplantae > Streptophyta > Magnoliopsida > Alismatales > Araceae > Amorphophallus > Amorphophallus konjac. The sequence continues at coordinate 14,022,522 of CM040117.1, read as the reverse complement.
ACGGCGCCAAGCTCGTTGCATTCCGACGACGGGGTTGATCACAGCAGCCGATCTCGCCGGACAGCGCGCAAGAAGACAGCAAGTGCAGACTTGTGGCCGGTTTCCCGCGAGCGTCGTCCGAGGACCGCCCGGCGTCCGGTGGTCGTTCCAGCAACTCGCCATCCTAGGGGAGCGCTTCCCAAGTGTACCCACACCAGAGGAGGCATCAGGTCCCACACGACCCCTCCGGTCCACGCGTGGGCCCCACTAGCACGAGTACGCGCGAAGCCGAAGCCGTGCCCGGAAACCGCCCGTCAACCCGGAATTGGTCCTCCCGGGCCCCCTTGTGTCGCCCGTTACCTCCCTGCGTGGAGTGGGCTTACTTGTATTGCTGTAATCTTAATGTATTAAGTTCCCGGGAGTACGAGTTTCGGCCGGGTGCCATCTTCGCCACGCCGAGCGCGTGGAGGTATCGTATTCGCTCCTTGCTTGGCATTCCGCTTATTTCTATATATGCTTGTTTATGCCGCTGCTAGAGAGCATGTGTAGGGTTACCTAGCTCGCTTTTAATTTATCATATCACTGCTGCGAGTGAGAGAGTGACCGTCCCGTGACCCGATCCGGGCGCAAAAGAGAGCTGACCACCCTAGCTCATTGCCGGTTTCTCAACCGCGCACATCCGACGCTTCCCTCGCTAAGGGACGACCGCTAGCTTGCCGTGTCCGTGGTCCCGTCCCGCATCAATTATTTTCTATCTTTTAGTTTGTTTTAATCTTCTCTTTTAGCCCGGCATGCATCATATAGGATTTTGAGTTTCATGATGAAAATCTTCATATTATGGCAATAATGAAGGTCACTCGCTCTTGATTGAGTTGACATGAGATATTCCATTCCAAATCAAGTACTTTATTCTCTTTGAAGCCGCTCAGGCTGATTCCTTGAAAATGTCCCTTTGCTGGGTCTCAATTCTCTTTATTTTTCTGCAAATCTACCTTGGTTGTAGCACGTCCACGTTGGCTGGTAACCGCTCTCCAATGGTGTCTCCTTGTCGTGCCCACGCGCACGTTTTCTTAGTTTAGTCTCCTTTATCCAGCAAATCGATGCTTCCTTGGAATCACTCGGAGTTATTTCAGTCAGAATCTTGGAAAGATTTCCAAGGCTTAGTGTCTGAGACGTATCACATCACACCTTGGCGTCTACTTATCAGTTTGCTCCACTTCATTGCGCTTTGTTGCTCTCCATTCCATCTCACTCCCTTCCAAAGCAGACGCCAAGGCGGGGCAGCTGTAGACACGTCAAAATTGACGCTATGTTGATCAAATCTCATGTCACTATGTTGACGCCCCAAAGTGAACTTCAATACATTCATAATATGAAGTTTTTCTATGTTTTTTGGTTTGGTCTTGCATTTTTGTGATTCGCGACCTGAAGAGGGGCGTTATTTGAAAAGCGACCTTACCTAGGGCGTGTTCAAAAGAAAGGACGACCAAATATTAGGGCGTCAATTCCTGGTATTATCCAGTTTCAAAATAAATTCCAAATTACTGATTGGCATCCTTCCTCAGGGCGTGTTTTCAAGTAACGCCTTTATCTCGGGCGTTCTCTCATAATTTTCAAATAAAGAAAGTTTTATTTCCAAATTTAAATCCAAGAAGTGACGCCCTTGACCAGGTCGTGTTATGGAGTAACGTCTTAAGGTAGGTCGTCAATTCAAATTTGATGCCCTTCTGAAGGTCGCGTTTTATGTTTCGGTGTCCTGTTTGAGTGTGCCTTTCCTGAATAGTTCCCTGCCTTCTTTGGTCACCTTGCTCGATCAGGGAACTGGAGTCCTTGCCATTGATAACCATTGCCCGTTCTTATCTTTCCAAATCTGTGGTTATCTTGATCTAAACCCTATATAAGCATGCTCTGGTCGATCTTGACAGAGGTTACCGAGGTCAGAGGTTATACATATAGATACATACAGGGTTTACAGAGGCTCTCTTCATCTTCTTCCTGTGCGATCTTTTAGAAGAGCCCTCTGCTTCCTCTTCTTCCTGCCAGCAGCATCAACCCCGGTTCCCCTCTACTGTCGTCAGGGACAGCAGGGATCTTTTGCTTATCTATTTATGCTTTTCCATCGGTCATCATCCACCGTTTTCTTTTCTTGCATTAGTATCATATTTCTCCTTTCCCTAACTCTTTAGGGGTTTTTAAAACCAAAAAAAGAGGTGCGCAGGTTGTGTTCTCTTTCATCATCGTATCTTCTATTTGGGATTGATACTACATTCACTCTTGGCTGATCCATCTTTTTACTTGTTTGTTCTTTTTTGCAAGGGTAATCAATAAGAAAAACCCCCTTCATCAGCTGGCCGATAGAAGGAGGAGGAAGGAATTCACAATCCATCCCGCATCCCACTTATCACCAGGTATTCGTGATCATTTATTTTATTATTGAGGTAACCCCTCTGGCGATCACTCTCCTTTATAGCACCACGTGCTTTCTTTTGTCTTTGTTATCATCTCCATCATTTTACATATCTCATATGAGTGGTTTGTTCCCCATGTGTGGATTTATCACGATCTACACCTGTCGACACTGGCGAAGAGACAAAGAGATAACAAACCAGGTCAGCTCTCGATGCCTTGTCGGCACTTACGAAGAGACCAAGAGACCAACAAATCAGGTCAGCTCCCGACACCCTGTCGGCACTGGCGAAGAGACCAAGAGATCAACAAACCAGGGCAGCTCCCGACACCCTATCGGTGTTGACGAAGAGACCAAGAGACCAACAAATCAGGTCAGCTCCCGACACCCTGTCGGCACTGGCGAAGAGACAAAGAGACCAATAAACCAGGTCAGCTCCCGACACCCTATCGGCACTGGCGAAGAGACCAAGAGATCAACAAACCAGGTCAGCTCTCGACACCCTGTCGGCACTGACGAAGAGACCAAGAGATCAACAAACTAGGTCAGCTCCCGACACCCTGTCGGCACTGACGAAGAGACCAAGAGATCAACAAACCAGGTCAGCTCCCGACACCCTGTCGGTACTGACGAAGAGACCAAGAGATCAACAAACCACATCGGCTCCCGACACCCTGTCGGCACTGATGAAGAGACAAAGAGACCAACAAATCAGGTCAGCTCCCGACGCCCCGTCGGTATTGACAAAGAGACAAAGAGATCGATAAACCGTGTCAATGCCCGGCACCCCGCCGGCGCTAGCGAAGAAAAGAAGAGACAAACAAGTCATGTCGGCTCCCAACACCATGTTGGCACCGGCGAATAGAAAAAGGGAGACCAGTGCACCCACGGGCATCGCCTGGCTCATCCTTCGCCTGCGCTACCTGTGGGTGGGGGGCATTTGTGGACACCAAAAATTGCACACCCAGATATCCCGTTCGACCCAGCACCAACAACGGAACTAAGGGAAGAAGCCCCGGAGGGACTGGTCGTCCGGACTCCCCGAACATGCACACAGTGCCGTGAGGCTGTCTCCAGAGTCACGATAGTGAAGAGAAATCAACCACCAAGGGCCTCACAAACCACGGGCCACGGAGAAAATTAAACGGGCCATGACTCGTGCTCACAACGGGCTCAGAACGGGCTCAGAAATACGCCCGTTTGGGCCTTCAACGGCACACCCCCAGGGGGGCCTTCAACGACACCCCCCCCAGGGGCCTTCAACGGCACATCCCCCCAGGGGGCTTCAACGGCACACCCCCCAGGGGTCTTCAACGGCACACCCCCAGGGGGGCCTTCAACGGCACACCCCAAGGGGGGGCCTTCGACAAAACACCCCCCAGAGGGGGTCTTCAGCGGCACACCCCCCAGGGGGTCTTCAGCGGCACGCTCCTCAGGGCCTTCAACGGCACGCTGTTTGGCCCCTTCAGCGGCACGCTTGGGAAACCTCCAGCGACACGCCTTTTTCCCTCTTCAGCGGCACGCTTATGGTGTCTTGCAGCGACACACTTCTTAAGCCCGTCAGCGGCACAGCGTGAAGGTTTTTTTCAACGGCCAAACGACGTGACGCCCATACCCTACTTATCCTTGGCGCGCAGTGAGCTATCCGAGGTGTCGATCAGAGATTGGGCCACGCAGGCTATTCCCCTGACAGCCAGAACGGGGGAAGTCAAACCCCATGATCATCAGCCGCTTCTCGCCTGTGGCTGCCGTGCTCGAGGGCTCCCGCTGCTGGGAGTATAAATCCCTCCCATTCCGACAGAGAAAGGGGGGCGAGACAGAGAGAACGGAGAAGGAGAACACACACAGAGACAGAAACAGAGGCAGAGAGAAGATACGAGGAGAAGAGACGAACAAGAGCCACCGACGAGAAGAAAGAGAAGAGAGTAAGAGAGGGAGAGCTGAATGTAGCAGGGGAAGGTGCGGGGGAAAGAGCAGTGGATGGTTGTCCCTGCTTCGATCCCCAATACCTTCCCTTCCGTTGTTTCCTTGTTTTCTTTTTCCTTTTCTTTTGTTAGTTGGTTTTCTTTCTTGCCCGTAGCCTTGGCTCGGGCGTGCTCTGCAATGTACATGGATGGCTACGGCCCTTTGTTTCTCATGAATGAAGATCATCCCCCCCTCCCTCAGTGGGTTTTCTTATTGTCTCATTGTTTTAGACCACGGCATGCTTGGTCGTCATTCCCTTCACTTTCCAGTGCTCGTGTTCAGCACTCATGCCGACGATTGCCATCTCCAACGGTTTGAGGTCACGAACCTCCTCCTCCGAAGCCCAATACCTTCATTAGTGTCTGCCCCTTTAGCCTTTCTCCCTCTTGCCGGAGGCCTCTATGGGTTTGATCGATTTAACGCCCCGCCCCAATAGTCGGTAGGCCAATCCTTTTTGGAGCTCTGATTCGGTGCGCCCGCATCTTCCTCCAGCGGCACACCCTTCCGGCCCTTGGCCGGCACACCCATAGCATCCCCCAGCGGCACACCCTTCCGGCCCTTGGCCGGCACACCCATAGCAGCCCCCAGCGGCACACCCTTCCGGCCCTTGGCCGGCACACACATAGCAGCCCCTCAGCGGCACGCCTGGCCCTGCCCTAGCCCGGTACACCCTGGCTGACCCCCAGTCCACCCTGTCTGGCCCGAGTGGTCTCTGGCTCGTCGTTTTCCCATGTTTTCCGAGGTTTTATTAAGGTGTTGCCACCCTCGGGTGCCCACCTCCAGTTGTCGGGTTCCGCCACTCCACGTGGGCGTGTTCCCTTTATCTCCCTTACGCTCGGGTCAAGGGGAGATGCTGCCGAATTTTTTTCAGAAAATAACAAGACATTAAGAGGCAAAAGGAAGCAACAAACGAATGGAATGATCAATGATAAAAATTTTCGACTAAGCAAGATACTGCCGGTGGTATGATGAGGACTGAACCCACTAACAACATGGTAGACCGAACGTCCGACCTGCGAGAGGAGGTTGAACAGAATAAAGGTGATGTGACACCACCTTGGGGTGATGACCACAGGACAATATGACCCTTGGACCTAAGGTTGCAAGCAAGCAAATTGGCGATGATACCACTCGAGCGGCTCACTCGCTTGGTGCACACTTGTGCCCGTGGGCAACTAAACGATAATGGAGAGGGTCCGGGGTGGGACAATGATGCTCCGGTGCTTGGCAAGCTTGGGGAGAACCCTAATTGGGCCAGGGATGCCCACTCACGGGCGGCCGTCACACCATGGGTGTGGGTTGAAATGGCTCGCTCACAACTCGCCCGCGATGGACACTCACGTGTTCGGCAATTTGGGCCGGGCCCTCGCTCTCCGTCCAACGCAGCAAAGCAAGAATACTAAGCTAAGCAAGTGATATTGACCAGCAAGGAAAGGGGGACCGAGGCTCACCTAGCCGGCGTGAAGACGCCAACTCCGGCCGAAGACGGGGGCGAGCGGGGAGGCAAGGGTTTGCGCCCGCAAGCCGCGTCGGTGTCGCTTCAAATCTGCGAAAATATTATTACATGAACTACACCTCTCGTAGGAGGGGGGCTCTTGGGGTGGGGGTTAGACTTATTACAACCAAGATTACCTCCACGCAGGGAGGGGCCTTCAGCCGGCCAAGCGGGGTGGGGAAATTATGAAGAGAACGCCGACTCTCCAAGCTTCGCCGGTTCTGCCACTCTTCAGTTTTGCTGAACAGGTTGTTGATGAAGATGCTGCCACGGACTCAACCGAGCTCCAAATTTGATGAAACCGATGCCAAACGTTCCCCAGCTGGCCGAGGATGATGCTTGAATTTTTTGGGAAGCTCTAGAACTCGGGGCTGATCGGACCGGCGACTGGAGCAGGACAGCAACACTCTGCCTCTGACTGATGCAGAACTAATATAGTGGATTGCATAAGGCACTGTGGTCGCTCCCGAACTCTAAATCAAACGAAACTGGAGGTGACGCGATCGTGGTCGGAGTAGCTTCGAGCAGAAATTGACGGCGCCACAATCCTAGGTCGGAGAGGAGAATGGTGGCCAGAGAAGTGAAGACAGGTTGAACCTGGACCTGCAGGGGTAGACTGCACACTCCGGCGAAGAAATTCAGAAAAAATAGCTCAGGCGGGCGATTGGCATCGTACCTTCTGCTACTGATGGAGGACTAGACGAAGAAGAATTTTGTAGAAGGAAGTGTGATCGAATTCCTCTAAGGTTGGCAGCTGAACGGCTTCCACGATCGCTCTAGCCTTCAGTCTAGGATAGATTGCGCAGTCGTTGAAGATGACGTTCCTTCGGACAGCTCCGAACTCGGATGTAGGCAGGAGTACCACCGTTGGAAAGAAGACTTGGAGACGATTCCAGAAATATAAGATATGCCACTGGGAGCCTTCAGGGGAAGTCGTGGCTGCTACTGCAAATCACTGCTTTTCTGAAACCTGCAACAGGGACAGAATAGGTGGAGGAGAGGGTGTGGGGAAGGGCATGAACAAGGGGTTATTTGGTGGATGGGGAAGGGGGGGTGCGACCTTGGGTGGTTAGGGAGGTGGGGAGATGAAAGGGCACAGCCCAAGGGAGAGGGAAATTCGAAATTTGGCCTAGGGAAGGGCTCTTTCAGTCTTGGGGAGAGGGAGGGTTGCTTGGGAGAGTGGAAAGGTGCCTAGGAGAAGGGGTTTCCACCTAGGGGTTGGAGGGGGAATTGAATGAGTGCATGGGGAAGGGGAAGGGGCCTTAATGAGGGGTGAATGGGGAGGAGAGAGAATGAATTTCAAAATTGGGGTGGGGAGGAGAGAGAGAGGGGGCACAACCCACTTAGAGAGAGTGATAGTAAGAGAGAGAGAGAGGGAGATATTGAGAGGGAACTAGAAGGTGTGGAAATTTTCTGGATTCAATATTCAAGCATAATTGTTACAAATGAGAGAGGGGTGGGGCTATTTATAGACCCCACACTTTTCCTAAGACCAAACTGACCCTGACAAACTAACTAATGACCAAACAGTCCAAGGGAGGGGCACCCCTGGGCCTAGCCCAATGAATTGGGCCCATTAACCTATCAAACCAACATAATGACTTCAAGACTTAGGAAAATGACTTTCTAACCTAGGTACATGACTCAATAAAGGGAAAATTACATGTTTAAGACTCAAATAAAAATAAGAAAATTACATGACTCGACTCACAAACACATGAGGAACATAATGCCGTACACCGACGATCAATCCGAGCTTCAGAAAATGTGGAGGGGCAAGGGATGTCCCCATCAAAAGGAAAGGAGAAATTTATATAAGACTACATGAAAATTAAGAAAAGAAGAAAAGAAAAGCCTTAAAAACAACAAATAACAGAGGAGTGGGCCTTTATCACGCCTATTTTTAACCCTCACCGGCACGCTCCATTGACCCTCCAGCGGCACACTCCCACCCCCATACTCCTCCACCGGTACACCTCCTATGGGCCTCCACCGGTACGCCTTCACACCCCTCTTCAGCGGTACACACACCCTCACCACCTTCAGCGGTACACCCTTCCCAACCTCCAACGGCACACCCCAAAGAACCTTCAGCGGTACGCTGTGGACGCACTAAAATTCGGAGGGGGGATCCGTTCGTTTGTTGATCGGGGTTAATTCTTCTATTTAGTGCGAGGGCGTGCCAGTCACAAAGTGACGATTTATTCGGGCTTCATGGAAGCCCATGGTGCGCTCGATCTGACTAATCAGACGATTGTGTAGTTCATGTCGGGACCGAAACCCGCCGTGCCGTAAAGGCCACGATGTTATTTACATCCCCCATACGGGGGAACACCCTTGATTGATTGCCGGGAATAAGGGCCCTACGGCCTACAGAGAATATTAATAATGCAGGAGGATAGTGAAAGACGAACTATGCTAGAAACCCGTATCGGGACGTGAACGCTAAGACTATGTCGGCCACTCATGGGCCACTTCATGTTCGGATGAAGGTCCATGTTTGTAGTATAAAAGACGGTAGCAAAACCGCGTGAATGTCTGCCATGAACAAGGCAAGTTTAATGAGAATGCGGGATTGGATCCCGGTAGGGATGGGTCAAGTTGATAGACTGTTGGCCGGAGATGATTTCGGATTATGGCCATGTCGGAAGTTCCGTAAACCACGTCCGATACCATAAGGCGTCGTTGATTTTCTCTTTGCACCCAGTCCGAGGGAGTGAATTGTTAAATGCATAGCCCGAGCTCAATAACGTGCGCCCTCACACAAGGGGGGGAGCGCGCCGGCTAAGGTGGCAAGTTGGGGCGCGCCGGAATAGGGTGAGGAATAGTATAGCGCGCCGGTTTAAGGCGGCTATGCAAGGGGTGCGCCGGTTAGTGGCAAAGAAAATGAAAGGGGTTTTGAGTGTAAGGCTAAACCGGCGCGGGGGGGTACCGCGCCGGGTTAGCCCACGCCGGATTAGGGCGCGCTGGGTTAAGCTTCTACGAGGTTTTGTTTTGCTCTATTTTGATTCTTTTTGCTCTGTTCTTGTTTCTTCAACTTACAGATTGATATTTTGGTTGGTTTATTCACTTAGTTGATGGATTAAGTTGATAGAGAAGGTGGTTAAAGCTTTCTGATCGTTTGTTAAGATGAACGAGCATGCGGATTGAATATCTTATTAAGAGGGATTATGCAGGAACTTGTTCAGTTTGATTCAGAGACGGCTTCAGACATATGCTGTTCTTACTCCCAGAGGCCTTGGCTTGTTCAGCTGTTCTTATGCTCAGAGAACTCATCCTGTTCGTCTGTTCTTGAGTGTTCTCATCCTAGCGAGATTTGGGCAGCACCTCCCCTGGACTGGGGGTTGCCAGAGAATAATAAGGAACACCAAACGGATAACTCCGGGGTGCACCTCGAATCTAGACCTCATGGCGGTCCAATAACCCAGATGTGAGTGCTAAAGAGCTCGAGGACTAGCCTTCAAGAGCTCTCACAACTCACGGGCAATGACTTCGTGGAACGGGACAGATGTAGGCCCCAGGTGGCCATGACTGTTCACCCTTTGAACGGGTTCCCTCAGAGTTCATGCCACAGAAGGGCAAGCTCCCGAGGACCCCAGGTGATTCAGAGAACCAGAGAAATAAAACGGAAGAAAAAGGGGGGAAAGGATCAGAGCCATAGAATACTGCGCATGCTCACAAAGTCATTCTTTTATTCATCCTCAAGGGAAAGGGAAGGAAGAATACAACGGAGAAGATAAAAGAAAAGCTAAATGTTGAGGTGGGGGAAGAAGATACATCGATGGGGGAGAAGAAGGAACAGAGCACAAGCTCTCCCTCTCTTCTCTCCCCTCTCTTGCTCTCACCCTCTCCCTCTCTTTCTTCACCTTGCAGGCGTGAACGGATGGCTGTAGCTTCTTCTCTTCGGAGGCTGGAGAGCTCTCGAGAAGACCTCTCTCCCTCTCCTTCTTCAACCTTCCTCTTCTCTTTTCTTCTGTTCCCTTCTATTGACCTTCTCTCCTTTTTTTCCGGCTTCACAATGCTGCCCCTTATATACATCAGCCAGCCTGGGAGCCTTCCTGCCATTTCCACCTCGTCCGCAACGAAGTCGAGAGTTGACCGGCTGTGCTGGACGCTGTTCCGCAATGAAGTCGAGAGTTGACCGGCTGTGCTGGACGCTGTTCATTTGTCCCGTACACTGCTGCTCGTCCGAGGATGGGACGCTCAGAGATCTGTCGGAGCTTGCCTTGCTGCTACTTCTTGTGTGCTGTCGAACGAAGGTAGAAGCAGAGTTATGGGCATTGAATGTCCTCTGCACGCCATAATGATGCAAAACAGAGCATCGGCATGCCAACGGGACAGGATGGGGTTAAACCGGCGCGGGGGGGGGGGGGGGGGGTGAGCGCGCCGGATTAGCATCAGGATGAGGGGAAAGGCTTAAAGCCAAGGGAATAGTAGCGTGCCGTATTAAGGCAACCTCAAGGGCAAATGGGAAATGGGGGCACGCCGGTTTATGGGGGTGCCGGATTAAGATGTTGAGGGGGGGCGCACCGGTTTAAGTCCCTTCCGTGCCGTTTTAAGCCTCAAATTGATTCTTTTCGAAGTCGCGGCCGTTTATATGAATGTCGACATTCCCAGAACATTCTGGTTGCAATGCATGGCCTCCGCAATATTCTGTTTGTAGCCTCAGGGACTCGGTCTCAGATTCTGCGTGACTTTCGGTGCATGCCGAGACTGTGCCGGAGTTCCCGACTTTTCTCTGATTCAGCTCTCGGCACGGCCGGTCGGAGCGTTGTAGCTGTATCTTCTGCTTAGGGGGCTTCCTGAGCGGGTAGCGGACCACCAAGCGGGTTCTCATCCTGATCAGGCGAGGCATGAGATTTGTTCGACATTTCCATCTTCGGCTTGCTCTCGAGTGTCGAGACGTGCATGCCGTATGATCCTCATCGACATTTTTTGGCGTCCACATACGCCCACTGCTCACCTTTAGCTGCACACTCTAACAGCCCTTCAATGGCACACCCTCCTGGCCCTTCAGCGGTACACTCCCTCCCATTGTCTCTCTCCCCCTTCGCCGGTACACCCTCATCCACCGTCTCAGTGGAACCCAATGTATAGACTCGGCAGATTGACGTACAAACACAGCAATGAGCAATGTATAGACTTCGAGCTGCAACCAAGGGACAACGTACAGACTTTGAGCTGAATAAGCTGAAGAATGTATAGACTTCGTGTGTTGGCTGCATGGGCAATGTACAGACTTTGAGCTGTAATGTATAGACTTCATGCTGTAATGAACAGACTTTGAGCTATAACGTACAGACTTTGAGCTGCAGTGTACAGACTTTGGGCTGGCCAACGTACAGACTTTGGGTTGGCCGATGTATAGACTTTGAACTGCAGCCAATGGATAATGTACAGACTTTGAGCTGCAATGTATAGACTTTGAGCAGCAATGTATAGACTTTGAGTTGGCCAACGTACAGACTTTGGGCTAGCCAACGTACGGACTTTGAACTACAGCCAAGGGCCAATGTATAGACTTTGGGGCTAGCCAGTGTATGGGCTTGGAGTTGCAATGTACATACTTTGAGCTGAAGGATGTATAAACTTGATGTGCTGGTTGAATAGACAATATACAGACTTTGGGGTCCACGGAAGAGCTTAAGGAGGATGTACAGACTTCATGTTATTCCCCCCACCTTCACCGATACACTCTCCAGCTGTCACCCCAGCGGCACACCTCCTTCAACCTCCCCCGGTACACCCCCCCCTCCAGCCCTTCGCCGGCACACCTTCACCATCCTTCGCCGGTACACCCCCCTTTTAGCCCTTCAGCGGTGCCCATCCCCAGCCCTTCGCCGGCACACTCTTCTGCCCACCTTCCTTCAGCGGTACACTCCCTTTTTAGTCCCTCTTTTAACCCGCCAAGGGTCAACTCTCTCAAAAAAAGTAAGGGGGGGGGGGTAATACATGAACACATGAATATATGAACATATGGGCATATAATGGCAGCACTGACAAGCTAATAAAAAAAATTGTGATGAGTAAATAAATCTAAACAGATCCATATAAAAAAATGATGAATGAAATAAGTGACAATAATAAAAAAAAAGTAATAATGCCAGTAAGCAAGATGAGGGAAATCACCCGGAGCAGATACGGAAAGAGGAATAAGCAACGGAGTAGTAAGAACAACAATGATAAAACAATATAAGGTATTAATAATTCCACATTGCAGCCCCCTCTCTCCGTGACTCGACACAGAAGGAACAATAATGCAGCCCTTACAGGCCGGGCCCGAGTCTTGGGGATCATCCTGACATGGCCAGGCCCCGACCCAGTCTTGGGCCGACATTCCAATCAGACCGGATTTGTTTCTCGCCCCTGAGCCCTTCCGGGCCGTTATTAAAATTGCCGTGCATTCGGCAGACATTTGAACGGATTCATCCCAATTTTCCGTCTCGTTTTTATCACGGACCCGTGTCCGAATATGAAAAGGTCCACGAGTGACCGACATGGCCAGCGACTCGAATCCTAATGCGGACTTTGATGTGATTTATTCCTGTCTCTTTTTTTGCGCAGTTAGTATTATCTCTTTCGGCCGTAGGGCCCCTAATTTCGGTAATTAATCAAGGGTGTTCCCTCGTATGGGGGATGTAAATGACGTCGTGACCTTTATGGCATGACGGGATCTGGTCCCGACACGAACCATACAATCGTCTGACGAAGTCAGATCGAGCGCACCATGGGCTCTTCGGAGCCCAAAAAGATTGTCACTCCGGTGACTGGCACGCCCACGCACTCAATAGACGAACCACCTGAACAAACGAATTTTAGTGCGTCCACACCGCCCTTTCGAGTTTTCGCCAGAGCTGGGGCCCTTTTACTTTTTCCGATGCACCCTTGAGAGTTTTCACATCGAGGTGTTACCCAATTTTGACTGAGGTGCTCTTGCAAGTTTTCACCTCAATCGGGTTGCTGGCCTTTTTGCCCCCAACCGCTTCCTTTAGAAAGAGGGCGACTGAGTCCGCCGGGGTCTCTCTAATTTTAACCCCATTTTTTGTTGTTGTTGTTTTTTTTTTACCTGAGAGCCTTTTGGCTGTTCGGTGACTGGTGCTGGGTGTCCTTTGCTTGCTGTTGTCAAAGGACGCTGTTGGTGGGATCATTGTTGTTGATCCTCTGTGTTGATGCTGGAGTTGCTCGTTGGGGCTTGGCTGGTTGCCAAGCAATCTGGAGCCTCATGTAGACCTTCGGGCTGGCTGATATGTGTAGCTTGCAGCTGGAGCTCAGACTAAAGATTGAACAGATTGGCTTTGACGATGTAAAGGCTGAGGTTCTGGGTTGTGGTGGCGTATAGGCCAAGAATTGATGTAGGCCGACCAAAGAGGTGTATTGGCCACAGGTTATGGATTTAACTGACCAGGAAGGTGTACTGGTTAGGGACTGGGTGATGTGTAGGCCTACCATTGTGGTATTTTGGCCAGAGATCAGGTGTTTGATTGACTGTAGAGGTGTTTTAGTCAAGGGTAGGTGTAGGTCGACTGTGAAGGGGGATGACCAAAGTGGAGGCTTGACCGGCCGTGGCGGCATATTGGTCAGGGGGGGTAGTGGCAAACGGGGATAGTGTGAGACTAGGAGGAAACAGGTAGGTCGACCGTGATGGTGTATTGACCTGGATGCTGGGTGGGGACCAACCATGATGGTGTATTGGTCAAAGACTGGGTATAGGCCAGCCGTTATGGTGTGACAGCCAGAAGAAGGTATGTTGACCCACTATTGTGGTGAACCGGTCAGGGATTTAGGGTGAGGTTGTTGGCTATTCCTAGAGAGGAAGAGAGAATTTTCTTTTTCTCTTTACCAGCTCCACCGCCCTTTCGGGTTTTCGCCAGAGCTGGCCCCCTTTTGTTTTTTTGGTGCCCCCTTGCAGGTTTTCACACCAAGGGGTTACCCGATTTTGACTGAGGCCCCCTCATAGGTTTTCACCTCAGCCAGGTTTGCAGCCTTTTTGCCCCCAGCCACCTTATGGAGAGAGTGGCTGAGTCCGCCGGGGCATCTCTATTTTTACCCCCCCCCCCTTTTTTTGTTTTTTTTGTTTTGTTTGTTGATACCTGCGAGCCTTGCGACTGTCGTCCTTAGCTTGTTGCTGTCGGGGGACGTTGCCCGGGGGTTGCGTCATTGGCGACTTGTTGCTATTGTAGAAGCGACTGTGGATCGACCCTCCACCGAGTAGCTCAGAGCTTTAGGGTGAATCTGGAAGCTGGTTGGTCTTTGCTGTAGATGGCTGGGACTTTGACTGGGGTCCGGGAGGCTCGGCCATGATGAACATGATGGCCGAAGCGGCGCTTGGACTGAGTGTCTGCCTGGGTGTTGCTACACCTTGAGAAATGGTAAATACCGAAGGGATAGACCTCCCGCCAGGGTTTGCTGGTAGCCACCGGTGGGGACCCAATGGAGCTTTGCTAGTGTCATCAGTTGGCGTTGCTCAGGATTCCACCGAGTCGTTGGCCGATGCAGGTGGAGCTTCTCTCGGGCTACTGGGTGGGTGTCGGCGGGATTCACCACGAGTCGTTGATTGACGTTGGCGAGGTGAGTTCTCGAGTTGCTGGTTGATGTCGGTTCCCCTAGTCTATCAAGAGTGGGAGTCTACCCTAACGGATGCTTCACTTGGTTTTGGGCTTAGTGCCATTCTGGTGAGTAGAGGGATCGCTTAACTCGTGCCCCCCCCCAAATGGGTTAGGCCTCTTTTCTAATGACCCACATTCATCTGAGGGAGGACCAACGCTCCTCCTCGGAGTTGCCCCCATTGCTTGGGCTTGGAAGGCTGGATACTAGACCGGGGTGGTTGCCCCCGGTGTGATACTGGCGCATCAGCTTCTCTGAGCCTCGCCTTGTCTTCTGGAGGCAGGGGCGGCGGTGGTGGGGGATTTCACCCTTTTTTTTGCAACCGCCATGGCACCCCTTTTTTGTTTGCAGTTCTAAGGGTGACTCAACACCAATGTGGTGGGCCGACCGAACCCGGTCCGGGGTTGTCTGGAGCATGGCATTTCTGATAAGTGTCGGTGTAGTTGGAACTCAGGAGTGCAGTGCCCGAGCTGGGGCCGACAGAATGGCGACCCGGAACTTGGTGTTCAGTTAGGCCGTCGGAGTTGTCACCGGAACTCGGGGCTTGTGACTCATGCTGTGAACTGAGGATGCCAGAGGGATGGTGACCCAGGGCTTGGTGCCCATACTGGGTATTGATGACGCTGGTACCCGAGGCAGGAAGCCTGTACTGGGAGCTAATGAAATTGGGATCTGGGACTAGAAACCCAAACTGAGTGCTTGACGACGTCGGGTTCCAAAGCTAGAAGCCCGTCTTGAATACTGATGGTGCTGGGACCCAGGACTGGATGTCGGTCTTGGGCGTTGTCAAAACTGGAACCCGGGGATGGAGGCCCATCTCAGGGGCTGATGAAACTGGGACGTGAGGCCGAATGCCTTTCTCTGATGTTAATAAAGTTGGGACCCGGGGTTGAATGCCCATCTCGGGCGTTGATGAACTGGGACCCAGGCTGAACGCCCGTCTTAGGTGTTGATGGAACTGGATCCTAGGGCAGGTGACCCGTCCTGGGTGTTGATAGAGCTGGAACTCGGGGCTGAACACCCGTCTTGGGTATTGATGGAACTGGATCCCAGGGTAGGCGACCCGTCCCGAGTGTCGATGGAGCTGGAACCCGGGGCTGAACGCCCGCGTTGGGTATTGATGGAACTGGATCCTAGGGTAGGTGACCCGTCCCGGGTGTCGATGGAGCTGGAACCTGGGGCTGAACGCCCGCCTTGGGTGCTGCTAGAACTGAGACCCAAGTCTAGATGCCCGTCTTGGGTGCTGGGGATGCGAGAATACTGGGACCCAGGGCAGAGCGCCCATCTTGGGTGTTGATGTAGCTGAGACCCAGGGCGGAAAGCCCATCTTGGGTGTTGACGTAGTTGGGACCCAGGGTGGAAAGCCCGTCTTGGGTGTTGACGTAGTTGGGACCCAGGGTGGAAAGCCCGTCTTGGGTGTTGATGTAGTTGGGACCTAGGGCTGAAAGCCTATCTTGGGTGTTGCTGGAACTGATACCCTGGGCTAGACGCCCGTCTTGGGTGTTGTTGGAGTTGAGACCCAGGGCTACATGCCCGTCTTGGGTGTTGTTGGAGGTGAGAACCAGGGCTAGACGCCCGGCTTGGGTGTTGCTGGAACTGAGACCCCGGGCTAGGCGCCCGTGTTGGGTGTTACTAGAACTGAGACCCCGGGCTAGGCGCCCGTGTTGGGTGTTGCTGGAACTGAGACCCAGGGCTAGACGCCTGTTTTGGGTGTTGCTGGAGCTGAGACCCAGGGCTAGACGGCCGTCTTGGGTGTTGCTGGAGCTGAGACCCAGGGCTAGACGCCCGTCTTGGGTGTTGAGGTGGCCTTGTCCCAAAGAGGAAACCCTTTGCTAGGAGTTGTCATTGCTGGATCGTAGGGATAAAGACCCCGTCGTAGAGCTGGGAGGCCAGGGGGCCCAATGCGGAGAGTGCGCATCGGGGACAGACCTTGATGAGACCCGGGGTCATCTACCCGAGCCAGATGCTGGGGAGCCTCGAACTCAGGTTCGAAAGCCCGTATTGAGTGTCGACTCATCTGAGACTCAGGTCGAGAGGCCCGAATAGCATGCTGGGAGGCCTTGACCCAGGGGTGGGAAACCCGTGCTGGGGGTAGGCTTGGCTGAGACTCGGAGCTGAGAGCCCGAGTGAGGTGCTGAGGAGCCGAGGACCCTGGGCAGAAAGCCCGTGTCGGGTGTTGGCGGAGCTGGGGACCCAGGGGTCAATGACCGCATGGGTCTTTGTTGCTGGAGAAGCAGAGGGGCCAGCTGCCTGTATGGACAGTCGTCGGACTGGGCTGCTCGTCGGCTACGGCAATGGCGCACGAGGATCAGGGCAAGCCGGAAGTCGGCGCAGCATTGCCGAACACGATTGGCGTTGCCAACCGTACGTGCCCGGCGTGGATGGCAATGACGATAGGACCGTAGGTCACTATCACCACTGGTTTGTTGTTGCTGTTGCTGGTGCCTGTTGGTCACTCGATGAGGACCGGTTGCTTGTTGCATTCTGGACGGAGGGCCCTCCTCTTCCTCTCCGATAAGAAAAGGCGAGGGCATTGCGGCGTACACTTGACGGGTGTGACTCTTCTTCGGTAGAAAGAAGAAAGGTAGGAGACGTCCCACCGGGAGTGCCACGTTTGTTATACACGCGCGGGGAGTCACTTGTGTTTTGTCCTCACGGCGGGGGGCGCACACTCGCCTTTTACGGAAGGCCGAGATAGGTTGACTGGGCGCGCGGGGATTCCGGGGGTGTTGAGAAGAAGTGATGCGGGACGGGACCACGGACATGACAAGCTCGCGATCGTCCCTTGATGAGGGAAGCGTCGGACGTGCACGGTTGAGAAACCGGCAAGAGCTAGGGTGGTCGGCTCGCACTTTCGTGCCCGGATAGGGTCACGGGACGGTCTCGCTCACTCTCTCACAACAGCGGTGAATGATAATATAGCGAGCTAACGGACCTAAAGCATGCACTCTAGCAACGGCATAAACAAGTAAATATGAAAATAAGCAAATGCCAAGTAAGGAGCGAAGACGATACCTCCACGCGCTCGGCGTGGGGACGACGGACCCGGCCGAAACTCGTACTCCCGGAACAATATTACATAATATTACAGAAATGCAAGCCGCTGCCCACTCCACACAGGGAGGTAAAGGGCTACACAATGGGGTCCGGGAGGACCGAATTCGGGTTGACGGGCAGCTTCGTGTGTTGATTCGGCTACACGCGCGATCACGACCGTGGGGCCCACGTGCTGTCTGGAGGGGCCGTGTGGGACCCGGTGGCACCGCTGTAGTGTGGACACTTAGGGAAGTGTTCCCTGGGCTGGCGGCACACCGGAACGTCGCCCGGGGGTCGGGCGGCTCCGATCGGCACCCGTCGGGTTTGCTGTCCACGGACTGGTGGTTGCTGTTTTGCAGCGCGCGCTCCGGCGAGAATGGACGCTGCGATCAGCCCCGATGTCGGATCGACACGAGACTGGCGCCGTTGGAAAGCTAGCTTGAAGTTCTTCAACCTAGGCCCAACGATCTGGCCTGGATCGGCTCGGATCTTGACTTATGGAATTTTCAATCTTCTGTTGTACAGTTCCTGAAATCACAGGTCAGCAGAGAACTTCCCTGTGGATTGCCTTTGACCGCGAGGGAGACGTTCGAATCAGGGGTTGTGTTCTTCAAAAAAGTTGTTGGAATTTGAGCTGGGAAGACAGAAAAGTTGGTTTGGACCCATTTGGATGTATCTATAATGTTCTGTGATTTGTTTAGTGGACAAAGGTCGGATCTAGGATCAGGGGGACAGAACTGTAGCTGGGACTGAGAACGATTTTTAGAAAATACGAAATGGACGAACCAAAAATTGAGAAAAATTTTGGAAGAAGGGGTGGATGGGCGTAACCTCCAGTAAAATTGGGCGAACCAAAATAAATCAAAAAGTGGACCTAAGATATGAAACGCCGGGCTACTGTCACTGTAGACAGTGACAGAACAGATCTGAGATTGAGAGTTGAACGAAGTGGTAAGGATACGAAACGGTGGATTTTGAACCTCAAATTTTTTTTGTAGAAGGGGGTAGAAGATAGGAACCAACCCTCAAAATTTCAAATCGATCAGAACTCGTGGCTGGCTTCAGGAATTCTCGAACTACACCTCTATCTAGCAGGACAGAAACTTGATGACGATTCCACGGCGGCTCGAAGGCGGCACGAACGGCGGTGGCGGCGGCACAGACGATTACCGGAGGTTGAGAGGGGATGATAGAAGAAGTATACACTCTAGATCTGGGGTTGGGGAAGAGAAAACCAGGGGGGAGAGAGGAAGGGGACGCACCAAGCTCCAAGAGACTCACAAATTTTCTGATTTTTCCATTCAATTTCTCATGAAAATACAACATTATATATGACTCCAATCAAATCTATTGTGGACCCTTGGATCAAGGGTTGGGGATTGAATGGCTGAGATGAAGTGTGAATAACACACCAAATATAATTTTTTAATCTAACTTGACCATCTCCATTCAACCTTAGACTAATTCCATTCCAACTTCACCTAAATCACACCTAACTAGCCTAATAAGGCCAAAAGAGAGGGCGCCCCCCTTCATGGGCCAAGGGCCATTCATGGGCCAAGAGCCACCCAATATATCATGCTAGTCATGGGCCATTCCCACTTAGATGGCCCATGGGAGAGTGGAACCCAATTTGGGCCTTAAGTGCCTTAATGACCCATTTAAAATCAAATGACCCAATATGAAGTAGCACCCTTAAGTGGACCTAAACCATGATACCTAGTAATGGACTCTTCCTAGAAATGTGGCCCAATGGCTTAATTAAGCCTTACAAAGAGAGCCCAAATGAAAGAAATCAAAAATTACACACTTTCAAGCCAATACAACCTATACTACACACCTATACAAGCCAATACATACAATACAACCCATAAGCTCTTGATGTCCTCATCAATTCTCCCCGGGTGGGAGGAACTCGACCCCGTCGAGTAAGGGATGTTGCTGCTCAGGTACATCGGCGGATCTGTCTCCGTGCCAAGTAACGCGGGTACGCCCCACTCCAAATGATCGGCACCTGCTCATTCCATATATACTCGATATGCGAACTGCTATGGGCTAAAGATGGTCACTCCGAAGGGGCACTCTCAAAAGGAAGGAAACAGCTCAAAGACTCACTAGGAATCACCGCTGAGTCCCTATAGGTGACTGATCCGGGTATAGATGTAGAACCGGTCCCATACTCATCGGGTGAGTCCAATCACCTCTTACTCATAAGAGAACGACAACGAGCTTACACACGACACATGCAAACTCATCATGCACTAACACACGTATGCAAACCACACAAACAATCGACTCAAAACACACCACATAAAACAAACCACACACGGAAAACACACTGACTCATAGCATGACTCTAGACTAAGGTGGTAGCATCAAGCCCACTAGGTGGCTGCATCCTGAGCGGCGGGAGAGCTCTCCCACTCTTCCCCTCCCAAGGCATAGTACTCCTCGGCTAGTGCTTCATCGGCCTCGTAATCAACACACTCGGGCTCGGGAGGTACGGATCCTCCAACACCTAAGGCTAGGGTGGCGCGAGCGGGACACTCGCTGGCAATGTGGCCAAATCCATGACAGTGGAAACACTGCACTCGTGATCGACTACTCTCCCCGATAAGAGGGGCCTTACCCTTATCCTCCCGTCGGGTAGGGGGCGTAGGTAACAAGGGTGGAGGTGTAGGCGCCGTGGACAATAGCGGGGGAGTGTCGGGGCCAGGGGACGGGCCATAGGTGCCGGGGGACGGGCAACGGGTGCCGGTGGATGGGGTGGAGGTAGATCCCGTGGTGGGGGAGGTCGAGGTCTAGGAGCAAAGTGCTCCTGACGGGCGGGCTCCTGTGGACGAGTCATGGGTCCCCTCGGGTATGAACCTAAGGAGCCACGGGAGTCACTACGGGGAGGAGCGGGGCTCCACCGGGGAATAGACTCGAACTCACCCTCGAATTGCTCCATCTCGAGAGCGACTTGGTATGCATCCTCCAGCTTGTCCACCTTGCGGCGGAGAAGCTCATACCGTAGGTGTGGGCGTAGGCCACGCCGAAACCGAGAGACGGTAAGGGAATCCTCCTCCGTGGCATCGCATCGCAAGTAGTACTCATCAAATTCGGCGATGTAATCCGAGACGGACCGGTCTCCTTGGGTGAGACTTTGCCACCTCTCTATAAGACGCTGGCGGTAGGAGGTAGGGAGGTACTTCTTCCTAAGCTTCTCCTCATATCGGTCCATGTATCGATCGGGGGTTCTTGACGATGAAACAATAGGTTCTCCATGTTTCTCCAATAGGTTTGGGCTTGGCCTAAAAGTTTCATCCTGGCATACTTGACTTTTCGTTGGTCCGACATCTCGAACCACTCAAAATATCGGTCCATACCAGCCTCCCAATCAAGGTAGACCTTCAGGTCTAAGGACCCGTCAAAGGTAGGAGGGTCGGCCCGAACGGTCCGAATGGCCCGTTCATCCATATCTTGGTCGTGGGTACGCCGTGTATGGCGATAATCATGACCATGTCCCCGATGCTCATTATCGGACTCGTAGTCATGCACCTCGGGGACTTCGTGCCTCCTAGTAGCTACCCCTTTGAACCCTTGGAGTCGTGGTTTGATGAACCGGCTCCGGTTGACCTTGTGTAGGTGGGGCGGGTGCCTGGACTGGGGCAATCGGGTGTGTCTCGGCTGGTCCTTTCTCTAGTGCGGTGACTCTCCCGACCAATCCTTGAACAGACTGGTTCGACCCAGCGGCCCTATCCTCTACAACTTTCATCCTCTCTTCTAGGCGGGTGCCTAGGCCATTCACTCGAGTACTCGCTTCTTCCATCCTATCCACTCGAGTGCTTAACTCATCCATGCGCTCACTCAACCCATCCATTTTTCCCATAAGTGTTCGGAACATAGTGGCCACCTCATCGGAACTATAGACTCAGGATTCCGCCATTGGTGGTGGTGGGGGTGAGTATTGAGTACCTCGACGAGTGGGCATGCAAACACACCGACTAGACGATGCCGACTAAAGCAAACACACACTAATATGATGCACCTAGACGTAACCAAAACTCGGCACGTGGCGGAGTTAATCGATCCGAAGATCACTCGCGCAAGTGTGCGGTCTTCCCGATAGGCGTAGCCTAACGTTCGGACAACACCTTTTGATATACCGAGTAAAGGGATGCAAATGCGAAAAGACACTTTTTTTTGTTTGTTTTAAAACAATGATGACCCTAAGCACGACTTAGACCGACTAATGACTAGACGTAAATGACACACTCTCTTTTTTTTTTGACACCCTAGACTCAACTCGCTCTGATACCAAATTGATGCGGGACGGGACCACGGACACGACAAGCTCGCGATCGTCCCTTGATGAGGGAAGCGTCGGACGTGCACGGTTGAGAAACCGGCAAGAGCTAGGGTGGTCGGCTCGCACTTTTGTGCCCGGATCGGGTCACGGGACGGTCTCGCTCACTCTCTCGCAGCAGCGGTGAATGATAATATAGCGAGCTAACGGACCTAAAGCATGCTCTCTAGCAGCGGCATAAACAAGTAAATGTGAAAATAAGTAAATGCCAAGTAAGGAGCGAAGACGATACCTCCACGCGCTCGGCGTGGGGACGACGAACCCGGCCGAAACTCGTACTCCCGGAACAATATTACACAATATTACAGAAATGCAAGCCGCTGCCCACTCCACGCAGGGAGGTAAAGGGCTACACAATGGGGTCCGGGAGGACCGAATTCGGGTTGACGGGCAGCTTCGTGTGTTGATTCGGCTACACGCGAGATCACGACTGTGGGGCCCACGTGCTGTCTGGAGGGGCCGTGTGGGACCCGGTGGCACCGCTGTAGTGTGGACACTTAGGGAAGTGTTCCCTGGGCCGGCGGCACACCGGAACGTCGCCCGGGGGTCGGGCGGCTCCGATCGGCACCCGTCGGGTTTGCTGTCCACGGACTGGTGGTTGCTGTTTTGCAGCGCGCGCTCCGGCGAGAATGGACGCTGCGATCAGCCCCGACGTCGGATCGGCACGAGACTGGCGCCGTTGGAAAGCTAGCTTGAAGTTCTTCAACCTAGGCCCAACGATCTGGCCTGGATCGGCTCGGATCTTGACTTATGGAATTTTCAATCTTCTGTTGTACAGTTCCTGAAATCACAGGTCAGCAGAGAACTTCCCTGTGGATTGCCTTTGACCGCGAGGGAGACGTTCGAATCAGGGGTTGTGTTCTTCAAAAAAGTTGTTGGAATTTGAGCTGGGAAGACAGAAAAGTTGGTTTGGACCCATTTGGATGTATCTATAATGTTCTGTGATTTGTTTAGTGGACAAAGGTCGGATCTAGGATCAGGGGGACAGAACTGTAGCTGGGACTAAGAACGATTTTTAGAAAATATGAAATGGATGAACCAAAAATTGAGAAAAATTGTGGAAGAAGGGGTGGATGGGTGTAACCTTCAATAAAATTGGGCAAACCAAAATAAATCAAAAAGTGGACCTAAGACATGAAACGCCGGGATACTATCACTGTAGACAGTGACAGAACAGATCTGAGATTGAGAGTTGAACGAAGTGGTAAGGATATGAAACGGTGGATTTTGAATCTCAATTTTTTTTTGGAGAAGGGGGTAGAAGATAGGAACCAACTCTCAAAATTTTAAATCGATCAGAACTCGTGGCTGGCTTCAGGAATTCTCGAACTACACCTCTGTCCAGCAGAACAGAAACTTGATGATGATTCCACGGCGGCTCGAAGGCGGCACGAACGGCGGCGGCGGCGGCACAGACGATCACCGGAGGTTGAGAGGGGATGATAGAAGAGGGATACACTCTAGATCTGGGATTGGGGAAGAGGAAACCAGGGGGATAGAGGAAGGGGGCGCACCAAGCTCCAAGAGACTCACAAATTTTCTGATTTTTCCATTCAATTTCTCATGAAAATACAACATTATATATGACTCCAATCAAATCTATTGTGGACCCTTGGATCAAGGGTTGGGGATTGAATGGCTGAGATGAAGTGTGAATAACACACCAAATATAATTTTTTAATCTAACTTGACCATCTCCATTCAACCTTAGACTAATTCCATTCCAACTTCACCTAAATCACACCTAACTAGCCTAATAAGGCCAAAAGAGAGGGCACCCCCCTTCATGGGCCAAGGGCCATTCATGGGCCAAGAGCCACCCAATATATCATGCTAGTCATGGGCCACTCCCACTTAGATGGCCCATGGGAGAGTGGAACCTAATTTGGGCCTTAAGTGCCTTAATGACCCATTTAAAACCAAATGACCCAATATGAAGTAGCACCCTTAAGTGGACCTAAACCATGATACCTAGTAATGGACTCTTCCTAGAAATGTGGCCCAATGGCTTAATTAAGCCTTACAAAGAGAGCCCAAATGAAAGAAATCAAAAATTACACACTTTCAAGCCAATACAACCTATACTACACACCTATACAAGCCAATACATACAATACAACCCATAAGCTCTTGATGTCCTCATCAAGAAGGCAGAGGGAACGATATGAGCGCGCTGGAAGGGATGGCGTATGGCTAATCATTCTGGGAGACTGGGATAGGGATGGCTGGGTGGAATGCAGGCCTGCCAATCCATTTCTCGACAATCACCTATGGAACCAAGGATTGACGGGGAAGTGTTGCCAGGACGCGGCACGGGGCTTGAGAGATCGGGCAACACGTGGATAGAAGGGGTTCCACGGGTGCGAGTGTGTAGGTGATTATGGGGATTCATGTACTGGACATCTTTCCCCACCGACTGCAAGCAACCAGTGTTTATTTTGCATCGGATTGAATCCGAATACCTTTGTTTCTACTGTCGAAGAGAGAGTCAGGAACCCTGGGAGCCGCGGCGTCAGGAGGGCTTAGTCCGTGCAACAGCGACAGGGCAACAACAACACAATAGGGATAACTGGGGGCAGAGCAGCTGGTTCCGAGGAGGAAGGGGACCCGCTCCCTGACTGGATTACATGACTTTTATGCCATGAAAGGCATTTATATGGGGGCGTGAGAGCCCGATTACAAGTGCTTGCAAGCCACGGGACAATTCTGACATTCATGACGGTCCCCAGGTCATTTCATTATTGTGCGGGTAGTTCTGTATCTATCCATGGTGTCCGTTAGAGGACCTGTGACTCAGCAGGATGGCGCCCAAGGGGCGTCGCAATGTATTCCTGACATGAGACAGTGTCGAGGTCGAGGAAGTAGGGGTGTCGTAGGCACCGTTGTGCTGGGGAAGTTGAGTGGTCGGGTGCTGCGGGCCCCGATGTGACTGGAGTAGCTGGTAGTCGGGTGCCGGAGGCACCGTTGTGACTAGAGTTGTTGAGTGATCGGGTGCTGCGGGCCCCGATGTGACTGGAGTAGCTGGTAGTCAGGTGCCGGGGGCACCGTTGTGACTGGAGTTGTTGAGTGATCGGGTGTCACGGGCCCCGATGTGACTGGAGTAGCTGGCAGTCGGGTGCCGGGGGCACCATTATGACTGGGGTAGCTGGCAGTCGGGTGTCGGGGGCACCGTTGTGACTGAAGGAACTGGGCGCCGTGAAGAGGCTGAGACCCGAGTACAGATACATGTATTTAACTAGTTTCATGCTATATGAGAGCCACATGGGCTTTATAAATGGGCCGAGGAGGCCGAAGTACAATGGGCGTAAGCCGCGGGACAATTCTGACACTTGGGTTGGTCCCCAGGTCAATGCGGGATAAGGCAGATATCTGCATGTTTTACAGAGGCTCTCCATGAGGAGATGGAGACAAGCCCAACTGCCTAGGTGGCAAGGGTGGTCGTGGGCTGGCGCCTGCCGGAGGTTGGACACGGCTCAAGGTGGGCGGTCAGGTCCGGGCCTTGGAAGGCGAATGTCATTATGCTGGGGAGTCGAGGCCGGCCCCAGGAATATAACTCCTGGGCCAGTGGTCCAGCTCACTCGAGTCATTAGTCAGAGCGGTCAGCGGCCAGCTCATGGCCGACGATAGGCACATGATTCCGTGGTAGAAGTAGGTGCAGCATCATGGTGTATGCGTAGCCACCGTGGGTTGTCATACGCGGACGGACCCGAGATACGGGTGTGTTCGCCGTTGTCATAACGATACGCGACGGGCATGGACTTGTGTGCCATGGCTAGACGCTGCGTGAGGGGAGTACGTGTGACATACCCTCGGCGTATACGAGCCGATCAACAAGCCAACCACGCGCGCACTTAGTTCCTCGCGTCCCCGACCCTTGTCGAAGGCCATGGGCGTCCGAGGGTGTGGCAGTTAGGTCGGAGGGTGTTCTATTGCCTCTCCCTTTTTTCTTCTCTCTCTTGAACTCCCTAGGGGGGGGATTTTATAGGAAAGATGAAAGGTTGAAAGGGGTTTACCCGGACCAAGTTGAGGGTTGGGTTTGGTCCGGGTAAACCTTTAGAAAAAAAAACTTCTTTTCTCTTTTTTGTTTGGTTTACAGAGTGGGGGAGGGAGGATTTAGGTAGACCAGCCCAGGGGGCTTGTCTGGTCTACCTAAACCCCTCCCCCAGGGGGGTTTAGGTAGACCAAACCTAAGGCTGGGTCTGGTCCGCCTAAACCCCTTCCCGGAGGGGTTTACGCGGAGTAAAAAATATTTTTTTTGTTTTCTGTGGGGTTTGGACGGACTAGGTTGAGTGGTGAGCTAGTCCGGGTAAACCCCCTCCCCATGGGGGGTTTACGCTGGCTAGGTTGAGGGGTGAGGTTGGTTTGGGTAAACCCCCTCCCCATGGGGGGTTTAGGTGGACCAGCTTTGGGGCTGAGGTTGGTCCGGGTAAACCCCCTCCCCATGGGGGATTTACACGGGCTAGGTTGAGGGGTGAGGCTGGTCCGAGTAAATCCCCTCCTCATGGGGGGTTTACGCGGGCTAGGTTGAGGGGTGAGGCTGGTCCGGGTAATCCCCCTCCCCATGGGGGGTTTAGGTGGACCAGCTTTGGGGGTGAGGCTGGTCTAAACCCCCTCCCCATGGGGGGTTTTGGTGGACCAGCTTTGGGGGTGAGGTTGGTCCGGGTAAACCCCCCCAAGGGGTTTAGGTGGGTTTGACTGGGGGGTTTGATTTTGGTTTGATTGAGGGTTAACTGAGAGTTTGACTGGAGTTTGACTGAGGGTTGACTGGGCGTTTATCTAGGGTTTGACTGAGGGTTTGACTGGGGGTTTAATTATGGTTTGACTTGGGGTTGACTGAGGGTTGACTGGGGTTTGACTGGAGACCCCCGCTAGAGGCGCTGCCCCCTTGACCCCCGCGACCTGACCGCTCAGGTCGATCCGCGCGACCTGACCGCATAGGTCGATCCGCGTGCGAGGGCGCATGATGGTGGTGCATGACGCGATGGGTTGCTAGGAGTCCCGAGTTGGGCTCGGACTTGCTGTAGAGTGGCTGGAGTATACGCGCCCACCAGGTGCTGGGGGAAATTCCCGACACGCGTACGTGGGCCGTATGAGGGCGCTGTGAGCTCCTAAAACTTGCGGTTGGCCCAGATGGGTCTTCCTTTGACTTTAGAGGGCTAGAGGGAGGTGACTCGAGGGTAGACCCCCCCTCGTTGCTGTGTGCCACATGGCGTGGCTTGTAGTCAGGGCGCCCCTGGGTCGACTCGGGTAGCTGTGTTGAACACGGGTAAACCCGCAAACTGAGTGATCGGGGGTGGGCCCGATCGATTGCTGATGTTGCCACGGGTCATAGCTAGCTGGTTAGGACCCTTGCTTGGGCCCGGTGACTGGGGCGTCAACAAGATGATGTCGTTCGTCTGGTGGTCGGGGTGACCCTTGCTCCTTGGTGAAGAGTCGCATGATGCGACAGGCTGTTCTGAGTCCCGAGTTAACCCGGTTGTTGAAGCGTCGGTGGTATAATATCGTATGTAGGGTGTCCGGGCGTGATCCCCGAATCTTCACAGAGTGCCGTAAGGTACGACAAGTTGTCCTGAATCCCGAAACTGACCCGATTGTCGGGAAACTGGCTGGCATAGTGCCGTTTGCTCGGGGCCGATCCCCGGTTGTTATGTTGTGCCGCTTGACCCAGTGAAGTGTCTTGATTTTCGAGCTCAACTCAACTGGTAGAGCAGCTTTGGCGATGTGCCATTTTGCTCTATTTAGGGAGTATTTCCTTATGCTTAATCCTTGATTAATTCAAGAAAATAAGCTGGTGCCAATAGCGGCCAACCAAGAGACCACAACTGTCAGTTAGCGGCCTTCCATCTGACCGCTATTTTCTCATTAAACGGTCCTGACTTGACCGCTATGTAATATTAGTGGCCCAGACCTGACTGCTATTTTAAGAAGCGGCCCTGGCATGACTGTTTCTGTCTCAAGTGTTATTAACCCGAGGTTTGACCTACGGGTTGATTTTCCTATTATCCTAGATGGTCTATTGATTATCTATAACTTAACACTTTATTCCAAAGCTATCTAATATGTTATGGAAGTTAAAGAATATGCCGTTATGCTACCGGATTCCGTTCATGGTATGACCTTGTTTTAAATCAGTCTTTGAACTCTCATGATCTTATGTTGAGTACGTTCTTTACCTTGGTTACATTATCATGAAACTGTGGCTTGTTGTCCCAGATAACAATGACGCATACAAGAAGGGGGGGGTTGAATTGTCCCCCAATCGAAATTGTAGATTTTAAAACTAACAAGCAGAATTAACAAGATTGATGAAAAATAAGTTGAACAGAAATAAATCTAGTTCACTAAATCTCTCCTAGCACACTCAAATGTGTTGGAATAAGATAATGCGCAAGCAAGCAACCACACGATGACCAATTTTAAGCTTAACGGCAGAACTAACAAGATTGAGGAAAATAAACGATATAAGAATGAAATATATTCTCTCAATCTAGTCGAGCCCACCTGATCAAGACAATAGATAAAAGTGAGCTAGCACACACCACAATGCACATGGTATTTTAAGGTGGTTCGGGACCACGACGGGCTCCCTACATCCACCCCTCACTGAACCGGTTAGGCTTCACTTGCTTACAACGAAGTGCACGAAGTAAAAACTCCAACACACACGGAGACTTCGTCTCCACAATGATCCAACTGTGGGATCAATCCACACACACACATGCTACGACAATCGCAGCAATAACCACACGACCGTATGCAAACGGTCCACCCACAATGTATTCTCAAGTTCAGAAAATGTAGAAATATGAACAATACAACTCAACCCAAAATACAAACAATGAAGAACATTGTAGATAAATAAGAGAAGGTTGTAGAATGTATCCCCTTGAGCTTCATAAGCCGATTTAAGAAGTTCTTTGAAGCCTAGGTCGGAGGGAAGTCATATGGTGTCGATTTGGGCATCTCCTTGATCCTCTCTTCAAGCCGCTTCACTTTCTCTTCTACCTCGAGCTTCAAATCTGCATGGATGTAGATCAAAACATTCCTTCAAGATCTCCTCCTTCTTTTCCCCATTTTTCTTTCTTACAAGATAGAAGAATATGAGCATTAGGGTTCTATGTCCCAAAACTCCAAGTTCACATTCATATATATAGAGGAGTGACCAAAAGACCCAAATACCCCTTCTAAAGTGTGTTAAAAACACCTTTACATGACTAATAAATATTAGGGGGTATTTTGGTAATGTTTAGAAAGGTTTTCAATGGATTTTTAAGTCTTCCAAAAATCCCATTCCGGAAGCGTCGACCCTTGGGGTCGACCGTGCACCAGAGGACCAAACAGAACAAAAAATAAGAACCAGACCACATGGGTCGACCCCTGGGGCCACCCTTGGCAGTGGGTCGACCCCAGGGGTCGACCCATGCACCTGCCAGCCAGATTGTGTCCCAGGCAGCAGCATACCCTTTAAGGGTCGACCCTTGGGGTCGACCCCAGCGAGTTTGGGTTAAAAAACCTCTTCAAACCTAACTTTTTCCAATAAAAAAAATGGTTAGATGTTACCATGATGCTCATAGGTTTGAGAGGGTTTATAGACCATCCTTGAAGCTGCAAAACCACAGAAGCATTAAATCAATATAAGATTGAACAATTAAAGATTTCTTACACTTTACCTTCATTGTTCCACATGAAACTCCATGACTTTCCATTTGATTGCAAGTCTTGTAGGCATTCTTTGCCTAGACTTCACACACATATTTGGGCATTCTTGAACTACAAAATTAAGCACACTTTAGGAATAAGATGCTTCAAGAGAATGATAAGCATTTACACATGAATGAGTAATTTCATTGAACATTTGAAGCCTTTCCAAAGACATGAGTGATTGATTCATTAAAGCTCACATGAAATAATCACTCACACAATCAAATAAGAATCATTCCATCACATGGCAACCAAAAGCCATTCAAAACACATGCTCTTCCAAACACACAATGTTTTGAAATAATTTAACCACACACAATGATTTGCTTCCACAAACACACAATATTTGTTATCATCAAAACCAAGGTCAAAAATAATGTGGGAACATAATGCCCAACAATCTCTCCCGTTTTGATGATGACAAAATATTGTGGCAATCTTTACATCTTTCTCCCCCTTTGGCATGATCAAAAATGTGGAACACAAAAGCTAGATCAATATGCTTGAAAACCAACCATATCAATGAAACTTGATGTATGCACAAAGTCTTCTAAACTTCCAAACTGATATGAACATTTTGAGCACTTTTTCTCCCCCTTTGTCATCAACAACAACTGATTGACAATAGGGTTATCAAAAGCTGATATGAACATGTATGAAAGTATCTAAACTATTCATGCAAGCAAGCGGGTAAGCATGAAAGATAAGCAAGCATGTAAATATGTATATCTCCCCCTCAATGGGATAGAAGGATAGCAAATGACCATATGATTCAAGTCAAAGTGTGAAACATGATGCATAATCAAATAAGGTAGTGCATGCATAAACTAGAGGCACTGCATAGACCATGATAAGAACAAATTCAAGTTTCACATTCATCGTAATAATACCCGAGAGTGAAATATGTTGCAATGAGCAATAAACTTCAAAAATATATGGATATTAGCAGAATGTCCAAAAAAACACTTGAGGGTTATTTCCTTTCTACACTTCCGTTTAGATCCTTGACTTTTGGTAGCTTCACACAACCCCATTTTTTTATTTATTTTGTTGGATATCACTCATTCGGCGCGAGTCACTTCATATGTCTCAATGGGGTTTTTCGGCTATTAGGATTCATCACAATTTTGATTATAGTAGATTTTAGCTTCACTTTTCGACGCGAGTTTCCTCATTTATTTCAGTGGAGATTCCCGACTACTCGGTTCCACATTCCACTTATTTGTCATGGGGTAGGCAGCTTTTTCCTCATGATTACTCTTCATTTCCATGTAGAAATTTTATTTCCCTTAAAGTGTTGAAAAGAAGTTCTGAAATCCTTATCAATCAAAGTCATATGCATCACTTTTGTGCAAAGTGAGTGGGTAATTAGCTATGTATGTAGAAAATGAATTTGCCATAACATAGTAATGACTCCCCCTAAATGTATGCACAGTTAGAAATAATTCCTCCTCCTTTGTATATGTCACTTTTCACAAATGATCAAAATCACTGCTTTTTATATAACAAGGAGGTGAGGTCTTAGAAGATTTTTAAGAAAATGTTTTCTAGAAATATATATACATGCAAACAAGCAAGGATTTGAAAGTTAATTCATGCAATATGATTTTCGGTACGTGGCGGAGGTGTAGGTCAAAGACCCGACTCACGCATGGTGAGTGTTTCCGGTGGACGGAATCCACCATTCCACAACACACCATTTTAAATACCGAAGAATCATGGCATTCAAGCATGCAAGTATGCACAAATACATGCAAGAGAATAAAAGATGATGGAAGATTATTTCTATTCACAAGTATGCAATGATATGTATCACAAACTGAGTATGCTTTCTATGTATGCAAAATTGAATTGTTATTTGTATTAAGATGAACAAAAGTGAGTATGCACTCGTTATCACTACCAAAAACACCAAAGGGTAATTCCAAAACTGAATAAGGTTGAATTAACAAGATCTAAATTCCAAAGTCAAGTGTATGACCGAATCATTTAACCGAAGATTTCATAACATGAGCTCTCTTACCTTTGCCTTGAGAAACTATTATTTACCTCGGTCTCAAGGCTCCCCTGCAAAACAGAATTTGCATTTCAAGGTTTTGGGTACCCAAGCCTTCTTGGGTCCCGAGGGGTTAGTTCCACCATGAGCAAAGTACATTTTATTTTTCTGCTCAAATCACTCATCATCGGCCCTCATTAAGTCACACACATACATAGAGTGGCCGAACATACCACAGTAAAAGCATGTGATATTTGGCTTTCTAGAATGACTCATATGCATATATGATCTATCAACATATGAGTTCATGTATGAGTCAACATGAGTATAGCCATATGAATCACATGATTTTTGAAATTTATTTTTCACAAATGAATTTTTCTTTGTGGGTGAACGTCCCACATCAACTTTTTCATTTCTAACCTTTCCATTGTTAGTCTCACCATGTTCAATCGTTTTCCCTTTTCCTTTTAATTCCTTTTGAACAACTTCTTTCAATTTGTTTAATTCGTCATGCATGGTATTGAAGTTGGTTTCTAATTCTTTCTTGGATTTTTCACATTCATTCAGTCTTGAATTAAGTTCATCCAACTCCTTTACCAATTTTTCATTTTCAATTTTTAGATTTTTCACATTCTCATAAGCATGTTATTTTTCAATCTCTAAGCATGAAATATCATCCTCAAATAGAGAGACTTTGGACAACAACATTTCATTTTCATCTATGAAATTTTCAAGTTCTAACTCAAGCGAACTACATTTAGTGCATGAAGATGAGCTAGAATGCAAAATATCATGAAACTTCTTTTTAAGATTTGTGTTTTCATGTTTCAACTTCTTACACTTTTCATACATTCTGGCATAAGCAATTTGTCATTCTTTACAAGTGAGGTTTTCGTTATCAGAGTTTACCTCGGTGTCATTTTCCTCATTTGCCATCAAACATAGATTCTGGACCGTCTCGTCCAGCTCATCGTCTTTCTCGGATTTGGACTCGCTCTCATCCTCATCACTCCATGTCGCCTTCATGGCCTTGGGTTTCTTCACTTTTTCTTTCTTCAGTTTCTTCCGAAGACTTGGACATTTGCTTCTCATGTGGCCGACCTTTCCACATTCATAGCATCTAATCTCCCCTTTTTTCCTCAATGCTTTCTTCGGATTTTTTCCAAAAGAAGTGCCATCTTGTCTAGCCTTTCTGAGTAACTTTCTAGCTTTGCTAGTGATGACATCTACAAGTTCTTCCTCACTACTATTTAGACTTGACCCTTCATCGCTCTCCTTAGAAGATTTAGAGTAAGCCTTAAATGCCACTAATTTCTTTTTGCCCTTCTCTTCCTCTGTCCCCTTAATGTTGATTTCATAGGTCATCAAGGATCCAATCAACTCATCCAGCTTGGGTGTAGTGAGATCATTAGAGTCTTCTATCACGGTCGCTTTCGTGTGCCATTGTGGTGACAAGGACCGTAGCACCTTCCTTACAAGATCTTGATTTGAGTACTCCTTTCCCAGTGCTTTCAACCCGTTGGAGATCTCACTTAACCTTGAAAACATCTCCGAGATAGTCTCATGTGGCTTCATCATGAAGAGCTTGTATTCTCGGACTAATAGATTAGCTTTTGTTTCCTTTACCTCCGACGTTCCTTCGTATATGAGTCGAAGCTTCTCCCACATTTCCTGCGCAGAGGAACACATAGATATACATGAATATTCATTCGGATGAACAACACATTGAACAATATTCATAGACCTAAAATTTGCACATGATTTCCTAATATGCTCTTCAGTCCAACTATCCTCATCATCAGGCACTTGATAAGGACCTTTGCTAATGACTCTCCAGGTATCATAATCTTGTGCTTGCAGGAATATAGTCATTATATTTTTCCAATGGGGATAATTTGTCCCATCAAATAATGGGGGTCTATGTATAGAATGACGCTCAGGAAGCATGCCATTTATAGCCATCATCAAAGATCTTTACTCCTAGACGGCAAGGTCCGCTAAAAAAAATCAGAGACCGGACTCTGATATCAATTGTTGGCCCAGATAACAATGACGCGGACAAGAAGGGGGGGGGGGTTGAATTGTCCCCAAATCGAAATTGCAGATTTTAAAACTAACAAGCAAAATTAACGAGATTGATGAAAAATAAGTTGAACATAAATAAATCTAGTTCACTCAATCTCTCCTAGCACACTCAAATGTGTTGGAATAAGATAATGCGCAAGCAAGCAACCACACGATGACCAATTTTAAGCTTAACGACAGAACTAACAAGATTGAGGAAAATAAACAATATAAGAATGAAATATATTCTCTCAATCTAGCCGAGCGCACCCGATCAAGACAATAGATAAAAGCGAGCTAGCACACACCCCAATGCACATGGAATTTTAAAGTGGTTCGAGACCACGACAGGCTTCCTACATCCACCCTCACCGAACCAGTGAGGCTTCACTCGCTTGCAACGAAGCGCATGGAGTAAAAACTCCAACACACACGGAGACTTCGTCTCCACAACAATCCAACTGCGGTATCAATCCACACACACACATGCTACGACAATCGCAGCAATAACCACACGACCGTATGCAAACGGTTCACCCACAATGTATTCTCAAGTTCAGAAAATGTAGAAATATGAACAATACAACTCAACCCAAAATACAAACAATGAAGAACATTGTAGATAAATAAGAGAAGGTTGTAGAATGTATCCCCTTGAGCTTCACAAGCCGATTTAAGAAGTTCTTTGAAGCCTAGGTCGGAGGGAAGTCATATGGTGTCGATTTGAGCATCTCCTTGATCCTCTCTTCAAGCCGCTTCACTTTCTCTTCTACCTCGAGCTTCAAATCTGCATGGATGTAGATCAAAACATTCCTTCAAGATCTCCTCCTTCTTTTCCCCATTTTTCTTTCTTACAAGATAGAAGAATATGAGCATTAGGGTTCTATGTCCCAAAACTCCAAGTTCACATTCATATATATAGAGGAGTGACCAAAAGACCCAATTACCCCTTCTAAAGTGTGTTAAAAACACCTTTACATGAGTAATAAATATTAGGGGGTATTTTGGTAAAGTTTAGAAAGGTTTTCAATGGGTTTTTAAGTCTTCCGAAAATCTCGTTCCGAAAGGGTCGACCCTTGGGGTCAACCCTCGTGCACCAGAGGGCCAAACATAACTAAAAATAAGAACCAGACCACAGGGGTCGACCCCTGGGGTCGACCCTTGGCAGTGGGTCGACCCTAGGGGTTGACCCCTGCACCTGCCAGCCAGATTGTGTCCTGGGTAGTAGCATACCCTTTAGTACGTCGACCCTTGGGGTCGACCCCAGCCAGTTTGGGTTAAAAAACCTCTTCAAACCTAACTTTTTCCACACAAAAAAAAATGTTAGATGTTACCATGACGCTCATAGGTTTGAGAGGGTTTATAGACCATCCTTGAAGCTACAAAACCACAGAAGCATTAAATCAATATAAGATTGAACAATTAAAGATTTCTTACACTTCACCTTCATTTTGCACATGAAGCTCCATGACTTTCCATTTGATTGCAAGTCTTGTAGGCATTCTTTGCCTAGACTTCACACACATATTTGGGCATTCTTGAACTACAAAATTAAGCACACTTTAGGAATAAGATGCTTCAAGAGAATGATAATCATTTACACATGAATGAGCATTTTCATTGAACATTTGAAGCCTTTCCAAAGACATGAGTTATTGATTCATTAAAGCTCACATGAAATAATCACTCACACAATCAAATAAGAATCATTCCATCACAAGGCAACCAAAAGCCATTTCAAAACATATGCTCTTCCAAACACACAATGTTTTCAAATAATTTAACCACACACAATGATTTGCTTCCACAAACACACAATATTTGTTATCATCAAAACCAAGGTCAAAAATAATGTGAGAACATAATACCCAACATGGTTGAATTGAATATTGTTGTCCGAAATGATATTATTTCTCACGGAAGTAGCTTGATCTGTAACTTGAAGATGCAAGAACGGGCACGGCCAGTGTCCAAGGGCTCCACACTAGCACCCTTGGCAGATAGCCAGAAATGTGCTAAAAACCATGGAATACGATGAACACTAGTGTCGCATTGCGCAGGGAGTACTCTTTTTATAGACGGGTGAAAACTATCCGACAAACTTGTGAAAATTTACATGCTTGTTAGTACATTCTTGTTCATGACTTTCTAGTGCATAGCCTTATGGTTATGAAGTATATTCTTGTTAATGAAAGACTATTTTACCTTATAAATCTTACTTGATCAAACTCTATTGTCCATTCATATTCTTCATATCTCTATACTTCATATCTTGTTACTTGGATTTCGTTCATGTGTTTTATCGCATTTTCTTTTGCTTTATTCACTAGAGCGAAAATGTAATTCCTTAAAGTATGTCTCCATGTTGATGCGAAGATACCTATTGGGCAAGTGTGCTCATTACCCTACTTTTTCAATCTTTTTAGGAAGTTCAAGTGAGTCGGATTCGGATTATTCTAGCAACGGGTCTGAGGGTGATGATTGATGGTCTGGAGAAGGATTAGAATGTCAAGAGTTTTCAAGTAGTCTAGAGTCATGATGTAATTTTCACTTTATTGAGTCTTACTATGTAATTTTCATTTTTTTGAGTCTAGTAGATCAAGAGTCAACCTTATGTAATTGTGACTCATTATTATCAATAAAAGTTAAAATTTTGGTCAAATATTGTGTACTCCATCTTTATGTGGATGTTTTTTACACTCTGATTCTATTGCTAGCTTGAGACGTATTGCCGACTGCTCACGTTCCCCGATATTACTTCCGCAGTACATATGTCTCGGGGCGTGACAGCCTGACTAACTGGGTTATAATCAAATTTCTCCATCCTCTTCCGATATTAAATTTGCCGTGCCCCAACATACATTTGTCCCAGTATTACATGTATACTTGGGATGTTTTTAGCCCGGACGCCCATCCGAACATGAATTGGTCACTACATGACCGATATAATTTAACTTTGTTTCCCTGTTTCTTCAAATATCAACTTGCCGTATCTCGGCATACATTTGTCTCAATATTGCATATATACTTGGAATGTCTTCAATACGGACTCCTGTCCGAACATGAAATGGTTGTTGGATCCCCGAGTTGATTTTTGTGATTTAGTTTTAATGATGACAAATCATGTGTGCATGTGATGTGGAAAGTGTCCATTGATGATTAAGAAACTTACATGTTGATTATATTGCTTTGTAGGGCTAAATCCTTGGTACACTTTTTTGGAACTCAAATGAACATGTCATGCTGCTGTCCAGGATCCAAAATAGGGAGTAAATGTCATTTATTTCCTTCAAGAAGCATTGGTAAGACTCCATTTCTCATAATCTTTCGATTGATAGACGATTGTCTTGACACACAGTTGCAGTGCGTCGACCTGTTCCGACTTTCCAGAAACCATCTCTTGCGGTTTTTGTTCTATTGCATCGACACATCTTTGAAAGTGCGTCGACCCCATCTAAGCATGCTTCTTCCATTACGTCGATGCATCACTTGCATGGCGTCGACCCCTGCTGGACAGAACTCTATCCAGTGCAGTGCAATGTAGTGCTCTCATGCATATTTATCTTCTTAATGTCCTGATTGTGGTTCATGCATACAGTTCATGGGGTGTTGGTATCAATAGGACAGTCATGCTAACAAAGAGTTTCAAACTCCTCATGCTAATCTTGAAAAATTGGTTGAAAGTTCCTCATACTGTATGGATGCATGCTAAGTTAATTTTAATTTCCAGTTGAGTTTTTTTGTGGGCTTGAGAGTGTTTACATGCATATCATCTATGAGTTCTTGATGCTTTAAATGAGTTTCATGCATTGTCAAAATGGTTTTTTCTTTTGGGCTTGCAAGATGCTTAACCCACTCGTATTACCACTTGATGGAATGTGGTTTAAAATATGCCAACACTTTGTTTCAATGCATGGTTACTTGTTCTTGATGTTTGATTAAGGAATTTCGGGTCTTCAATTGAATTGAGTGCATTTTTGTTCATGTCAGAAAGAGTGTCGACTCATAGAGTCGACACTTATTGGTCTGGGTGCTGGGTTTGGCCATTTTCAGTCTGGACATGCAAGTGTCGACTAATAGAGTCGACACTTATTTCCCTCTACTCTGCTTTCGTGATGTTTTTTCAAAGTAGACAGAAAGTGTCGACTCTGTGAGTAGACAATTTTTGTCCTGTGTGCTGTTTGTGTTGCGGGCAGAACGCAGTGGAAAATGTGTCGACCCTAAGAGTCGACACTTCTTATGGTTCGTCTGGAAAGGGTTTTCCGTAATGGTTTCGAAACTCGTTAAAGCTATCCCATTTGTTCCCAAACTTGACCCCTTTGCCGTTAGGGTTCTCATACATGTTTGTAAGGGGTTTTGGAAAGGTTTTGGGATGGGCTTTGTGGTCTTTTGAACAACATATCTTGCTGATATATATATATCTTGTGTTTTCATATCACAATACAATGAAAATGGGCTAATATCTTGAAGAAGGAAGAGGGAGTGCGGTCACAAGGTGGCGCGGACAGGGATTTGAGAGATTTATCATCTTCTGGTGTTTGCAGGTACGTTTGGAGCATGGATTAGAAGGCTATCATCCTGTACGAGCTACAATCATGCCCGGATCTTCAAGAAAGAGGACCGGCTGCTCCAACCTGCTATAGATCGACCTCCCACCATTGAAAGCTTCAAGGAAGAATCGTCCAAGGCCCTCATCTATAAGGAGATAAACTGAAACTTCTTTGATATCCCTCTTTATTATCATTCTTTGATCAATCTTTATATTAATTATGTATTGAACATTATTTTGCTTTACTGAACATCAGAATACTGTGTGTGGGTATACAGAGCTGCGTCCCAGTGTGAGGTTTTAGTGCGGGGTGAGTTCGCCGAGTGTGTGGGTGTGTGCTACGGTGGCAGCGTTCTGGGACTAGGCCTCGTGTATGTGGATTGCTGCAGAAGCAGCGTGTGTGTGGTGTTGGGGGTTCGTCCCCGTGGTTGCTACGGTTCGTAGTGTGTTAGTGAAGCCTCACCAGATTTGGTGAGGGGTGGACGTAGGCGGACGGGTAGGTCCGGCCGAACCACCTAAAAATCTCTGTGTTCCTTGTGGTGTGCCTGTGTGTTTGTCCATTTCTCCTATCTCCGTTCACAGGTAAATTTAGACATTTTTATTCACTGCATCATCACACATCGCTACGTCTGCTATCTGTTTTTAGTGAAGGTTCAATTGATCCTTGCATAGGCTATTCGTGTGAGATCAGAGAGTTCGATAGAACTTGCTCGTGTAGAATGAAAATTTGCTTTCGTTACTCTTCGTGTTGGTAGTTTATTTTATTCCGCTGCATAAACTTTAAATATGTTAATAATTTTGGGGGATAATTCAACCCTCCCTTCTTGTCTGTGCGCTTATCTGGGCCAATAATTGGTATCAGAGCGAGACCTCTGATTTTATTCAATATCACAGTTGAAGAGGAAATATCTTTAGCGATGGAAAGTAGGGGAATGCTTCCTTAGGGACATTCTATACACAGGCCACCATTTTTTAATGGCATGAATTACCCTTATTGGAAAAATAGAATGACAGTGTTTTTGCATGCTCAGGATTATAATAGCTGGAGAGTCGTTAGTAAAGGTCCTTATCAATTACCCGATGATGAAGACAGTTGGACTGAAGAACACATTAAAAAATCATGTGCAAATTTTAGAGCTATGAATATTGTTCAATGTGCTATACATTCGAATGAATATTCATGCATATCTATGTGTTCCTCTGCGTAGGAAATGTGGGAGAAGCTCCGACTCATATACGAAGGAACATCGAAGGTAAAGGAGACAAAAGCAAATCTATTGGTCTGAGAATATGAGCTTTTCATGATGAAGCCGTATGAGACCATCTCGGAGATGTTTGTGAGGTTAAGTGAGATCACTAATGGTTTGAAAGCGCTGGGAAATGAGTACACAAATCAAGACATTGTGAGGAAGGTGCTGCGGTCCTTGTCACCATAATGGCATACAAAAGCGATTGTGATAGAAGACTTTAAGATCTCACCACACTTACACTGGATGAGTTGATTGGGTCCTTGATGACCTATGAAATCAACATTAAAAGGACAGAGGAGGAGAAAGGTAAGATGAAATTAGTTGCATTTAAGGCTAACCCAGAGCCTTCTGAAGAAAGTGATGAAGGGTCAAGTCTTGATAGTAGTGAGGAAGAATTTGGGGACCTCATCACTAGAAGAGCTAGACAATTTTTAAGGAAGACCAAAAGGAGTGGCACTTCTCCTAGAAAAGTTCAGAAAAAGCTATTGGAAAAGAAAAGAGAGATTAGATGCTATGAATGCAACAAGGTCGGACACATGAGAAATGAATGTCCGATCTTGAGAGAAAAGTAAGAAAGGAAAAGCTAGAAGCAAAAGCGATGAAAGCTGTATGGAGCGATGAGGACGAGAGCGAGTCCAAATCCGAGAAGGAGGATGAGCTGGACGAGCTGGTCTAGAATCTATGTCTTATGACTGATGAGAGAAATGACACTGAGGTAAATTTTGATAACGAAAACCTTCACTTGTGAAGAATGGCAAATTACATATGCTGGAGTGTATGAAAAGTGCAAGAAGTTAAACATGAAAATAAAAGCTTAAAAAAGAGTTTCATGATATTTTGCATTCTAGTTCATCTTCATGCACTAAATGTAGTTTGCTTGAGTTGGAACTTGAAAAAATGAAAGATGGAAATGAAATGTTGTTGTCCAAAGTTTCTCTATTTGAGGATGAAATCTCATGCTTGGAAATTTAAAAACAACATGCTTATGAGAATGTGAAAAATCTAAAAACTGGAAATGAAGAATTGGTCAAGGAGCTGGAAGGAATCAAAGAAAAATTGATTGAATGTGAGAAATCCAAAGAGGACATTGAAACCAACTTCAACACCCTGTGTGATGAATTGAAGAAATTGAAAGATGTTGTTCAAATGGAATTGAAAGGAAAACAAAAGATTGGTGAAACTAGCAATGAAAATGCTAGGAATGACAAGAGAGTTGTGGGATAATCACCCACAAAGAAAAATTCATTTGTGAGAAATCAATTTCAGAAATCGGTTGATTCATGTTGTTATTCCTCTACTAATCCTTGCATGAACTCATTTGTAAATCCTTCAAACATGCATTGGAAGAATTATTTCAGAAAGCTAAGTGTCACTTGCTTTTATTGTCGTATGTTCGGCCACTCCATGTATGTGTACGATTTGATGAGAGCCGATGATGAGTGGTTTGAAAGAAAAAATAGAATGTATTTTGCTCATGCTGGAACTAACTCTAAGGGACCCAAGAAAGCTTGGGTACCCAAATCTATAAAGTGAGAAATTTGTTTTACAGGGGTGCCTTGAGGCCGAAGTAAATAATGGTTTCTCAAGGCAAAGGTAAGAGAGCTCAAGTTCTGAAATCTTCTGTTAAATAATTCAAGCATACACTTGGTTGGATTTTGTTAATTCGACCTACTTCAATCTTGTTGATTTTGGAAGTGTTAAAGAGATTTGATGTTGAGATGAGTATCTTGCATACACACTTTTGTTTCTTTTTGTAAACAACAGTTCACTTTTGCATTCATAGAAAACGTTTGCACATATGCTTGCATATTTGTGAATAGAAATAAAGTTTTATCATCTTTTCAGTTACATGCATATACTTGTGCATATTCTCTGAACTTGCGTGTTTGAATGCCATGATTCTTTGGTATTTAAAATGGTGTGTTATGGATTGGTGGATTCTGTCCACCGGAAAATACTCACCATGCGTGAGTCGGGTCTTTGGACCTACACCTCCATCTCGTACCGAAAATCATCATGCATGAACTTACTTTCGAATCCTTGCTTGAATGCATGTATATATTTCAAAAAAATTATTTCTTAAAAATCTTCTAAGACCTCACCTCCTTGTTATATAAAATGTAATGATTTTGATCATTTATGAAAAGTGACATATACAAAGGAGGAGGATTTGTTTCTAATTGTACATACATTTAGGGGGAGTCATATCTATATTATGGCAAATTTATTTTTAACATACAAAGTAATTACCCACACACTTTGCACAAAATGATGCATATGACTTTGATCGATAAAGATTTCAGAAATTCTTTTCAACACTTTAAGGGAAACAAAATTTCTACATGAAAATGAAGAGTAAATGTGAGGAAAAAGCTACATACCCCACTACAATCTATAAGTGGAATGTGGAACCGAGTAGTCGGGAATCCCCACTGAAATAAATGAGAAAACTCGCGTCAAAAAGTGAAGCTAAAATCCACAAGAATTAAAATTGTGATGAATCTAAGTAGCCGGGAAACTCCATTGAGACACATGAGGTGACTCGCATCGAACAGTGATTTCCAATAAAAGAAATAAAAAAAAGGGGTTGTGCGAAGTTACCGAAAGTCGAGGATCTTAATGAAATTATAGAAAGGAAATAACCCTCAAGTGTTCCTTAGAAATTCTGCTTATATCTATATATTTTTGAAGTTCATTGCTCATTGCCTCAAATTTCACTCTTGGGTATTATTGTGATGGATGTGTATCTTGAATTTGTACTTATCATGGTTTATGCAATGCCTCTAGCATATGCATGCACTACCTTTTTTGATTATGCTTCATGTCTCACACTTTGATATGAATCAAATGCTCACTTGTTATCCTTTTACCCCATTGAGGGGGAGCTATAGATTATTACATGCTTGCTTGATTTTCATGCTTGTTTGCTTGATTGCTTGAACTCATACTTCATTTCATATACATTTCTACGTTATACATGTACATATCTTTCATACAAAACCCCAGTGTCAATCAACTTTTTGTTAATGACAAAAAGGGGGAGAATAGTGTGCGGTTCAGTTCACGTTGTGCATTTGAATTTTAGTCACATACATAGTTTTCATGCACACATCGCTTGTTTTGTCATCATCAAAAAGGAGGAGATTGTTGGATCCTCGAGTTGATTTTAGTGATTTAGTTTTAATGATGACAAATTGTGTGTGCATGTGATGTGGAAAGTGTCCATTGATGATTAAGAAATTTACATGTTGATTATATTACTTTGCAGGGTTAAATCCTTGGTAGACTTTTTGGGAACTCAAATGAACATGTCATGCTGCTGTCCAGGATCCAAAACAGGGAGTAAATGTCATTTATTTCCTTCAAGAACCATTGGTAAGACTCCATTTCTCATAATCTTTCAATTGATAGAAGACTGCGTCGACGCATAGTTGCAGTGCGTCGACCTGTTCCGACTTTCCAAAAACCATCTCTTGCGGTTTTTGTTCTATTGCGTTGATGCATCTTTGAAAGTGCGCCGACCACATCTAAGT
Source organism: Amorphophallus konjac (assembly GCA_022559845.1). Lineage (NCBI taxonomy): Eukaryota > Viridiplantae > Streptophyta > Magnoliopsida > Alismatales > Araceae > Amorphophallus > Amorphophallus konjac. Next base: position 13,979,592 of record CM040117.1, on the reverse strand, counting down.
AGGCTTCTTCCATTGCGTCGATGCATCACTTGTGATGCGGGACGAGACCACGGACACGACAAGCTCGTGACTGCCCCTTAACGAGGGAAGCATCGGACATGCGCGGTTGAGAAACCAGCAATGAGCTAGGGTGATCGGCTCTCTCGTGTGCCCGGATCGGGTCACGGGACAGTGTCGCACTCTCTCGCAGCAGCAGTAATGAATAGATAAAGCGAGCTAGATATCCCTACACATGATCTCTAGCAGCGGCATAAACAAATATATTTGAAGTAAGCAAAATGCCAAGTAAGGGAGCGAATGCGATACCTCCACGCGCTCAGCGTGGGGAAGACGGACCCGGTCGAAACTCGTACTCCCAGGATAAATATTACACAATGATGACAGCAATAAAATATCGCCCACTCCACGCAGGGAGGTAAAGGGCTACACAACTGGGCCCTAGAGGACCGAATTCGGGTTGACGGGCGGCTTCTCGCGTTGATTCGGCAACACCCGAATACATGACGGTGGGGCCTACGTGCTGTCCGGAGGGGCCGTGTGGGACCCGGTGGCACCGCTGTGGTGGTGGATGCCTGGATGAGCGCTCCCTGGAGTGGAGGCGCGCTCCGGCCGGCCGGCTCCGATCGGCACCAGTCGGAATAACCGGCTGGATCTGCCGGTTCTATTTTCTGGCGCACGCTCCGGCGAGAACGGACGCTGCGATCAGCCCCGACGTCGGAATGCTACGAAACTGGCGCCGTTGGGAAGATGCTTCGAAGGGCTTCAACCCAAGGTGATTACAGAAAAATAATCAAGCATGTACGTCTGATTGGCGAATTTTGAAGGTTGCTGTTGTATAGTGTCTAAACTCTCAGACTAGCAGGGAACTTTCCTGAGAGTTACCTTTGACCGATATGTGAACATCCGAATCTGAGGTTATGGTCTTCAGCGAAGTTGTTGGAAATCAAGCTAGGAAATCAGGACTATTTTTGGATATGTATTTGAGAAAGGCTATGAATTTCTATGATGTTTGCACTAGCAGTGGGTCGGATCTGGAATCTGGCTGACAACACTGTAGCTGAGGAAGAACATGAATTTTTAAAAATAGATGGAAGGCTGATCAAAAATTAAGAAAATTCGTGGATGTAGGGGATTATGGACAGAACTCCTAGTGAAATTGGAAGGGTTTGGAAAAATCAAAAAAAGGGTCGGAGGTGAGAAACACAGGGTTGTTGTCACTGTAGACAGAGACAAAACAGATCTGGGAATGAAAGATGCACGAAAATGGAAAAATACTAAACGAGGGATTTTGGACCTGAATTGTTTTGTGGATGGTGGGGTGGAAGATGGGAACACACCATAAAAATGACAGACCAAGAAGAGGCCGTGGCTGAGAGCAGGAATTTTGAGAAGAGACTTTTTCCTGCCAAGGACAGAACTTCGACGGTGACTCGTTGGCGGTCCGACGGCGGCACGAACGGCGGCGGCGGCGGCATAGATGATCACCGGAGATAGAGGGGAGGGGATAGAAGATAGAAATCACTCTAGAACTGGAGGTTGGAGGAGAGAAACCAGAGGGAGAGAGGAGGGGCTCAAGAACACTCTTGATTTTCCAACAATTTTCTCTTCATTAATGCCAACAAATGGAAAATACAACCTTTTATATGCCTTACATCAAACCTAATCTACACCATTAGATCTAGGGGAGGTGATTGGATGGCTGGGATGAAGTGTGAATAACACACACAAAAAAACATAAAATATTAAGGGGAGGGGGCGCCCCCTTGACCATGGTTAATGGGGTTGAATGGGTAGGTGAGGTAGGTAACCCACCTTGGACTAATTAAGCCACTTGTCTCCCATGTGGTCAAATGGCATTCAACCCTTCTAGATGGCCACCTAGGATGGTTGACCAACCCCACATGAGTGACATGGACCAATGGGAAAGGACTGAGGGCCCCCTTGCCAGTCCTATTGACAAATTACAAAGAAACCCAAACAATCCGTGGGAATGACGCATTGGCTTATAAAGCCGTACAATTGCGCATATACTTTCCCGTGGATATACAAATAAACTAAAGGACATAAATGCAAAATAAAATGTACATGCTCGGCGTCGATTCCCATCAACTCTCCCCGGGTGGGAGGAACTCGACCCCGTCGAGTAGGGGTATGGATGCTCGAGTACTCCGACGGATCTGTCACCGTGCCAAGTAACGCGGGTACGCTCCACTCCGAGTGATCGTCACCTGCTCATTCCATATATACTCGATATGCGCGGACTGCTATGGGCCGAAGGTGGACACTCCGGGTGGGGCACTCTCAAAAAGGGAGGTGGCGGCTCGAAGACTCACTAGGATTCACCGCTGAGTCCCTGTAGGTGACTGATCCGGGTATAGATGTAGAACCGACCCCATACTCATCGAGTGAGTCCAATCGCCTCTTACTCATAAGAGATCGACAACGAGCTCGCACAAGACACATGCAGACTCTCAAACTACACACAAAACAAATCACACAAACAAACCACACAAAGAAGAGACAATACCGACTCATATATGACCCTAGACATACCTAATGTTAGTCCGACCTGTACATGGGTGACGGCGGACCAGGACACCCGAACGTGTGCCATGCATGCATGTTATGTAACCGGAGATGGGTGGCATGGAGAACACCTAAATGGCCAAGTATGACCCAGTCATGCATGGACGTCCCTTTGGATTTGGGAGACTTGAGAGGGCTATGGAAGCCGGGTGTGGAAGGGCCGGATGTGGGTGTACCGGAGATGGGTTTTGGTGAGTCAGGATTGGTGGATGTAGATGGACCATCCCGAGGGGAAGGGGCATAAAAGTGGGCTTCCTTGAAGAAGGGGAGTATGGGTGGTAACTCGGGAAGCCTAATAGTGAAGGGGTCAAAAGGGTCAAAGAAGGTATGACCCCTTGTGGTGGGTTCCCACAAGTCACGGTCCCACATGTAGAAGTTTTGAAGGTGTGGGTAGTCACCTTCTTGAATTGTAACGGGTGGGACGGGGATCGTAGGCAAGATGTATGATTCCTCCCTCGGACAAAAGGGTATGAATTCGGGCTCGTCCGGTAAGGGGAGGAGTAAGAGGACCTCCGTGGTGACACAACCCACGGTGCACTCGGAGGTAATGGACCCGAAGGCCGGATGGGTGAAGCTAAGACTAGCGGGTTGGTCAAAGCCTCGCGCCAAAAGATGCGTCAACTTCCATTGTGAATCCAATCCCATGACAAGATCATCCAATGTGTCAACATGGTGACTAGATCGAAAGGTGGTATGGAATGAGTTGACTGGCACTAAAGGTAAGGTGGGGTCCATGGACGGGAAGGGATGTGGGACCGAGCCTTCTTTGAGCCATCTAAGAAGTGGCTCGGCTATATAAAGAGTACCCGTTAGAAATACGGGTGGCTCGGGCTTTGGTAGTTCCAAATGAGATGGTTCCGAATCAAGTTCGGAAATAGAGAGTGATGACATTGGAGCTCTCATGGGTGAGGAAGGAATGTCCTTCTCGTGGTGTAGGGGTCCTTGGGGTGGCTCCGGGAACAACCAATCTACCCCGATAGACCGATCTAGGCTAGTACTAAACCGATCTAGGCTTGTACTAAACCTTTGCACTTGTCCCATCATGGCTTGGAACATGGCGCCCACTTCATTAGGACTATAAGCTCGGGATGCGGCCATGGTTGCAAAGATGGGGTTGGGCCCCCTAGGAATGGAGATGCAAGACCATTTTTTTTTAAAAGCAAAATGTTATGCTAACTAATGCACCTAGACATGACCAAAACTCGATTCGTGGCGGAGATAAGTGATCCGAAGATCACTCGCGCAAGTGTGCGGCCTTCCCGATAGGCGTAGCCTAACGTTCGGACAACACCTTTTGATATACCGAGTAAAGGGATGCAAATGCAACCTAGACCGACTTAGACAATGACACCTAGACCGACTTAGACAATGACTAAAGACTAGACGTAAATGACACACTTTTTTTTTTGATTTTAGACACCCTAGACTCAACCTCGCTCTTATACCAAATTGATGCAGGACGAGACCACGGACACGACAAGTTCGCGACTGCCCCTTAACGAGGGAAGCGTCGGACGTGCGCGGTTGAGAAACCGGCAATGAGCTAGGGTGATCGGCTCTCTCGTGTGCCCGGATCGGATCACGGGACGGTGTCGCACTCTCTCGCAGCAGCGGTAATGAATAGATAAAGCGAGCTAGATATCCCTACACATGCTCTCTAGCAGCGGCATAAACAAATATATATGAAGTAAGCAAAATGCCAAGTAAGGGAGTGAATGCGATACCTCCACGCGCTCGGCGTGGGGAAGACGGACCCGGCCGAAACTCGTACTCCCAGGATAAATATTACACAATGATGACAGTAATGAAATATCACCCACTCCACGCAGGGAGGTAAAGGGCTACACAACTGGGCCCGGGAGGACCGAATTCGGGTTGACGGGCAGCTTCTCGCGTTGATTCGGCAACACCCGAATACGTGACGGTGGGGCCCACGTCCTGTCCGGAGGAGCCATGTGGGACCCGGTGGCACCGCTGTGGTGGTGGATGCCTGGATGAGCGCTCCCTGGAGTGGAGGCGCGCTGGTTCACCGGCCGGAGGCCGGGCGGCTCCGATCGGCACCGGTCGGAATAACCGGCCACGGATCTGCCGGTTCTGTTTTCTGGCGCGCGCTCCGGCGAGAACGGACGCTGCGATCAGCCCCGACGTCGGAATGCGACGAAACTGGCGCCGTTGGGAAGATGCTTCGAAGGGCTTCTACCCAAGGTGATTACAGAAAAATAATCAAGTCTGTACTTCTGATTGGCGAATTTTGAAGGTTGCTATTGTACAGTGTCTGAACTCTCAGACTAGCAGGGAACTTTCCCGAGAGTTACCTTTGACCGATATGTGAACGTCTGAATATGATGTTATGGTCTTCAATGAAGTTGTTGGAAATCAAGCTAGGAAAGCAAGACTATTTTTGGATATGTATTTGAGAAAGGCTATGAATTTCTATGATGTTTGCACTAGCAGTGGGTCGGATCTGGAATCTGGCTGACAACACTGTAGCTGAGGAAGAACATGAATTTTTAAAAATAGATGGAAGGCTGATCAAAAATTAAGAAAATTCGTGGATGTAGGGGATTATGGAAAGAACTCCTAGTGAAATTAGAAGGGTTTGGAAAAATCATAAAGAGGGTCAGAGGTGAGAAACACAGGGCTGCTGTCACTGTAGATAGAGACAAAATAGATCTGGGAATGAAAGATGCACGAAAATGGAAAAATACTAAACGAGGGATTTTAGACCTGAAGTTTTTTGTGGATGGTGGGGTGGAAGATGGGAAGACACCATAAAAATGGCAGACCAAGAAGAGGCCGTGGCGGAGAGCAAGAATTTCGAGAAGAGACTTCTGTCTGCCAAGGACAGAACTTCGACGGTGGCTCGTTGGCGGTCCGACGGCGGCACGAACGGCGGCGGCGGCGGCACATATGATCACCAGAGATAGAGGGGAGGGGATAGAAGATAGAAATCACTCTAGAACTGGAGGTTGGAGCAGAGAAACCAGAGGGAGAGAGGAGGGGCTCAAGAACACTCTTGATTTTCTAACAATTTTCTCTTCATTAATGCCAACAAATAAGTGTGAATAACACACACAAAAAACATAAAATATTAAGGGGAGGGGGCGCCCCCTTGACCATGGTTAATGGGGTTGAATGGGTAGGTGAGGTAGGTAACCCACCTTGGACTAATTAAGCCACTTGTCTCCCATGTGGTCAAATGGCATTCAACCCTTCTAGATGGCCACCTAGGATGGTTGACCAGCCCCACATGAGTGACATGGACCAATGGGAAAAGGCTGAGGGCCCCCTTGCTGGTCCTACTGATAAATTACAAAGAAACCCAAACAATCCGTGGGAATGACGCATTGGCTTATAAAGCCATACAATTGCGCATATACTTTCCCATGGATATACAAATAAACTAAAGGACATAAATACAAAATAAAATGTACATGCTCGGCGTCGATTCCCATCAACTTGCTTGGCGTCGACCCCTGCTGGACAGAACTCTATCCAGTGCAGTGCTCTCATGCATAATTGTCTTCTTAATGTCATGATTGTGGTTCATGCATACAGTTCATGGGGTGTTGGTATCAATAGGATAGTAATGCTAACAAAGAGTTTCAAACTCCTCATGCTAATCTTGAAAAATTGGTTGAAAGTTCCTCATACTGTATGGATGCATGCTATGTTAATTTTAATTTCCAGTTGAGTTTTTTTGTGGGCTTGAGAGTGTTTACATGCATATCATCTATGAGTTCTTGATGCTTTAAATGAGTTTCATGCATTGTCAAAATGATTTTTTCTTTTGGGCTTGCAAGATGCTTAACCCACTCATATTACCACTTGATGGAATGTGGTTTAAAATATGCCAACACTTTGTTTAAATGCATGGTTAGTTGTTCTTGATGTTTGATTAAGGAATTTCAGGTCTTCAATTGAATTGAATGCATTTTTGTTCATGTCAGAAAGAGTGTAGACTCATAGAGTTGACACTTATTGGTCTGGGAACTAGGTTTGGCCATTTTCAGTCTGGACATGCAAGTGTCGACTCATAGAGTCGACACTTATTTCCCTCTGCTCTGTATTTGTGATGTTTTCCAAAGCAGGCAGAAAGTGTCGACTCTATGAGTCGACACTTTTTGTCCTGTGTGCTGTTTGTGTTGCGGGTAGAACGCAGTGGAAAAAGTGTCAACTCTAAGAGTCGACACTTCTTCTGGTTCGTCCGGAATGGGTTTTCCGTAATGGTTTCGAAACCCATTAAAGCTATCCCATTTGTTCCCAAACTTGACCCCTTTGCCCTTAGGGTTCTCATACATGTTTGTGAGGGGTTTTGGAAAGGTTTTGGGATGGGCTTTGTGGTCTTTTGAACAACATATCTTGCTGATATATATATCTTGCGTTTTCAGATCACAATATAATGAAAATGGGCTAATATCTTGAAGAAGGAAGAGGGAGTGCGGCCACAAGGTGGTGAGGAGAGGGCTTTTAGAGATTTATCATTTTCTGGTGTTTGCAGGTGCGTTTGGAGCGTGAATTAGAAGGCTATCATCCTGTACGAGCTGCAATCATGCCCGGATCTTCAAGAAAGAGGACCGGCTGCTCCAACCTGCTATAGATCGACCTCCCACCGTTGAAAGCTTCAAGGAAGAATCGTCCAAGGCCTTCATCTATAAGGAGATAAACATAAACTTCTTTGATATCCCTCTTTATTATCGTTCTTTGATCAGTCTTTATATTAAGCATGTATTGAACATTCTTTTGCTTTACTGAACATCGGAATATTGTGTGTGGGTATAAGGAGTTGCATCTCCGTGTGAGGTTTTAGTGCGGGGTGAGTTCCCCGAGTGTGTGGGTGTGTGCTGCAGTGGCAGCATTCTGAGTCTAGGCCACGTGTGTGTGGATTGCTGCAGAAGCAGCGTGTGTGTGGTGTTGGGGGTTCGTCCCCGTGGTTGCTACGGTTCGTAGCGTGTTAGTGAAGCCTCACCAGATTTGGTGAGGGGTGGACGTAGGCGGACGGGTAGGTCCGGCCGAACCACCTAAAAATCTCCGTGTTCCTTGTGGTGTGCATGTGTGTTTGTCCATTTCTCCTATCTCCGTTCACATGTCAATTTAGAAATTTTTATTCACTGCATCATCATACATCGCTATGTTTGCTATCTATTTTTAGTGAAGGTTCAATTGATCCTTGCATAGGCTGTTCGTGTGAGATCAGAGAGTTCGATAGAACTTGCTTGTGTAGAACATAAATTTGCTTTTGTTACTATTCATGCTGGTAGTTTATTTTATTCTGCTGCATAAACTTTAAATCTGTTAATAATTTTTGGGGATAATTCAACCCCCCCTTCTTATATGTGCACTTATTTGGGCCAACAATGGTCAATATATGACTGACATAATTTTAAATACCCCTTTGCACCCTAATGTAGGGGATTTTACTTCTCTTCAACACACCTTTCGTTCACTTCATAAAAATTTGATTTTTAGGTAATGAGTGTTGACACCCGTTTTATACCGATAATTCGAGCCGTTTCTCTTACTCCCATTAGTTGAAGCCTCGAGTTGTTCATTGTTCATTGGGCCATTTTTTGTGGCATGTCTTGGGCTCGTTTTATGGGTCGTCTCCCTCCTTGGTGCAATCCATGGTGATTCGGGGCTTAATGGGCCTTGGCTTTGGTCAATTGAACGTATTTTACGAGAATCAAGTGCCTAAGGGCATGAACGGCTTAACCTCAGCCGTTCAGTAGATGGGCGGTTGCATATTGACCGTTCATACATTTTGGCTAATTTCTGGGGATTTTCTGAATAATCACCGACAGGCTTTTGTGCGGTGTGATTAGGACCGTTCAAGCTCATGGACGGGCCTATTCCAACCGCCTATATCTCAGAGTCCTACGCGCGCCCATTTTCTCAGATAATTATCCAAATGATTCGAATTATCACCGACAGGGTGAAACGGTCGGTTTAGTGCCGCCCTAATCTAAAACGGTCTCAATACAACCGTTCATATGTCCAGGGTCCAACGGCGGACGTTTCGATCTGTTCGAGCGATAATTGGGCTAATTATCTGATTTAATTCCATTTCCACCGACAGGTTGAACGGTCTGAACATAACCGTTCAAGTTGTGCGCGGTCTATCGTTAGACCGTTCATCCCTTCGATGGAGGGTTTTTAACAGATTTTTATCCTTTTATGCATGGTTTTATCCCTGATTTGTTTTAACGATTTCTCCGTGGATAATCAGCCATTTTTGATGCCGTTTCGACTGGATAAGAGATCATGATAATATCTATGATTTATCTTTTATAATCTCGACCTAAAAATATCTAAAAACCCCAATTTCGAGGCTGGCCTTCCAGGCTCTATAAATAGACCCTATGGCCGGACGTCGAAAGGGGGGGAGATTTTGGTCGACGGCGAAGCCCTGCCGCATTTTTGAGCGACCTAGCACCAAGGAGGGAGGCTCTCTACGTCCGCACGAGCCTCCGGTTCAGGGAGTAGCCCAGTTTTCGTAGTTCTTTCGTTCCGTAGCTTTCGCCGCTTTCCTTCATTGCATGCATCGTTTCTTCCCCACGTACCCTCTCCTTCTCATTATCATGCACACAACCACCCAGTTTTTTGTCGCCCTAGGGGTTTAAAACCCCCCAGGTATTCCCCTTTTCATTTGTTTATGCTTAATTCTTCTCGTTTGAACGCATACTACGTTATTTAGTTCTAATCTGGGTGTTTCTTCTGTGTCTTCACATTGTTTTGCAGGTCAGCACTTCGTCAGCACGAGGCCCATCCCCTCTGGCCGGCCGGAGAGGGTGGAGGTCGAACCCTTTTCAACTTGCTGCGTGAAGGTATTGAGCGGTTACTCTCTGGCCGTTCAACGGTACGTGCGGTGCATCAACGGCCGTTCTTCCTCGGAGCGCGGTCCCCATAGTGCCGTCCATCCCACTGCAGCAGTTCCTCCCGCGTCCTTCGCAGCGTCCCAGGGCGGTCTATCGTAAGACCGCTCAACGTCAGGCGGTCCTAAGGGAACCGTTCATCCCTCAGCGCTGCACTAAGGCGAGTGTCTCCCCACTTTCCAAGGTACGGCGTGTCTATCACGTACGGCATCTTGGTGGCGATCACGGTACTCTTCGTTGTTCCCTGTCTTCTTTTCTTTCTCTCACTCTCGTGGTTTGCCCGTCTCACGTTGTTCCACGCACTTGCTGCACTTTGACCCTTAGTGAAGGGAGAGAGAAGGAAAATATATGTCTACATCCCTTTTGTGGCGATCACGGTGGGACGCCTAATGCCCATCGTGCTTTTGAGTTGCTGACCCTTCTTAGTTGTTGTCCAGGTTTTCTTCTTGGAGTGATTTACAGGTTGGATGCGGTTTCTGTCCTCTGGCGTATACACGGTTCGTCCAGAGCCGCCTACCCAGACGCACGGTCGATACTCCACCGTCCATCCGCTGCCATCAGAGTCAGCTACCCCGACCTTTCCTGTCACAGACGGCGCCCTGGACGCCGTCCATCTGTTTGAGCGGCTTTCACATAGCCGTCCCGCTCCCAGGCACAGGTACGCTGTACTTTTCTGGGTGGCAGATACGCGGCTGTGACGCGGCGGTTCAAGTACGTGAGCGGTTGACTATCGGCCGTCTGTCTGGTATTTCCCTTGCTTTCTTCCCGTCAACTACGGCTGGATATTAACCGTCTGTGTACTTAGAGCGGTCAGAGGAGGACCGCACATCTCCTGTCACAGTGCATTTATTTCATCTTGGTTAGTTTTCGCATGATATATATTGCTCCTGGTGCTGTTCATTGACTCCCCCCTGCTCTCTTATTATCACTGCATCACCATGCTCTTTATTACTCATGTGTATACTTGCTCATTGATTGATAGCTGCTAGGCTAGTTTGTGCATGCACTCCGGTGCGCATAGGAGCATCGACATCTTCCCATATTAGTTGCATTCCTACCGAGGTAGGGTTTCCTCTCGTCTCCATATTCCTTGGAGCCGACTAGGGACCTTGCTGAGGACCTCCGTAAGCCCCCGTGAGCCGTGGATTCCCACACGGACGCCGGGCAGGTTGTACCGTATCCACCCTAGGCTAGGGTTGCATCCGCGAGTGAGAAGTCCCGATAGAGTCACACAGTTCCTCATTTCTCATCCCAATCAGGCACCTAGTGGTCGAGAGAATTTATATTTTCATTAATCCACTAAAGCTCAAACCCAAAGATATAAGGAACTGACGAGCATCATTTTAAGAACTTGATTGTATTACTGAGTGATTCTGCTCTCATCTCGCTCCATTGTATGCTTATTACTTGCCTGGTAGATCTGATTGATTAGTGTTGCTTGTTCTAGTCGTAGGTGTCTTGGTGTATGTGGGGTTGCCTTCTGCCCCCACGATCACCTCCTAGGGTTGACTCTTATTTCCATTCCTACTCCAACCCCTTGTTCGATTCTTCTTCTTCCATGTCGTCGTACGACTTCTCTTCGGCCCACGAGGACTCCCTTCCTCGTGGTCTCCTTGAGGACCCACCTAGGGTCACCCATTTGCAGGGAGGAGAGGGGACGGCCCCTTCACTCCCGACCACTCTTGGCGAGGGTCCCCGACCCTCTTTTTCAAACCCGCCCAATCAGAATTCAGCCAGTATGATCCTCGATATGATGGCCCAGTTGGACCCCACCCAACTCCATCTCATCAGACAAGCTCTGCAAGGGGGCGATGCCCCGGCCTCAATTCCGGCTCATGCCACGGCCAGTGTTGCCACTTCATCTCCTGTGGTCGGGACCACCTCTGTGGCTCCCATTGACCTTACTCCTGTCCGCCCTCAGACCCTTCGCTATCCCAATATAGAAATGGGCCAGGCTTCCACATCGGTCCATCAACAACTTGATAAAGGAAAATCCCCGATCCCCTCTGTTCCTTATCTCGAGCCGTACCCTACAATTTCTCCATCACCTCAGGCCCTCATAGCCCCGGCGGACTTCGCTAGGTTACAGTCAGGGGCGGCCCAGTTGGCTCATACGGATATGGGCCCTTCCTCAGCCCATTATCCCTCTTACGGGCCGCCTCCTTCGTCAGCTTATCCTTTGGCCGCCTATCCAGGTACTGCTCCTCTTGCTCCTTCTCCTCCTTCCCGGGAACGGGAAATTCTCGACAAATGGGCTGCTATGCAGCAACAAATTGATCTCCTCCACAAGCGGGTCGGCCCGCAATCTCTTGCCGATGTCCCTATCCCTAACTTCAGGGACATTCGTTTTCCCTCCCAGTCGGAGCTCCCCGTGTACCGTAAGTACGATGGGAATGGCAACCCGTTCATCCATGTCCGGGAGTTCTTATACGAATCGGCACAGTTCCAGCAAGACGATCGTTTGATGGCCTATTTGTTCCGTCGGTCTCTGGAAGGGATCGCTCTGGAATGGTTCTACACCTTGCCAATGGAGGAGGCCGAGAATTTCAAGACAGTCAAGGAGAGGTTCATACAGAGATTTCAGGATCGGGTTGGACCCGAATACTCTTTCACTGACCTAGTGGCGGAAAAGATGAAGCCGGAAGAAGACTTCGCAACCTATGCAGACCGCTGGAGGCAGATGGCCTCACGTGTGCCCGGGCAGATCCCGGAAGAGGAAAAAGTGAAGCTGTTAATTTCCAATGCTACACCAACTTTCAGAAATATTCTGGCAATGAATGATATCGCAAACATGCACCAGCTATACAGCAGAGCTAGGTTTATTCAAACCCAATTCAAGGACTCCCCCATCCATTCTTTATTCGAGGCCCAGAAGCCCAAAGCCACCAAAAGAACCCAAGGCCCCGTCACTGAGGGAGTACAAATTAATGAGCAAGTCCAGGCCGTTCAATTCCCCCAACAAGCCGCGCCACCCCGCTTCCCACCGCCTCAGCGCAACCCCCAGTATGCCGCTCCGCAAGTTCCCCAGCCCACCTTCCAAGTCCCGCAATACCCTCAACAAGCACCTCCGCCACCCCAACAGCCTCAGCGGCCCCCGCAGTACAATAATGTTCCTCCACCCACCGCCTATGGCTCTGCTCGACCAGCTCCAAAAAGGGCTCATTACCCTCCTCTTCCGGAGACCTTGCCAGATATCTTCTCTGCTCTAATGTATACTGGTGACCTTCAGTTGCCTCCTGAACGCCCGAACTGGAATCCGGCTGCCGACCAATCCCGATATTGTATATTCCATCGGCAACCCGGGCACACGATAGAGCGATGCTACCAGTTCAGAGACCTGGTGTATGATTTGCATGAGGGCCAGAGGATTGATTGGGCCCAGATGCACCAGCTGATTGAGGATATCAAGCAGAGGCAGAGACAGGCCAGGCCGCAGCAGGCGGCGCCCCAGCAACAGCAGCAGCAACAACCCCAGCAGCAACAGCAACCTCAACCGCAGCAGCAAGACCTCGGGATCCATCAAAATCCCATGCCAGTACATCAGCCCGCTCCTCAGCAACAACAGCCGCCGCCGGCACCGGCCCCAGCACAAGTGAATATGGTCCAGCGCCCAGCCCCCAACGCTGGGTGGACGTTTGATGATGAGACCCCCGCCCATCTCTTGGCCTTACACCACCACTACTCTCCCACACCTGCCATCCCCTCCATTCTTAGACCCGCCGTTCCGGCCGCCACACCACTCGTCACTTCCTCCGCGTCGCCTCTTAGGCCCGCTACATTCCCCTCTGCTCCGTCCGTCCTTTCACCACCACCCGCCATACCTCCCATCATTTCCCCTAAGCTTAACCCTTCACCCATTTCCCCTCCACCAGGGCCTACTAAACCCACTACAGTCATCCTCACCTCCGTTTCCACGCCATTCACCTACCCCACCAGGCCAAGCGGGGGTCCAGTCCAGGCCGTGCCAGCATCACAATGCGCCCTTCGGAGCGGGCGTCCCTTCCAAAGAATTTTTCCTTCTTCAGGTGCGTCTGCACCGAATCCTACAGTTTCCTCCCCTACAGTTGAGCCAGAAGAGATGGACCCTGTGCCAGGCACAAGATATGACTTATTGCAGCACTTAGACCGGATGCCGGCCAAAATCTCAGTGTTAGAGCTGATCAAGAGGTCGCCGCTCCATCAAGATGCCCTGAAGACCTTCCTGCAGAAAGTTATGGTGAGTGAAGATGTGGCAGTGGATAGCCTGCCCTCCGTCTTGGCCACAATCACAAAGGGGCCCTCTATTGCATTTGCTGAGTCAGAGCTAGCACCTCCTGAGGCACGGCAGATGCCGTTATGTATCACCATCTCTCTAAACAAAACAGCCGTAGAATCTGCCCTTGTGGACACAGGGGCGTCAATAAATGTCTGCCCATTGAGTACCCTTCGTGCTTGTAATATATCAGAGGACATGCTCAAGCCGACACCAACTACGATAGCCGCATATGATAACTCCAGACGTGCTTGTCACGGGGTGGTAACTGTGCAGGCCGAGCTAGGGCCCTTAGTGATGGATGTAGAATTTTATGTGTTGGACATAGACCCAATGTTCAAAGCCATTCTGGGTCGTCCATGGTTGAATAGTTTGAACGCCGTCCCCTCGACAGCCCACCAGTGTCTGAAGTTCCCATTCCAAGGGCGAGTAGTCAAGGTGAAAAGTGTTTCCACAGTTCAAAACGTTGACGCCATAGCGGCCAAGATTCTGCCCACACTGTGGCCGAGTAACAGGCCTGTTCTATCTGTCATGGACTTAAACTATTCGTGGGCATATGCGTCACGCAAGCCCACCGCTGCACCAATCAATGTGAAGGTTAAGCCCAAAATGAGAGACTCCAAAGGGTGGCACCTAATTCTAAAATTGGGCTATCAGCCAGGCCGAGGACTCGGCGCACAATTGCAGGGCCGAACCAACCCCGTTCCCAAGGGAAGGAAGATGGGCCGCCGGGGCCTCGGCTACCATGAATCCTCCATGTCGATGCTTGGGGACTCTGGGCCGTTGACCTGGGATTACCGGCAACATTTTGTGAAGGGTCCGTTGCAGCCCGGCACCTTGAAGACCTCGCCATCCAGCCTTGAAGAAAAGATAGACGAAGCTTGTGCTGTTGCCGATCGCCCCCATCACCGCAAGGGCTAGCCGGTGACTTGGAAGACCTTTCTGATTGCTTTACAAGGATGTTTTATGAAAAAGAGGGTGACCCAAAGAAGAAGGAGACGCAGCTGGTAAAGCGCCCTCCGATGCCATTGGCCCGCCAGGGGCCACGAAAGATGGGAAGCTCCGCCACTACTTATTCTATGTCCCCGTCCCGTCTCACTTCCTGGTTTCAACGGTTGGATTCTGTTCCCCGTTCCCCTCCACTCCTGGTCGACCCGTGTTTTGCGGAGAGACCCGAAATTCTATTTGTTCCATGTGCTTGCGGGCGCTGCCCGCCCATTGATCTATCAACTCTGTTCACTCCTCCTCCCCCAGGAGCTCAGCTCCATGAAATGTGGTTTAAGTCTTCTGATCCTTTCTTTGACTGTATCTTCCCAGAATTGTTCCCCATGCAGCTTCCTCCTCCTCCGTCTTCTTCCTCCTGCTGCGTGATCACCTCCGGCCTCCAAAAAAAATGCCAATTTCAAAACGGAGGTCTCCATGGAAGATTACGCTATGTTCTACCCAGATTCCCAGGGGCACGAGACCCCTGTTTCTTTTCCGGTAGATTTCTTCTCCCCTAGATTAGATATACAGTGTACAGAGTCTTCTAGGATGGTCGAGTCAGTCAGGGTAGAGTCTAGTTCGAGTTCTGTCAGCCCATCCACGTCTGCGGCACCCGCCGTAATGCGCCCTCCCAAAACCGTCCCCGATAGGTTTCTGCAAGATTTGGCTGGGAGATGTCATGCTCTGTTGAAGTGTCCGAAATTTGTGGAGACCGCGATTGTCCTGGAAGATGATGAGGGAATTGAGGAGGTATGGAGCAATGATGGATTAGGAGTATATGAAATTGTGAATGAGAAAGACCCAGCTGATGATGAGGAAGATGAAATGGATGACACTGCCGACCTATATGCCCAAGGCTTGAAGAAGTTCGACGAGCCTTCCGTAGCAGTGGATGAATCCACTAAGGAAATTAACCTCGGAACAGAAGAGGACCCCAGGCCCATACTTATTTCCGCCAATCTCCCTCCTCAAGTCGAAGAGGAACTTGTCAAAGTCTTGAGGGAGTACAGCGATTCTTTCGCCTGGTCCTACGAAGACATGCCGGGCCTTGACCCCGCCTTGGTCGAACACAGGCTGATTCTCAAACCAGGGGCAACGCCCGTTAAACAGAAAGCAAGGAGATTCCACCCACAAATGGCCTTGAGGATTAAGGAAGAAGTCGATAAATTGCATAAGGCCAGGTTCATTAGAGTTGTGCTGTACCCACAATGGGTGGCAAACATAGTCCCGGTAATGAAGAAGGATGGTAAAATTCGAATTTGTATTGACTTCAGGGACTTAAACAAGGCATGTCCGAAAGATGATTTTCCACTTCCTCACATCGATGTCTTGGTCGATAATACAGCTGGGTACGAAGCCCTCTCCTTCATGGATGGTTACTCGGGGTATAACCAAATCCTTCTGGCTCCGGAGGATCAAGAAAAGACCTCGTTCACCACACCTTGGGGCACATACTGCTACGTCGTTATGCCATTTGGGTTGAAAAATGCAGGTGCCACCTACCAAAGAGCGATGATGGCTATCTTCCACGATATGATGCACGTTTATTTAGAAGCTTATGTGGATGATATTTTAGTCAAATCGAGGTCACAAGAAGAGCACCCCGCCATTCTAGCCAAGGTGTTGCAAAGGGCTAGGGAATACAAGTTAAAGATGAATCCAAAGAAATGTGTGTTCGGAGTTGCATCAGGGAAATTGCTCGGGTTTATAGTTAGTAAAAGGGGGATTCAGATCGATCCAAACAAGGCAAAGGCCGTCATGGAAATGCCGCCGCCGAAGAACATCACTGAGCTTCGAGGTTTGATCGGGCGTTTGCAATTTATCAGGAGATTCATATCTCAGCATTCGCAAAGATGCCGCCCGTTTTATGAACTACTAAAGGCAGGCGCGAAATTTGAATGGAATGAACAATGTCAGAAGGCCTATGAGGAACTCAAGGTTTACCTCTCTAATCCCCCGGTTCTACAACCACCCGTCCCCGGGAAACCCCTGATCTTGTACATTTCTGTAATTGAGGACTCCCTAGGAGCTGTTTTGGCACAGGTAGACGATGAAGGAAGGGAAAGGGCGGCGTACTATCTCTCAAGGTTATTTAATCCCGCTGAATCCAAGTACACTGCTATGGAGAAAACCTGTGCAGCACTAGTGTGGGTAGCGCAGAAGCTTAAACACTATTTTCTTGCCCACGAGGTTAGGCTCATCTCTAGAATGGACCCCATTCGTTATCTGTTGGAAAAGCCGGTCCTTTCTAATCGGCTAGCTCGCTGGCAAAGCTTTCTTTCCCAGTTCGACATCACCTTCATCGTGCAGAAAGCAATCAAGGGATATGCTATTGCCGAGCACCTGGCTCATTCTCCTATCCCTCGCACTGATTCCATCCAGGATGAATTCCCCGATGAACACCTGGCAGTGATCACTCATCTTCCTTTCTGGTCTCTTCATTTCGACGGTGCCCTTAATTCCCAGGGCAGCGGAGTCGGCGCCGTCCTCCTTACTCCAGAAGGGGTAACCATCCCCGTGGCATATCAACTCTCATTTCCCGCCACCAACAATATAGCCGAGTATGAGGCTCTCCTTGCCGGTCTGAAGCACGCCTACATCTTGGGCGCGCGATACCTTAATATCATAGGAGACTCTCAGCTGGTGCTGCGGCAAGTTTTGGCGACTTACCGCACCCGCGACCCTAAGCTCAAACCCTACCAGGATTTGGTCACGCTCTTGGCCAGGCAATTCAGGAAACTCGTCTATATTCACACTCCTCGTTCTCAGAATATCTTGGCCGATGCCCTTGCATCGCTCGCCTCTTCCCTATCACTTCCCCTGAGTCGCGCCACTGAGACCATTGTGGTCCAAAGGCTAGATGTTCCTTCTCTTCAGGATCCCTGGTTCAACAATCTTAGAATGTCCGTAGAGAAGAAAATAGAAAGGGAGGAGACAAAAGAAGTTTCATTGACTGAGCTCGAGGAGATCATTGAAGAAGAAGAGCTGCCGTGGTTTTATGAGATAGAACAATACTGCAAGGATGGTACATTTCCGGAAACGGCCAATGCTGAGCAGCGAAGAGCCATTAGAAGAGTCGCCGCAAGATACACGATCATCGCAGGTGAATTGTATAGGCGGGCTCTGAATGGAGTTCTAATGAGATGCCTAGATGACGAAGAAGCTTGGAAAGTCGTGGAAGCAGCCCACTCCAGCGAGTGTGGAGGGCATGTGAACGGACAAGCGTTGGCAAAGAAGATTCTTAGGCAGGGCTATTACTGGCCAACCCTAGAAGAAGATTGCTCCACCTATGTCCGTAGGTGTCTTCAGTGCCAAATCCATGCCGACAAAATCCACGCTCCGGCCTCTTCTCTTCATCCTATTACGGCTCCCTGGCCATTTGCTATGTGGGCATTTGATATCATCGGACCCCTCGGTGATCCGAATTCTGCTGTTAAACAGAAATCCTTCATTCTGACGGCTACGGAGTACTTTACCAAGTGGGCTGAAGCTGAAGCTTATGCAGAAATCAAAGCCACCACAGTATGCCGCTTCATCATGAAGAACATTATCTCGCGGTTCGGGGTGCCAAGCGACATCGTCACCGACAACGGGCCTCAGTTCGTCTCACAAGAACTCCAGGACCTCTGTAAGAAATTCAATATAGTTTTGCATCATTCATCACCATACTACCCCCAAGGTAATGGCCAGGCTGAGGCCACGAATAAAACCCTTCTTAAAATTATCAAGAAAACATGTGAATCACATAAATTTGCTGATTGGGCCGACAAATTGATAGAAGCTCTATGGGCCTACCGCACCTCCGTCCGCACTCCCACAGGGCAGACTCCCTTTGCCCTCACCTATGGAATGGAAGCGGTGCTCCCGTATGAAATTCTGATCCCTTCCCTAAGGGTGCAGCTGGATAAGGAACTTAATCTTGACGAACGTCGAGAGGCGTTGCTAGTCCAACTGGAACTCTTAGACGAGAAGAGGTTGAATGCGGCCAATCATGTTTCAGTATATCAAAAGCGTGTCTCGCGATATTTTCAAAAGAAGGTCATTGAAAGGAAATTTCAAGTGGGTAATATGGTTTTGAAACGCAAATTCATCAGGTCAGCAGGCCCCAGGTCTAAGCTGCAACCCAACTGGGAAGGGCCCTTCGTAATCAAAGAAGCTTATCCGGGCAATGCGTATCGTCTAATTAACGCGGAGGGTGAAGAATTGCCGAACCCGTGGAATGGGCTGTATTTAAAACGTTTTTATCCTTAAAAATCAAAATCCAGCGAACGGCTCAATGGCAGGGAATACCCCACCGTATGGCAAAAGGAGGACCCAGGTCCAGCACTTCACACACTACACGGTCGCCCGTGGTTCGGTAGTCTCTCGTGCTGCCTGACACCGTTTCTCCTTGGCCATGCTCAGGATGGATGAAAATCCTTGTATTTCCTCTCTCTCGGCTGAGGATAGGGGCAAGTGGTGAATAAGGGGGAGAGAACTGACCTACACCCCCCAATGAAAAGAGGTCTCAAATAGGGGTAGTCCATTAAGACCTGACTCCGCAAAGCATGAAAAAAAAAAGAGAAAAGGGGAAACACAAGAAAGGAAAGGGCAAAAATCAAAAAATAAGGCCGAAAGCGCAAAGCTCGAAGCTCTCAAAAATTCCCCCGAAAGCATACAACTAGGCATGGCAAGAGTGGCAGTACAGTTTCCCCGCGGGATGTTATGAGCCCGGCCGTATGCATGCCTAAGGCGGATAAAGGTTCGATGACGGACGCAAAGCCCCAGCGCAACAGACCATATTCTTTAAAAAGGGGAGTGTCCCGGGAAAGAACTCAAGCCCTAAAAACCCTGATACCCATCGTCAGCCTCCCTACATGATCTTTTTTACTTTCCCAAGGAATGAATCCCACCCCGGGTATGGCCTCAGCAGAAGCACCGTCGAGCAAAGTTGACTCCGATCACGGGCGGTCCCCCTTCCTGCACGCGCTGAGCCTTGGAAGTCCATAGCAAGACGAGAAGGTCCCTGCTATTGAGACCCGAGCTGGTTTCAAAACCCAAAAAAAAAAAGCAAATATTTCAAAACCCAAAAAAAAATCGAATATTCCAAAAACCCAAAAAAATCGAATATTTCAAAACCCAAAAAAATCAAATATTTCAAAACCAAAAAAATCAAATATTTCAAAACCAAAAAAATCGAATATTCCAAAAAACCCAAAAAAATCGAATATTTCAAAACCCAAAAAAGATCGAGTATTTTCAAAATCCAACAAAAATCAAATATTCCAAAAAGAAAAAGACGCACATTCATATGCATTTCTCGCATTTTGGTATTCGCCTATTTAATAAGGCTCAACCCCTTGACCAAAAAATCAAGAAAGGGTCATCCCCTAACTTGCTATAGGCAGGGGGCTAAGCCTAAAATAGATTTAATCTGTTTCATGTTTGCATGTGTACAGGGGCAGGTTGGAAGGGCAGTTGGCTCGAGACCACGTGACTATTCAATCCTCGTTTTGGCCTATGCAATCACATCACATCACCATCACATCACAAAGCTCAAACTCAATCTCATCAAATCTTATTCATTTCATATGTCAAGCTGTCTGGATACAAAGTCTCATGCCATATCATCATAAAAACAAAAGGAAAATCACTCAGTCCGCCGCTGGGCATCCCCGCGAGGACGTATCTCTCTCAACTCCCTAAGGTAAGCCTGTCGCAGTCTCTGGAGCCTCCTCAACCTCTGCTGGTAGGGTACGCACCCTACTCACCTCCCACATAATCAGCGCACTCCTGACCGCCTGCTCGTCCTCCTCTGTCCCGATCCTCCGTGCCTGTAGCATGGGAAGGTGGGGTAGCGTAGGTAGCACCGTCCGGGGTAGTCCAATCTGCAGGTAGCATCTGTGTGGGCTGTACATCGCTAAGGTAGTGTCGCTCACGAGCCTCAAGTCCAAGCCGGCTCTCCTCGGTAGCATGATGGTGGTGTCGTGGAGGAAGTCCGGGCGCATCACAAACCTGTCCAAGGGAAGCCTGTTGATGTACGGGCGCCACTCGTCCCTGGTCTTCAGCTCAGCCGTCCTGCACTCAACCTGTGGAGAAAACCTGAAGGCACCTCCTATGAAGTAAAGGGGATGGCTCCCAAAGATCCGGCTGACTGAAGTGATATCCTCCCTCGGGGTGAACTTCATCCTAACTCCTATCCAGCACTCCAATAGGATCATCGAACCAAAGAGAGGACCTCCTAAGGCTGCTGAAGTAAGACCCTCATACAAATAAGCTAAGACGGCCTGAGAATGGAAAGTCCCCGCCAAAGGCCACTGATGGTGCTGAGTAAGGGATCTCCAGGACGTGGTCGGCTGAAGGGAAAAGGATGGCCCCGCAGAGGCAGATGGATGCAGCTTTGGCTATGGCTTCAACCCACCCACACTTATTCTTGCAATGCTCCACTACCCACTGGCTCAGGGGAAGGAGGTGAATGTGGCGAGGGCCTACAAAGGTACGAACATCCCCGCTATCAGGTATGAACCCCCTAGGATGAGTTTTGGATCTATAGGGGCAACGGTGTGGCATATCAAGTCTTCCTCACCCACCTTGGACCTAGGAAGCCCGAAATACGTCTCCACCTTCTCTAACAGGATAGTGGCCTCAAAAGATGGGAAGAAGAAAGTATGGGTCTGAGGGTGCCAATCTCCATCAGAGCAGAAATACTATGCCAATCTAAAGAAAGCTTAGGGTAGTTCTGACCTAGAACTAAGAGGGAGTGTAGGTGCCAGGATTTGAGGAGGTAAGTCACCCCGAGGGGCAATGCACGAACCATGGGAGCCACCCACTTTAAACTAGAAAAGCGTCTCGGGCCGGGGAGAAGCTGAGAAGAAGGAGAAGGCAAAGGGTGTAAGGAGATATAAGAGGAAGTTGAGAGATGAAAATCTGAACATATTCTGATCAAACTCACCTCTCTCATAGGGGTGGCGCTGAGATGTCGAGGAATCAAGCTTAGCCGTTGAATCGCTTCTCGCTCCTTTCTAGCCGGCTGCGGTCCTTCAAATGACGCACCCTCCGCAGGACTTCCATCAAAGGCCCTCTTCATGATGAGGTGACGAGAATCAAAGGTTTTAGGCCTCGGGAAAGGGAGGATGTGTGAGTTGAGAGTTCAGGCCTCCCTACTACTTATAGGGTTCATTAGGGAGCCTAAACCTCTTAGGATTAGGCCCAGATAAGTCTAGGACGGGTTTAGATAGGGTTGTGATAAGTGCAAAGCGCCTTACCCTCGGGCTGGGGACTATCCAGGGAGTCCCCTTTCGAGCAAATAGGATCTTAGCTTGGACGGTCTTACGATAGACCGTCCATATCATATACGGCCCATCATCAACCGTTCTTCTCCCTAAGGAAGCTCGAGCCCAGCGACTTGTGCGGCCCAAAATCTGCCGTTTAAATATTCTTACGGTTCATATTGAACCGTTCCAAATCAATTTAAGCGGTCTTTGGCAAACCGCTCTTCTCTTCGGATGGCTTTGGGAGAACCGCCCATTTACTCTGCCCCCAATCAGCCTACTGCCTCAGTCGGCGTGTGCGTCACTCATCTCACTCAGGTCGGCGTGTGCGTCACTCATCTCACTCAGGTCGGCGTGTGCGTCACTCATCTCACTCAGGTCGGCGTGAGCGTCACTCCTCTCACTCAAGTCGGCGTGTGCGTCACTCATCTCACTCAAGTCGGCGTGTGCATCACTCATCTCACTCAGGTCGGCGTGTGCGTCACTCATCTCACTCAAGTCGGCGTGTGCGCCACTCATCTCTCTCGGGCTAGGCACACTCCTCAAACTCATTTCATCCACTCATGCATGCATACATACATTCATCCACAAAGCAAGCGAGAAAAAAGAATAGGCACATCACTATCATGTCACACCATGTACAAAGACGGGCCCAGTACAACAAGTCAAGCAGCTCCCTCTCCCTGGCCCCCGTCGCTGTTCCCCTCACCCTCATGCCTCTTTGGAGGAGGCATCACTGAGGTCGCCTCGTCACGCTGACGTCGTCGGCGCCGCTCATCCTCCTCGTTCCTCCGCTGGCCGGAGGAACCTGTGAAGAAACTCCTCACAGAGCCGTGGGTGCCGTGGCTGCCGCTCGGAGTCCCGCTGCGCGATCGCCGGCTCATCTCTCTAAAAACCCACAACTCTCCGTTCAGCCCGGACATCTCAATCAGAGCACGATCCCGCTCCGCTCGAACTCGCACCAACTCCGCCGCATCCGCCCGGAGTCGCTCTAGCTCATGCCGAAGGAGTGCCATCTCCACCGTGCCCGCTGGCTGGCTCAGCGCAACCTCCTCCCGCACACGGGCTGCCTCCTCCCTAGCCGCTACTCGGCTCTGCTCCAACTCCGCCCGTAGGCGGGACAGCTCGGACGTCTGCATTCACACGTCATTGTCAGTTGGTCACATTTCATACATTTCATAAGCATAAATAAGCAAAGGGGAAGTTTAGAGTTGCGTACCCTCTCCACGAGTGCCACCTCGGCCGCCTTGGCCCGCTCTACCATCCGAGTGAAGTCCGCATCCCGCTCGGCTCGGTCTGCTGGAGTCTGGACGGAGGAGGAAGAAGGAGCGTCTGGTCCCGCCCTCTGAGCACCCTCGGCGCGCTGCATCCAAATACTCCAGGTCAGTCATAGGCATAATCATAATCATATAGAACTGCATAATTTAAAGAGTCTAAGGTTTAGAAAACTCACCAGTAGGGCCAGGGCCTGCCGGGCCTCGTCTCTCTCTCGGATGGTGGAGTGCAGGAGTCCCTGCAACTCTGCCACTCGTCCTGCAGGGTCGACCTACATTTAAAAGATTCATGTGTCAGTGCATCATTCATAAGGATAATAGACAAGGTTTAAGTTTAGAAGTCGTACCGGTCGGTGGGCGCCTCGGAACACCTGGTCCCGGTAGTGCCGAGCGTACGCAGTGTAGTACGCGCTGTCGCTCTCTGCCAGGGCAGTCACCACTCGCCCTCGCGCAGCCCAGTCGGCAACCTGCTCGGCGTTCCTCGCTGTCCAGTCGTACGCCTCGCGGAGTCCCCGGGTCGTCCTCGTCACCCGTTCCCCCGCCTTCTCAGGCGCAGGGAACCCTACGGCCGGCTGATGGACCCCGATGGTCCTCATCACCAACCTGAAGTACAGTGGCTCCACCACATTCATGCAGTGAAGCCACACGTCCCGGCCAGAGAAGGCCAAGGCCTCGGTCACCCACGGCTGGCCCTCCAGGCTCTCCTCCGTGTAAGGAGTCCACCGTACCTGTAAGGAATAGGAAACTGCATCAGCATCATTATCATCATATAAGAATAGCACGTAATTAAAGAGTCTAAGTCTAGAAGCATACCGAGGTGTACGGTAGAGTGTCCAAGTCATCCTGCAGCTCTCGGACCTGTCGTCTCAAGGCCATCATTTCCCGAGGTGCTGTCCACCTCCGTGCGATCGGCAGGAGCCCCGGCCGGGTCTCCTCGCCTCTGCCTAGCCCACGTAGGCGTACGTAGGCCCATACCTGCATCACAAGTCGTGTCAGCATTATAGCAAGCATATAGGGTTGCATGATTAAATTATAATTAAGTCTAGAGTAGAGAGTAGTACCTGGAGTAAGGGGGAGAAGCCCCCAAGCATCGTCCGACGCGCCGTCGAACTGAGAGTGTCAAAGAGGAAGGCGAGGACCGCCGCTCCCCAAGCATAGTCACCTACGTGCTCGAGCTCCTGGAGGAAAGGGAGGAAGCGACAGCTCATCACGTCCGCCCGAGTGGAGAAGAGAAGCCGCCCGAACATCAGCATCAGAAACCGTCTCAGCACTCTGTCCGCCTCAGGTCCCGGTCCCGCAGCAACCCTCGGTCTCGCCAGCCCCACGAGCCGCTCCAAGTGCTCCTCTGGTCGCTCCCCGACCGCAACTCCCGCTCGTCGTAGACCCAGGCTGTCCTGGAGAGCAGCCCGGGGAAGGAGGGTCGACTGCCTCTCGGGGCGCCGCAGCTGTAGGCCGAGCAGCTCCCGAGCCATCCCCCGGTAGTCAGGAAAAGTAGTCCCGCTGACCGGTGACCCGTGCACACGTAGGCCAGTAAGCCTGGCTACGTCCTCCAATGTAGGGACCATGTGCCCCCACGGGAAAAGGAACGTCCGACTCACTGGATCCCAGCGGTCGTGCAGGGCATAGAGCAGAGCTGCGTCAAAGCGACACACCTCAATACTCAGGAAGGGGGCGAACCCCATGGCAGTCAACCGCTCCCTCTGGAAGTCCGGCAGTGCCAGGTACACTGCACGGACCTGCAGCCAGGAGGTACGGGTCCTACGCTTCCCCTGCATTCATCCATCTCATTTATGTTAGTCATTTAGTGTCATATTTTGTTTCAGTTAAATAAATTCTCAAGGTCCAATTCTTGATTTGAAGAACGGCTGATCACGGACCGCTCAAAAGTTGAGCGGCCTCTCTCGAACCGTTATGTGTCTCAGGTTCCCGTTTTGAACGGGCTATCCCTAACCGTTCCCATCTTGGACGGATTACCCTGCACCGTCTGTTTTCCCGTCTTCCTAAGGAGTAACGGCCCACCTTTGGCCGTATGGATTGACGACGGTCCTGTGAGGACCGTATTGTTTTGCCTTGGTTGCATGTTTGAACGGGCCTATATGGTCCGTCTAGCATCTTGAACGGTGATAACTTCACCGTATTGGGGTTTTGGAGGCCCGTTGGCTGTGTGAGTTCGAACGGCGCTCCCTACGCCGTGTTTATTTGGGGCGGTCCTATGTGGACCGCATTGTGTTGCCGTGCGGTTTCTGTTGAACCGTTCTACCGTCATCGTCCCCGACGACGGTGAACGCCCCCAGCCGGCCGGGAAGGCCACCATGGCCCCCCTAACCGACTCCTAAGCACCTAGAACCCCCCTAAAAGGATTTCTAAACTAACATGCATTAATAAAAATTGAAAGAAAATGAGGTTTGGGGTGGAGAGGCCTACCTCGGGATCACGGGGCTTCTTGGCCGCCCCCGTGGGCGGTGGTCCTCCGGCGACCTCCTCCTCGCCGGCAGGAGCCTCTTCGTCGGCGGCAACGATGGCGAGCTCTTCCATCGTCACCCCAGGCGTCTCTCCCTCCTCCGGCGGTGGTGGCGGTTGCTCCGGCGGCGGCGAGCCCTCACCGGCGGCCGACGGCCTGGCCGCCTGATGCTTCGTCCGGGTCATCAAGGGAGCTTGGGAGAGATTGAGAGAGAGAGGGAGGTTGAGAAGAGAGAGCGAGGGAATGGGTGAATGAGGGCTTTTGCCCCTTCGTCCCTTCCACCGTCGGTTACGGTGGAGGGAGACGAGGGGGTTTCTTTTTTTCGAGGTTGCAGAGAAGAACGGTCTATCGTTAGACCGTGCATATGATGAACGGTCCATCTATAACCGTATGTAGCTCTTGACCGTTAATTTTAAGTCTGTTGGAATTCTAGGCCCGAGCGGTTCCGATAGAGCCGTCCCTGGTATAAACGGTGATGTACCAGCCGTTCGTCATTGGCAACCGGCCCTGTAAGATTTGTTCGAAGATCAGGTAAGAACGGCTAACATAGAGCCGTTTGGAATACTGCACGGTTGAGATACGACCATTTTTCTGGATGGTGTATATAGATCATGAATATTGAATGTTTTCTTTGGAAATACATCTCTTAACCATCTTATGCAGCATCACTTCAGCTTGTCTCGCCATTTCGTCTGCACAGGTAAGTCAGGTATGGCCTTCTATCCCTAAATCCCTTATTGCATTAATTATATGGTATTATATTATACCATTTCGAGAGCCGACAGGTTACCTACGTGTCCCAAGATCTGATGTTCCCCTTCAACAAAAACAATGATGATCCAGGCTCATGTACCTAACCTTCGGATAGGCCGTTAAGTTGGGATGTCACGAGGAGCATGGTTCTATCCGCACGTTGTGGTTGCGGAGGGTATCTTGACTCTGATGTTCCCAGCTCAGCAATACTACTCTCGAATATTTTATATTTTAATCTTTCTTCGCATTCGTTTTAACGATTTCTTTTACTTTAGCCCAGCATGCATCATACGCATCCTTTTGAGCTTTCATGCCCCATAGTCTGCTTAAGAAATGTCCCAACGAGCGATGATCGGCTGTGTGTTCAAATGCTCGAGTAAGATGAACTAATTCCACTCTGAATTCGAAGGTTTTCTTTGGTCAATTCGTTTGGTCCGGTTGATTAAAAGGTCTCTGTCTGGAGCTTTAACGTTTTTTCTTTTGTGGCCCCCTCATTGGACCGCAGGATTGTGTCCCCCATGAGGCTGGTCTTGTCGGTTTGTTTCATTTAGTTTAGTCCCTCCAGATTAGTGTCGCCTTTTGATCAATTACTCTTGACGCTCGGTTCAAGGTTTTCTGAAAGATTCTTATCGCTTGTTGGTAGAAACGGGTGTCGTTTTACCTTAACGCCCGCTTTTCTGGTCCACTCCGCTGCATTTCCGCTCCTCCTCCATGTTCCATGTCACCTCCGCTTCACCTCCGCTCGCTCCCCTGCAAAGAGGGCGTTAAGGAGGGGCATCTGTTGACACCCGTTTTATACCGATAATTCGAGCCGTTTCTCTTACTCCCATTAGTTGATGCCTCGAGTTGTTCATCGTTCATTGGGCCATTTTTTGTGGCATGTCTTGGGCTCGTTTTATGGGTCGTCTCCCTCCTTGGTGCAATCTGTGGTGATTCAGGGCTTAATGGGCCTTGGCTTTGGTCAATTGAACGTATTTTACGAGAATCAAGTGCCTAAGGGCATGAACGGCTTAACCTCAGCCGTTCAGCCGATGGGCGGTTGCATATTGACCGTTCATACATTTTGGCTAATTTCTGAGGATTTTCTGAATAATCACCGACAGGCTTTTGTGCGGTGTGATTAGGACCGTTCAAGCTCATGGACGGGCCTATTCCAACCGCCTATATCTCAGAGTCCTATGCGCGCCCATTTTCTCAGATAATTATCCAAATGATTCGAATTATCACCGACAGGGTGAAACGGTCGGTTTAGTGCCGCCCTAATCTAAAACGGTCTCAATACAACCGTTCATATGTCCAGGGTCCAACGGCGGACGTTTCGGTCTATTCGAGCGATAATTGGGCTAATTATCTGATTTAATTCTATTTCCACCGACAGGTTGAACGGTCTGAACATAACCGTTCAAGTTGTGCGCGGTCTATCGTTAGACCGTTCATCCCTTCGATGGAGGGTTTTTAACAGATTTTTATCCTTTTATGCATGGTTTTATCCCTGATTTGTTTTAACGATTTCTGCGTGGATAATCAGCCATTTTGATGCCGTTTCGACTGGATAAGAGATCATGATAATATCTATGATTTATCTTTTATAATCTCAACCTAAAAATATCTAAAAACCCCAATTTCGAGGCTGGCCTTCCAGGCTCTATAAATAGACCCTATGGCCGGACGTTGAAAGGGGGGGAGATTTTGGTCGACGGCGAAGCCCTGCCACATTTTTGAGCGACCTAGCACCAAGGAGGGAGGCTCTCTACGTCCGCACGAGCCTCCGGTTCAGGGAGTAGCCCAGTTTTCGTAGTTCTTTCGTTCCGTAGCTTTCGCCGCTTTCCTTCATTGCATGCATCGTTTCTTCCCCACGTACCCCCTCCTTCTCATTATCATGCACACAACCACCCAGTTTTTTGTCGCCCTAGGGGTTTAAAACCTCCCAGGTATTCCCCTTTTCATTTGTTTATGCTTAATTCTTCTCGTTTGAGCGCATACTACGTTATTTAGTTCTAATCTGGGTGCTTCTTCTGTGTCTTCACATTATTTTGCAGGTCAGCACTTCGTCAGCATGAGGCCCATCCCCTCTGGCCGGCCGGAGAGGGTGGAGGTCGAACCCTTTTCAACTTGCTGCGTGAAGGTATTGAGCGGTTACTCTCTGGCCGTTCAACGGTACGTGCGGAGCATCAACGGCCGTTCTTCCTTGGAGCGCGGTCCCCATAGTGACGTCCATCCCATTGCAGCAGTTCCTCCCGCGTCCTTCGCAGCGTCCCAGGGCGGTCTATCGTAAGACCGCTCAACGTCAGGCGGTCCTAAGGTAACCGTTCATCCCTCAGCGCTGCACTAAGGCGAGTGTCTCCCCACTTTCCAAGGTACTACGTGTCTATCACGTACGGCATCTTGGTGGCGATCACGGTACTCTTCGTTGTTCCCTGTCTTCTTTTCTTTCTCTCACTCTCGTGGTTTGCCCGTCTCACGTTGTTCCACGCACTTGCTGCACTTTGACCCTTAGTGAAGGGAGAGAGAAGGAAAATATATGTCTACAATGAGGCCCCCCTTATGTTGGGGATTAATCAAAGGTTTTCTCTTCTTCGAGGAGATGTAATTAACGCCATGAACTTTATGGCATGGCGAGTCTCAGTCCTGACCCGATACCCACCATCCTCTGATTAGTCAGATAGAGCGCACCACAGGCTTCGGACCACCCCCGTCTCGAAGTCTGAACAAATTGTCAATATGTGACTGGTATGCCCTTGCACTTAATAAATCGATAAAAGATAAAATGATATTATGAGATAAAAAGTGTGTCCACAAGCCCACTCTCACATATTCCAGATATCTTATCCTGCGGCTTGGCCATTCTGGCCAAAGTCCGCTTTCATATACTTCAGATTTCCTGGCTTTCGGCCTAGCCATCACGGTCGAAGCCCACTTTCCTATATTCAAGATATCTTACCGCTCGGCTTAGCCATCGCGGCCAAAGCCCGCTTCCACATATTCAAGACCTCCTATCCTTCGGCTTAGCCATGTTTGCTAAAGCCCGCTTTGATATATTTAACCTATGTTATCTGTCGGCTCAGCTATTTTGGCTAAAGCCTGCTCTCATACATTTCAGGTATCCTATTCTTCGGCTTAGCCGTCTCGGCCAAAGCCCGCTA
Source organism: Amorphophallus konjac (assembly GCA_022559845.1). NCBI lineage: Eukaryota > Viridiplantae > Streptophyta > Magnoliopsida > Alismatales > Araceae > Amorphophallus > Amorphophallus konjac. Next base: position 13,950,017 of record CM040117.1, on the reverse strand, counting down.
TCGGGACCAATCCATTCGTCCCACCGTGATAACCAATACAACTGAATGGCTTAGACCCTCGGTCGAAGCCTGCTCCCCAATTTTGGCTTTTACAGCCTGCTCTCTTAATAGCCATTGGCTCTTACAGCCCGTTCCCCCAATATTCTTTGGGTTATACACTATATTTTGGTTGCCAGAGCCTTCTCCCCCAATTTTGGCTTTTACAGCCAGCTCTCCCAATATCTGTCGGCTTCCGCAGCCCGCTCTCCCACTGTCTTTATGGCTCTTGCAGCCTGCTCTCTCGATGTAGCTATACAAAACCCGCTTTCCCAATATTTGAAAAATATAAAATATGTTCAAAGATATCCAATTTTTTTCAACCATTGGCATCCAGGCCAATAGCTATTCAAAGATGTTCTAAGTCATCCAAATATATTCTGCCTTTGCATCATGACCTTCCGTCTAGGCCAAGTTGTTCGGCATCATGACTTTTATCTAAGCCGATGTATATTCTGCCTTGGCATCATGACCTTCTGTCTAGGCCAAGTTGTTCAATGTCATGACTTTTGTCTAAGCCGACGTATATTTTGCCTTAGCATCATGACCTTCCATCAAGGCCAAGTTGTTCGACGTCATGACTTTTGTCTAAGCCAACATATATTCTACCTTGGCATCATGACTTTTCATCTAGGCCAAGTTGTTTAGTGTCATGACTTTTGTCTAAGCCGATGTATATTCTACCTTGGCGTCATGACACACCATCTAAGCCAAGTCGTTCGGCCTCACAACCTTCTGTCTAAGCCGAGAACTATGCTACCTTGGCATCATGACTTTTCGTCTAGGCCAAGTTGTTCGGCATCACGACATCTCGTGTAAGCTGATAAATGTCCTGCGTTGGACCTAGATCTTCGGCCTTTGCAGCCAGCTCTCCCGCTATCCTTGGGCTTTTACAACCCGCTCTCCAACTATCCTTGGGCTTTCACAGCCTGCTCTCCAGCTATCCTTTAGGCTTACACAGCCCGCTCTCCCTCTATCCTTGGGCTTGCCCAGCCTGCTCTCCCGCTATCTTGGGGCTTACACAGCCTGCTCTCCAGCTATCCTTTAAGCTTGCACAGCCTGCTCTCCCGCTATCCTTGGGCTTACACAGACTGCTCTCCAGCTATCATTTGGCTTTGCAAAGCCTTCTCTCACATCATCATTTGGCTCTTGTAGCCGGATCTCCCGATTTCGGCCTAGACTTTCGATCAAAGCTCGCTCTCCTGATGTCAGCTTAGACTTTCCGCCCGAGCCCGCTCTCCCAATTTAGAATGACCCTCCTTCGGTTAACACCAACCCCCTTGGTCCCGTTGAGATTCATTTCAACACATAAACCCTTTCTTCCTTGCTTCGGCACTAATCTTATACTCACAAATAATATATAGATATAGTATACGTATATGATAACGATCTATGTATATGCAAAAAAAAAAATGGAGACGCGTGCTCTTGATTTTGAATGTTTGCTCGCTCTGCTTGCATGCTTGTCTATCATATATTTAATACCCTTCCTTCGAATTTCCTAGGACCATGCTTCCTTGCTAAATAATGCTGCCACGATTTTGTGTATATATGTGCCCCGGCATATCCTAAGGGGGAAAACCAATTTTAGGTTGGTGCATGCATCGAGGGGAAAGAGTCATAGCTGTGCTGTTGGCGTAACTCACAAAATACACCCGAGACAAACTCCCACACTTCGCACACAATATGATGCGGGACAGGACACAAATGGGCTAGGACCTATGACCAACTTGAAGTGCGGCCAGCACTGGCACGCTAAAGGTAAGCCGGGTGACTGACCTCCGTGGCGTTCCTTCGGGTGGAGGCGTCTCACAACAAGAAACTCTCTAGCCCAACGATCGTCCTTGTGAGGGAAGCATGGGATCGCAGCAGTTAAAGAACCACTGTCGCCTAGGGTGATCCAGTTCGGTCTCGGCGCTCGACTGGGGCTATGGAACAGGTGCTCACAACTCTCAACCTCGGTGATTCGTAACTGGCTAGGGGCCCTACTCGCACAAGAACGGCATATATGAAAGCATACTAAATAAGCAAATGCTGGGAAAAGGAACATCACACGTACCTCCATGACTAGCATGTGGGGAAGAAATCTCGGCCGAGTCTGACAACCCCGATACATAGCAAAGAATAATAGTACAACTCAAATAATAATGCCCACTGCTCACAGGGAGATAATAGGCTACAAACACTAAAATCGGGGATACAGGAGCACAGGCTGACGGGTAACACTCGATGGAGACGAGGAGGCGAGTCACTGCTTGCCGGAGGAGACGGTTGACCACCAGTCGGTTCTGGCTGCCTTGGCCAGCTTGCGCAGTCAACTTGCAGGGTGTGATACGGCTTGATCCGGAGTCAGAACGGGGTGCCGTCTATTGGAGTACGTAGTGGACACGCTGAAGAATGACCTGACCGAGCGGCACATCCGGATTTGCTCCTGTCTAGGCGTGGTGGCATCTGCAAGGCAGATCTAGTTTTACACTTGTAGAACTACACAACAGAACGAGAAAATTAGGAAACAGGCGTTGCGGTGTGCGAACGCAGCACCGCTTGCTGGGGAACACCGAGGATGCCTGGAGGAATCTCTTGACCAAAGGGCTTGGTCAGATCAGGAGGGTGGAAGATGTGGGATATCCCACAAGGTGCTGCAGGTTCTGGGTCAGATCTGCACATGTCGGCCTGCACAGTCTCACAAAACTTGTTTCTACGCTCAGCATAGGAATCAGAATGGCACGGGATCGGTGGCGTCGCGGAGAAGGCAAAAAGTTATATGATCTCACCAGACCTCAGGCCCAAAGGCGCTGAGGAGAGACTTGGGAGAATTTCATAAGAAGGATAAGGAGATCTACCTCGTAGGGACAGGCAACAACGCGCGGCTTCATGGAAACAATTGTTGCGGGAGTTCCCAAACTCTGATCAGGGCGAAACCAGCACTGTAACGGTCGTGACTTGCAGAAGCATCCTTGGTAAAATCATTAGGTCCGGATCCAATCAGGAAGGCATCATGATCGATTCTGAAACTAGGGGCGAGTCGAACACCGACTAGATCCCGTCGCAAGACCTAGGGTTCTTGAGCATCACACCCAATGAGGAAGAAGAGAATCTCTCTCTCAACAATTTTCTCTCAATAATTCTTCATTATTCCTAAAATTTGTTCACAAGAGATTATATATAGGGGAGGGGAAACTAGGGGCTAAAAACCCAAATCTAACAAGGGAGAGGAGGGGAGGTGGCTTCAAGGGTGGAAGGGGATGGCTTCCTCCCTTGAGTCAAGGAGGGAGGCGCGCTCCCTCCCATGGATGGGGCCGCCCCCCTTCCTTGAATCAAGGAAGGGATTCCACCCTCCATGTTTGACTTATTCCAAGCCTAGTAACCTCTAGCCCATTAATCCCCTACTATTAATGGTCCAGTAAATAGAAACAGCTAACTAATTGTCTACACAGGGACTAAAAAAAAGCCCATCAAGGCCTAAAAGCATGAAATAAAGATAAATAGCTCGATCTAAGCATCCATGTCCTCCCTGAGCCAAAGGGTCACCTGTGTGCTCCTCGTACCCCGGCGTGTGCTGCGGTGTGTGTCCTCACCAAAATATGCTCAATGATCTCTAACCATAGGGATACTCAATGTTCTTCCTGGCACTTCATGGATGTTCGAATTCCTACACTCACATGAATGGTAATCGTGAAGAAAAAGTTGTCTACCCCCTTCAAAAAAAATGATAAAAAATGAATGATCAAGAAGCGAAATGTGAATCCAAGTAGCCGAGAATCCCCACTGAAACAAATGAGGAGACTCACGCGAAAATGATGTAGCAAATTTCACAATAAAATAACAATAAGGATGAATCATAATAGTCGAGAATCTTAATTGAGACACATTAGGAAACTCGCACCGAACGGTGAAGTCCAGATTTCAAATAAACAAGGGGGCTGTGTGAAGATATCAAAAGTCGAGAACCTAAATTGTGAATGAAGGAGGTAAAGTAATCCTTTAGTGTTACTTAGAACGTCCACATATCTCTATGTTTAAGGTTCACTGCTCATGTACCTACACCTTCACACCATGGAGAAGTTGCCTCGGGTGTAGATTATGATTTCACTCATGTTAAGCAGATTCAGAAGCCGTTGAACCACATAAAGAATTGGCGTCCAGTGCGGACGTCTCGAATTCTAAGAACTCACGTCCACGCATAGAGACACTAATTAATTAACGCCTTCCCGAAGAGGCGCCAATCCATCGATTAAAATTGAACTGAAAATCAGAAGAAACTAGAATTATCGTCCGCGCGGAGAGATGCCAATTGTTCTAGACTAAAGAATTGGGGTCCATCTAAACGGATGTGAATTCCCAAAAAGCTAAGAAAGAAAGAAAGAGGAAAAGATAAACAATGAACTGTAACAATAAAACACTATTGATACGATAATCATATAAAAATCCATAAAAATGCCCTCCTTAATAATTCAACGGTGTATTGTCTGAGGTACTTCTCCATCGACCCTTGGTGCCGGGAATATCAATGATGCCTATGCAAGTCACGCCTGGACCTCGAGGTCCATCCCCATTATGGTCACAGCCGAACTTTGCACCGGGCCAATTACCCACTGAATTTGAACCATTTTGACCGGAATTTCATTGAATGTCTCCATTTCTTCAGATATTAAACTTGCCATACCCCGGCATACATATGTTCTGACATTACACATGTCCTCGCGATGTTTTCGATCCAGACGTCTGTCTGAATATGGAATGGCCAATGTATGGCCGACATGATTTCAAATACTATCTTGCACCCTAATGCAGGGGATTTAAATGCTCTTTAACATATCTTTCGCTCACTTCATGAAAATTGATTTTTAGGCCATGAGGCGCCTTATCTTGGCGATTAATCAAAGGCTTTCCCCTCTCCGAGGGGATGTGTGGATGCACTTTTCGACACGCTCTATGTGTTTGTTTGTTTGCTTATTTATCTATTGAGTTTATTTGGTCTATTAAGTGCGTGGACGTGTCAGTCACAAAGTGATAATTTATTGTGCACTTGTCCTGACCGACCAGGCGAATGTGAGTGTCGTGTTGGGACCAAAACCCACTGTACCATAAAAGTCACGACGTTAATTACATCTCCCTGGAGGAGAGAAAACTCTTGATTAAACGCCAAGAATAAGGGCCCTACGGTCGAAAGAATTATATTAATGCAAATAAGATAATGAGAAGCTTGAATCGTGCTAAAAGCCCGTATTGGGGGTACAAATATTCAAATTATGTTGGTCACTCATAGACCATTTAATGTTCGGATAAGAGTCCGTATTGAAAGCATGCCGGAAATGGAAATACACCCGTACAAATGTCTGTCGGGAGATGGCAATTTTGATAAGAAGGTGGGATTAGATCTCGGTGGCAAGGGAGTGATCTCGGTGAGATATTGGCCCAAAATAAGGTCGAGCGACGACCATGGCTGGGATGACCCCTGGGGGTCGAAGCCCAGCCTACGAAGGCATCGTTGATATTCCCTTATCCAAGGTCCAAAGGAGATGAGATCTTCTGAAATGTTCATCAAGGCATGCATGTTTGTATTTTTTTTTTACCTTACTAGTTTAATTCTACGTATGTGTAGATTTTATTCCACTTGCATCTCATTTGTCATTTTTTGATTAAGTGTCCAAGGCTTCTTCTTCTTTCATTTATTAGACTTCCCCTTTTTTTTGGAACACGAAGGAGTTCGGTCAATCGGAGAAGGGAGTTCGGTCGATCGAAGCTCCCAGCAGCAAGGGGAATGGCTGGCGGGGTCGACACGAGGAACTTGGAGTCGACGCAACCCACGGTTGGAAAGGAAGGGGAGGTCGACGCAGGAGGGCTTGAGGTCAACGCGGGCAGCAATTGGCTTGAAGGGAGGTTGACGCAAGAAGGCCTGAGGTCGACACAGGCAGTAGCTGGTTCAAAGAGAGGTCGACGCAAGGAGGCTTGGGGTCGATGTTGGCAGCAATCAGATAGAATGGGGAGCATGCATGTATGAAGCTTGTTTCATTCCCAAGCCAAATGTAACAATTACACACGTGAGTTCAAGCATGCATAAGGCTTAGTTGGGTTTATGTATTAATTCACGGTACGAGGCGGAGTGCCCTACTCACGCATAGTGGAGGCTTTCATCCGGGCGTGACCCGACCTTCCGCATGTCACCATTTCATATACCACGGGGTCATGGCACACAAGCACAAAGGAAATGCAATGCAGTGATGAAATGCATACAAAGGGGTTTCTTTTATTCATGGAATGCACGTGGAGGGGGTTTTACTTGGTTCTCTTTTATTTATGTAGATTATGTTCATAGTTATATTCGGCAGTCCGTCATGATGATGTTCATCTCAATTCTTCATGTATTCCACAGTTCTCTCATCTCAATTGGGGTGCTTTGTTGTTATTTATTCTATTTGTATGTTGCTTCCTTTTGTCTTTTAAAATGTGTTATCTTGGCAAAAATTCGGCAGCACCTCCCCTGGACCCAGGTGCCGGGGGGGGGGGGGATAAAGCGGGTACGCATCCACAAGGAGTGACGTGCCCCAAAAGTAGAGGTGCGCGCAAAAGCGGCAGCACCTAGAGAAAGCCCATGAACCAGCGGACGAAAGGCACCGATCAGTGGTTAAGACATCGGGCAGGGAGGAGGACTCCACCGGATCAAGAACAAGGTGGCAAAGCCCATCGGATGGAAAGTGGAAGGGGCCACCGGATCACAACGGTGGCAACGCCAGTGGATCACAAAGGTGGAAAGGGCCACCGGATCAAGAGGTGAGAAGGCCACCGGATGGGGAAAGGCCTGGGAGCCACCAGATCACTTGGGCGGGGAGGTCACCAGATCAGGTCGCGATGGGAGCCACTAGATCTGAGGCCAGGGTGGTGTGTCACTGGATGGGGAAGGGTTAGCCCACCGGATAGCCATGGGGGGTGGGGCTTAGCACAGATTAATAAAGTCCACAGAAAAGAAGTAATGGGGATTTCTGAAGCAGGCAACGCCCAGACTCCCACAGAGCGAAGGGAGGGGTGGCAGCAAGATGTGGCTAGGAAACGGGAAGGAGGTTCATCCAGATGAAATCTAAAGAAAGATGAAAAAGGGATGAAGATCAACATGGGTGAGGTGCTGAGTGCCATGACGACCCAGGGACCTTACCCATTTGCTTTGAGAAGGCCCTTATACGTTCAGAGGAAGTAGGGAAAAGCCAGAAGTTTTGATAAAGAGAAAGAGAGAGGCTAAAAACATAGAAAGACAAAAGGGACCAAATATAGCTTCGTTCATTCATCACAAGTGTGAAAACAAGGTTTACAATGCCCTTGATGCAGGGTGAGCAAGAAGGGGGAAAAACCAAAGAAATGATGAGAGACAGAAAATGCAATGGGGAGGGGGGATGGAGCATGAGCTCCTCCCCCTCCAGAATTTCTCCCCTCTACTCTCTCTCTCCCTTGTTGTGCCCCTTGTGCCTTAATGATGTTGTGTTGTTTTGATGATAGCAAACACTACAATATACATAGTCTGTACATTGCATCTGTCGGGACTATACATTGCTTCAATGCATGTTTCATCCTTCAGTATACATAGTCTGTACATTGCATCTGTCGGGACTATACATCGCTGCATGCTATTACATGTCAAGTCTGAACAACCCACGTCACTTCACTTGACCAAGTCAGTGCAAGCACTGTTCATCCATTAGCTCAGTTTGCAGCTAAGTTTGTACAGCCCGTGTTCTTCATGCATATACATAGTTAGTGCATCTCTTTGCATCGTTGTGCTTTACGCATACACCAAGTCAGTGCAGAATTTCATTTTGGGTAGAAAAGAGTCAGTACACACTTGGCGTGTGTAAGGCTGAACTCGGTACAAAGGGCTCTTAATGCATTCACGTAGTCGGAGCAACCCTTGTAGCTGCATGCAACCTAGTCGATGCATCCTTAGTTGTTGCACGTAACTAAGTCGGAGCAAGTGTCAACCATGCGAGAGTTGAGTCGATGCAACTCCTGTTGCTACATGCGATTAAGTCCGTGCATTTGTGCATCTTTCACAACAAAGTCTGTACACTCGTCAGTAGAAAGTCTGTACATCATCTTGTCGCTTGCACATAAGTCTATACATTCTTCGGTGGCATGCCTGAGCATTCCTCTTCAATGTGCATACTTTTCTATATGCACACTGCATTACATACCATCAAGTCTGTACATGCTTAGTTCAAATCTCGAACTAACTCGATGCATCTTTTTCTTTTCCTTCAGATTGATTCAAACTGAGAATAAGTCCAACCTGACAGGACTTCTGTTCGAGGAATCTAAGAAGGGCACGTGATCCGAGGATGGAAGTCTAACCCTGATCGTGACACATGGAACCATTGTTCTGAGATACCGCCACGTGGACTAAGGCCTCTGGGCGGGAATCATGGAAAGCACACGCCCTACCTCCACTGCTCTATAAATAAGAGGCTTCTTCCTGAGGAGCATATGATCGAAAGCATTCTAAGAAAGAAGAAGAGACAGACAGAGCCTTCACGATCCAAGAGAAAAGAGAAGAGAGAAGAAGAGAAAGAGAAGAAAGAGAGAAGAAGAGAAGGAGAGAGTTGAGAGAGAGGAGTTTGAGAGATTTACTTTGAAAGTTTGTTCCTCAGTCTCTCGGTTCACATACTAGAGCTGAGATTGCTCATTGTGAGCTACATTCCCTTTGGGGATTTCTTGTTTTTCATTTGTTTCTATCTTGCTTTCTGAAACCTTGTTTTCAAGCTGTGTGTCAACAGAGCAAGCTGTGATACTCAGCGGGCAGAGGAGGATTCCTCTGGACGGGTGAAGCTGTAAGTCCCCAGCGGTTTGCAGAGGAAGATTCCTCTGGACGGCATAAGCTGTAATGTCCAGCTATCTGTAGGGTTGTGACCCCGAAGCTGTGGATCAACGAAGCTGTGTATCAGCGATTGAAGCCACATTCCGATTTGGAGTGTGGGGTGGACGTAGATCTCGGGTTTGAGATTGAACCACCTTAAAATTTCCTGTCTACTGTGCATCTGTCTTGCGAATTATTGTGCATCTTGGTTATCTCTTCCATCCGCAGTAGATGCATGTTTAAGATCGTTTAAGTTCAGATCTGCTAGAGTTGGCTTTCTGTGATCGCCTTCGCTTATCTTTCTGCCGTCCAGCAGTAATTTGTTTTACTTTCGCACTTGAAACTGCTGCAGTCGATTTTATTGGGTGACTGATCTATTCACCCCCCTCTAGATCGTTCATAGACTCTCATCAGTTGGTATCAGAGCCTAACTCTTTTTTCAAGGACTAACATCTTAAAGAGGAACGGCCATGAACGCTAAGGGAATGACAGCAGAGGGACATTCAACCTCCAAGCCTCTGTACTTCGACGGCTCTAACTACGCCTACTGGAAGAACAGAATGCATGTCTTTCTGAGGGCGAAAGACTACGAGATCTGGAGGGTAGTGAGCAAGGGACCGTTCGAACTGCACGAGAATGAAGAGGTTTGGACGAGAGAGGAAATTAGAAAGTCTACTTTGAACTGGAGTGCCGTCAACTCTATTCAGTGCACACTTCATCCCACGGAATTCTCTAGAGTTTCATCGTGCAAAATCGCCAAGGAGATGTGGGACACACTGGAGGTTATCTACGAAGGGACATCACAGGTGAGAGAGACCAAGGCGAATATGTTGGTCTTTGAATATGAAGCATTCCGGATGAAACCTGGTGAGACCATGACTGAGATGTATGCTCGTCTGACGATCATAACTAACGGTCTGAGGAATTTTGGAAAGAGCTATTCTGACTACGAGATTGTAAGGAAGATCTTGCGGTCTCTGACTCCTGTCTGGCACACAAAGGTGACAGTGATCGAGGAGTCAAGAGATCTTCAGACGATGAAAGTTGACGAGTTAATAGGTTCTCTAATGGTATATGAGATGAACCTTCCCAAAATTGAGGAGCTCGAGAATAAGAAGAAACCAATCGCGCTGAAGGCTAGTTCAAACAGAACAAGCAGATCCAACCATAGTGAATCATCAAGTGAGCAGAGCAATCTATCTGGGTCAGAAATCGATGGAGACCAACTTGCTATGTTGACCAGAGAGTTCAGGCGATTCTTGAGAAAGGAAGGCAGAAATTTCGGTCGAAGACAATTCAGCGGCCGGCGACATAACAGGTATAGGTCTAACCCTGCGAAGAAACCTGATACTAATGTTTGCTATCACTGCAAGAAGGCCGGACATATGAAGGCAGATTGTCCAGAGCTCCAGAAGCAGAAGGAGAAACTAAGGAAGAAAGGTGGAAAAGGAAAAGCCATGATTAGTACTTGGAGCGATGAGGACGAGGGCACACTGAGCACCACCTCAGAGGGCGAGGATGAAGAAAAGCCTGTCTACCTGATGGCCAAAAGTGACAAAGAAAAAGATGGAGACTCCGATGAGGTATCCTCCCTCTTTGAGCACTATACAATTTCTGATTGGGAGGATGCCTACGGAGACTTGCTAGATAAAGTGGATGATATTAGAAAGGAGAACATACATTTGAAGAAGAAAGTAAACTCACTTATGAATGATAAAACCATGTCTGATAAAATTTTCTGTCTGCAATCAGAAAATGATAGTTTAAAATTTTCATGTGCTGAATCTGATGATTTGAAGCATGCTTTAATAGATTCTAGAAAGGAAAATGAATGGTTAAAGAATGTTATTGATGATTTGAAGCTGAGAGTTCAAATGTTTGAAAATGAAGCAAAAATTTCAAATGAGAAATATGAAGCTATTTTGTGTGTGAATTCTGAATTAAAGAAAATAGTTGAAAATTTATTGAAAGAAAATGTTGATAAAAGGAAAATAATAGAAAATATGACCCAAGGCACAGATAATCTTAATGCTCTATTAGGGTCAAAGGTGAATTTCAGAAAAGAAGGTATTGGATTCAACTCAACTGCCACGAAAAGCCTTGCCATGAAAACCATATCATTTGTGACAGAGAAAAAGAAGGGACCTCTCATAAAAATGGTAAGTGAAAATTCTGTTGCTAAACATGTTAATCCGAAAATGTTCAGTGCCAAGGACAAGTGTAAACAGAAGGTTGGTGAGTCTAGCAGATCCTGCCCTTCACCCAAAAGTAAGTCTCAGGTTCGGGATCAGCCTCCAAGCAAATCTAAACCCCAAGGCAGGGCCACCAAGTCTCCACCACCATCACCTGTTCAGAAGAATACCCAACATAAACCTGTACAGATGTCTAGTGGGTCAAAAATGCAAGGGAGATCTAATGCTGCTTGGGGCCAGAACAGCCATACTTACCAGCCCAAGGTACATACCTATTACACTTATCCTCAGAAACATGTACAACCATTCTATAGATCTAGATGGAATCAAGTCCAAGGGAGGTCTAGATATCAACCTTTTCCCACTCACTGGCATAAACCTCAATTTGCTAGCTGGGTTGGTCAGCCTAGGACTACTGCGGGCCGCAATTATCTGAGGACCTATTGGCCTGGGCACTGGCACAGAAATAATCATAATTATAATGAAGATATTGCTAGAACACAACAAAAACCAAAGCAGCAGAAGAAGAAGGTTCAATCAGTTGGTGCTGAGAAAAAGAAAAATGATGAAAAGAATGTTAGAAATTCCACTAAGACAACCATGTTTAGACAAATGTGGATTCCTAAACAATTGATGTCTTGCTTAAACTGTTCTGTTTCTATCTTGGAGCCCAAACAGTTTTGGGTTCCAAAATTCTCTACCTGATTGTAATTGCAGGTATGCCTGGCAGCCAGGAGCAATATGTGATATCTTGATAGTGGCTGCTCCATGCATATGATAGGAGACAAGGCCAAATTTTGCATGTTGACTGAGAAGAATGGAGGTCTTGTCACCTTTGGAGGAAATACAAAGGGTAAAATCAACGGGTCAGGTAAGGTAGGTAAGTGTACTATCTGTTGCATTGAAGAAGTAATGTTGGTTGATGGTCTTGCATATAACTTACTTAGTATCAGCCAGCTCTGTGATAAAGGACACAAGGTAGTATTTGATTCTCATTATTGCAAAATCTTTGAACCTGATTCCGATGTAGTTAAATTCTCAGGAAAAAGGGTGAATAACATCTATTTGGTAGATTTAGATGATTTAGCTCATTCTAATCTTTGCCTCACTGCAAATAAAGATGATTTAGCATTTTTGTGGCATCGTAGATTAGGCCATGCCAGCTATACTGTTTTGCATAAATTGAATAAACATAGCATGGTTAGAGGACTCCCTGAAATTTCTTTCAAGAAGGAAAATAAGGTGTGTGGTGCTTGTACACAGTCCAAGCAGACTAGAAAGTCATTTAAATCAAGAACTGAAAACATGTCCCTTAAAACTTATGAGCTGATACATATGGACTTATTTGGACCCATACGATCAGTCAGCTTGTCAGGGAGGAGATATGGATATGTACTAGTTGATGACTTCTCTAGGTATACTTGGGTCTTTTTCCTTACAAATAAAAATTATGCATTCATAGAATTTCAGGAGTTCTATTTGAAAATAAAACAGAAAAATGAAAATTTAATTGAAAATATTTTATCTGATCATGGAGGTGAGTTTAAGAATTCACAATTTGATGAATTTTGCAGGGTCAATGGGATTACTCATCGGTTCTCCTCACCAAGGACACCAAAGTAAAATGGAGTGGTGGAGAGGAGGAACCAGACTCTTGTGGAGATGGCCCGAACACTCCTAGTTGAAGGTGGCCTACCAAGAAAATTTTGGGCAGAAGCAGTTAATACTGCATGTCATGTAATAAATAGAGCCATGGTATGGCCGTTCACTCAGAAAACACCCTATGAAATCATCAAGGGTAAGAAACCTTCAATTGCTCACTTTAAAGTTTTTGGATGTAAATGTTTTATCCATGTTAATGATAAAAGAGATCTTGATAAGTTTGAACCTAAAAGTGATCTGGGCTTGTTCCTAGGATATTCTGAAACCACTAGAGCATATAGGGTGTACAACTCAAATTCTAAAACTGTTGAAGAATCTCCACACGTAGTCTTTGATGAGTCCCTGACTAAATGTGACAATGGTCTGTGCAGGAAAGAAGATGATGGAGAAATATTGAATGAAAGACAATCGGCAGACCAATCAGATCAAGAAGAAGAGCTAGAAGAAAATAATGCAGAAGAGCCTGCTGTTCAGGGGGAGGTAAATGAAGATCAAGGTAACCAAGTTATCAATATCAAATTTTTAAGAGATCATCCTGTAAGTAATGTCAATGGTAACCTAAATGAACCCCCTAGGACTAGAGGCTACTTTAGAGCTCAGCATGAATTAAATACATATGCATTGGTTTCTCATGTAGAACCCAAGTCCATTGACAATGCCTTAAAGGATGTGCATTGGATCAATGCCATGCACGAGGAGCTTAATCAGTTTGACAGGAACAAGGTGTGGCACCTAGTCCCACCTCCTGATCATGAGACTGTCATTGGAACTAAATGGGTTTTTAGAAATAAATCTGATGAGCTAGGTAATGTAGTAAAGAATAAAGCCAGACTTGTTGCTCAGGGGTACAACCAGGAATTCGGAATTGATTTTGAAGAGTCATTTGCCTCTGTAGCCAGGATAGAAGCTATCAGAATTTTGCCAGCTTATGCATGCTCCCTTGGAATAACTCTCCAGCAGATGGACGTAAAATCTGCATTTCTCAATGGGGAAATTAAGGAGAATGTCTATGTCCATCAACCTCCTGGCTTTGAATGCTCAGATTTCCCTTCTTATGTATATAAGTTGAATAAAGCTCTCTATGGTTTGAAACAAGCTCCTAGAGCTTGGTATGACAGGGTCAGCAAATTCCTTACCGAGAAGAAGTTCTCGAGAGGTGAGATTGACCAAACGTTATTTACAAAGGTAAGTCACCCTGGCATACTTATTGTTCAGATTTATGTGGATGACATTATTTTTGGTTCAACTAACCCAAAGATGTGTAAGGAATTTTCTGACTTAATGACACAAGAGTTTGAAATGAGCTCAATAGGTGAGCTGAAACTCTTTCTTGGATTGCAGGTGACTCAAACCAAAGATGGAACCTTTATCACCCAGTCCAAATACATTAGGGACCTCTTGAAGAAATACAAGCTCGAAAACCTCAAGGACATTGCAGCTCCAATGGGTACCTCCACAAGTCTTGATGAAGATACAAAAGGTAACCCAGTGGATCAAAAGTAATATAGAGGTATGATCGGATCCCTTTTGTACCTCACTGCATCTAGGCCTGATATACAATTTGCAGTGTGTTTATGTGCTAGATTTCAAGCTAGTCTTAAGGAGTCTCATTTCAGTGCAGTGAAAAGGATCTTTAGGTATTTGTCAGGCACCCAAGAACTTGGTCTTTGGTACCCTGCTAGGTGTGAGTTAGAGCTTATAGCTTACACTGATGTAGACTATGCTGGGTGTTGGATAGATAGGAAGAGCACTAGTGGATATTGCCAATTCCTAGGTGGTTGCCTAGTATCTTGGGCCTCTAAAAAGTAACACACTGTAGCACTCTCCACTGCAGAGGCAGAATATATTGCTGCAGGGAATTGTGCTGCCCAGTTACTATGGATTAAACATCAGCTCTCAGATTATCAGATAAATCTGGGATGCATTCCTCTTCTATGTGATAACAATAGTGCCATCTGTCTTACTAAAAATCATGTTCACCACTCTAGGACTAAGCACATTGAGATTAAACATCATTTTCTTAGAGATGCTGTGAGCAAAAGTGAAATTGAATTAGTCTTCGTTGAAACTGAAAAATAAGTTGCTGATATTTTTACAAAACCTCTTGGAAATGAAAGATTTAGATATCTAAGAAGAGAACTGGGGCTTTGTAAATTTCAGTAGGAAAATGACTAATTTTTCCCTTGAAATGCCTTTTAGAGTGCTTGAAATAATTGGGTTTGCCTGTTCTTGAACCTGTGAATAAGATTGTTTGATGTTAGAATAATCACGTGTGGACTGAGTACATAAGTTGCTGCACATTTTGCACATATTATCTCTGAAGTCGATGCATAGTTGGGCATATAGTCGATGGATGGTTGTGCATGTAGTCAATCAATTACCTTGTATAGACTTTATGTCGAAGCATGCTCTACACATAGTTGATGCACGTTTTCACCGGGGTGCATAAGCTTTCAGCATGGAGTTACATCTTTATACCATAGTTGATGCACGTTACCAGTGTTTTAACAGCATAAAGGTCGATGCATCTTGCATATGGTCAGAGTCGGTACATCTTTATACCATCTGCATACAGAGTCAGTACAACTTGAGTTGATGCATAGTGATGTCTGGGGGAGTGCTGTTGAGTCTAATATTTGTTCAACTTCTCCTATCCTTTCTTCTTTTGTGCAAATCTGTTTGAGCTGCTTCTAAGCATCATTATCAACTCTTATCAATTGGTATCATTATCTCTTAGTATCACTCTGTTTGGATAACAATCTTGCTATTGGTTCATTATAATAAGCTGCAGTTATTGCAACTCTCTCTTTATAAGAATCATGGTTGATTCTTGGATGAGTTGAAGGTTTAACCTTAATAGATTGGTGAGTTCAGATAATGTCCATCAGAAAATAAGGTGTTTGGAATTGTTTATAGCTCTTAATTTTCTTTCGCATGGTTAGAATAGAAAAGTCTTCACTGTACCTAAACCTAACAGACTTAGTGAAGTCAAGAAGCAGGAGACTAGAGTATGTATTGTCCTTAAACAGTCACTCTAAAATCTCAAAAGGGCAGCAGAAATAAAATCATGAAAGAAAAAGAAATGAATAGTGGCAGAGTAATGACTGAATTACACTGAGAAACTAAGGCCTCCATCAAAGAAATGGAGAATACATTAAGCCATGAAGTGATTCAGATTAACTCTGTATCCTTGATAAAATCTACACGGATAGTTTCACTAAGTAACTAGGGGTACTGGCCTCTGATCAAGGTGTACCCTTAACATCAAAGGTGCAAACTATCTTTGTAAATTCTGACATGCAATAGATCTAGTAGTTTATGCCTAGTAACTCGGGGTACCTGCCTCTGATCAAGGTGTACACCTAATGTCAATAGTATAAATGCCACTGATCTGTTCACAAAGTTCAAAATCAGAAAAATCAAAAGTGCAAAGGGAACTACTGTAACCCTTAGATAACAAATGTCATTGAGTATCAACTGTTTAACTTCAATACAAATTCAAGTGCCTTTCTTGATATTCACTATTTTTGACATCAGTAGGGTACTGTCCTGACTCACTTTATTATGACTATGTGCTTTAGGTTCATTGCTATAAACAGAGTCTATAGCCCTATTTCCGGAAGTCAGTTGCTTTACTCCACTTTCTATAACTGTTAAATCATAGATTTCATCAGGCACCCACATTGTTAACTCTTATATCCCAAGGGTTGATTTTTAACTTGTTCATTTTCTGAACCATTGCATGGAATGTTATCATATTCATTCTCCCTGGCTTCCTTATCTCTTATCTTCCTCCTTTTTGCTGACGTCAAAGGGAGAGACTTATTGTTTCTCGTCAAAAGGGGGAGACTTGTGTAATTTTCAGGGGGAGCATTCTATAGATGCATTAGTCCACATATGCATTGTCCACTAGTGTGGTGTTGCCATCATCAAAAAGGGGGAGATTGTTGTGCCACTTGTGCCTTGATGATCTTGTGCTGTTTTGATGATAGCAAACACTACAATATACATAGTCTGTACATTGCATCTGTCGGGACTATACATCGCTTCAATGCATGTTTCATCCTTCAGTATACATAGTCTGTACATTGCATCTGTCGGGACTATACATCGATGAATGCTATTACAATGTCAAGTCTGTACAACCCACGTCGCTTCACTTGACCAAGTCAGTGCAAGCACTGTTCATCCATTAGCTCAGTTTGCAGCTAAGTCTGTACAGCCCGCGTTCTTCATGCATATACATAGTTAGTGCATCTCTTTGCATCGTTGTGCTTTACGCATACACCAAGTCAGTGCAGAATTTCATTTTGGGTAGAAAAGAGTCAGTACACACTTGGCGTGTGCAAGGCTGAACTTGGTACAAAGGGCTCTTAATGCATTCATGTAGTCGGAGCAACCCTTGTAGCTGCATGCAACCTAGTCGATGCATCCTTAGTTGTTGCACGTAACTAAGTTAGAGCAAGTGTCAACCATGCAAGAGTTGAGTCGATGCAACTCCTATTGCTACATGCGATTAAGTCCGTGCATTTGTGCATCTTTCACAACAAAGTCTGTACACTCGTCAGTAGAAAGTCTGTACATCGTCTTGTCGCTTGCACACAAGTCTATACATTCTTCGGTGGCATGCCTGAGCATTCCTCTTCAATGTGTATACTTTTCTATATGCACACTGCATTACATACCATCAAGTCTGTACATGCTTAGTTCAAATCTCGAACTAACTCGATGCATCTTTTTCTTTTCCTTCAGATTGATTCAAACTGAGAATAAGTCCAACCTGACAGGACTTTTGTTCGAGGAATCTAAGAAGGGCACGTGATCCGAGGATGGAAGTCTAACCCTGATCGTGACACGTGGAACCATTGTGCTGAGATACCGCCACGTGGACTAAGGCCTCTGGGCGGGAATCATGGAAAGCACACACCCTACCTCCACTGCTCTATAAATAAGAGGCTTCTTCCTGAGGAGCATATGATCGAAAGCATTCTGAGAAAGAAGAATAGGCAGACAGAGCCTGCATGATCCAAGAGAAAAGAGCAGAGAGAAGAAGAGAAAGAGAAGAAAGAGAGAAGAAGAGAAGGAGAGAGTTGAGAGAGAGGAGTCTGAGAGATTTACTTTGAAAGTTTGTTCCTCAGTCTCTCGGTTCAGATACCAGAGCTGAGATTGCTCATTGTGAGCTACATTCCCTTTGGAGATTTCTTGTTTTTCATTTGTTTCTATCTTGCTTTCTGAAACCTTGTTTTCAAGCTGTGTGTCAGCAGAGCAAGCTGTGATGCTCAGCGGGCAGAGGAGGATTCCTCTGGATGGGTGAAGCTATAAGTCCCCAGCGGTTTACAGAGGAGGATTCCTCTTGATGGCATAAGCTGTAATGCCCAGCTGTCTGTAGGGTTGTGACCCCGAAGCTGTGGATCAGAGAAGCTGTGTATCAGCGGTTGAAGCCACATTCCGGTTTGGAGTGTGGGGTGGACGTAGATCTCAGGTTTGAGATCGAACCACCTTAAAATTTCCTATCTACTGTGCGTCTGTCTTGCGAATTGTTGTGCATCTTGGTTATCTCTTCCATCCGCAGTAGATGCATGTTTAGGATCGTTTAAGTTTAGATCTGCTAGAGTTGGCATTCTGTGATCGCCTTCGCTTATCTTTCTGCCGTCCAGCAGTAATTTGTTTTACTTCCGCACTTGAAACTGCTACAGTCGATTTTATTGAGTGACTGATCTATTCATCCCCCTCTAGATCGTTCATAGACTCTCATCATCTCTCACTCTTTTTCTCGTCTACCGGGATCTCTTCTCCTCTTCTTACCTTCACCTCTTCTCTTCTGCTCACAGCAGGCCTCCTCTTCCTCTCTTCTTCCCTGAGTGTCTTCTTCTCTTCGTAGTGCCTCCCCGTATCTCTTTGTTCTGTGATTTATTTATATGGAAGTGCTACCACGTTGGCGGTAAGAGGGTCAACGGGGGAAGCTTCTCCCATTTCTTTCCCTTCTACGTCTACTGTCGTATCCCTACTTCCCTGCTTGGGAGGAGCAGGAGGTTGGCAATGCCATGGGTCGTTCGAGGCTTGCACGAAAGAGGCAAAGATCGATGCCAGTGCCGCTACACGCTAGAGGTCGGAGGGCAGGGACCCTTGGTCCCTGGTAATGTCCAATGGTCTTGCGAAAAGGCAATCCTGCCATATCCGTCAAAGCGGACTGGCACCACCGGATGAGGAAACCCACCACGCCACGAGATGAAGAAGGGGAAATGAGCCACCGACTCATTGGGCTTGCCGGGCCACCGGATCACCTTGAGTGGACACCACTAGACCAATGCTTTGGTAGGGCCACCGGATCACCTTGAGTGGACACCACTGGACCAATGCTTTGGTAGGGCCACCAGATGGGACTGGGGTAGTGCCACCGGATCAAGTGGCCTGAGGGCCACTAGATCAGGGCGAGGCAGACTTCACCTGTTCAGGTGGTGGGCGGAGCAACCAGTTCGATGGAATGGCAAGGCCACCGTATCAAGACTTGGGGGTGCCACAGGATCGCATGGTTTGGGCCGCCACCAGATCAGTGGGAGTAGGGCGCCACCAGATCACTGGGCGTAGGGTGCCACCGGATTAGCCCTAGAGGGGGTGTCACTCCACCAGTTCAAGTCTTTGGACGCAGCCGGATCGGGGCTCAAATGGGCCACCGGATCGCACACCAAAGGGGTCAAAACCCCACCGGTTCAAGTGTCTTTAGGGGCTTGAATGCCACCAGTTTTTCTGGGCACTTGTCTTTAACGTTTCCAAGTCTCAAACTATTCTTCTTCGTGATCCAAGGTTTAATTCACCCTTCAGAGTGTAGTTCGCCAGTGCGTACTTCGTTACTCGCAGTTGCTGATCTTCTTCAGGGACTCAGGGACCCTAAGCCTCCCGGTATATTCTTCGTTGTCGCAAGCCCGAAGGTGACCCCACGGCGGCGTGTAAGTTTAGGGGCATCTTTTAACCCCCCAATTCTTTATCATGTAATGCCCCCGGGCGAGTGTAAGGTATTGCCGAGCGGTGAAATCATTCGGAGCCCAAACATAGAGTCTCTGTGGAGTCTTCTTTCCCAATGGTTGGGTCAAACAGACCTCATCGCCCAGCATCCTTGGGATGCATGTATTTCATCATTTGGTGTAGACCTGGGAAGTCTGTGTGTGTGAAATTTTACACGTCCACAAATGCCCCTCACCCGCGGATAGCATAGGCGAAGGATGAGACAAGTGGTGCACGCTGGTGCACTTGCCCCTATTTATTGCCACTGGGGCTTTGGGATAAGAGACCGGCAAAGTCGAGGAAGCGACGACGATCTCGGTTTAGTTTTGAGATAGATGTATGTATATATATATATATATATATATATATATATATATATATATATATATATATATATATATATGTGTGTGTGTGTGTGTGTGTGTGTGTGTATATATATATATGTATATTATTCTTTCTCTCCCCCTTTTTTTAACCTCTTTTTTTTAGCTTCTCTCGCTCTATTTACCTTATTCATTCTCTCGCTCTATTTACCTTTTTCCTTCTTTTTTTATTTTTTATTTGTTTTCTTTGTTCGACAGGCCTGAGACCCTTATAAAAGGAATGGGGGGTGACGGTTCACTCCTCGAATTTCAAACACCCCCCTTCCTCTCTTCACCCTGCTTCCGTTTGCTACCGGCCGCCGTCACCCTTGACTGCCGTTCACTGCTGTTTGCTGCCACTCTTGTGGATGTCGAAAAATGTCGATGAGGATCATACGACATGCACGTCTTGACACTCGAGAGCAAGCCGAAGATGGAAACACCGAATAAACCTCATGCCTCGCCCGATCAGGATGAGAACTCGCTTAGTGGTCCGCTACCCGTTAAGGAAGCCCCCCCAGGCGGAAGATACGGCTACAACTCTCCGACCGGCCATGTCGAGAGCTGAATCAAAGAAAAGTCAGGAACTCCGGCACAGTCTCAGCATTCACCGAAAGTCACACAAAGTCCGGGACCGAGCCCCAAAGGCTACAAACGGAATATTATGGAGGCCATACATTGCAACTAGAACATTCCGGGAATGCCAACATTCGAATAAATGGCTACGACTTTGAAAAGAATCCATTTGATGCTTAAAATGGCGCGGAAGGGCTCTAAACCGGCGCGCCCCTTCAACATCCTAATCTAGCGCCCCTAAAATCGACGCCCCCCATTTCCCATTTGCCCTTGCTGTTGCCTTAATATGGCGCGCTACCTTTGCTTGGCATACCCGGCGCGCCCCTTGCAAAGCTCTAATCCGGCGCGTACAACCCCGCGCCGTTTTACCTCCGAGGCGTCCCATCCTACATCTGATCCCCTATTTTCGGGTGTAAACAGAAGGAACTTACCTGAAGTGGGTGAGCAACCTGCTCCTGACCGACGTGCAACCGCCTGAGCCCCTCCAGCTCCCAGGAATGGAGGGCTTCGAGCTCCGCACCGAACGTCGCTTCTCCCTCGGTCACCGTCGGCCAATCCCGTGGAAGCAACTCCCCTACTCTATTGCCTCCCCTACCCGCAGGCCACTCAAGATCTTCGAGCAGAAGATGGTGAAGAAGAAAAGAAGGGAGGACCGCTCCCACACTTACTCTTATAAAAAGAGAGGCACACTCCACCGGAGGAGGAGAGACGAGTTCATTCGGCTGAGAGGCTGGTTCACTCGGTTGAAGGCTGGCTGAGAGAAGAGAGGAAGGAGTCCCCGTCCCCCTGCGCCGGCAAGGTGAAGAAGAAGAGAGAGTGTGTGAGAGAAGAAAGGTGAGTTCGGAGGGGGAAGCTTGTGCTCTTTCCCCCTCCCCCACTGATGTATTTTTCTCTTTTCTCCGATGTATTTTCCCTCCCTCTGGGGTAGATCCCCTTTTGTATTTAACCTCCCTTCCTTCGTGGATGAACAAAAAGAAAGAAAGGCTTTTGCACTACATGTTATTGTTTTTGTTTGTTAGCCTCTGCCTTCCCTCTCTCATCTCCTGCTCATCCAGGGTCCTTGAAGCCTTCCTCTCCATGGTATGGCCTTCTAAGGAACCCGTCGAAGGGATGCACACTCATAGCCTCTTATGGCGTACATCCGTCCCGCTTACGAGATCATCACACGTGAGCTGCTGGAGCTCTTGAAGGCTAGTCCTCGAGCCTCCACAAGCGCTTACGGGTTAACGGAGGCCTCACTCCGAGTTTTGAGGTTCACCCCAGAGCAATCTGTTTGGTGTTCCTCCTTTTTTCTCTGGCAAGACCTTAGTCCGGGGGAGATGCTGCCCAAATTTTGCCAGACGAAGAACACATAAGAACAGACGAACAAGTTAAGCTCTCTGGGAGTAAGAGCAGCGTATGTTTGAAGCCCCTGAATCAACCTGAATCTCTGAGTTCCTGCAAAATAAACCCTTCAAGTAAAACATCCAAATACACATACTCGTTCACCTCAACAAATGATCAGAAGCACTCTATTGATTTAAAGTGTCAACCGAATAAACAATCCATCCATTTGATCAATCTACAGGTTGAAGAAACGAGAAATGAATCAAAGAGAATGAAAGAAAACTCATAATAGCTATCCCGGCGCGCTCCTTAATCCTCCGCGGGCTAATCCGGCACGCTACCCCCCGCGCCGGAATAGCATTACACTCAAAACCATCTTCAAACTCCTGAAATGAATAGTGTGCCCCCTTTAGCCTCAATCCGGTGCGCCCTCCTGTTCTTGGCTAATCCGGCGCCCCCCCCCCTTGTAATACCATAACCGGCGCCCCCCCCCCCTTTGTAATACCCACACCGGCGTGTCCCTCTTCTCTCTTGGCACCTCCCTTAGCCGGCGTGCTTGAAAAGAAAAGAATAATTAATCAAAATAAAAGGCTCTAAGCTAATGGATAAAACAAATGAAAGGAATATGAAGCCAATAATCAAAAGTTTCCTCCCCGCTATAATCAAAATTTTGTTCCGGGGGCTCCGCTCCCGGAAACCCCCGTAAGGGGCGCTGCCCCCTTGATCCCCGCGACCTGACCGGGCTGATCGAACCCCGCGACCTGACCGCGCAGGTCAATCCGCGTGCGAGGGCACACGTTGGTGAGTTCGGGTTTCACATTTAACAACTTGCTTCCCCGGACTGTGCATGAAGAGAAAAGCAATGATGCCCCGTGGTATCGGGCGTGGACCTCAGAATCCCCGACATGGTCATGATCCGTGCACCTCTTGGGCCGATAGTCCATCAGCTTGACCCACTTCTTCTGGGATCCGATCCCGCATCCGCATTAAACTTGCCGTACCTACGGCAGACATCCATACGGTTTTATCGTCGTCTTCGACGCTACTAATGCAGACTTCCGTCCGAACACGAAATGGTCCGTGAGTGACCAACATATACATATCTATGAACATTTTACGCCCCAACGCGGGTTTGTTTAAACGTGACCCGAGATCTTTGTTCTCGCTTTATTACCATGAATTTCAGGCCGTAGGGCCCTTATTCCCAACAATCAATCAAGGGTGTTCCTCCGTATGGGGGATGTAAATAACGCCGTGGCCTTTACGGCACGGTGGATTTTGGTCCCGACATGAACTACACAATCGTCTGATTAGTCAGATCGAGCGCACAATAAATCGTCACCTAGGTGACTGGCATGCCCATGCACTTAATAAACCCAATAAATGAATAACCAACGATCTTTAATAAAAGTGTGTCCACAAGTCTGGCACGCCCGGTGGGACCGAAATCACCCTTCATCTCTTTGCCAAGACTAAGGGCCCTACGGCCCCTTTCTTGTAATACTAATTGTATGGTTTGCAAATGCAGAGTTGCATTTTGGACACCAGGATGGCCCCCACGTTCGGTCAACAGGCCGTCGAGAGCCATGTTCGGAACGGCTACTTGGCCGTCCCCCTCAGCTTTGGGAGCTTCCCTCCCGTGGTAGGCTTCCCCAACTTTCCCGGGGTTGCCTTCATGAACCTGTTGGACGTGGAAGCGTCTGACGGGACTGAAAGCAACGCTCCCATCCAGGGCGCCGCCAAAGCTGCTGCCGGCCGATCAGTGGCTGAGACTTCCAAGACCGTCTTGACCAGGACGCTGAGCTGCAACGTGCACCATGTGCAGCAAACTGCCGACACATCTCGCCAGGGGTCTGCCTCTCACCAGAGGAGGCTCCGGAGGAGCCACGCCACGACATCACCCCGAGGCCGGTTCTCCAGCACCGACAGCTCTGCTGTCATCGAGACTGTCCGGGTGCATCTTACCGGGCAACGTTTCGAGGTGATCCCGGATCGCATTGTACCCGATGTACCAGTGCGCAACTCTTTTCAGGCACTGGAGAAGATGAAGGGTAGGATGACGCCCACCATTCTGACCCCAGCGCCGCAGCATCAGTCGGCCTCCAGGCCCACCAAAGCTAACCAAGTTTGGGTTCCCAAGGGGGCCCGGTTCACCTCACCAGCCCGGGCAGGGCCCAGCACCTTCTGCCCGGCAAGGGCACAACAAGGAGATCGGGTCAGGACATCGGCCCCCGTCTGCCAGTCGGCATTAACTACACCAGCCCCACCGGAGAACATCCACCGTCGACACTACCGACATCACTATCAGGCTGCCCGTGTGGAGCATGCAACCCACATGCCCGTTGCTGCCAACAGGGCGACATCACTAGCTTCTCCTCCAGATCAAGACTGGGAAGGAGTGGAGCAAGCCATGAGGAACTAATTGCGGGGCCCGGGGAGCACTCCCCTGAGTCACCAGAGATTACTAGGGGCAGTAGCCTCCATCTTTGAAGAAGAAGAGACCCGACCGGTGCCCAGCGCTGAGTCAATAAACTGCTCTGAGAAGTGCTATCAGTCCCCGCTGAGGGAAGAAGTGAAGCCGCGGAGATCTGTCTTTGATAGATTGGTCTTCCCAGGTAAGCCATCGAGAAGAATGGTAAGAAGAGGCATAGACCTGAGGGTCTATACCTGCAACATGGCAGGGGTATCTGGTCGGTACGGGGCTCTACCAACTGAGCCCGAAGAAGTGGCCAGGCTTGCCACAAGGCCAGGACCTCTTACCAGAAGAGGGAAAGCGGCAGCTGAGAAGACACAAGTCCACACTGGAGAAGCTGACTATGAGGGACTCTCAATGGCCTTGGCTACCAATGTTATTACATAAGGCACTGCGGGAGGACCATCCACTTCATCCGAAGAGGCGCCAATCGAAGAAGGAGGAGGCACCCCTAGCCTTTCCATGAACGACCCCGCGGTATTGCATATGATGCAGCAGTATCAACGGGAGATCGAATTGTTAAGGAAGCAATTGACTGAAAGAGCTGCTCAGCCCTCGACATCCAGGCAGACTGAAGCATTGCCAGAGACCCCTGGGGGCAACGGTCAGGCCTCGGAAGCTTCTCCGCAGGCGACGGTGTCTCCCCCAATACCTACCTACACTGGTGGCGTACCCCTGCATCAGCCATAACATATCACATCGGCCCCGCCACCGAACCTGCCATTCCAGGGGTCCACTATTGCACCTTAGGCGACAGTGTTAACAACGCCGTTGGCGCAACCGGCCCATTTCTATCCAAACCCGGTTGACCCGACAACAGTGAGCAGACTAATGCTCGAACAAATGATAGATATGAAGTTGACAGAGAGGAGCGATGGTGATCACACGCCATTCGACGTATACCGGGTACCTTACCCGGCACATTATGCTGCCAAGAGGCTACCGGTCGGCATCACCAAGCCGCCGAAGTTTGAGAAATTTAATGGGCAAGGGTCTCCCAAGGAGCACATTGCCTATTATGTGAATGTTATGGGGGATCTAGCCGCGGATGAGGCTTATCTTCTCAAATTCTTCAGCTCGATGCTTACCGGACTCACTTTCGAGTGGTATTCGAGCTTGCCCGCTGGGTCCATTGCAGACTGGCCTGATATGCAGAAGAAATTCAAGGAAAGGTTCTACATAGCTGAGCGGGAGGTAACCGTGGCAGAGCTTTATGCCACAGGACAGATAAATGATGAGTCAGCACTCGACTACATAAAGAGGTGGAGGAACTTCAGCATGAGATGCAAACGTCCCCCGCATCAAGAGGACGCAGTGTAGATCTATAAACAGAATCTGAAGAGGGAAATCCTTGAGAGGATGATCGATGCTGATGTAAGGTCATTTGACCGTCTGAATAACATAGTGGCAGAGATCGAGGCATTCCTTGCTCGATACTCTTCTGCTCCAGCTGCATCGAGCCAGAGGGCCAGGTAGGTCGAGAAAAGACCAACACCACCAGAAGTTCACACACTGGACTTCGAAGCTTTCGAGAAGCAAAGAGAGAAAGCCAAAGAGATAGCCGACCCTCCTCCGCCCAGGTCCACTGAACGGCGGGAAGGTCCCTCCCTGCGGGAGAAGATGAGGAATAAATTGTACTCTTTTCCTCAAGACAAGGCCTGGGTCCTGTTTGAATGGGCCACCAGGTACAACAAGATCACATTACCAGATCCAAAGAGGCCTGGTGACTTGAAGAAGAAGGATGATCCTCACTTTTACCCATACCATCAGATGCTTGGGCATACCATTGAGGATTGTTACATCTTCAAGGACGTCATTGAATCCTTGATCAAGAAGGGAGAGCTGGACATGGGAGAGCTCAAAGTGGATCCTCCGCAGCCGCACGAGACGCCGAACATCGGAACCACTGTCAACATGGTATCTTTATACCAGCAGCTGCCTGAAGAATGGGCAGAGGCCAGTACACAGGCTACTTATCAAGCCTTCGTCATGGCGCCAGCTCAAGACCAAGGAGGTTGGCAAGCCGCGTCGATGAAGAATAGAAGAAGAAGACAAGCTCCCCGGCCCACTCCGGAAGTTCACATAAGGGGCGTTACACCCCGGCTGGCATCGTCACCAGCAACACCTATCTGGCATGACACAGCCCCCAGACTCGTTATGAGACGGCCCACTCACAACAAGAAGAAACACATCTCGATGCGGGTGCATAAGGAAACCAACCCTGCGGTTGAAAGACTCCAGGCCATTATTGATGGGCTTGAAGATTATGAGTAGCCCGAGATCCAGCCTGTGGAGTTGAAGGAGTATGTCCCTTGGGAGGAGTTTGAGTCACTCGAACTAGCTCCAGAAGCGGAAGCCGAGACGAAAGAAGAGCCTCTCTTGTGGGGTGAGCTTCCCCAAGAGCAGTTGCCAGCCACTGAAGAGAAGAAGAAGAAGAAGAAGAGAAGACCTAGAAACAAGAAGAAGAGTGGGGTTATCCTTTCTTGCAACACCCTCTCAACATTATTTGACACAGCCCTCTCCCTGAGAGAGGAAGAGCAAGAAGTGCCCGTCGAGCAGTCAGAGGTGAATCAAGCTGAAGCATCCACCTCCCAACATGCCACCAGGTCGGGAAGGAAGTGGGGACGTCCTCCTCAGGTCAACCACAACATCCTGTTCAGGGAAGAACACTCATATCACATCCCCGAGCCTAGGGTCCAAGGCATGGAGATTCCCCCTCCCTTAGGTCTCTACCCCGGAGAACCGGTCGGCCAGGCCGCCCCTTTATTTATTAAATTTCTTACGACTCAGAGGGGAAAACAGTCATGCCCCCACGAGTTCCAGAATGCCAAAGAGGCAAGTAGCCCCTCGGCCCCGTTGGTACTGACTCCTCCTCGGCCAAGGGAAGAGCCTGACAACACCCTGAACCTTGCTGAGTTCATGAAAGAAAAGGAAGTGACCCAGCAGCCTCCGCAAGCTCAAGCTGCACCCGACCCAGCGGAAGAGGCACCCGCCGAGCCAGCTCCCCTGGTTCAAGGCAGAGGCAGGCGCAGTAGAGCCGAAGAGATGAAGTTGCTCGAGGTCCGGCCCAGCAGCAGAATAGTCAAGCACCTAAAGAAGATCCCAGCCAGGTTCACCGTCTGGGAAATCTTATCTCTAGATGAAGAGACACGGCAAGCCGTCATTGCTGCGCTCCAGACGCCAGCATATGTTGAAGCCTGCCTCGCAGAAATGTCACATGAAGTAGCTGTGGCCTTCACAGAAGAGGATATGCTTCTACCTACCTGCAGTCACAACAGGCCACTCTACATGAAGGGGCAGCTGAATGGGCATCCCATCAACCGAGTATTGATCGACCCTGGGGCAGCAGTGAACATACTCCCCTATCGGGTGTATCAGAAACATTACTTTGACGTACACCTGGTCGAGGTCAGGAACGTCAAGATTGTCGGCTTCAACCAGAAGTGCGAGGTCCCTATGGGGGTCGCAGAGTTCAACCTCTCCCTCGGTGACTTCACCACCAAAGTCCAGTTCCATGTGATCAACTCCAGCACCTCTTACAAGGCGTTGCTCGACAGACCTTGGCTGCACCAAAACTGCGTGGTACCATCCACTCTGCACCAATGCATCAAGTACCCCGGCAACGGGAAAGAGGAGAGAATCTTTGCCGACCTCCATCCTTTCGAAGTGTTCGAATGTCACCTATCGGACGCTAATCTCTATTTGGAAAATCCGAAGCAAGCCTCCAAAGCCACTCAGGACAAAGGAAAGAAGAAGGCAGAGCCTGACCGCTGGTTCCCTCCACCACCGCCTAGCTATGTGGCTCCCCCTCAGGTGTCATTCATTTCTGAAGCAGAAGGGGTATTCCGGGCCACCTCTCTTCCCATCTACCCTACACCGGGAACACCATACCTTGAAGACTTGCTGGAAGACGTCAGGGTCCCGCCCGGGACCATCAAGCCTCTCGTAGAAACTGACTGCCAGGTGGTTGAACCATTAAGGACCTTCAAGGTGCCCAACCCCGAGGGTCTGCCTACCATCTTTTATGTGGCCAAGGAGCACCCGGTCAAGGGGGATGACGATTGTAGACTCCCCGATGAGCTGCACGACCCACTCGTCCCAATCATGGGACTCCCTGACATAGCCGGTCATGTGGTCAAGATGACCAGAAAGCAAGGGATCCCCTTTTGCTAGCTCTCCAGTCGGAAAGAAATGTTCAAGAAAATATGGAACCCACCAAACCTGGACCGAAGGTTGTTGCAAATCACCCGGCATCCAGGGTTGGGCTTTTCACTAGAAGATTCCTATGAAGCCGATGTGATATCAGTCTTGACTCCAGGCGGTAATAGCCACGCAGGCACTGCAGGCCCATGGCAGGTTGAAGGCCGCCAGCACCTTATGCCTTTGGCCAACGAAGAACAAGATGAAGAAATATTCCTATGGAATCCACCTCCCTGTAGGAGCAAGGGGAAGGTCCCGTCCTCCTCTGAGGGAACAACCTCGAATAACTACAGCAGCGGGGTGCCATTGCCCTGGTCTGACATTGATGCAAAGGATGGGGAAGCAAGTCGGTCTCCGAGCTTCCCTCGGTGCGACTCTGCCCTTTTTGCCCTGTGTTATCAACAACAGCGGGAAATTGAAATGTTGAGTGCTCGATTGGCCAAAGCGACTGCACTCGTGTCTGACTTAATCAGGAGCATCTTCTGCCAACAGAACATCGACACGCGCCAGTCCTCGAACAGCGTCCCGAATGCCCCCATGCACCTGAGAAAGGAGGCAAGGGATGTAGCTGTCCCCCCAGTCAGACAATCGACCGAGCGAAATCCTACACTGCAGGAGAGGATGGAAAGGCCTTAATATTTCTCGAGGAATAAGACCCGAGGAATCTTTGATTGGGCTTGCTACTATGGCAAGGTCTCCCTCCCGAGGTCTAAGAGGCCGCAAGATGCTCGCAGAAGTGGCGACCCCCTATTTTGCCCTTATCATCAACTACTAGGCCACTCTATCGAAGACTGTTACGTCTTCAAGGACATTGCTCAAGACCTGATTGAGAGAGATGAGCTCAGAATGGGAGATTATGTGGTGGCTCCGCCATGCCCCCATATGACGGGCGGCCACAAAAGAAGCATCTACATGGTGTCAGTTTAGCACCAAATTTTTGAAGATGCAGCTGAGAATGGGCAACCCCAGCCACCAGCAGAGCAGCAGCCCCCAGTATGGCAATCAATCACCTCAGTCCCTGCAAGAGCCGTCTATGACAATTACAAAGAAGATCCCGAAGAAGTCCTTTACTTCTCCACACAAGAGAGCCCCCCAGAGCCACACACAACAAGCCTAATAGAGGGGGAAACAAGCAAAGCCTCGTTACCCAACGAGGCAGAGCAAGAAGACGCCTATGGTGTCCTTGAAGCAGAAGATGGTGAAGACAAGGATTTCATCGACCTGCTACCAGCGCCTCCGGAAATTGAAGATGGCGGCCAGGCCACAGTGGATGAGCTCTTTGAAATTAACCTAGGCACAGAAAGTGACCCCAGGCCGACCTTTCTGAGTGCCCTTCTTCCTCCACAGGAGAGGGGACAATATGTCAAGTTGCTCCACGAATTTCGGGATTGTTTCGCCTGGAACTACAAAGAGATGCACGGCCTGAGCCCCGGCGTGACTCAACATATTCTGGTTATTGATCCCAAGGTGGAGCCGGTGAAGCAGTCCCCCCGGCGTATGAGGCCGGAGCTGATAAAATAGATTTGCAAAGAAGTCAACAAGCTCATAGATGCCGATTTTGTAACTGAAAATCAATACACTACTTGGTTGGCCAACATTGTGCTGGTGAAGAAGAAGAATGGACAGATCAGGATCTGCATGGACTTTTGTGACCTGAATAAAGCTTGCCCAAAAGATGACTTTCCGGTACCCATCACCGAAGTAATGATTGATGCAACTAATAGCCATGGGGCCTTGTCCTTCATGGACGGATCGTCTGGCTATAATCAAATTTGGATAGCTGAGCACGACCGAATTCATACGGCCTTCCGATCGCCTAAAGGGATATTCCATTACAAAAGAATGCCCTTCGGCCTCAAGAACGCTGGCGCCACTTACCAGCGGGCGATGACCAAGATATTCGACGAACTGCTATATAGCAAAGTCGAATGCTACATTGATGATGTGGTCATCAAGACAAAGAAAAGGGGGGATCACCTGAATGACCTTAGAGTCATCTTCGAGAGACTCCGGCAGTATGAGCTGAAAATGAACCCAATGAAGTGTGCCTTCGGCGTCTCCAGTGGAAAGTCCCACCAGATGGATCCCTCAGATGGATCCCTCAGCGTCAGGGTGGTGAATCAGCGCCAAGTGCCTAGCATGATAGAAGGGCCAGAAGAAGAAGAACTTGAGGCCCCCACAGTAGAAGCCATTAGCTTACCCGACTGGAGAGACCCCCTTATGCAATGGTTTAAATACCAGCAACTGCCCAGGCAGAGAGAAGAGAAGATCAAGCTGATCAGAACAAAGGACTCTTATGAGGTCTGGAACGGGATCCTGTTCCGAATTATGGCAGATGCCAAATGGAAGGTGCTCCTCCGATGCTTATCCACTGAAGAAGCTTGGAAAGTCATGAAAGAGGTTCACGCCGGAACGACTGGTGCACATCAGGCAGGACCGAAAATAAAAATTGAAATAAAGAAGCTCGGCTACTATTGGCCGACAATGTTCGACGACTGCGGCAAGTATGCCAAGTCTTGTCAGAAATGCCAGGAGCATGCGGCGGTGCCTAGAAGACCGCCTGTGCCGCTGCATCCAACACTACCCAGCTGGCCTTTTGCCCATTGGGGAACAGACGTCGTGGGTCCACTACCCTCGTCATCCGCTGGTTGCAAGTACATCTTGGCCGCAACTGATTACTTCTCTCGCTGGGCGGAGGCTGTTGCATTGAAAGAAGTGACCGGGGAAATCGTTGCCAGGTTTATCCGTCGCAACATCATATTCCGGTTTGGCACTCTGAATCGAATTATCTCAGACAATGGAAGTCACTTCCGCAACCAGAAAGTCTACCGGCTGGTAGAAAAGTACAAGATTGACTGGCGGACGTCAACCCCTTATAACCCACAGGCTAATGGCTTGGCTGAAGCTTTCAATATAACTCTTTGTACTCTCCTGTCCAAAATTGTTAGTTCTAACAAGAGAGACTGGGAAGAGAAAATGTACGAGGCCCTGTGGGCATACCGAACTGTATATAAAACTCCAACGGGTTGTTCACCTTTCTCCTTGGTGTATGGCTCAGAGGCAATTGTCCCCATCGAGCTGGAAATACCCTCCCTTCGGGTCGCAATCCAGTGCGGGTTGGTCCGGGAAGAACAAACAAATGTCGAGCGAAGGCTCGAAGAGCTCTCCAACTTGGAGGGGAAAAGGCTTCAAGCCCAGCAGAACATCCAGGTCTATCAGGCCCGAATAGCGCGTGCCTTTGACAAGCTCGTCAAGGAGCGTGAATTCAAACAGGGTGACCTCGTCATGGTCAAGAGAAGAGAAGTCATGGCTTCCAATCCCAAGGGCAAGCTGAATGAGAATTGGCTTGGAAAGACTACGAGGGCGGAGCATATGTAATCGTCAACCATCGGGGGGAGGTTCAGTTTCCACCCCTCAACGGTAGACATTTGAGGTTGTACCACGCTCTAGTTCTCCCATTCAATGAATGAAACATTTGTCCGACCCGCCCTGGGAGAATTTGCATTACTATTGCCCAGATGGTTTGGGCACTATTTATCTTGCATTTCAAAAAAAATAGAAGAACAAAAAGAGAAAAAGAAGAAGAAGAACAAAAAGGAAAAGATAAAAAAAAGAAAAAGAAAAAAAGAAAAAAAGAGAAAAAAAAGGGGAAAGGGGGGAGGGAGGAATCAATCTCCCTTTATTAACATTCTCTCTTATCTTCGAGAATATTTCAATAAACAAACCAGCCGTGTCGGCCATTGACACCTTGTCGGCACTGACGAAGAATGCCCCACCCGAACCTTTCGTCAAGGATTGGGGAATCAACCTTTCCCCTTGCTTTGGCACTAACCCCGTGTCAACGAATAAACCACGTCGATCTCCGACACCCTATCGGCATCGATGAAGAAACCTGTGGCCCGGACCTTTCGTCTGGCTCCATGAACAGAAAGACCCTTGCTTTGGCACTAACCCCGTGTCAATGAATAAACCATGTCGGTCCCCGACTCCCTGTCGGCATCGATGAATAAACCAGTGGCCCGGACCTTTCGTCTGGTTCCATGAACAAAATTGAGTTGTTTGTTTGGCAGGTGAGGATGCGGCGGCCACCTTGGAGATGATCCAGGAGCTGGTTGACGCTGGTCCCTCAATGGCTCTGCCATCCTTTGCTGGTGAGCTCGGGCAGGTGGCTTCTGTATCCCCACCCATAGTTGAGGACACGCTGAGCGGACTGCCACAGTCGCTGGCCAAGGTACCTCTCCTACATGTGCCGACCGTGGTATCGGCTTGCATGGTGGGGCTGGTAGAGTCCTCCAGTGTGGGACCATCAGGTATGTAGTTGAGTAATTGGTCATTTCACGGTGGATTGCTTTGCTTTACCCACCCGTCCTAAGTTTTTTTTTATCGGGGTTGATTGCAGGTACCTCTTCTCCTCTGGAGGAGGGAGAGCTTCCCCGGGACATGGCCCAGGTAGCAGGAGACGAGCCTGCTAACGCAGCTTCTACTGGGGGCGATGAGGAGTTCGTCGACATTGAGGGGGTTTCCAAAGGGGACGCCCCAGTTGGTGAGCTTCTTGCCTAACACCTTTGGCTAGGAAGTTATCTTCATGTGAGGCTGGATTTAGTAGTAGCCTGACTTGGCTTCTTGATGTACAAGTGCCTCTGATTTGCCTGCGACTGGGGGTTCATCAGAGACCTCATCTGATTCTTCCGACAGTGGCAGGGCAAGGATGGAGACTAACGAGAGCTCAAGCTCGAGCTCTTCTTCCTCCGAGGCCTCTTCTGCCGGGGATGCCGAGATGGAGATGGTTTTGGAAGGTATACAGAGATCCTCCTCTCCTCCCCGTTGGCTTTGGTTTAGAGTTTATAGCGAGGTATTGATGCCCTCGTACTGTGTCCCGGCCTGGAATCTGAGGGGTAGCGCGTGTCGGCTCCCTTCGAGGATGACTAGGGAGAGTCCTCCATCTCCCCGATGGCAACTGGGGATGGCCAGATTATCAGGGAGACCTTGCCCTCCCCGACTCCAGTGAGGGATGCCGCTGACGTGGGGGAGAGGTTACCCTCACCGACGCCGAGCGGGGATGTTACAGGCGCGGCAGGAGCCACCGCAGGTGAGAGTTAGGACCTTTCTCAGGTTTTTCACCTTGTCTTGTTACAGGGAAGTCCCGGATGTTGCTGACTATTTGATGGGATTGTGCAGGTTCTTCTAGTGTGTTGGCTGAGATGGGCCACTCTTCCCTGGAGCTGGGGATTGAGTGGCCTACGTCTGTTTTGCCACCATAGCCGCTGCTGGACACCAACATGGGTGCGGCCTTGCTCCAGCGAGCCCGAGGGTACCTAGGAGGCGACCCCCTGCCTTCTCCAGAGGAGCTTCGACAGCGGCTGAGGGACTGCACCCAGGGCCACCACGGCCATGGCTTCCCGCGCGAGCTCTGGGTGTCTGGCTTAGCTAGCATCTGGGCGGAGTACCTATGGCTCCTGGAGGCTCAGGAGCAAAGGGCTCAACGACTAGCGGCTGTTCGAGAGGTGCAGGAGCAGTGGGCTCGGCTCGCGTTGGCGGCTGCCGAGCAGAGGAGGCTCGCCAATGCGGCCGTGTCACTTGCCAGGGACCGCGCTATGCATCTGAGCGAGGCGGAGAGTAGGGCTGAGGCCTTACAGAAGGCCTTAGAGGAGTAGTGGCAAGCCATAGAGCTTGCTAGGGTTGAGTGGCAGACTACCGAAGTCGGGGCCGAGACTAGTGTTCAGCTTGCGTCGACCTTGGAGGCGGAGCTCGCAGCTGCGGAGTCTCGTCTGATGGCACTAGAGAGGGGTGAGCCTGGGATATGATTGTATCACCTCTCCATCTCCTTTTTTTTTTGTTATCCAGACTATATGTCTTTTGTTACCCCAAGGGCATGTCTTGGGCTCCCTTTTATAGAGTATCAATGACAAACTCCGGATTTTGGTGTTGTTGTTTGCTGAGTTGTTCTTCTTTCCAGTCTATGAAACAGGGTTGGGTACAAGGGATGGCTACCACTTACTGTCGGTCGTGCTTGATTGCTTTAACACGTACCGGTGTAGGGGGCAAGGGACTGGGTTTACCCGACTTCCGGACATTGGACTAAAAGACTGGGTAAGGGGAATAGTGTAACTGGATTTCGAATATTAGGAGTTGAGCGCTGGTTACTGGGAAGTAGGGGAAAAGCCCTAGTGCAGGGTTGGCGTAGGCCTGTCAGGACGTGGCGGCCTACTGCGTTAGAGTCGGGAACTGACTCTGGGATGCGTCGGTTGTAGGTTGACGCCTGGGTGTTGGGTGTTTGTATGTCGTTAGCCGGTAATGTAGCTCTTCTCGGCTTGAGAAACTGGGGCTGGGTTGGCCGAATGGCCTTAGAAGGTATCACAGCCGAAGGCCAGGATTGGGGACTGGGACTGGTTGGCCGACCTATGAAGGGATTGTGGCTGAAACTGGAGCTGGGAGCCGGCCGCTGGCCTGTGGAGGCGTTGTAGCCGGAAACTGGAGTTGGAAACTGGTGGCTGGCTTGTGAAGGCGTTGTAGCTGAAGACTGGAGTTGGAAGTTGGCGGCTGGCCTGTGAAGGCATTGTAGCCGACGATTGGAGTTGGAAGCTGGCGGCTGGCCTGTGAAGACGTTGTAGGCGGAAACTGGAGTTGGAAGCTGGCGGCTGGCCTGTGAAGGAGTTGTAGTGGTGCGGACACCCGAGCAGTTGATCGGCACGACACACCGAGCCACCGGTACCGCACACGGAGCACGACACGAGCCACCTCAGCGTCTATCTGGCTCGGAGACAGCCTGGAGACTCCACCTTGAGCCTCCCCATTTATTATATTTAGCTAGACTTTATGTGTGTGTAATTTGTATTTATTTCGTTGCATTCGGTTTGCCATTTTGAGTGTAATAGGGACTTACGAGCATTTCGAACCCCGTGGGCCCCACGGGCCCCCCGGGCCCCACCACATTGGGCCACCTCAGCCTAGGATCCCACGTGGGGTCAGTCAACATGCCACATGGGGCATCTAGAAGTTTGAATGGTCAATTGTCCACATGGGGGACAAGGGACCAAAATAGTCAACATTTCCAACCAACACCCACCTACCATGTCAAGCTTGTTCCCCCCCTAGTCAATAGACTGTCCCCCCCTTATTTTTTTAATTGTATTTTTGTGGAATGGTCACAAGCCATCCCAACCCTCCATCTCACACCCCTAGATCCAACGGTGGAGGATGGATTAGATGGGTGACCTATATATGCTTGTATTTTCCCATTTTGAGGAATTAATGCCATTTTGAATCAAAGAAATTGTTGGAGCTCCAGCTTGGTGCGACCCTCTCTCCCCCCTTGCAGCTGTGAAGGTTGCCTCTGGAGGTGTGACTCCTCCCCTATCAGTTCCGGTCATCCTCGCCGCCGCCACGAGCCGCCACCGCACCGCCATCGTCTTCATCGGAGTTCTGCCCGTGCAGTACCACAGCAGCTTCCACGAAATTCACCCATCAACCACGAGCTCTGATCGACCTGGGTATTTTACTGGAGGTTCCATAGGTGTCACGGATATCCCAAAAAAATTGGTTTGTCATTCAGATCCCGTTCCATATTTTTAGATTTTTGTCCACTCTTCCCTTTTAGTTCTGCCAGCAGTCTGTCCAGATTCATCTCCGCCCTGAGTTTTAGGTCTTAGGTCCACTTTTTGATTTTCTTTGGTTCGCCCAATTTTACTGGATCTTCCTTTCACCAACCCCTTCATCCAAAATTTTTCTAAATTTCTAGTTCGTCCATTTCATATTTTCCGCAAATTGTTCTCAGATCCACCTGAAGTTCTGTCCACCCGTTCCCAGATCCGACCACCAGACACTCCAAAAATCCTATCAAATCACCACCACCTCCAAATCCAATTCCAAAAATTGTCCCAGCTTCGTGGTTTGATTATCTACAACTTTGAAGAAGATCTCGAAGTCTGATTCCAACGGAGAGCAGGCAGTCAACGGCTATTTACAGAAAACTCATATGCTGATTTGATATTTTGGTTACTGTACAACAGGGGCTTGTAAATTCACTAAAGTTCTGATCCGACCAGATCCAGCAGATCTCTTTGGGTCTAGATTGAAGCATTTCAAGAGAGCTTTCCAACGATAGCTCATGCGTCCCAATCCGACGTCGGGATTGCTCGCAGCGGCCATTTTCTCCGGAGCGCGCGCCGGAAGACAGCAACCAAAATCCGTGGACAGCTAGTTCAAAGCTTGGGAATCGGGACCGATCGACCCCCGATCGGTGTTCCCGGCCGACCGCCGTCCGTGGAGGCGCGCCACCAGGGGTCCCCATCATAGTGGGTCCCACCCCCGCTGATCCGGAGGACAGCGCCATCCGTGGGTCCCGCTGGCCCGCAGAACCCGCCGTTCGGAAAGCACGAAAATGCGGAGTTCGGCACCGCCGGGCGACATCAACATGCTGCCCGTCAACCCGAGTTGCGTGATTCCCGGGCTCCACATGTGACATTTTACCTCCCTGCGTGGAGTGGGTCAAATCATTGTACTGTTGTAAAATTGTTTAACCGGGGATTCGTCATTCGGCCGGGGTTGTCTTCGCCACGCCGGGTGCGTGGAGGTAACGGTCTCACCTTCTTGGCATTTGCTTGCTCAGCTAGTATACGGTCATATGCCGCTGTCGAGAGTGTAGGTTCCTAGCCCGTGTGTCCATGTCACCGCTGTGAGTGTGAGAGTGACCCGTCCCACGACTCGATCCGAGTCCGGAAGTGAGTCTGACTACCTTGAACTCAGCCGGTTCCTTAACCGCACACGATCCACGCTTTCCCTCGCATGGGACGCCGAGTGAGTTTGCACTTCTGTTAGCGACGTGTAGCCTATAGGAGCTCTCCGTGTCGGGCCTAATGTCTCTCCCATCATGTGTTACTGGACGTGTCCACGTCTAGAGTCCGAGGTCCATACCACGTAGAGTCGGTCCCCGTGTCCATCCCGCATCAGTTTGGTATCAGAGCAAGTCGAGTCTAGGGTAGTCGTTGCATAAGTCATGCATCATGGTCTAAGTCGAGTCTAGGACCATCAATATTTTCAAAACAAAAAAAGAGTGTGTTTTGAATTGCATTTGCACCCTTTATTCGGTATCTTAAAAGGTGTTGTCCGAACATTAGGCTACGCCTACCGGGAGGTCGCACACTTGCGGGAGTGATCTTTGGATCGATTAACTCCGCCCCGTACCGGATATTGGTTTAGGTCTAAGTGCATCAGTTAGTGTGTGTTTGCATTAGTCGGTGTCTTCTAGGTCGTGTGTCTTTGCATGCCCAGCCGTCGAGGCACCCAGTACTCACCACCACCACCTATGGCGGAGCCCCGAGCCCGTAGTTCCGATGAGTCTTCCACGGCCGAGATGTTCCGGGCCATCATGGATCGTTTAGACACGCGTATGGATGGTCTTAGTACGCGTATGGATGGCATAGGGACGCATCTAGAAGGGCGGATGAAGGTCCTCGAGGATCGGGCCGGGGTTTCGGAGCAGTCCATTCAAGGCCTTGTTGGGAGGATTGCCGTCCTAGAGAGGGGCCCAGTAGCGGCGCAACCCGCGCCGACGAACGGCCAACAAGAGCCGGTGCAGCAACCCGCTGTGCCAAGGGCTCAGGTGAGGATGTCGAGAGGCAACAGGCGCCTATAGTGGATGATTATGCCTCCGACAATGATCACGGGGGTAACGGTCGTCGTCATCAACGACGGAATCG
Source organism: Amorphophallus konjac (assembly GCA_022559845.1). Classification (NCBI taxonomy): domain Eukaryota; kingdom Viridiplantae; phylum Streptophyta; class Magnoliopsida; order Alismatales; family Araceae; genus Amorphophallus; species Amorphophallus konjac. The sequence continues at coordinate 13,911,648 of CM040117.1, read as the reverse complement.
TGATGACGAGGATGACGACCGCATTCTTAGGGGTGTGCGTGCGGACCCTCCCACTTTTAGCGGGTCCTTGGACCCTAGGGTGTATTTAGATTGGGAGGCCGGCCTGGACCGGTACTTCGAGTGGTTTGAGATGACGGACCACCGAAGAGTCCGATACGCAAAGATGAAGCTACAAGGGCAGGCTCAAACTTATTGGATCAATGTGGAGAGCCTGCTCAACCAGCGACGTCAACCCCAAATCGGTACCTGGGATGATATGAAACTCAAATTGAGGGAGAAGTACCATCCTGCCTCATGTCGCCAACGTCTTATAGACAAGTGGCAAAGCATCTCCCAAGGGAACCGATCCGTGACCGAGTACACCGCCGAGTTCGATGAGTATTACTTGCGGTGCGGGGTCACGGAAGAGAGCACCATGACGATATCCCGCTTTCGGAGAGGTTTGCGGCCTAATTATCAATATGAACTCTTTCGCCGCAATGTCACCATTTTGGAGCAGGCATATCAGATTGCTCTCGAATTGGAATAGTTCGAGGCCGAGTTCGAGTCACCCCATCGGTTGGGCTCTTTTCCCCTTCGTAGTGTCGAGCCCCGTGGCTCATCTGGCAGGTATCCGAGGGACCCCATGGCTCGACCTCAGGAGCCCGCTCGCCCCGAGCCCTTTGCTCCTAGGCCTCATCCTCCACCCCCGAGGGACCTTCCTCGTCCCCAGCATCTTACGGCCCCACCCACAGTCCGTCCAACGGCACCCGCGCCTCCTACACGTCCTTTGTTGCCTACGCCTCCTATCCGTCGGGAGGATAAAGGTAAAGGACCTATGATTGGGGAGCCTAGTGGATCACGGCAGCAGTGTTATCGCTGCAATGGGTTTGGCCATTTCGCCAACCAGTGTCCCACCCGCCCATCTCTTCACATTGGGGACACACAGGCCGAGGATACCACCCCTATGGGCCTCGAGTTAGTCAGCTATGAGGCAGATGAAGAGTTAGCTGACGAGTACTATGAGATGGGAGGTGAGGCCCAGGATGCCCAGCAGTCAGACGATACCCACGTGGGGGTCGTCAGATGTATCCTCACCCAGCCACAGGTCAGTGATGACTAGCGTCGGACCACTATCCTTCATGTATTCTGTAGGCTGGGAAAGCAAATTTGCAAGGTGGTAATCGATAGCGGGAGTTGTATCAATGCAATCTCCACGAACGCTGTCACTCGTCTTGGTCTCACACCCGTAGACCACCCTTGCCCCTACCAGGTATCATGGGTGGATACCACTTCCATTTCGGTCAAGCTGCGGTGCTTGGTCCCACTGCAGCTCCACTCCTACCGTGACGAGATCTGGTGCGATGTTCTTCCCATGGAAGTGGGAAGTATCATTCTTGGTAGGCCGTGGTTATTCGACCGAGATGCCACACTCCATGGTCGGTCGAACACCTGTACCTTCGACCACAATGGCCAGCGGGTCACCCTCCAACCCGTTCGGCCCAGGAGCCCATCTGTTAGGGGTCCTACTGGCCCTAGTACTCCGAAGCCTTCTGTTCCCGGGCCTAGTACCCCATCCCCAGCTCGGGCTATGACCGTTACCTCTGGCCCAGGAGAGCCCTCGACGAGGAGATTGATGATGATTAGCTCCCGGGAAATGGAGCAGGAGCTTAGTCAGGGCTGTCCGGTGTTTGCCATTACGGTCCGAGAGGTGGAGCGGGACTCCGAGGGTGAGCTCCCACCCGAGGTTGTTCCTATTCTACGGGAGTTTGCTGATATTTTTCCCGATGAGCTTCCCAAGGGACTCCCACCCATGCGGGATATTCAGCATGCTATCGACCTTGTTCCGGGCTCTTCTTTGCCCAACCTTCCGCATTATCGAATGAGCCCCACGGAGCATGCCGAGCTTAAACGGCAGGTCGATGAGCTTGTGCAGAGAGGATCTGTCCGGGACAGCATGAGTCCATGTGTTGTACCCGCATTACTCGCCCCGAAGAAGGATGGCACGTGGAGAATGTGTATAGTATTGATAGTCATGCCATCAACAAGATCACCGTGAAGTACAGGTTCCCTATTCCCCGCCTGGATGACATGCTAGACATGATGGCAGGTGCCACTATCTTTTCAAAGATCGATCTTAAGAGTGGCTACCATCAGGTGAGGATTAGGCCCGGTGATGAGTGGAAGACCGCATTTAAGACCAAGGACGGTCTATATGAGTGGTTGGTCATGCCTTTTGGGTTGACCAATGCCCCTAGCACTTTCATGCGGCTCATGACTCAGGTCCTTCGACCTTTCATTGGAGTCTTTGTAGTGGTGTATTTCGATGATATCCTTATCTATAGCCGCACCACAGGGGACCACTTAGACCACCTTCGGCAGGTCTGTCTACTTCTTCGGCGAGAGCAGCTATTTGCGAACCCACAGAAGTGTGCCTTCATGACACCTCAGCTTACCTTCTTGGGTTTCATTGTGTCTAGTACTGGGGTCTCCGCCGATCCGGAGAAGGTCCGGGCCATTGTTGAGTGGCCGGAACTCCGTACAGTTCATGATGTCCGCAGCTTTCATGGCCTTGCGACGTTCTACCTTCGCTTCATCCGCGGATTTAGCTCCGTCACTGCCCCGATCACGGATTGCATCCGTAAGGGCACATTTGTCTGGACGAAGGCCGCATCTGCTGCCTTCAGGGACATCAAGGAGCGTATGACCCAGACACCTATCCTTCGACTGCCTGATTTCTCGAAGGTGTTTGAGGTCTGTTGTGATGTGTCGGGTGTTGGGATTGGAGGAGTTTTGAGTCAGGAGTCCCACCCGATCGCATATTTCAGCGAGAAGCTGAATGACGCGAAACTGCGATATTCCACGTATGATAAAGAATTCTACGCAGTTATTCAGGCTCTTAGGCATTGGAGGCACTATCTTTTACATCAGGAGTTTGTCCTATACTCCGACCACGAGGCATTGAGGTACCTCCATTCACAAAAGAAGCTTAATTCGCGTCATAGTCGTTGGGTCGAGTATCTCCAGCAGTTCACCTTTGTGCTTAAACATAAGGCTGGAGTGGAGAACAAGGTGGCTTATGCCTTGAGTCGGCGAGCATATTTGCTTACCACCATGAGTGCCGAGGTCATAGGGTTAGAGAAGATGAAGGAGGCCTATGTTGATTGTCCTGACTTTGGTCAGATTTTTACCACCCTCCAGACCGGACCCTCGAGAGACCTTGATGAGTATGTGCTTCAGGAGGGTTACCTCTTTCGAGGTAGCAGACTATGTGTCTCCCGAACTTCGGTTCGAGATTTCTTAGTGTGGGAACTACATGCGGGCGGTCTAGCCGGCCACTTTGGTCGGAACAAGACTATTGAGGCAGTGGAGCATCGATTTTATTGGCCGAGCTTAAAGCGCGATGTTGCTAACATCGTGGCTCAGTGCCGTACATGTGCTACGGCCAAGATGAAGAAGCAAAGCTCAGGCCTTTATACGCCTCTTCCCGTGCCTGATGCCCCGTGGCAGGATGTTAGTATGGATTTTATTTTGGGATTGCCACGTACCTCTAGGAAGCATGACTCGGTTTATGTTGTTGTTGACCGTTTCTCGAAGATGGCCCTCTTTATCCCTTGCTCAAAGACTTCGGATGCTTCTAGGGTAGCCCGCCTTTTCCTTACTCATGTGGTGTGCAAGTTCAGGTTGCCTCGCACTATAGTGTCTGACCGTGATGTTAGGTTCACTTCCTATTTTTGGAAGACACTATGGCATATGATGGGTACGTATCTTAAATTCTCCACTGCATATCATCCCCAAACAGATGGTCAGACCGAAGTGGTCAATAGGAGTCTGGGTGATCTTTTGAGGTGTCTTGTTAGGGATCGCATCGGGGATTGGGATCTCATCCTACCCATGGCTGAGTTTGCATATAATGATTCGGTGAATAGGTCTACCAGCATGAGTCCATTTGAGATTGTCACAGGTTGTAGGCCTAGGAAACCCTTTGACCTTGTCCCCATGCCTATCCATGCTAGAGTGTCGGAGTCGGCCGAGTCGTTTGCTAGGCATGTTAGGAGTTTGCATGACGACATCCGTCGTCACATTGAGGCCAGCAATGCACGGTACAAGGAGTTAGCCGATGCCCACCGACACCACCGAGAGTTCCACGAGGGCGAATATGTCATGATCAGGGTAAGACCTGAACGGTTTCCCTCTGGAACCGTTAAGAAGTTGCAAGCTCGCGGAGCCGGTCCCTTTAGAGTGTTGAAACGCGTTGGATCCAATGCGTATGTTGTGGACCTGCCCGAGGAATATGGTATAAGCTCTACCTTCAATGTATCGGATCTTGTTGCATATAGGGACCCAGCGGTGATCCCTAGTGAGCCTTTTGAGCCATCTCTTCCCCTTGAGAGTGATCCCACACCTGAGTGTCCACTTCCACCTCCAGCCCCTTTTTCACGGTAGCGTGAGCACATAGATCGTATACTAGACGAGCAAGTGACAGTTACCAGGAGTGGATCTTACCCACGCTACCTAGTGCGATGGAGAGGACGGCCCGCTACTGAGGACACATGGATCACACATGGCGAGTTGCAGCGGATTGATCCGGACCTTTTGGAGCGATACAGGAGCGATGCAGACCCTTACTCGACAGGGTCGAGTTTCTCCAACCCGGAGAGAATTGGTGCGGACACCCGAGCAGTTGATCGGCACGACACACCGAGCCACCGGTACCGCACACGGAGCACGACACGAGCCACCTCAGCGTCCATCTGGCTCGGAGACAGCCTGGAGACTCCGCCTTGAGCCTCCCCATTTATTATATTTAGCTAGACTTTATGTGTGTGTAATTTGTATTTATTTCGTTGCATTTGGTTTGCCATTTTGAGTGTAATAGGGACTTACGAGCATTTCAGACCCCGTGGGCCCCACGGGCCCCCCGGGCCCCACCACATTGGGCCACCTCAGCCTAGGGTCCCACGTGGGGTCAGTCAACATGCCACATGGGGCATCTAGAAGTTTGAATGGTCAATTGTCCACATGGGGGACAAGGGACCAAAATAGTCAACATTTCCAACCAACACCCACCTACCATGTCAAGCTTGTTCCCCCCCTAGTCAATAGGCTGTCCCCCCTTATTTTTTTAATTGTATTTTTGTGGAATGGTCACAAGCCATCCCAACCCTCCATCTCACACCCCTAGATCCAACGGTGGAGGATGGATTAGATGGGTGACCTATATATGCTTGTATTTTCCCATTTTGAGGAATTAATGCCATTTTGAATCAAAGAAATTGTTGGAGCTCCAGCTTGGTGCGACCCTCTCTCCCCCCTTGCAGCTGTGAAGGTTGTCTCTGGAGGTGTGACTCCTCCCCTATCAATTCCGGTCATCCTCGCCGCCGCCACGAGCCGCCACCGCATCGCCATCGTCTTCATCGGAGTTCTGCCCGTGCAGTACCACAGCAGCTTCCACGAAATTCATCCATCAACCACGAGCTCTGATCGACCTGGGTATTTTACTGGAGGTTCCATAGGTGTCAAGGATATCCCAAAAAAATTGGTTTGTCATTCAGATCCCGTTCCATATTTTTAGATTTTCTTCCACTCTTCCCTTTCAGTTCTGCTAGCAGTCTGTCCAGATTCATCTCCGCCCTGAGTTTTAGGTCTTAGGTCCACTTTTTGATTTTCTTTGGTTCGACCAATTTTACTAGATCTTCCTTCCACCAACCCCTTCATCCACAATTTTTTGAAATTTCTAGTTCGTCCATTTCATATTTTCCACAAATCGTTCTCAGATCCACCTGAAGTTCTATCCACCCGTTCCCAGATCCGACCACCAGACACTCCAAACATCCTATCAAATCACCACCACCTCCGAATCCAATTCTAAAAATTGTCCCAGCTTCGTGGTTTGATTATCTACAACGTTTAAGAAGAGCTCGAAGTCTGATTCCAACGGAATGTAGGCGGTCAACGGCCATTTACAGAAAACTCACATGCTGATCTGATATTTCGGTTACTGTACAACAGGGGCTTGTAAATTCAATAAAGTTCTGATCCGACCAGATCCAGCAGATCTCTTTGGGTCTAGATTGAAGCATTTCAAGAGAGCTTTCCAACGATAGCTCATGCGTCCCGATCCGACGTCGGGATTGCTCGCAGCGGCCATTTTTGCCGGAGCGCGCGCCGGAAGACAGCAACCAAAATCCGTGGACAGCTAGTTCAAAGCTTGGGAATCGGGACCGATCGACCCCCGATCGGTGTTCCCGGCCGACCGCCGTCCGTGGAGGCGCGCCACCAGGGGTCCCCATCATAGTGGGTCCCACCCCCGCTGATCCGGAGGACAGCGCCATCCATGGGTCCCGCTGGCCCGCAGAACCCGCCGTTCGGAAAGCACGAAAACGCGGAGTTTGGCACCGCCGGGCGACATCAACATGCTGTCCGTCAACCCGAGTTGCGTGATTCCCGAACTCCACATGTGACCTTTTAACTCCCTGCGTGGAGTGGGTCAAATCATTGTACTGTTGTAAAATTGTTTAACCGGGGATCCGTCATTCGGCCGGGGTTGTCTTCGCCACGCCAGGTGCGTGGAGGTAACGGTCTCACCTTCTTGGCATTTGCTTGCTCAGCTAGTATACGGTCATATGCCGCTATCGAGAGTGTAGGTTCCTAGCCCGTGTGTCCATGTCACCGCTGTGAGCGTGAGAGTGACCCGTACCACGACTCGATCCGAGTCCGGAAGTGAGTCTGACTACCTTGAACTCTGCCGGTTCCTTAACCGCGCACGATCCACACTTTCCCTCGCATGGGACGCCGAGTGAGTTTGCACTTCTGTTAGCGACGTGTAGCCTATAGGAGCTCTCCGTGTCGGGCCTAATGTCTCTCCCATCATGTGTTGCTGGACGTGTCCACGTCTAGAGTCCGAGGTCCATACCACATAGAGTCGGTCCCCGTGTCCGTCCCGCATCATGTAGCCAAAAACTGGAGTTGGAAGCTGGCCTGTGAAGGCGTTGTAGCCGAAGACTGGAGTTGGGAGCTGGTGGCTGGCCTGTGAAGGCGTTGTAGCCGAAAACTGGAGTTGGAAGTTGGCGGCTGGCCTATGAAGGCGTTGTAGCCAGAAACTGGAGTTGGAGGCTAGCGGCTGGCCTGTGAAGGCGTTGTAGCCGAAAACTGGAGCTGGGAGCTGGCGGCTGGCCTGTGAAGGTGTTGTAGCCAAAAACTGGAGTTGAAGGCTGGGGGCTGGCCTGTGAAGGTGTTGTAGCCGAAAATTGGAGCTGGGAGCTGGCGGCTGGCCTGTGAAGGCGTTGTACCCGAAAAATGGAGTTGGAAGCTGGCGGTTGGCTTGTGAAGGCATTGTAGCCAAAAACTGGAGTTGAAAGCTGGCGGCTGGCCTGTGAAGGCGTTGTAGCCGAAGACTGGAGCTGGCCGACTGGTTATTGATGCGTAGCGGTCGGAAGGCTGGAACTGGTCGGCTGATCATTGAGGTATGTAGCCAAGTACTGGAGCTGGAATTGGCGATGACCGACCCTCGGGGTTGTAGTGGCCACCATTGTCGTGGAGTGATGCAAAGGTCACCGTCAGTGAGATGTCACGGTTGACGGCTTTCATCAGTGAGGAGCAGAGAGGGAGAGAGTTTTTTTTGTTCTCTTTACCAGCTCTACCGCCCTTGCGGGTTTTCGCCAGAGCTGGCCCCCTTTTACTTTTTCCGGTGTGCCCTTGTAGGTTTTCACACTGAGGAGTTACCCGATTTTGCCTGAGGTGCCCTTTCGGGTTTTCACCTCAGCTGGGTTAATGGCAATTTTTGCCCTCAGTAATCCTGTGGAAGGAATCAACTGAGGCCGTCGGGGTATCTCTATTTTTAACCCTATTTTTTTTATATATTTTTTGAGACTGCCGTCCATAGCGTGTTGCCGTCAGGGGACGTAACCTGAAACTGGAAGGTATGGGTGGTCGGATATTGTTCCGCCATTAATAAGGGTTTTTACAAACCCTCATGTCATGGTGGGGAAGGGCCACTTTGTTATGGCAAGATATGACTGGAGTTATGGCTGGTGGATCAGGGATTATAGGGGAGAACTGGGGTTATATTGAAACTTAAAGGCTCTGGATTTGCAGGGGATGTAGGATGTAGTGGCGTAGAATGATAAGTGTCTAGGGATGTGTCTGGACATAAGTCTACAGGGATGGTGACTGGGAGCCTGACTATCAGAGGGACTGGTTGGCCTGTGTTGTCGAAGCAAGGGCCTAAGGTTGGTCAAACTGAGTGGGTGTAGTGCAATGCCAACTGGGAATTATAGAGTTCATGCTCTAGCAGTGTAAGTTGATTGAAGACTGGCTTTGGGTGAGGCTAACGGCTTGCCAAGGAGTGGGTGGAAGGCCGTTCTGACTGGTGGGGTGAGGAAGATTTTCTCGTTGTCGGCTCTATCACCCTTTAGGGTTTTCACTAGAGTCGACCCCCTTTAGCTTTTTCCGACGCGCCCTTGCGGGTTTTCACGTCGAGGGGTTTCTCGATTTTACCTGAGGTGCCCTTTCAGGTTTCCACCTCAGCTAGGTTACTGGCCTTTTTGTCCCGAGTCGCCCCCTTGTGGCGAGGATGACTGGGTCTGTCGGGGCATCTCTATTTTTAACCCCGTTTTTTTGACTTACCTGGGAGCCTGGCGGCTAGACTGGTGCCGGTGCAGAAGTGCTCGTGCTCTCATGGTGACGAGAACGAGGGCAGGAGATTAGTCCCCGAGAATGCCTGGCGGCGGTTCCGGGGAGGTGGGCTGGTTGCTTCACTGGAAATTGAAGACTGGGAGGACTGGCCAATTAAATCCTTCACGGGGAAGGGCCGGCCTCACTGGTAATAGCTGGCACACGCGCCCTAATCTGGCTGGCATGCAAACTCGTGTTCTGGTGCATAATATAGCTTCATATGTTTACTGTTGAGAGGTGGGAACGGTCTATGACCTTTGTGATCGACAACCGTGTAAGCCCCACCCTCGTAGACATTCTGGATAATATACGGACCTCGCCAATTTGTCTGTAGTTTTCCACTGGAGCACCCTGCCATGACTTCCTTTTCCTTGATCATGACAAGGTCGCCTTGCTTCAAAGCTTGCTGCGTGACGAGCTTATCATAGGCCCGGGCCATGCGGGCCTAGTATACTTGCAGGTGTTTGTAGGCTTCGAGTCGCTTGCCTTCTAGATCGGCGAGCTCTTATAGCCTTCTCTGGTACTCACTTTCGTGAGGGTCGGCAAGGCCGGTGTGGACCGCCACACGATAAGAGGCTAACTGGACTTCGATGGGGATAACTGCTTCTGTCCCGTAAGCAAGGGAGAACGGCGAGCACCCCGTGGGGGTTTTGTAGACCGTCCGATAGGCACATAATGCTTCAAAGACCTTTTCACCCCAATCGCATTTGCGGTGGCTAACCATCTTAGCCAGGAGCTTACAGAGGGTCTTGTTGAAGGCTTCCGCCAAACCATTAGCCTGGGGGTTATAGACCGAAGATGTTCTCCAGTCGATGTGGAATTTGGCCGCAAGCTGGTATATGGCCTTATTCTTGAAGGGTGTCCCGTTGTCGGACACTATGCGGCTGGGAGTACCAAATCGGTATATGATGTTGTGCCGGGTGAATCTAGCAATGATCTCGTCGGTGACCTCTCGCAAAGGGAGAGCCTCCGCCCAGCGAGAGAAATAATTAGTGACGGCCAAGATGTATTTATGGCCCTTGGAAGATGGCGGGAAAGGCCCCGCAATGTCCATGCCCCACTCAGCGAACGACCAAGTGGGAGCTGTGGGACGCAGTGGGTTAGGAGGTCTTCTGGGTACTGCGCCAAAGGCTTGGCATTGATGACATGTACGGGCATACTGGATGCAATCCACGTACATGGTCGGCTAGTAGAAGCCTTTGAGCTCAATGTTGTGCTTCATTCGATCTCCGACCTGGTGCGCACCGCACAATCCGGAGTGGACCTCCTGCATGACGGCTCGAGCCTCTGCGAGGGAGACACATCTCAAGAGAATTGACTTGTCCTTCTCATGGATGAGTCGATACAGGGAGTCACCAATCAACTCGTAGGAGGTTGCTCAGCGAAGTAGCTGGACCCTTTGAGCCCGGCTAGGAGGGAGCCACCCTTTCTTAAATTTGATGATGGGCGCACGCCAATCATCCTCTTTTGGAGGCGTGCTCTGGTCAAGGTCGTGGACCTCGTAAATGGTAAGACCGGTGTTGCCTTCGAGTGAACTCGGCATCAGCCTTATATGTTTGATGACGATATCGACCTCGCCCTCGGGCGGGAGCTTGATTGCCGCGGCCAATTTGGCTAAGGCATCCGCCTGAGCGTTGCTGCTTCTGGGGATATGATCTATTTCGAAGAAATAGAACTTCTGGGTTAATTTGGTGATGTCGGTATGGTACGGAACCAACTCTGGCTTCCGCACGTCATAGATGACGAGGACCTGCTGGACTATCAGCTGGGAGTCCCCGTAGGCTTTGAGGCATTTAATGCCCATTTGGAGAGCCATCTTGATGTGACACAACCTAGGACATAAATTGCAAGCATCCCAACGATTTGGTCATGTCACACAAGCGGACTCACTCGCGTTGGCACACTCGGGTCCGCAGGTGGACCGGCGATGGGGTGAGGGTCCGAGGTTGGACCGGAGGTTTCCAAGGGTACGGTTGGCTTGGGCAGGACCCCTATGGGTCAGGGGTTGCCCAAATTCACGGGCGGTCAGCACGCCGAAGGCTTGAGTTGAATGATCACTCTCACAACTCACCCGCGGTAGCCACACAATTAAACGCTAATTTGGGTTCGGGCACTCTCTTAACGCCGACGGCACTAAGATGCAATACTAATTAAGCAAAGGAATCCAACACGGTTTGGCCCAATATGGTGGGTGGGGGTAGGAAAGGGTGGGTGGTGGGTAAGATGGTTGGGCCACATGGGTATAGGAAGGGGTCAAAGGGATCGTGGAAATGGTTACCTAGAGAGAGGAACTCCACATCCTCAAAGCCCCAAAAATATGGGTCATCCTCCTCCAAGATAATTGGGCCATGGTCATTAATGGGTTGGCCGACCAAAGCACTTGGGATCTCAATGGTAGGGGAGTGGACCAAGATGGGTTCTTCCACCATAGGGAGAAGGAAAAGAAGGTGGCTAGTGTAGCAACCAATGGTACAAATCGAGGTGATAGACCCAATGCATAGGCGTAGGAGGCCAAGGCTCCTAGGTTGTTCGGCCATAGGGGTCAACATGCTAGTGAACTCAATTTGCCATGCTAAGCCCCTAAGAAAATCCTCTAAGGTCTCCACTTGATAGGATGCTTGGATTGTGGTGTGATAGGAGAAGAAGGGCACTAGGGGAAAATTTTGTTCTATGAGAGGGCAAACATGGGCCGAGATATCTCTAATTAGGCTCTCCCTTAGCCACCTAACAAGGGACTCTTCTAAGATGATTTCGGCCTTATCTAGAGGGGGTGGTGTAGGGTGAAGATCCTCGTGCGAGGCTTCCTCTTCAATTGGAACATGGGTGCTCTCCATGGAGGGGATAGGTTCCCGAGGGGTATTTGTCTTCATGTGGCAAAGCGGGTGGACTACTTCTTCCAAAGCTAATGGAGTGGGAAGGTTCTTTGATGGTGGGGTGATGATGACCGGAGTATGGTGCACCCGGGGTGGTGAACAAGGGCGGGATTCCCGCAGGTGGGAGAATACAAGGTTGTTGAATTTAAAGGTTCCCGAAAGGTGTGGCGGATGCACTAGGCAAGTCCGACGTGTTGGGTCGATGTCGGCATTCCTTTCATCTAACCATTTCTTACCTAGGATTATACATGGACCCGCCAATGTTCCCTTTTGACACCAAGCCCCATCCAAATACTTAGTCTTTCCGAACCATTTATGGAATTCAATAAAGACTTGGTCTCCATTGTGCACAATTTGTCCGATCCTACAAAGAGAGGTAATGATATCGGGGGACACCCAATTTTCAGATTCTATGTCAATGAAATCAATTTCTACGGGCTCTCCATTAGGTAAGCATGCATGGGATATGATTGGGAGAGGGGCCATGTGACCCAAGACTCAATGTTAACAATGATGGTTTGACAATGCACGGTTCGGACAAGAATGCAAGCATGCCCTAGGACTTGACTTGATAGAGACAAGTCAATGACTTGCTCTGATACCAATTTGATGTGACACAACCTAGGACCTAAATTGTAAGCATCCCAATGATTTGGTCATGTCACATAAGCGGACTCACTCGCGTTGGCACACTCGGGTCCGCAGGTGGACCGGCGATGGGGTGAGGGTCTGAGGTTGGACCGGAGGTTTCCAAGGGTACGGCTGGCTTGGGGAGGACCCCTATGGGTCAGGGGTTGCCCAAATTCACGGGCGATCAGCACGCCGAAGGCTTGGGTTGAATGATCACTCTCACAACTCACCCGCGGTAGCCACACAATGAAACGCTAATTTGGGTTTGGGCACTCTCTTAACGCCGACGGCACTAAGATGCAATACTAATTAAGCAAAGGAATCCAGCAAAGAGGAGCGTTTAGTGGCTCACCTGATCGGTGTGAAGACACCGATCCCGGCCGGAGACGAGGGCGAGCGAGGAAGCGTGGGCTTACCCGCACGCCGCGCCGGAGAAGCTTCAACCTGAAATTTCAGATTACATGCACTACACCCCATGCAAGGGGGGGACCTTGGGGAAGGGAAGCCAGTGACTACACTCAAACACTACCTCCACGCAGGGAGGGGCCTTCAGCCGGCCAAGCGGGGAGGGGAGAAACCAAGCTAGAAGTAAAGAACGGTAGCCGATGCCGATGCTGTCCACTCTCTGCGCTTCAGGATAGACAGTTGGTTCTCTGGATGCTGTGGACACTCCAGAATTTTTCCGATAACGAAACCACTTGGAGATTGCTCGTAGCTGAGCCGGGATGATGTCTGAATTTTGATAATTTCGTCGGGCACCGGTGCTGGTCGGAGTTGGAGCTTGAACATGGGAGTAGATTAACAGTTCTGACTGTCTCAGGATCTCAGCAGCAGGAAGCAGAGGATGCCACGACCGCTCCCGAACTTTGAATCAGGTGCCTATGGAGCCGTTGGAACCATTGACGAGTCCTCTTGGAAGAAAAACTGGCGGGGAAGCCAAACGATGTCAGAGAAGACCGGTGGGCTCTGATCACTGATGAGACATCGGTGCAGACTGTGGGGAATCAGAACCACGCATCCGGGGGAGAAAATTGATAACTCCTAGTTCCGGATGCCAAATTGAGCTCTGCCTTTTGGAGAAGAAAGAAGACTCATAGCATAAACTTTTTGAAGAAGAACTCTCGATCAGATTCCAAGCAGGATCGTCGCAGTCGGGCATCCACTCCGGCTCTGGTCTCCTGCCAGGGAGGCTTTGCGCCGTCTCGAAAGAATGGCTCCCCTGGGCGATCACGAACTCAGAACGGGATGGGATTACCGCCGTTGTGAAGAGGACTGGGAGACGCTTCCAAAAATGGCTCTTGATACTTCAGAAACGTCCGGAGGAAGCCGTGGTCACCTCTGCAAGATGCTACTCTTATGCAGATCTTCAGTTGAGAGCTGTAGGTTGAAGATGACGGGGGGGAATGGGGTATATGGGAGGGGAAATGGGGGTGGATGAGTGTGGGGAAAGCCCGGGCTGTGAGGGGGTCTAGGAGGGGTGTTCCAAGGTGGGGGAAGGGAAGAATGGGGTATGGAAACAGGTGGTGGGAGGAGGAGCTACGAATTTGGGCTTGGAGGGAGAGGGGAAGGTGAGGGGGGCACAAGTGGGTGGAGGGAAGGTGAGTTTGAATTTTCCTTAATGGAGGGTATTCAATGGTGGTCTTGGGGATGGGAGGGGTTGTGTTGGGGAAGGGAAGGGGTGCTTGGGGTAGTGGGAAGGGTGCTTGGGGAAGTGGGTGGGGTAGTTGGGGGTTGGGAGGTGGAGCTACGATTGGTGGAAGCACTCTTGGGACTAGGGGGTGGAGTAATGGGATGTGTGGGGAAGGGGAGTGGCCTTTAATGGGGGTAGGTGGGAGAGTGGTGGTTGGGAAGGGAGGAGAGAGAAAAATTTTGAAATTGGGTGTGGAGGAGAGAGAAAGGAGAGTGAAAGAGAGAGATTAAGAGAGGGATGGGTGGGGAATCTCTCCCCTAGGGTCTCTCACCCAAATAATGGAATCTCTCCACTAGATAAGAAGTTTGAACTCTCAAAATGGCAAGTTTTTCATTCATTGATTCATTAGTTCAAAATGAGGGGAATGGGGTCCTATATATAGGCAACCCACATTTTACAAAAAGTCCCTGACATTTGACTTAATGACGAATAACCGAGGAAGGTGGGGGGCGCCCATGGGCCAGCCCAATGAATTGGGCCCAATAACAACCTAATCAATCCTAATGACACTCAAACTTAGGTAGATGACTCAATGACCTAGGTACTTGACTCAAATAAAAAGAAAATTACAATGACATGACTCAAATAAAATATGAAAATTACATGACTCGATTCAAGGGAGCTATGCCGACGAGCAATCAAAGCTGTGGAAAAAATGTGAAGGGCGAGAGATGCCCCCCTCATACCCCCGGGGTGCGAAGAACTCGACTCCGTCGAGTATAGGTCCGCCGGGGAAGAGGTCCTCCAATGCAGCTCCGGGTGAGCCACAACCTCCAAACTCAACCTCGTGTCCTTAGCCGGGGACTGCTCTTCATCCTCTCAAGGTGGCTCGGGCACAGCCTCTTGCTGGCGATGGTACCCTGCTTGCTTAGTATTACCTCCGTGTGCACACGTCGGACTCTCAAGCTGATATAAGGAGGCTCTCCGAGGATGCCACTCATAAAGGTTGGGGTAGGCTCAAGCTGCTCACTGGGATCCACCGCGGTGCCCTTAGAGGGTGCTAGATCCGCCACGTGATAAGTGGGGTATATCCCAAAATCCCATCGGTAAATCTAACCCGTAAGCCAGGTTGCCAAAGCCACTCGGAACATGGAAGGTCCAAGTCCTCGTGCCCTCGATTTGGAGGTGACCCTAAGATTGAGCCATTCCAAAGCCACAATCGTAGGTTTGCCTACTTGGAATCCCAAGTGGCACTCGTGAGTTTTTGCCCGCTCATTATGAACCTCATCGCTCGTTGCGGCTTGCTTGCTTGGATGCACATGACATGTATTACGGGGCGGTGGGTGTGTGAAAATGTGTGTGGATAAAGGTGGACCAGGACATCCATAGATGGACCTATCATGCCATGATGTCATATAGACCTTGATGAGCCTTGGTGGGCCGAGGCAACCAAATGTGGCCCTATCATGCATAGACTCTCTAACAAAGGTTGGAGGGCCGGGGCATCCGTAGGTGATCCGGTCATACATGGGGGTGACAAAGGCCGGGGGACCCGGACATCCAAGAATGCTCCTATTATGCTTAAGACTTATGATGAGTGAAGGTGGACCATTACATCCGATTTTGGACCACTCATGCTTTCTACTTGACATGTGGGTGATATGAATGAATGGACCCAACATAGTGTTCATGCCAAGTGGTGTGGTAAGCCTAGACACATACATACTTTTCCCAAAGGTGACTTCCATGTGTATAGGTGTGGGACAACCTTTGAACTCCCATTGGAAAAGATCGAATGGATCTAAGAAGGTGGTCATCATGGGGTGGGGAACAACCACATTACATAGGGATATGTGGCCTAAGGTCATGGCTCCCAAGGTGTAACCCGGGTCATGGATGAGGTGGGTTTGGCCCAATATGGTGGGTGGGGGTAGGAAAGGGTGGGTGGTGAGTAAGATGGTTGGGCCACATGGGTATAGGAAGGGGTCAAAGGGATCGTGGAAATGGTTACCTAGAGAGAGGAACTCCACATCCTCAAAGCCCCAAAAATATGGGTCATCCTCCTCCAAGATAATTGGGCCATGGTCGTTAGTGGGTTGGCCGACCAAAGCACTTGGGATCTCAATGGTAGGGGAGTGGACCAAGATGGGTTCTTCCACCATAGGGAGAAGGAAAAGAAGGTCGCTAGTGTAGCAACCAATGGTACAAATCGAGGTGATAGACCCAATGCATAGGCGTAGGAGGCCAAGGCTCCTAGGTTGTTTGGCCATAGGGGTCAACATGCTAGTGAACTCAATTTGCCATGCTAAGCCCCTAAGAAAATCTTCTAAGGTCTCCACTTGATAGGATGCTTGGATTGTGGTGTGATAGGAGAAGAAGGGCACTAGGGGAAAATTTTGTTCTATGGGAGGGCAAACATGGACCGAGATCTCTCTAATTAGGCTCTCCCTTAGCCACCTAACAAGGGACTCTTCTAAGATGATTTCGGCCTTATCTAGAGGGGGTGGTGTAGGGTGAAGATCCTCGTGCGAGACTTCCTCTTCAATTGGGACATGGGTGCTCTCCATGGAGGGGATAGGTTCCCGAGGGGTATTGTCTTCATGTGGCAAAGCGGGTGGACTACTTCTTCCAAAGCTAATGGAGCGGGAAGGTTCTGTGATGGTGGGGTGATGATGGCCGGAGTATGGTGCACCCGGGGTGGTGAACAAGGGAGGGATTCCCGCAGGTGGGAGAATACAAGGTTGTTGAATTTAAAGGTTCCCGAAAGGTGTGGTGGATGCACTAGGCAAGTCCGACGTGTTGGGTCCATGTCGGCATTCCTTTCATCTAACCATTTCTTACCTAAGATTATACATGGACCCACCAATGTTCCCTTTTGACACCAAGCCCCATCCAAATACTTAGTCTTCCCGAACCATTTATGGAATTCAATAAAGACTTGGTCTCCATTGTGCACAATTTGTCCGGTCCTACAAAGAGAGGTAATGATATCGGGGGACACCCAATTTTCAGATTCTAGGTCAATGAAATCAATTTCTACGGGCTCTCCATTAGGTAAGCATGCATGGGATATGATTGGGAGAGGGGCCATGTGACCCAAGACTCAATGTTAACAATGATGGTTTAACAATGCACGGTTTGGACAAGAATGCAAGCATGCACTAGGACTTGACTTGATAGAGATAAGTCAATGACTTGCTCTGATACCAATTTGATGTGACACAACCTAGGGCCTAAATTGCAAGCATCCCAACGATTTGGTCATGTCACATTAGCGGACTCACTCGCATTGGCACACTGGGTCCGCAGGTGGACCGGCGATGGGGTGAGGGTCCGAGGTTGGACCAGAGGTTTCCAAGGGTACGGCTGGCTTGGGGAGGACCCCTATGGGTCAGGGGTTGCCCAAATTCACGGGCGATCAGTACGCCGAAGGCTTGGGTTGAATGATCACTCTCACAACTCACCCGCGGTAGCCACACAATTAAACGCTAATTTGGGTTTGGGCACTCTCTTAACGCCGACGGCACTAAGATGCAATACTAATTAAGCAAAGGAATCCAGCAAAGAGGAGTGTTTAGTGGCTCACCTGATCGGTGTGAAGACACCGATCCTGGCCGGAGACGAGGGCGAGCGAGGA
The DNA here is from genome assembly GCA_022559845.1 of Amorphophallus konjac. NCBI lineage: Eukaryota > Viridiplantae > Streptophyta > Magnoliopsida > Alismatales > Araceae > Amorphophallus > Amorphophallus konjac. The sequence goes on along the minus strand of CM040117.1, from coordinate 13,894,223 downwards.
AGCGTGGGCTTACCCGCACGCCGCGCCGGAGAAGCTTCAACCTAAAATTTCAGATTACATGCACTACACCCCATGCAAGGGGGGGACCTTGGGGAAGGGAAGCCAGTGACTACACTCAAACACTACCTCCACGCAGGGAGGGGCCTTCAGCCGGCCAAGCGGGAAGGGGAGAAACCAAGCTAGAAGTAAAGAACGGTAGCCGATGCCGATGCTGTCCACTCTCTGCTCTTCAAGAGAGACAGTTGGTTCTCTGGACGCTGTGGACACTCCAGAATTTTTCCGATGACGAAACCACTTGGAGATTGCTCGTGGCTGAGCCGGGATGATGTCTGAATTTTGATAATTTCGTCGGGCACCAGTGCTGGTCGGAGTTGGAGCTTGAACAGGGGAGTAGATTAACAGTTCTGACTATCTCAGGATCTCAGCAGCAGGAAGCAGAGGATGCCACGACCGCTCCCGAACTCCGAATCAGGGGCCTCTGGAGCTGTTGGAACCGTTGACGAGTCCTCTTCGAAGCAAAATTGGCGGGGAAGCCAAACGATGTCGGAGAAGACCGGTGGGCTCTGATCACTGATGAGACATCGGTGCAGACTGTGGGGAAGCAGAACCACGCATCCGGGGGAGAAAATTGATAACGCCTAGTTACGGATGCCAAATTGAGCTCTGCTTTTTGGAGAATTAATAAGACTCGTAGCAGAAGCTTTTTGAAGAAGAACTCTTGATCAGATTCCAAGCAGGATCGTCGCAGTCGGGCATCCACTCCGGCTCTGGTCTCCTGCCAGGGAGGCTTTGCGTAGTCTCGGAAGAATGGCTCCCCTGGGCGATCACGAACTCAGAACGGGATGGGACCATCGCCGTTGTGAAGAGGACTGGGAGACGCTTCCAACATTGGCTCTTGATCCTTCAGAAACGTCTGGAGGAAGGCGTGGTCGCCTCTGCAAACTGCTACTCTTATGCAGATCTTCAGTTGAGAGCTGTAGGTTGAAGATGACGGGGGAGAATGGGGTATATGGGAGGGGAAATGGGGGTGGATGAGTGTGGGGAAAGCCCGGGCTGTGAGGGGGTCTAGGAGGGGTGTTCCAAGGTGGGGGAAGGGAAGAATGGGGTATGGAAACAGGTGGTGGGAGGAGGAGCTACGAATTTGGGCTTGGAGGGAGAGGGGAAGGTGAGGGGGGCACAAGTGGGTGGAGGGAAGGTGAGTTTGAATTTTCCTTAATGGAGGGTATTCAATGGTGGTCTTGGGGATGGGAGGGGTTGTGTTGGGGAAGGGAAGGGGTGCTTGGGGTAGTGGGAAGGGTGCTTGGGGAAGTGGGTGGGGTAGTTGGGGGTTGGGAGGTGGAGCTACGATTGGTGGAAGCTCTCTTGGGACTAGGGGGTGGAGTAATGGGATGTGTGGGGAAGGGGAGTGGCCTTTAATGGGGGTAGGTGGGAGAGTGGTGGTTGGGAAGGAAGGAGAGAGAAAAATTTTGAAATTGGGTGTGGAGGAGAGAGAAAGGAGAGTGAAAGAGAGAGATTAAGAGAGGGATAGGTGGGGAATCTCTCCCCTAGGGTCTCTCACCCAAATAATGGAATCTCTCCACTAGATAAGAAGTTTGAACTCTCAAAATGGCAAGTTTTTCATTCATTGATTCATTAGTTCAAAATGAGGGGAATGGGGTCCTATATATAGGCAACCCACATTTTACAAAAAGTCCCTGACATTTGACTTAATGACGAATAACCGAGGAAGGTGGGGGGCGCCCATGGGCCTGCCCAATGAATTGGGCCCAATAACAACCTAATCAATCCTAATGACACTCAAACTTAGGTAGATGACTCAATGACCTAGGTACTTGACTCAAATAAAAAGAAAATTACAATGACATGACTCAAATAAAATATGAAAATTACATGACTCGATTCAAGGGAGCTATGCCGACGAGCAATCAAAGCTGTGGAAAAAATGTGAAGGGCGAGAGATGCCCCCATCACATCTGGAGCCCAATGAGTAGAGCTTCATACTCAGCCTCGTTGTTGGTCAGGGATTTCATGAGGGCACAAGAGTTGTACAAAACTCCACCCTGAGGAGTTAGGAAAATAATGTTGGCACCTTCTGTAGTGGCTGGATCCTAGTTGTTTCGGGTAATCCCTCGAGAAGCGCCATCGAAGTAGAGCTCCTAACAGGGTACGCTGGTTGTGAGAGCGCTTTGCTACCAATAATGCAAGACATCTCCGCTCTGTTCAACCGATTGTTGTGATTGAGCAACAAGGGACTCCTCGTCTGGGAGCTCCGAGCTGAAAGGTGAGTCGTCTGGCACTGGATGGGCTGCCAAGAATTCAGCCATACCCTGTCCCTTGATTGCTTTCCAGGGGACATAAGTAATGTCGTACTCCATCAATAGGAGAGCCCACCTCCCCAGTCTGCCTGAGAAGACAGGTCGTCGAAGGAGATACTTCAGAGGGTCGTGCTTGGATATAAGCTCGACTTGATGGGATAGGAGGTAATGCCGCAGCTTCTTAACTACAAACACCAATGCCAAGCAAACCTTCTCCATAGGGGAGTAGCGGTACTCGGCACCGATCAACTTTCGGCTGAGGTAATAGAGGGGCTGCTCTTTACCTTCTTCATTGATTTGCGCCAACAGAGCTCCTAGCGAAGCGTCCATGGCAGCAATATAAAAGATGAGGGGTTTACCCTTGATTGGTGCCCCCAGGACTGGGGGAGTAAGGAGGTACTCCTTGATTTACTCGAAAGCTGCCTGGCATTTCGAGTCCCATGTAAATGGGGCGTCTTTCTTCATCAGCTTGCCGAAAGGCGCACACTGACCGGAGAGGTTAGAGATAAACCTCCGAATGTAGGCCAGCCTCCCTTGGAAGGACCTATGCTCGGTGATGTTGCTTGGTGGTGGAAGCTCTCGGATTGTTTTGATCTTGCTGGGATCTACCTCGATTCCACGGTACCTGATGACAAAGCTAAGAAATTTTCTGATGGATACGCCAAAGGCGCATTTCATGGGGTTCATCTTGAGCCCGTATTGCCGGAGACGCCCGAAGACTTGGCAGAGGTCGCGCAAATGGTCTTCGCGCCTTTTTATCTTGACGACGAGGTCATCAACATAGCATTCGATGGTGTTGTGCAGCATCTCGTCGAATATTTGATCATGGCCCTTTGGTAAGTAGCGCCGACGTTCTTCAGATCGAAGGGCATGTGCTTGTAGTTGAAAATCCCCTTGGGGGATCTAAAAGCTCTATGGTTCTTATCTTTAAGGGACATCCAGATTTGATTATAACCGGATGACCCGTCCATGAAAGACAAGGCCTCATGCCCGGTGGTCATATCGACCATCGTTTCTGTAATTGGGACTGGAAAGTCATCCTTCGGACAGGCTTTGTTGAGGTCCCGAAAGTCGACGTAGATTTGGACTTGGCCATTTTTCTTCTTAACTGGGACTATATTGGTGAGCCAGATCGGGTAGATGCACAGCTCGATGAAGTCGACCTCCGCCATTTTATGGACTTCGGTCGAAACATGGTGCTCCAACTCATGGCACATGTGCCGCTGTTATTGCTTGACTGGAGCGACTGAGGTAGAAATGGCTAGGTCGTGCTCTGCAACGGAGGGGTCTAGCCCTGGCATCTCCTTGTACATCCAGGCGAAGCAGTCTTTGTATTCGAGCAAGAGTTGCTTGTAATCCTGCCTTTCTACCTCGGTAAGGAGAGCATTGATGAATGTAGGCTGAGGGGCTTTATCTTCGCCCAGGTTGATCTCCACGAGATCGTCGACGGTTGCCTGGCTGCCGTCCTCTAGCTCGGGAGGAGCGGGTTGAAGGTTGATGAAATCCTCATCATCAGTGTCGGCTTCATGTATTTCTTGGTTCTCGAAGCCACCGGTTGACACTGCAGGGACTGGAGAGTGGTTGTTGCTGGGATCCATGGAGGATTGATCTGGACCGCTAGTTCTTGGCCAGTAGTTGTCAACTAGGGTTGCTGAGGTTTCCCCGGGGTTATCTGGCGAAGCTGACAATCCTTCGCAGCTCGGACCTGAGATATCCCCCCCTAAGGAGGGTATGTTGAACTGGGTCCTTCGATTGGCTGAGAGACCGAAGGAGCTTCTTCATCCCTGATGCCTTGGCAGGGAGGCGAGGAGGGTTCCTCGACAGCTTGAGCCGGCGTTCTGGCTTTGATGGAGATCGGGATCAGAATTTCCTGTTCCTCATCCCCGGTGCTATCGAATTTGGCTTCGACTCTAGCTCGGTCGTCGGCTGGTTATGCCAAGCCTATGACGTTGACTGCGTGGTAGACGCGAAAGTCTGGGTCTTGGTCATTGCCAAGTCCCCTGGTATCCTTATGGAAGGACGGGGGTTGCCCCTGGACCTGGGAAGGGGTCCACAGCTGACGGAAGTATCTTTGTTGTGTAGAAGTTTTCCACATGGGAATGTGTTGCTTCAGACACATTTCTTGAATATGTGGCGACAGATCGCCCCACACCTGAACTACTTCAGGGGTATCATCGGCTTGCCTGGACCAGCCGAAGTCGTCAACTGGCGTGGCTTGAGGGACCATGTCTCCCTTATAGAAGACAATGGGTTTGTCCTTATTAGCCTTCTTCTTGTTTCGGTGTTGTCGCTTGAAGGTGACAATGAATGTCGTTAGCGACTCGACGCTGTGCTTCTCGGACGCACATGAAAGTTGGATGCAGTCTGGTGGCAAGCATTTACTCTAGCCGATAGCTTGGCTAATAAGATTAGCCTCGAAGTTGATCTGGCGCCTCTCGGGGTGATCTGAGGTTGACTTGGAGCCGAGGCACAGCGGATGGAGCTTGGCCTTTTCCTCGTCAACAGAGAAGAGATCATCATCGTCATCCTCTGAGAGCCAACTGTTGCTTTTGCTCCTAATCACAGGTGTGAGCGACGTCACGCGATTCGTGGAAGAGCGGAGAAGACGCGGAGCGCGCGGGCTCCTCTTTTTTTTGGTGTTTGTTTGCTGCAACACAGAAATAAGAGAAGAGAGAGAAGGGGCCACCACAGGATATTACTCCGGCGGGGCGAGCGGGACAAGTGTGATATAGCAAGATATGGGGGTTAAACGGCCATAGCGGGAAGTGACTCGCCGCGGCCTCGGGGGGACGGGAATGGTGCAGAAATTAAATAACAAGAATTGAAACGGCCATTGGGAAAGTGACTCGCCGCGGCCTCGAGAATATGAGCAGATAATAAGATGACAGAATATAAAGAGAATACAAAGAGCGGGAATTTAAACGGCCATTGGGGAAGTGACTCGCCGCGGCCTCGAGAACATAAACAGATAAGAATATAACATATAAGAACGTGAATTTAAACGGCCATTGGGGAAGTGACTCGCCGCGGCCTCGAGAATATGAGCAGAATATAACAGAATATAAAGAGAATATAAGAACGGAAATTTAAATGGCCATTGGGGAAGTGACTCGTCGCGGCCTCGAGAACATGAATAGATAAGAATATAACATATAAGAACGGAAATTTAAACGGCCATTGGGGAAGTGACTCGCCGCGGCCTCGAGAACAATATGTGATCGCCAGGGGCCAAAAGACCCCAAAAATAAGAAGGTGATCGCGCCTACCTCAAGAGCGGGAGATGGCGGGTTGCTTCTTCCTCTCCCTCCGGCCGGCCGACGGAGAGGGCTTTCCTCGGCTACCCTTGCAAAACAACGACAAACAAATGACAAGTGGATTAGAAAGATGGAGGTGTAGTATTCAAATCCTTGCGATAAAAATAACGAAATGATGGCAAGACACACACCTGGTTGGTGTTGTCTTTTAAACCCCTCTCGGACTCGAGTAGGAGGAAAATGAGATGATGGATGCAAGAAGCATATAAGAAGAGGCGCCCTTATGAAGGGGGATAGATGATGCGAGATGATGAATGCAAAAGAACTAAGAAGAAAAGGAAAGGATTGGCTTATTGGATGTGCCGATGGTGAAATCCGACGGAGCTCCGGCAGTGTAGGGATGGCGTGGAAGCGCGGTGGATGAAGACGACCTTCCTCTCGCGAGCGTGGGCACCCGAGAAGCCGGCAGAACCTCCACCTACAAAAGACCCCACGGGTTAGAAAATGACTCCGGTAGCCTCTGGGCTCCTGCAGCCTATCGGATATCTTCGAAGCTCCTCCAGAACTGAGGGGGTGGGCCTCTATTTATAGGGCTCCGGAGGGTGGAGGCGTCCAGGACCCTGGACACCTCCATCAGGGCCGAACTAATATTTTATTCTATTTTTATTAATTTTTTCAGAATATTTTTGTGGAGGCGTCCAGGGCTCCGGACGCCCCTAACAGGTCCACCGAACACCACCGACGGCCGCACGCGGTTTGACACAACGCGTGGTTTTGTGAGCAGCGCCTCGTGATTTTGAAATGGGCGCGTCCAGCGGGCTGGACGTCTCCATAATTTGGCTTTTTTCACACACGACAAACCGTCGTTCGGTGGGCGGCGCCCGTGAGAGAGTTGATGGAGGCGTCCAGGGGCCTGGACGCCTCCAAAAATATATTATTTTTATTTTTGTTTTGTCTTTTTATGCTAGGGCTGGCATTTTGATTTTTGTATATTTGTTTTATGGAGGCGTCTAGGGTCCTGGACGCCTCCACAATATATATATATATTTTTTTATTTATTTTTTTTTATGCCAACCGGCATTTTACACACATTTTTTATTTTTGTTTTTATGGAGGCGTCCAGGGCCCTGGACGCCTCCATTAATATATATATTTTTTATTTGATTTGGGCTCTGAGAAAATAATAAAATGAATTAAAAAGATGGGGGCGTCCAGGGGCCTGGACGCCCCCATTAAGACCCACCCGGGTCCTCAAATCAGACGTCGGCGGCCGCCCGTCAGACACCCTTCCTGATTCCGGAACCTCCTGATGCGTCTGATTGGTGTTTACGCTATCCGAATGCCGTGACGGGACGATTCCGAATGCCGAAAAAGGCAGAAGAAGACCCAAGAAAAGGAAGCACTCGAGTGATTCGAAATGCGTAAGCCGTTGCGGGGCGTTGTATAGTAATATGAGACTTTCTCAGGAGACGTCAAGAATGACGTGTCTACAGCTGCCCCGCTTTGGCGTCTGCTTTGCAAGGGAGCGACACGTAGTGGAATGGTATCGAAGTGGAGTGAAATGAAGTGGGAGCGGACTGATAAGTTGATGCCAAGGTGTGATGAGACACGCTTTTGACGTTACTGTTTGGAATCTTTCTTGGAGTTTCAATGAGGCGACCTTGAAGAAGGTCTTTCAAATATAGACGATTGTTCGGACGGAGATCAAATAAGGGAGGGTGAGATGTGTGCTCAGGCACGAAAAAAAAAAGAGACCAACTTCTCGGTGTGGAAGTACCTGGGTCATAAACCTGTAGGTTTCACCTTTGGGGAGCGGTTACCAGCCAATGTGGAAGTGCTGCGGCCAAGGTGGGTCAAACAAGGTCAAAAGTAAAGGAATATCTGAGGGTCTGTCCAAACAAGGGTCTCCTTTGGAAGAGCAGCGTAGGGCTGTCTCAAGGAAACTCAGTATTTCATTCGGAGTGGAATATCTCATATTTGTGGGAATTGAAACACAACGGCTTTCACAATCGAATCACTTGAATGATCTTCCGCAATAAATCAAAGTCCTATATGAATGCATGTTGGGTTTAAAGAAAAATTTAAAACAAACTAAAATAGAAAATAGCCAAGGATAATATTGTCAACTTGTTAAGAACGGGTCAGGATACCGATCCGGTGAGCCGACACTGGGCTGGGGCCCGTTTATCCGCGCACCAACTCACTGAATGGAACCGTCATCCCCATGCTACCACAAATTAACGGCCTAACCGTACAACCCAAATTCTCCCGGGATCATCATCGTTTTTGTTGAAGGGGAACTCAAATCCCAGATTCGTTCGGGCCGCAAGGTCCTTGACATATTCTAGTAGCGTATGTATCATATACTATGATGCATGACAAGGTGGGATCAACCATTGAAAGGTGGGAGAGGAGATAGGACAAAGATGTCCGTTAGTAAAACCTGCACAGGCCAGCAAAGGTTAGCAACATCAGAAAGTAGCAGAATCATAGCAGAATCGTACCACAGTACAAAGGAGATCCAGACAAAATTTTGACAATGACCACTGATGTGACATGTTCCGTCCTGTAGCGATCTTCCCTTCCTATAAGAACTCCCCTTAGGCTAGTTCATTCAAATGCACCAAGGTGGGTTTTGGAAGCTCAGGAGAGGAAAGAGAGGAGAATCTAGAGATTTTCAGGATGGAAGGAGAGTCTTCCCGCGTTATGAAGAGGAGCAGGCCTAGCAGCGAGATCAGGCGACTCTCCGACCTCGAGGGTCATTTGAGTGGGACGATCATGTCGCATATGGTAAGCTGATTCATTTCAAATTTTCCATGTGAACCTTCTTCTTACTTCCTTCATTTCTTCTTTCTTTCCTCTTCCAGCCATATCCACTCTTCCCAAGCCCGAGGAAGTTTTCCAAACTGCCATGGCTTTCAAAGCTAACTTCCAATATCTCCATTGGCATGAGGGCCATACTCTCGAAGTGGCATCTGCAGGGGCTCCTTATTCACGCCAAACACTACGAGAAGATTCGTATGGACTGGGCGGCTATGGGCACACTAGTGGAGATCTGGCATCCCCAGACCCACACTTTTATTTTCCCGACCTTCGAGGTGACCATCCTCCTCGAGGAGGTGGAACTTCTGCTCGGATTGAAGAAATTCAAGAGTGACGGGAAGGTGAAGGCTATGCGGATGCTGACACGGGGGACTTCCGAAAGCGTCCTTGGAAGCTTCATGCCGCCCGACGCAGCCAGAAAGGTCCGTACTCAAAAGGGGATCGATCTCCAAAAGCTTGCGGAGTGGGTCATGGACGCCCTGAGAGGGTCACCAGATGATGACTATTTGGAGGGAATTATGAAGGGGTTCACCATTTGTCTGGCGGGTGCTCTCTTGTTTCCTTATACCGACAACATGGTGGAAGAAGACCAACTGAGTGCTATCTGCGGGATCTGGCGTGGAAAGAGGGTGGGACCCGCTGTCCTCGCCTACCTGTATAGTGGCCTTACTGCCTCGAGCATGGGTAAGCCTCCTTTTGGTTGCGCACTTGTCCTGAGCTGCTGGCTGGATTTGCATTTCAAGTTTGATCACCGCGAGGGAATGCCAACTGCTTCGAAGCTCTTCCAACAAAGCCCTCTTCATCACATAGCCGGCGTGTTAGGCTTCGGTGGTACTGTAGTGAACCGCGTTCCGTGGCTGAAGAAACGTGAAGACTGGCGGTCTCACTTCCGTACCGTGACACAAGGCTTCTTCACTTGCGCACCGGCATGTTTGCTTTCACTTGATCTCCTCATGAGGCCTTCTCCCGAAGTTGATCTTCAACTGATCGGCGCGACCGAGTTTGTCCTTTATAATGCGCATCGGTGCTGCCTCCAGATTGGCATCCCACGCCATTCGTTCCTGCCACCGACTGGCATCGTTCCTTTGAAGAAAAGGGAGTTGGGCACTGAAGCGGACGCGAAGGAAGCGAAGGCCATTAAAGCTCCCTGGAAGACAAGTGTTGCGGGAAAGGCCTTAGCGCACGTGGTGGAAGAATGCGAGCCATGGAGGGCTTATGTAACCGAACTGGGGAAGTTAAGGCCTAAGGCGCCTAAGCCCCTGATGTAGCTCATTCTGCTTTTCTGATGGAATAAAATCTGGTATTTGGCAGTTTTGGACCAGTTCCGTTAATTATTATTGTCTTTTTTGTGGTTTTTCTTTTTCTTTGTGTTTTTATTTTTTTGTTTGGATTATATACATACTCTTATCTTTTTACTTTTATTATATATACATACTTTTTTTGAAAAATTTTTATTATAGGGGCGTCCAGGGGCCTAGACGCCCCTAATTTTTATTTTTTATTTTATTTGATTTTTTATTTTGGGGGCGTCCAGGGTCCTGGACGCCCCAACTTTTATTTATTATTTTTTTTTTGTTTTTTTTTGTTTTGGGGGCGTCCAGGCGCCTGGACGCCCCAAAATTTTTGAATTTTGAAAAAAAATAAAAATTGTGGGGGCGTCCAGGCACCTGGACGCCCCAAAGAAGGTAGCTTCTATATACAAGGGCTGCCCCCCCCCCCCTTTTGCTCATTTACTGTTCATTCTGACGACCTAGTCACCCTAGACGACCCATTCTTAGTCCCAATGGAGCGAGGAGGATCGAGCCAGGGTCCAGAGAAGCGGAAACGACTGGCTCGTCGTGCGAGGAGGTTGAGGGATGATGTCGAGGAGGCCGCAGCAGAGGAGATTGCTGCGGAGGAGGGGATGGAGGTGCCTCTCCTGGCCGCGGAGGCCGCTGCGGGCGCTGGCGACGTGGGAGAGGACGATCACGACCCGGTAAGTCCTTCGGAACTCTCACTCAATGGTTCAATAGGCTAAACGGACGGGCGAGACGCTGTGAGAGAAGGCCGAGGAGTGAGGGAAAGGAGGCGTCCAGTGGCCTGGACGCCTCCACATTTTCCTTTTCTTTTTATTTATTATTATTTTTATTTGTTTACGAAAATAATATAAAAATAAGGAGGCGTCCAGGGCCTGGGACGCCTCCATGATAATATATATATTATTAATATAATTTTTGGTTTGGTTTTTTGGGTTTTTCTAAAAATAAAAGAAAATAAAGGAAATGGAAAGGAGGCATCCAGGGGCCTGGACGCCTCCACAAAAATAAATATTTAAAAAAACGAAAAATAAAATAAAATGAATAAGTAGTATATGCAGTGTTATTGTTTAGTATTATTCATGATGCTGATGTATTTTTTATTGGTTTTGTGGTGTGCAGGGTGTGATGAAAGGACGGATCAGCTGGTCCTTAGTGGTGGCAGCATACCGTGGGCTGCCGGACTTCTAGAGGGCGTGTGTGGACGCCATGGGCTTTGGAGCTTTCCTTAGGATCGAGCCCTTTCGGCTCGACCTTCCTCTTATCCAGGCATTGAGGGAGCGGTGGCATGCGCCGAGCCGAGCGTTTCTGATGCCCTGGGGGCACATGGTGCCGACACTCGAGGACGTGGCTCGGATCACCGGGCTACGGGTTGACGGAGAGGCGGTGAGCGGGGTCACCTACCCCAACTACCGAGAGAGTGCCCTGGACTTGCTGTGGTTAGAGACGAGCATGACTGATAGAGACAGCAGGGTAGTTGGCCGAGTGGAGATCATGGAGGCGCTCGGATTCGTCGACCCGCGCCAGTGGGTTAGCGAGACTAGAAGTTCTTGGCTCGACTAGAGGGGGACGCTCACGCTGCTTTTACCCAGGATCCGAGTGAGCGGGAGCTGGTGGATCTAGACCTTCGGAGGTTTCTTTTCTTCTTCCTGGGCCGCCTTTTACTGGGGACGAAGGGGGATGGCATCCACTGCCGTTTCCTCGGGATCTTGGTGGATCTGGACAGAGTGGGACACTACGCGTGGGGAGCGGCTCTGCTTGCCCATTTGATTGCTGATCTCTCCCAGACTTCGGAGAAGGAGACGACAGTCAGCGGCTTCGCACCTTTTCTCCAGGTAAACATTTTATTTATGCATTCCCACAGTTAAATATGCAATTATTGTACTAATGATGTATGATGGATGCAGGTGTGGAGCTATTACTATTTCCCGATGGGGAGGGCTAGGCATGGGAACAGGAGGGCCGTGCCTCTGGCGCTTCAGTGGAGGCCGGTCGTGGTTGCAGCACCCCACGGCTACCAGCTGGCGTCGCTTCGTCGGGAGCTGAGCGAGTATCCCGAGGCCATGGTATGATGCGTATGATTTTTTGTGTTTTTATGCATGTGACTATCATGATATATGCATGGTGATTCAGGTGGTGTGGAGGCCCTACCTGGGCATGGGCGATGCAGGCCAGCCCTGGGTTGTAGCGGGTCTTCCTCGTTTCAGGCGGGACGTGTGGGTCCATTGCCTGAACGAGATCGAGCCGCTTCGGCTGAGGCTGGTTATGAGGACGTTGGGGCTGGCCCAGGAGTGGGTTGATGTAGAAGAGCCGGCCCGCATTGGGCGGAAGACTAAGGGGAAGGCGAAGGTTGTGGACTGGCGTACGCGCTTCCCAGCACAGTACCAGGACTGGCAGCAGGGCGGGGTCCCAGTTGTCACGCCCCGAACCGATAGCAGCGGGAAGCGATGCTCGGAACGTGGCAGGAGACAAGTCACGATAACAAGAGCGGAAAAATAATAACCACAATTAAAATAGAATGAAGCTAGACATACATTGAGAAAATACGAGCTCTTATTAATTTAAAAAGATATATTCAACACCACTTACAATAAAAGCTTCGAAATAGATAACAAAAAGAAGGAACTAAACTAACAAGACTTAAGAAAATAGAAAGGACACAGACTCCAACTCTAGGGTCCAGGTACCACTCGATCACACCGATCCGATTCCCATGCACGTACCAATACTCGCGCACCTGAAAAGGGTTGGAGGTAGGGGTGAGCAAGAAGCTCAGTAGGAATTATACTCTATCATCAGGCAGTGGTTAAAGTGATTAACAAGTAATTACATTTTTCATGCCATGCTAAATATGTAAAAGACGGTAGCATGCTAGTAAAAGAAGTAATGACGATATAATGTAATAAACAGATCTTGCAAGGTCAAGAAAATCAAGTAAGAACGAATAAGATATCAAATACAAGATTGAACAAGAGTCTACAAGAATTTGTTACAGGAGTTTTCAAGTCAAAAATTTCCACAAGATAGAACTCAAGTATAAGCATGAAGATCGATCACTAGTATATTAACCTCTTTGGTCAAACATGTCATGTATGATTGCAAATACAATGGTTTCCAACAGGAAATAGCAAGAGTTGGCCAAGCAAGCAAGTAGGGCAAGCGTCTCTTATACGCTCAGCGGGATTCAAGTACGTTACTTATCAAAACCTTGGGGGCGACGTCATTGTAATTCAAGTACCCAAGTAACTGGTAATAAGTAACAAGAGTTTATTCTAGACATAACAAGCATGTCCTGCACTTCGGGTGTATGCCTCACCCTGTCATTAACATCCCATGGGCTCACTAACTTTCGGGCGCTCTCCCCAGGACCAGACCGGGCCCTTATGGTGCGTTGGCATAAAAATGGATCCAAGATCCAAATGTCTAGATAGTCAAGTAAATGGCCAAATAATCGGGAGAATTTACTGTCATAAGCTCAAGATTAAAGGACTAACTTGTCCTTGGATTCAAGAGTTCAAAACACGATAAAACTCACATACCGAGGGTTATACGGCCACACCGGCCGTACTCCCAAGAGTCACGAACCACGAGTCACGAGGCCAACAATAGCGACTGACAGTATGCCGCTAGCTCTAAGTACGAACTGACTGACAGAATTAAGAAAAACCAACAAAGCCTTTACACGCCTAATTTTACATGCTTAATTAGGTATAAGGTTTTTCATTCACAGGATGAAGATGGATCAAGATAGACAAAGAATCAAGCTCAAAGGATAGCATGCATTTAAAGAAATTTACTTGTATATTTACCACTTATCATGTGCGTTTCTTACCAATTAACAGTTTAAGATGCTTATTAACTCCATTTAACATGCTAACTAACCATTAAGATACCAATTAACAATCTAGAATTACATTAAATCATTTTCCATAAACACATATGTTGCTGATTTCAGAAATATAAAATCTACTTTCTAACAGCAAATTTTGATGCTAATCTAACCATCAAAAACACTAGTTATCAACTTAAGATACTAAATAGCAATTAAAATCACTAAGTAACATTAAAAACACGTAATTAACTACACATTAAATCACTTTCTATGAAAAGTATATTTCTGGAACAGAAATATAAATCTATTATCTTAACAGCATCAAGATACTAATTTATCTATTAAACACACTAATTATCAAGTTAAGATACTAATTAGTAACTAAGATACTAATTTACACTTAAAAACACTAATTATCTATACATGAAGTTATTTCCTGTGAAAAATATATTTCTGGAACATAAATATAAATCTATTGTTTTGACAGTAATTAAGATATTAATTTTAGCACTTGAAAATACTAATTTGTAATTTAAGTACCAATTAGCAATTAAAATGCGATTAAGATACTAATTAATAATCAAAAATACTAATTTGTAATTAATAAGATCATTTTCTGTGAAAACATGTTTCTGAGACAGAAAGATAAATTTACTGGCTAAGTATGAAATTAAGATACTAATTTAGCGCTTAAATATACTAATTATCACTTTAAGAACTAATTAACAAGTAAGATGCTAAATAATAATTAAAATCACTTTTAAATCATTTTATATGATAAATAGATTTCTGAGACAGAAATATAGATATATTATCAAATCATGCATTTACTAAGTCGATTGGGGCGTCAAACGGTGAAATCGGGCGTGAAAATCGGCTCTGGAGGTTAAACGGTCGCACAAGGGCCGTTTTAGGGCTCCAGGGTGTTGGGCGGTTAGGGGGAAACCGTCCAAACCTAATGATATGAAAAAGGATGCATTAGAATTATTACTAAGTCATTTACTAGGTAGATAAACGGTTCTGGGTGGACCGTATAACTTCTGGACTTAACAGGGGCTGAACGGGGGCCATTGGGCATGCCAGCAGGTTGGGCGGCTCCCTGAGGGCCGCCCATGTACTTGGGCGGTTCCCTGAGGACCGTCCATCTGCTTGGGCGGTCTGGGATGGGCCGCCCATCCCAGGGATGTGCGGCCAGGGGCAGGGCCGCCCATCCAGTTGTGCGGCCCAGTAAGTGGCCGCACAAGTTATGTGGTCCGTTTCGGACCGTTTATCCTGCTGGGATGGATATGTGGTCAGTTTATGACCGTTTAACTAGGATAAGTGGTTGATTAGGAACCGTTTAACTCCTGTCTAAGCCAGGGCCGGGTGTGGGCTGGAGTTGGACGGTCTATCGTAAGACCGCCCATCCCTGGGTGTCTTCGGTCGTCCCTGCCGCGTCCGGTGAACGCCGGGAAGTGAGGGTTTGCTAGGGTTACACTAAAACATTAATTCCGGGAGTTATACTCAATGAAATTTAGTGTTCTTACTGTCCATGGAAAGAGCACAGAGAGCTCTACAATCTACATGAATCACTTTCAGATTTACAGTCTTTAATTACTACTAAAACAGCGAATGAACAGTCTTCTGTCCTAATTGGATAAGTCAGAACTAAATGAATTAATTCTCATGATATACTTAATGAAACAAGGGGCTTTTGCTACCAAAATGACGAGCATGAAATTCTACATAAGATGCATAGCTTAAAAGTTGATTTACAACATGAATTGATCACGTAATTTAAGAAAGAACAACTAAAACCCTAGTTTAGCCTTAACTTAACATGTCTAACTTAAACAATTAAAATCTCATGAAATACTAAATAAATGATGGGGCTTTTGGTATCAAAAGAAAGAGGGATTCATGCTGAAGAGCTTGATATATTATTTAGGGTTTGAGCCCGAGAGAACCTACCTCAATTTGATGAAGAACAAAAGATAGATGAAGAACAAGGAACTTGGACACCCCTGCACTCCTCGCAGGATATCGCCCAGCTCCGAAAACTTCAGCACCAATGGTGGGTATCAAAAGAAAATAGACCCAGAGAGCTTTCTTTTAATAGCTCATGGGCCTTCTGAGGTGGTCGAGAGAGGGAGATCTCGGCGCTTGAAGTGGCATCTTGGAAACGGCGCCGAAAAGAGAGACCAAGTCTAATTTGTCTAGCCGCCTCAATTAGGGTTAGGGTTTCGACCGATTATGAGAGGGCTTTTGAAGATTAAATCAAGACCTTTAATTTGACACCAATTTCAGATCAAATGGTTGAGAAATGAGCTCGAATTTTGAGTTTTAAAATGGGGTTAGGTAAAGGTTGAAAAGTTTGAATTTTCTACTTAAATCTCTAAATAGATCTTACCACGGATTTTCACAGGGTTAATAATAGAAGACAAGTTTGTTACATACACTTCCAGAAATCTAATTACCATTTTTGTGAATTTTTATCAAGTAGAAATATTTTCGATGGTACTATTCACATGAATAAAATATTAATTAATTATACTCAATTAAACGGTAAATAGATCTAAATACAGATTTTTACTAATAAAACTCAAGAAGATAAAGTTGTTCTATAAATCATGATCTACCAATTTTGTATTTTTCTAGATTTTTATGAAAATATCGAAATTACACTAATAATACTATTTACGGAAGGTACTATTCACGAAGGTACTATTCACTAACCACTATTCACTAAAGAATTAAATATTAATTTATGAATTTTATTATCTAAACTAAAACTTCATTTATTTCAACTAAATTACATATTTTAAAAACCGGGGTATTACACCCTCCCCCACTTAAAGGAATTTGGTCCCCAAATTCACCGATTATTTTCAATTAGGTAAAAGTTTAAACTCAGAAGATCACATTTATGAAAATAACATGTTAAGGATGAAAGAAATTAACTAACTAAGATTTATCCAAACAATATGGTAACTATACGATTAATGACGAATGCTCGGGGTAAAAGAGAATGATACCGTATGTAGTTCGTCATTCGGCGGAAGTTGGTTCCGATTCTTCTGGAAGTTTTACTTGTGGAAGTAACTTAGGGCAATTATCCATTTTATGATCCGGATTACCGCAACGTAGACACGATCCTCTCCTCCGCCAGCACTCCTTCGCGAGATGACCAAGCCTGCGACAGTACTTGCATTCCTTCTTGCATTCCTTTTGCGCAATATTACTCTCAATATTACCCTTCTGCTTAGGGCAATTAGCCATCTTATGATCTTGATTGCCGCAACGCAGACATCCTTTGCTCCTCCGCCAGCATTCATTCGCGAGATGACCAAGCTTGTGACAATACAGACATTCCCTTTGCGCGATATTACTCTTCTTCTTCTTATTACGTCGGGTTTCCTTACGACGAACTCGCCGGCCTTCAGCAGAAACGAAACTCGCCTTACCGGAACCACTCGGTTTCATTTTTAAGAACGGCTTAAACCTGGAAGATAATAGATGGTTAACCTTTTTATTGTCCTTACGCCTACCGCAACGCAATCTTGTATATATTTTATTACTTAACCCACTATACTACCCAATCTCACCAGGGTACAAGGGACGACACGGGTCTTAAGACTTAGGGTAACCTATACACTCGGACAAAAATCCAAGGGACTCAAATAAGAAGGAGGCTCTGATACCAAAACTGTCACGCCCCGAACCGATAGCAGCGGGAAGCGATGCTCGGAACGTGGCAGGAGACAAGTCACGATAACAAGAGCGGAAAAATAATAACCACAATTAAAATAGAATGAAGCTAGACATACATTGAGAAAATACGAGCTCTTATTAATTTAAAAAGATATATTCAACACCACTTACAATAAAAGCTTCGAAATAGATAACAAAAAGAAGGAACTAAACTAACAAGACTTAAGAAAATAGAAAGGACACAGACTCCAACTCTAGGGTCCAGGTACCACTCGATCACACCGATCCGATTCCCATGCACGTACCAATACTCGCGCACCTGAAAAGGGTTGGAGGTAGGGGTGAGCAAGAAGCTCAGTAGGAATTATACTCTATCATCAGGCAGTGGTTAAAGTGATTAACAAGTAATTACATTTTTCATGCCATGCTAAATATGTAAAAGACGGTAGCATGCTAGTAAAAGAAGTAATGACGATATAATGTAATAAACAGATCTTGCAAGGTCAAGAAAATCAAGTAAGAACGAATAAGATATCAAATACAAGATTGAACAAGAGTCTACAAGAATTTGTTACAGGAGTTTTCAAGTCAAAAATTTCCACAAGATAGAACTCAAGTATAAGCATGAAGATCGATCACTAGTATATTAACCTCTTTGGTCAAACATGTCATGTATGATTGCAAATACAATGGTTTCCAACAGGAAATAGCAAGAGTTGGCCAAGCAAGCAAGTAGGGCAAGCGTCTCTTATACGCTCAGCGGGATTCAAGTACGTTACTTATCAAAACCTTGGGGGCGACGTCATTGTAATTCAAGTACCCAAGTAACTGGTAATAAGTAACAAGAGTTTATTCTAGACATAACAAGCATGTCCTGCACTTCGGGTGTATGCCTCACCCTGTCATTAACATCCCATGGGCTCACTAACTTTCGGGCGCTCTCCCCAGGACCAGACCGGGCCCTTATGGTGCGTTGGCATAAAAATGGATCCAAGATCCAAATGTCTAGATAGTCAAGTAAATGGCCAAATAATCGGGAGAATTTACTGTCATAAGCTCAAGATTAAAGGACTAACTTGTCCTTGGATTCAAGAGTTCAAAACACGATAAAACTCACATACCGAGGGTTATACGGCCACACCGGCCGTACTCCCAAGAGTCACGAACCACGAGTCACGAGGCCAACAATAGCGACTGACAGTATGCCGCTAGCTCTAAGTACGAACTGACTGACAGAATTAAGAAAAACCAACAAAGCCTTTACACGCCTAATTTTACATGCTTAATTAGGTATAAGGTTTTTCATTCACAGGATGAAGATGGATCAAGATAGACAAGAATCAAGCTCAAAGGATAGCATGCATTTAAAGAAATTTACTTGTATATTTACCACTTATCATGTGCGTTTCTTACCAATTAACAGTTTAAGATGCTTATTAACTCCATTTAACATGCTAACTAACCATTAAGATACCAATTAACAATCTAGAATTACATTAAATCATTTTCCATAAACACATATGTTGCTGATTTCAGAAATATAAAATCTACTTTCTAACAGCAAATTTTGATGCTAATCTAACCATCAAAAACACTAGTTATCAACTTAAGATACTAAATAGCAATTAAAATCACTAAGTAACATTAAAAACACGTAATTAACTACACATTAAATCACTTTCTATGAAAAGTATATTTCTGGAACAGAAATATAAATCTATTATCTTAACAGCATCAAGATACTAATTTATCTATTAAACACACTAATTATCAAGTTAAGATACTAATTAGTAACTAAGATACTAATTTACACTTAAAAACACTAATTATCTATACATGAAGTTATTTCCTGTGAAAAATATATTTCTGGAACATAAATATAAATCTATTGTTTTGACAGTAATTAAGATATTAATTTTAGCACTTGAAAATACTAATTTGTAATTTAAGTACCAATTAGCAATTAAAATGCGATTAAGATACTAATTAATAATCAAAAATACTAATTTGTAATTAATAAGATCATTTTCTGTGAAAACATGTTTCTGAGACAGAAAGATAAATTTACTGGCTAAGTATGAAATTAAGATACTAATTTAGCGCTTAAATATACTAATTATCACTTTAAGAACTAATTAACAAGTAAGATGCTAAATAATAATTAAAATCACTTTTAAATCATTTTATATGATAAATAGATTTCTGAGACAGAAATATAGATATATTATCAAATCATGCATTTACTAAGTCGATTGGGGCGTCAAACGGTGAAATCGGGCGTGAAAATCGGCTCTGGAGGTTAAACGGTCGCACAAGGGCCGTTTTAGGGCTCCAGGGTGTTGGGCGGTTAGGGGGAAACCGTCCAAACCTAATGATATGAAAAAGGATGCATTAGAATTATTACTAAGTCATTTACTAGGTAGATAAACGGTTCTGGGTGGACCGTATAACTTCTGGACTTAACAGGGGCTGAACGGGGGCCATTGGGCATGCCAGCAGGTTGGGCGGCTCCCTGAGGGCCGCCCATGTACTTGGGCGGTTCCCTGAGGACCGTCCATCTGCTTGGGCGGTCTGGGATGGGCCGCCCATCCCAGGGATGTGCGGCCAGGGGCAGGGCCGCCCATCCAGTTGTGCGGCCCAGTAAGTGGCCGCACAAGTTATGTGGTCCGTTTCGGACCGTTTATCCTGCTGGGATGGATATGTGGTCAGTTTATGACCGTTTAACTAGGATAAGTGGTTGATTAGGAACCGTTTAACTCCTGTCTAAGCCAGGGCCGGGTGTGGGCTGGAGTTGGACGGTCTATCGTAAGACCGCCCATCCCTGGGTGTCTTCGGTCGTCCCTGCCGCGTCCGGTGAACGCCGGGAAGTGAGGGTTTGCTAGGGTTACACTAAAACATTAATTCCGGGAGTTATACTCAATGAAATTTAGTGTTCTTACTGTCCATGGAAAGAGCACAGAGAGCTCTACAATCTACATGAATCACTTTCAAATTTACAGTCTTTAATTACTACTAAAACAGCGAATGAACAGTCTTCTGTCCTAATTGGATAAGTCAGAACTAAATGAATTAATTCTCATGATATACTTAATGAAACAAGGGGCTTTTGCTACCAAAATGACGAGCATGAAATTCTACATAAGATGCATAGCTTAAAAGTTGATTTACAACATGAATTGATCACGTAATTTAAGAAAGAACAACTAAAACCCTAGTTTAGCCTTAACTTAACATGTCTAACTTAAACAATTAAAATCTCATGAAATACTAAATAAATGATGGGGCTTTTGGTATCAAAAGAAAGAGGGATTCATGCTGAAGAGCTTGATATATTATTTAGGGTTTGAGCCCGAGAGAACCTACCTCACTTTGATGAAGAACAAAAGATAGATGAAGAACAAGGAACTTGGACACCCCTGCACTCCTCGCAGGATATCGCCCAGCTCCGAAAACTTCAGCACCAATGGTGGGTATCAAAAGAAAATAGACCCAGAGAGCTTTCTTTTAATAGCTCATGGGCCTTCTGAGGTGGTCGAGAGAGGGAGATCTCGGCGCTTGAAGTGGCATCTTGGAAACGGCGCCGAAAAGAGAGACCAAGTCTAATTTGTCTAGCCGCCTCAATTAGGGTTAGGGTTTCGACCGATTATGAGAGGGCTTTTGAAGATTAAATCAAGACCTTTAATTTGACACCAATTTCAGATCAAATGGTTGAGAAATGAGCTCGAATTTTGAGTTTTAAAATGGGGTTAGGTAAAGGTTGAAAAGTTTGAATTTTCTACTTAAATCTCTAAATAGATCTTACCACGGATTTTCACAGGGTTAATAATAGAAGACAAGTTTGTTACATACACTTCCAGAAATCTAATTACCATTTTTGTGAATTTTTATCAAGTAGAAATATTTTCGATGGTACTATTCACATGAATAAAATATTAATTAATTATACTCAATTAAACGGTAAATAGATCTAAATACAGATTTTTACTAATAAAACTCAAGAAGATAAAGTTGTTCTATAAATCATGATCTACCAATTTTGTATTTTTCTAGATTTTTATGAAAATATCGAAATTACACTAATAATACTATTTACGGAAGGTACTATTCACGAAGGTACTATTCACTAACCACTATTCACTAAAGAATTAAATATTAATTTATGAATTTTATTATCTAAACTAAAACTTCATTTATTTCAACTAAATTACATATTTTAAAAACCGGGGTATTACACCCTCCCCCACTTAAAGGAATTTGGTCCCCAAATTCACCGATTATTTTCAATTAGGTAAAAGTTTAAACTCAGAAGATCACATTTATGAAAATAACATGTTAAGGATGAAAGAAATTAACTAACTAAGATTTATCAAACAATATGGTAACTATACGATTAATGACGAATGCTCGGGGTAAAAGAGAATGATACCGTATATAGTTCGTCATTCGGCGGAAGTTGGTTCCGATTCTTCTGGAAGTTTTACTTGTGGAAGTAACTTAGGGCAATTATCCATTTTATGATCCGGATTACCGCAACGTAGACACGATCCTCTCCTCCACCAGCACTCCTTCGCGAGATGACCAAGCCTGCGACAGTACTTGCATTCCTTCTTGCATTCCTTTTGCGCAATAATACTCTCAATATTACCCTTCTGCTTAGGGCAATTAGCCATCTTATGA
Source organism: Amorphophallus konjac (assembly GCA_022559845.1). Taxonomy (NCBI): domain Eukaryota; kingdom Viridiplantae; phylum Streptophyta; class Magnoliopsida; order Alismatales; family Araceae; genus Amorphophallus; species Amorphophallus konjac. The sequence continues at coordinate 13,872,337 of CM040117.1, read as the reverse complement.
TCTTGATTGCCGCAACGCAGACATCCTTTGCTCCTCCGCCAGCATTCATTCGCGAGATGACCAAGCTTGTGACAATACAGACATTCCCTTTGCGCGATATTACTCTTCTTCTTCTTATTACGTCGGGTTTCCTTACGACGAACTCGCCGGCCTTCAGCAGAAACGAAACTCGCCTTACCGGAACCACTCGGTTTCATTTTTAAGAACGGCTTAAACCTGGAAGATAATAGATGGTTAACCTTTTTATTGTCCTTACGCCTACCGCAACGCAATCTTGTATATATTTTATTACTTAACCCACTATACTACCCAATCTCACCAGGGTACAAGGGACGACACGGGTCTTAAGACTTAGGGTAACCTATACACTCGGACAAAAATCCAAGGGACTCAAATAAGAAGGAGGCTCTGATACCAAAACTGTCACGCCCCGAACCGATAGCAGCGGGAAGCGATGCTCGGAACGTGGCAGGAGACAAGTCACGATAACAAGAGCGGAAAAATAATAACCACAATTAAAATAGAATGAAGCTAGACATACATTGAGAAAATACGAGCTCTTATTAATTTAAAAAGATATATTCAACACCACTTACAATAAAAGCTTCGAAATAGATAACAAAAAGAAGGAACTAAACTAACAAGACTTAAGAAAATAGAAAGGACACAGACTCCAACTCTAGGGTCCAGGTACCACTCGATCACACCGATCCGATTCCCATGCACGTACCAATACTCGCGCACCTGAAAAGGGTTGGAGGTAGGGGTGAGCAAGAAGCTCAGTAGGAATTATACTCTATCATCAGGCAGTGGTTAAAGTGATTAACAAGTAATTACATTTTTCATGCCATGCTAAATATGTAAAAGACGGTAGCATGCTAGTAAAAGAAGTAATGACGATATAATGTAATAAACAGATCTTGCAAGGTCAAGAAAATCAAGTAAGAACGAATAAGATATCAAATACAAGATTGAACAAGAGTCTACAAGAATTTGTTACAGGAGTTTTCAAGTCAAAAATTTCCACAAGATAGAACTCAAGTATAAGCATGAAGATCGATCACTAGTATATTAACCTCTTTGGTCAAACATGTCATGTATGATTGCAAATACAATGGTTTCCAACAGGAAATAGCAAGAGTTGGCCAAGCAAGCAAGTAGGGCAAGCGTCTCTTATACGCTCAGCGGGATTCAAGTACGTTACTTATCAAAACCTTGGGGGCGACGTCATTGTAATTCAAGTACCCAAGTAACTGGTAATAAGTAACAAGAGTTTATTCTAGACATAACAAGCATGTCCTGCACTTCGGGTGTATGCCTCACCCTGTCATTAACATCCCATGGGCTCACTAACTTTCGGGCGCTCTCCCCAGGACCAGACCGGGCCCTTATGGTGCGTTGGCATAAAAATGGATCCAAGATCCAAATGTCTAGATAGTCAAGTAAATGGCCAAATAATCGGGAGAATTTACTGTCATAAGCTCAAGATTAAAGGACTAACTTGTCCTTGGATTCAAGAGTTCAAAACACGATAAAACTCACATACCGAGGGTTATACGGCCACACCGGCCGTACTCCCAAGAGTCACGAACCACGAGTCACGAGGCCAACAATAGCGACTGACAGTATGCCGCTAGCTCTAAGTACGAACTGACTGACAGAATTAAGAAAAACCAACAAAGCCTTTACACGCCTAATTTTACATGCTTAATTAGGTATAAGGTTTTTCATTCACAGGATGAAGATGGATCAAGATAGACAAAGAATCAAGCTCAAAGGATAGCATGCATTTAAAGAAATTTACTTGTATATTTACCACTTATCATGTGCGTTTCTTACCAATTAACAGTTTAAGATGCTTATTAACTCCATTTAACATGCTAACTAACCATTAAGATACCAATTAACAATCTAGAATTACATTAAATCATTTTCCATAAACACATATGTTGCTGATTTCAGAAATATAAAATCTACTTTCTAACAGCAAATTTTGATGCTAATCTAACCATCAAAAACACTAGTTATCAACTTAAGATACTAAATAGCAATTTAAATCACTAAGTAACATTAAAAACACGTAATTAACTACACATTAAATCACTTTCTATGAAAAGTATATTTCTGGAACAGAAATATAAATCTATTGTCTTAACAGCATCAAGATACTAATTTATCTATTAAACACACTAATTATCAAGTTAAGATACTAACTAGTAACTAAGATACTAATTTACACTTAAGAACACTAATTATCTATACATGAAGTTATTTCCTGTGAAAAATATATTTCTGGAACATAAATATAAATCTATTTTTTTGACAGTAATTAAGATATTAATTTTAGCACTTGAAAATACTAATTTGCAATTTAAGTACCAATTAGCAATTAAAATGCGATTAAGATACTAATTAATAATCAAAAATACTAATTTGTAATTAATAAGATCATTTTCTGTGAAAACATGTTTCTGAGACAGAAAGATAAATTTACTGGCTAAGTATGAAATTAAGATACTAATTTAGCGCTTAAATATACTAATTATCACTTTAAGAACTAATTAACAAGTAAGATGCTAAATAATAATTAAAATCACTTTTAAATCATTTTATATGATAAATAGATTTCTGAGACAGAAATATAGATATATTATCAAATCATGCATTTACTAAGTCGATTGGGGCGTCAAACGGTGAAATCGGGCGTGAAAATCGGCTCTGGAGGTTAAACGGTCGCACAAGGGCCGTTTTAGGGCTCCAGGGTGTTGGGCGGTTAGGGGGAAACCGTCCAAACCTAATGATATGAAAAAGGATGCATTAGAATTATTACTAAGTCATTTACTAGGTAGATAAACGGTTCTGGGTGGACCGTATAACTTCTGGACTTAACAGGGGCTGAACGGGGGCCATTGGGCATGCCAGCAGGTTGGGCGGCTCCCTGAGGGCCGCCCATGTACTTGGGCGGTTCCCTGAGGACCGTCCATCTGCTTGGGCGGTCTGGGATGGGCCGCCCATCCCAGGGATGTGCGGCCAGGGGCAGGGCCGCCCATCCAGTTGTGCGGCCCAGTAAGTGGCCGCACAAGTTATGTGGTCCGTTTCGGACCGTTTATCCTGCTGGGATGGATATGTGGTCAGTTTCTGACCGTTTAACTAGGATAAGTGGTTGATTAGGAACCGTTTAACTCCTGTCTAAGCCAGGGCCGGGTGTGGGCTGGAGTTGGACGGTCTATCGTAAGACCGCCCATCCCTGGGTGTCTCCGGTCGTCCCTGCCGCGTCCGGTGAACGCCGGGAAGTGAGGGTTTACTAGGGTTACACTAAAACATTAATTCCGGGAGTTATACTCAATGAAATTTAGTGTTCTTACTGTCCATGGAAAGAGCACAGAGAGCTCTACAATCTACATGAATCACTTTCAGATTTACAGTCTTTAATTACTACTAAAACAGTGAATGAACAGTCTTCTACCCTAATTGGATAAGTCAGAACTAAATGAATTAATTCTCATGATATACTTAATGAAACAAGGGGCTTTTGCTACCAAAATGACGAGCATGAAATTCTACATAAGATGCATAGCTTAAAAGTTGATTTACAACATGAATTGATCACGTAATTTAAGAAAGAACAACTAAAACCCTAGTTTAGCCTTAACTTAACATGTCTAACTTAAACAATTAAAATCTCATGAAATACTAAATAAATGATGGGGCTTTTGGTATCAAAAGAAAGAGGGATTCATGCTGAAGAGCTTGATATATTATTTAGGGTTTGAGCCCGAGAGAACCTACCTCAATTTGATGAAGAACAAAAGATAGATGAAGAACAAGGAACTTGGACACCCCTGCACTCCTCGCAGGATATCGCCCAGCTCCGAAAACTTCAGCACCAATGGTGGGTATCAAAAGAAAATAGACCCAGAGAGCTTTCTTTTAATAGCTCATGGGCCTTCTGAGGTGGTCGAGAGAGGGAGATCTCGGCGCTTGAAGTGGCATCTTGGAAACGGCGCCGAAAAGAGAGACCAAGTCTAATTTGTCTAGCCGCCTCAATTAGGGTTAGGGTTTCGACCGATTATGAGAGGGCTTTTGAAGATTAAATCAAGACCTTTAATTTGACACCAATTTCAGATCAAATGGTTGAGAAATGAGCTCGAATTTTGAGTTTTAAAATGGGGTTAGGTAAAGGTTGAAAAGTTTGAATTTTCTACTTAAATCTCTAAATAGATCTTACCACGGATTTTCACAGGGTTAATAATAGAAGACAAGTTTGTTACATACACTTCCAGAAATCTAATTACCATTTTTGTGAATTTTTATCAAGTAGAAATATTTTCGATGGTACTATTCACATGAATAAAATATTAATTAATTATACTCAATTAAACGGTAAATAGATCTAAATACAGATTTTTACTAATAAAACTCAAGAAGATAAAGTTGTTCTATAAATCATGATCTACCAATTTTGTATTTTTCTAGATTTTTATGAAAATATCGAAATTACACTAATAATACTATTTACGGAAGGTACTATTCACGAAGGTACTATTCACTAACCACTATTCACTAAAGAATTAAATATTAATTTATGAATTTTATTATCTAAACTAAAACTTCATTTATTTCAACTAAATTACATATTTTAAAAACCGGGGTATTACACCCTCCCCCACTTAAAGGAATTTGGTCCCCAAATTCACCGATTATTTTCAATTAGGTAAAAGTTTAAACTCAGAAGATCACATTTATGAAAATAACATGTTAAGGATGAAAGAAATTAACTAACTAAGATTTATCAAAACAATATGGTAACTATACGATTAATGACGAATGCTCGGGGTAAAAGAGAATGATACCGTATATAGTTCGTCATTCGGCGGAAGTTGGTTCCGATTCTTCTGGAAGTTTTACTTGTGGAAGTAACTTAGGGCAATTATCCATTTTATGATCCGGATTACCGCAACGTAGACACGATCCTCTCCTCCGCCAGCACTCCTTCGCGAGATGACCAAGCCTGCGACAGTACTTGCATTCCTTCTTGCATTCCTTTTGCGCAATATTACTCTCAATATTACCCTTCTGCTTAGGGCAATTAGCCATCTTATGATCTTGATTGCCGCAACGCAGACATGCTTTGCTCCTCCGCCAGCATTCATTCGCGAGATGACCAAGCTTGTGACAATACAGACATTCCCTTTGCGCGATGTTACTCTTCTTCTTCTTATTACGTCGGGTTTCCTTACGACGAACTCGCCGGCCTTCAGCAGAAACGAAACTCGCCTTACCGGAACCACTCGGTTTCATTTTTAAGAACGGCTTAAACCTGGAAGATAATAGATGGTTAACCTTTTTATTATCCTTACGCCTACCGCAACGCAATCTTGTATATATTTTATTACTTAACCCACTATACTACCCAATCTCACCAGGGTACAAGGGACGACACGGGTCTTAAGACTTAGGGTAACCTATACACTCGGACAAAAATCCAAGGGACTCAAATAAGAAGGAGGCTCTGATACCAAAACTGTCACGCCCCGAACCGATAGCAGCGGGAAGCGATGCTCGGAACGTGGCAGGAGACAAGTCACGATAACAAGAGCGGAAAAATAATAACCACAATTAAAATAGAATGAAGCTAGACATACATTGAGAAAATACGAGCTCTTATTAATTTAAAAAGATATATTCAACACCACTTACAATAAAAGCTTCGAAATAGATAACAAAAAGAAGGAACTAAACTAACAAGACTTAAGAAAATAGAAAGGACACAGACTCCAACTCTAGGGTCCAGGTACCACTCGATCACACCGATCCGATTCCCATGCACGTACCAATACTCGCGCACCTGAAAAGGGTTGGAGGTAGGGGTGAGCAAGAAGCTCAGTAGGAATTATACTCTATCATCAGGCAGTGGTTAAAGTGATTAACAAGTAATTACATTTTTCATGCCATGCTAAATATGTAAAAGACGGTAGCATGCTAGTAAAAGAAGTAATGACGATATAATGTAATAAACAGATCTTGCAAGGTCAAGAAAATCAAGTAAGAACGAATAAGATATCAAATACAAGATTGAACAAGAGTCTACAAGAATTTGTTACAGGAGTTTTCAAGTCAAAAATTTCCACAAGATAGAACTCAAGTATAAGCATGAAGATCGATCACTAGTATATTAACCTCTTTGGTCAAACATGTCATGTATGATTGCAAATACAATGGTTTCCAACAGGAAATAGCAAGAGTTGGCCAAGCAAGCAAGTAGGGCAAGCGTCTCTTATACGCTCAGCGGGATTCAAGTACGTTACTTATCAAAACCTTGGGGGCGACGTCATTGTAATTCAAGTACCCAAGTAACTGGTAATAAGTAACAAGAGTTTATTCTAGACATAACAAGCATGTCCTGCACTTCGGGTGTATGCCTCACCCTGTCATTAACATCCCATGGGCTCACTAACTTTCGGGCGCTCTCCCCAGGACCAGACCGGGCCCTTATGGTGCGTTGGCATAAAAATGGATCCAAGATCCAAATGTCTAGATAGTCAAGTAAATGGCCAAATAATCGGGAGAATTTACTGTCATAAGCTCAAGATTAAAGGACTAACTTGTCCTTGGATTCAAGAGTTCAAAACACGATAAAACTCACATACCGAGGGTTATACGGCCACACCGGCCGTACTCCCAAGAGTCACGAACCACGAGTCACGAGGCCAACAATAGCGACTGACAGTATGCCGCTAGCTCTAAGTACGAACTGACTGACAGAATTAAGAAAAACCAACAAAGCCTTTACACGCCTAATTTTACATGCTTAATTAGGTATAAGGTTTTTCATTCACAGGATGAAGATGGATCAAGATAGACAAAGAATCAAGCTCAAAGGATAGCATGCATTTAAAGAAATTTACTTGTATATTTACCACTTATCATGTGCGTTTCTTACCAATTAACAGTTTAAGATGCTTATTAACTCCATTTAACATGCTAACTAACCATTAAGATACCAATTAACAATCTAGAATTACATTAAATCATTTTCCATAAACACATATGTTGCTGATTTTAGAAATATAAAATCTACTTTCTAACAGCAAATTTTGATGCTAATCTAACCATCAAAAACACTAGTTATCAACTTAAGATACTAAATAGCAATTTAAATCACTAAGTAACATTAAAAACACGTAATTAACTACACATTAAATCACTTTCTATGAAAAGTATATTTCTGGAACAGAAATATAAATCTATTGTCTTAACAGCATCAAGATACTAATTTATCTATTAAACACACTAATTATCAAGTTAAGATACTAACTAGTAACTAAGATACTAATTTACACTTAAGAACACTAATTATCTATACATGAAGTTATTTCCTGTGAAAAATATATTTCTGGAACATAAATATAAATCTATTTTTTTGACAGTAATTAAGATATTAATTTTAGCACTTGAAAATACTAATTTGCAATTTAAGTACCAATTAGCAATTAAAATGCGATTAAGATACTAATTAATAATCAAAAATACTAATTTGTAATTAATAAGATCATTTTCTGTGAAAACATGTTTCTGAGACAGAAAGATAAATTTACTGGCTAAGTATGAAATTAAGATACTAATTTAGCGCTTAAATATACTAATTATCACTTTAAGAACTAATTAACAAGTAAGATGCTAAATAATAATTAAAATCACTTTTAAATCATTTTATATGATAAATAGATTTCTGAGACAGAAATATAGATATATTATCAAATCATGCATTTACTAAGTCGATTGGGGCGTCAAACGGTGAAATCGGGCGTGAAAATCGGCTCTGGAGGTTAAACGGTCGCACAAGGGCCGTTTTAGGGCTCCAGGGTGTTGGGCGGTTAGGGGGAAACCGTCCAAACCTAATGATATGAAAAAGGATGCATTAGAATTATTACTAAGTCATTTACTAGGTAGATAAACGGTTCTGGGTGGACCGTATAACTTCTGGACTTAACAGGGGCTGAACGGGGGCCATTGGGCATGCCAGCAGGTTGGGCGGCTCCCTGAGGGCCGCCCATGTACTTGGGCGGTTCCCTGAGGACCGTCCATCTGCTTGGGCGGTCTGGGATGGGCCGCCCATCCCAGGGATGTGCGGCCAGGGGCAGGGCCGCCCATCCAGTTGTGCGGCCCAGTAAGTGGCCGCACAAGTTATGTGGTCCGTTTCGGACCGTTTATCCTGCTGGGATGGATATGTGGTCAGTTTCTGACCGTTTAACTAGGATAAGTGGTTGATTAGGAACCGTTTAACTCCTGTCTAAGCCAGGGCCGGGTGTGGGCTGGAGTTGGACGGTCTATCGTAAGACCGCCCATCCCTGGGTGTCTCCGGTCGTCCCTGCCGCGTCCGGTGAACGCCGGGAAGTGAGGGTTTACTAGGGTTACACTAAAACATTAATTCCGGGAGTTATACTCAATGAAATTTAGTGTTCTTACTGTCCATGGAAAGAGCACAGAGAGCTCTACAATCTACATGAATCACTTTCAGATTTACAGTCTTTAATTACTACTAAAACAGTGAATGAACAGTCTTCTACCCTAATTAGATAAGTCAGAACTAAATGAATTAATTCTCATGATATACTTAATGAAACAAGGGGCTTTTGCTACCAAAATGACGAGCATGAAATTCTACATAAGATGCATAGCTTAAAAGTTGATTTACAACATGAATTGATCACGTAATTTAAGAAAGAACAACTAAAACCCTAGTTTAGCCTTAACTTAACATGTCCAACTTAAACAATTAAAATATCAAGAAATACTAAATAAATGATGGGGCTTTTGGTATCAAAAGAAAGAGGGATTCATGCTGAAGAGCTTGATATATTATTTAGGGTTTGAGCCCGAGAGAACCTACCTCAATTTGATGAAGAACAAAAGATAGATGAAGAACAAGGAACTTGGACACCCCTGCACTCCTCGCAGGATATCGCCCAGCTCCGAAAACTTCAGCACCAATGGTGGGTATCAAAAGAAAATAGACCCAGAGAGCTTTCTTTTAATAGCTCATGGGCCTTCTGAGGTGGTCGAGAGAGGGAGATCTCGGCGCTTGAAGTGGCATCTTGGAAACGGCGCCGAAAATAGAGACCAAGTCTAAATTGTCTAGCCGCCTCAATTAGGGTTAGGGTTTCGACCGATTATGAGAGGGCTTTTGAAGATTAAATCAAGACCTTTAATTTGACACCAATTTCAGATCAAATGGTTGAGAAATGAGCTCGAATTTTGAGTTTTAAAATGGGGTTAGGTAAAGGTTGAAAAGTTTGAATTTTCTACTTAAATCTCTAAATAGATCTTACCACGGATTTTCACAGGGTTAATAATAGAAGACAAGTTTGTTACATACACTTCCAGAAATCTAATTACCATTTTTGTGAATTTTTATCAAGTAGAAATATTTTCGATGGTACTATTCACATGAATAAAATATTAATTAATTATACTCAATTAAACGGTAAATAGATCTAAATACAGATTTTTACTAATAAAACTCAAGAAGATAAAGTTGTTCTATAAATCATGATCTACCAATTTTGTATTTTTCTAGATTTTTATGAAAATATCGAAATTACACTAATAATACTATTTACGGAAGGTACTATTCACGAAGGTACTATTCACTAACCACTATTCACTAAAGAATTAAATATTAATTTATGAATTTTATTATCTAAACTAAAACTTCATTTATTTCAACTAAATTACATATTTTAAAAACCGGGGTATTACACCCTCCCCCACTTAAAGGAATTTGGTCCCCAAATTCACCGATTATTTTCAATTAGGTAAAAGTTTAAACTCAGAAGATCACATTTATGAAAATAACATGTTAAGGATGAAAGAAATTAACTAACTAAGATTTATCAAAACAATATGGTAACTATACGATTAATGACGAATGCTCGGGGTAAAAGAGAATGATACCGTATATAGTTCGTCATTCGGCGGAAGTTGGTTCCGATTCTTCTGGAAGTTTTACTTGTGGAAGTAACTTAGGGCAATTATCCATTTTATGATTCGGATTACCGCAACGTAGACACGATCCTCTCCTCCGCCAGCACTCCTTCGCGAGATGACCAAGCCTGCGACAGTACTTGCATTCCTTCTTGCATTCCTTTTGCGCAATATTACTCTCAATATTACCCTTCTGCTTAGGGCAATTAGCCATCTTATGATCTTGATTGCCGCAACGCAGACATGCTTTGCTCCTCCGCCAGCATTCATTCGCGAGATGACCAAGCTTGTGACAATACAGACATTCCCTTTGCGCGATGTTACTCTTCTTCTTCTTATTACGTCGGGTTTCCTTACGACGAACTCGCCGGCCTTCAGCAGAAACGAAACTCGCCTTACCGGAACCACTCGGTTTCATTTTTAAGAACGGCTTAAACCTGGAAGATAATAGATGGTTAACCTTTTTATTATCCTTACGCCTACCGCAACGCAATCTTGTATATATTTTATTACTTAACCCACTATACTACCCAATCTCACCAGGGTACAAGGGTCGACACGGGTCTTAAGACTTAGGGTAACCTATACACTCGGACAAAAATCCAAGGGACTCAAATAAGAAGGACTCAGAGAAGAAGGCGAAACTTGGACAAAATCCAAGCGACTCAGATAAGAAGGAGGCTCTGATACCAAAACTGTCACGCCCCGAACCGATAGCAGCGGGAAGCGATGCTCGGAACGTGGCAGGAGACAAGTCACGATAACAAGAGCGGAAAAATAATAACCACAATTAAAATAGAATGAAGCTAGACATACATTGAGAAAATACGAGCTCTTATTAATTTAAAAAGATATATTCAACACCACTTACAATAAAAGCTTCGAAATAGATAACAAAAAGAAGGAACTAAACTAACAAGACTTAAGAAAATAGAAAGGACACAGACTCCAACTCTAGGGTCCAGGTACCACTCGATCACACCGATCCGATTCCCATGCACGTACCAATACTCGCGCACCTGAAAAGGGTTGGAGGTAGGGGTGAGCAAGAAGCTCAGTAGGAATTATACTCTATCATCAGGCAGTGGTTAAAGTGATTAACAAGTAATTACATTTTTCATGCCATGCTAAATATGTAAAAGACGGTAGCATGCTAGTAAAAGAAGTAATGACGATATAATGTAATAAACAGATCTTGCAAGGTCAAGAAAATCAAGTAAGAACGAATAAGATATCAAATACAAGATTGAACAAGAGTCTACAAGAATTTGTTACAGGAGTTTTCAAGTCAAAAATTTCCACAAGATAGAACTCAAGTATAAGCATGAAGATCGATCACTAGTATATTAACCTCTTTGGTCAAACATGTCATGTATGATTGCAAATACAATGGTTTCCAACAGGAAATAGCAAGAGTTGGCCAAGCAAGCAAGTAGGGCAAGCGTCTCTTATACGCTCAGCGGGATTCAAGTACGTTACTTATCAAAACCTTGGGGGCGACGTCATTGTAATTCAAGTACCCAAGTAACTGGTAATAAGTAACAAGAGTTTATTCTAGACATAACAAGCATGTCCTGCACTTCGGGTGTATGCCTCACCCTGTCATTAACATCCCATGGGCTCACTAACTTTCGGGCGCTCTCCCCAGGACCAGACCGGGCCCTTATGGTGCGTTGGCATAAAAATGGATCCAAGATCCAAATGTCTAGATAGTCAAGTAAATGGCCAAATAATCGGGAGAATTTACTGTCATAAGCTCAAGATTAAAGGACTAACTTGTCCTTGGATTCAAGAGTTCAAAACACGATAAAACTCACATACCGAGGGTTATACGGCCACACCGGCCGTACTCCCAAGAGTCACGAACCACGAGTCACGAGGCCAACAATAGCGACTGACAGTATGCCGCTAGCTCTAAGTACGAACTGACTGACAGAATTAAGAAAAACCAACAAAGCCTTTACACGCCTAATTTTACATGCTTAATTAGGTATAAGGTTTTTCATTCACAGGATGAAGATGGATCAAGATAGACAAAGAATCAAGCTCAAAGGATAGCATGCATTTAAAGAAATTTACTTGTATATTTACCACTTATCATGTGCGTTTCTTACCAATTAACAGTTTAAGATGCTTATTAACTCCATTTAACATGCTAACTAACCATTAAGATACCAATTAACAATCTAGAATTACATTAAATCATTTTCCATAAACACATATGTTGCTGATTTTAGAAATATAAAATCTACTTTCTAACAGCAAATTTTGATGCTAATCTAACCATCAAAAACACTAGTTATCAACTTAAGATACTAAATAGCAATTTAAATCACTAAGTAACATTAAAAACACGTAATTAACTACACATTAAATCACTTTCTATGAAAAGTATATTTCTGGAACAGAAATATAAATCTATTGTCTTAACAGCATCAAGATACTAATTTATCTATTAAACACACTAATTATCAAGTTAAGATACTAACTAGTAACTAAGATACTAATTTACACTTAAGAACACTAATTATCTATACATGAAGTTATTTCCTGTGAAAAATATATTTCTGGAACATAAATATAAATCTATTTTTTTGACAGTAATTAAGATATTAATTTTAGCACTTGAAAATACTAATTTGCAATTTAAGTACCAATTAGCAATTAAAATGCGATTAAGATACTAATTAATAATCAAAAATACTAATTTGTAATTAATAAGATCATTTTCTGTGAAAACATGTTTCTGAGACAGAAAGATAAATTTACTGGCTAAGTATGAAATTAAGATACTAATTTAGCGCTTAAATATACTAATTATCACTTTAAGAACTAATTAACAAGTAAGATGCTAAATAATAATTAAAATCACTTTTAAATCATTTTATATGATAAATAGATTTCTGAGACAGAAATATAGATATATTATCAAATCATGCATTTACTAAGTCGATTGGGGCGTCAAACGGTGAAATCGGGCGTGAAAATCGGCTCTGGAGGTTAAACGGTCGCACAAGGGCCGTTTTAGGGCTCCAGGGTGTTGGGCGGTTAGGGGGAAACCGTCCAAACCTAATGATATGAAAAAGGATGCATTAGAATTATTACTAAGTCATTTACTAGGTAGATAAACGGTTCTGGGTGGACCGTATAACTTCTGGACTTAACAGGGGCTGAACGGGGGCCATTGGGCATGCCAGCAGGTTGGGCGGCTCCCTGAGGGCCGCCCATGTACTTGGGCGGTTCCCTGAGGACCGTCCATCTGCTTGGGCGGTCTGGGATGGGCCGCCCATCCCAGGGATGTGCGGCCAGGGGCAGGGCCGCCCATCCAGTTGTGCGGCCCAGTAAGTGGCCGCACAAGTTATGTGGTCCGTTTCGGACCGTTTATCCTGCTGGGATGGATATGTGGTCAGTTTCTGACCGTTTAACTAGGATAAGTGGTTGATTAGGAACCGTTTAACTCCTGTCTAAGCCAGGGCCGGGTGTGGGCTGGAGTTGGACGGTCTATCGTAAGACCGCCCATCCCTGGGTGTCTCCGGTCGTCCCTGCCGCGTCCGGTGAACGCCGGGAAGTGAGGGTTTACTAGGGTTACACTAAAACATTAATTCCGGGAGTTATACTCAATGAAATTTAGTGTTCTTACTGTCCATGGAAAGAGCACAGAGAGCTCTACAATCTACATGAATCACTTTCAGATTTACAGTCTTTAATTACTACTAAAACAGTGAATGAACAGTCTTCTACCCTAATTAGATAAGTCAGAACTAAATGAATTAATTCTCATGATATACTTAATGAAACAAGGGGCTTTTGCTACCAAAATGACGAGCATGAAATTCTACATAAGATGCATAGCTTAAAAGTTGATTTACAACATGAATTGATCACGTAATTTAAGAAAGAACAACTAAAACCCTAGTTTAGCCTTAACTTAACATGTCCAACTTAAACAATTAAAATATCAAGAAATACTAAATAAATGATGGGGCTTTTGGTATCAAAAGAAAGAGGGATTCATGCTGAAGAGCTTGATATATTATTTAGGGTTTGAGCCCGAGAGAACCTACCTCAATTTGATGAAGAACAAAAGATAGATGAAGAACAAGGAACTTGGACACCCCTGCACTCCTCGCAGGATATCGCCCAGCTCCGAAAACTTCAGCACCAATGGTGGGTATCAAAAGAAAATAGACCCAGAGAGCTTTCTTTTAATAGCTCATGGGCCTTCTGAGGTGGTCGAGAGAGGGAGATCTCGGCGCTTGAAGTGGCATCTTGGAAACGGCGCCGAAAATAGAGACCAAGTCTAAATTGTCTAGCCGCCTCAATTAGGGTTAGGGTTTCGACCGATTATGAGAGGGCTTTTGAAGATTAAATCAAGACCTTTAATTTGACACCAATTTCAGATCAAATGGTTGAGAAATGAGCTCGAATTTTGAGTTTTAAAATGGGGTTAGGTAAAGGTTGAAAAGTTTGAATTTTCTACTTAAATCTCTAAATAGATCTTACCACGGATTTTCACAGGGTTAATAATAGAAGACAAGTTTGTTACATACACTTCCAGAAATCTAATTACCATTTTTGTGAATTTTTATCAAGTAGAAATATTTTCGATGGTACTATTCACATGAATAAAATATTAATTAATTATACTCAATTAAACGGTAAATAGATCTAAATACAGATTTTTACTAATAAAACTCAAGAAGATAAAGTTGTTCTATAAATCATGATCTACCAATTTTGTATTTTTCTAGATTTTTATGAAAATATCGAAATTACACTAATAATACTATTTACGGAAGGTACTATTCACGAAGGTACTATTCACTAACCACTATTCACTAAAGAATTAAATATTAATTTATGAATTTTATTATCTAAACTAAAACTTCATTTATTTCAACTAAATTACATATTTTAAAAACCGGGGTATTACACCCTCCCCCACTTAAAGGAATTTGGTCCCCAAATTCACCGATTATTTTCAATTAGGTAAAAGTTTAAACTCAGAAGATCACATTTATGAAAATAACATGTTAAGGATGAAAGAAATTAACTAACTAAGATTTATCAAAACAATATGGTAACTATACGATTAATGACGAATGCTCGGGGTAAAAGAGAATGATACCGTATATAGTTCGTCATTCGGCGGAAGTTGGTTCCGATTCTTCTGGAAGTTTTACTTGTGGAAGTAACTTAGGGCAATTATCCATTTTATGATTCGGATTACCGCAACGTAGACACGATCCTCTCCTCCGCCAGCACTCCTTCGCGAGATGACCAAGCCTGCGACAGTACTTGCATTCCTTCTTGCATTCCTTTTGCGCAATATTACTCTCAATATTACCCTTCTGCTTAGGGCAATTAGCCATCTTATGATCTTGATTGCCGCAACGCAGACATGCTTTGCTCCTCCGCCAGCATTCATTCGCGAGATGACCAAGCTTGTGACAATACAGACATTCCCTTTGCGCGATGTTACTCTTCTTCTTCTTATTACGTCGGGTTTCCTTACGACGAACTCGCCGGCCTTCAGCAGAAACGAAACTCGCCTTACCGGAACCACTCGGTTTCATTTTTAAGAACGGCTTAAACCTGGAAGATAATAGATGGTTAACCTTTTTATTATCCTTACGCCTACCGCAACGCAATCTTGTATATATTTTATTACTTAACCCACTATACTACCCAATCTCACCAGGGTACAAGGGTCGACACGGGTCTTAAGACTTAGGGTAACCTATACACTCGGACAAAAATCCAAGGGACTCAAATAAGAAGGACTCAGAGAAGAAGGCGAAACTTGGACAAAATCCAAGCGACTCAGATAAGAAGGAGGCTCTGATACCAAAACTGTCACGCCCCGAACCGATAGCAGCGGGAAGCGATGCTCGGAACGTGGCAGGAGACAAGTCACGATAACAAGAGCGGAAAAATAATAACCACAATTAAAATAGAATGAAGCTAGACATACATTGAGAAAATACGAGCTCTTATTAATTTAAAAAGATATATTCAACACCACTTACAATAAAAGCTTCGAAATAGATAACAAAAAGAAGGAACTAAACTAACAAGACTTAAGAAAATAGAAAGGACACAGACTCCAACTCTAGGGTCCAGGTACCACTCGATCACACCGATCCGATTCCCATGCACGTACCAATACTCGCGCACCTGAAAAGGGTTGGAGGTAGGGGTGAGCAAGAAGCTCAGTAGGAATTATACTCTATCATCAGGCAGTGGTTAAAGTGATTAACAAGTAATTACATTTTTCATGCCATGCTAAATATGTAAAAGACGGTAGCATGCTAGTAAAAGAAGTAATGACGATATAATGTAATAAACAGATCTTGCAAGGTCAAGAAAATCAAGTAAGAACGAATAAGATATCAAATACAAGATTGAACAAGAGTCTACAAGAATTTGTTACAGGAGTTTTCAAGTCAAAAATTTCCACAAGATAGAACTCAAGTATAAGCATGAAGATCGATCACTAGTATATTAACCTCTTTGGTCAAACATGTCATGTATGATTGCAAATACAATGGTTTCCAACAGGAAATAGCAAGAGTTGGCCAAGCAAGCAAGTAGGGCAAGCGTCTCTTATACGCTCAGCGGGATTCAAGTACGTTACTTATCAAAACCTTGGGGGCGACGTCATTGTAATTCAAGTACCCAAGTAACTGGTAATAAGTAACAAGAGTTTATTCTAGACATAACAAGCATGTCCTGCACTTCGGGTGTATGCCTCACCCTGTCATTAACATCCCATGGGCTCACTAACTTTCGGGCGCTCTCCCCAGGACCAGACCGGGCCCTTATGGTGCGTTGGCATAAAAATGGATCCAAGATCCAAATGTCTAGATAGTCAAGTAAATGGCCAAATAATCGGGAGAATTTACTGTCATAAGCTCAAGATTAAAGGACTAACTTGTCCTTGGATTCAAGAGTTCAAAACACGATAAAACTCACATACCGAGGGTTATACGGCCACACCGGCCGTACTCCCAAGAGTCACGAACCACGAGTCACGAGGCCAACAATAGCGACTGACAGTATGCCGCTAGCTCTAAGTACGAACTGACTGACAGAATTAAGAAAAACCAACAAAGCCTTTACACGCCTAATTTTACATGCTTAATTAGGTATAAGGTTTTTCATTCACAGGATGAAGATGGATCAAGATAGACAAAGAATCAAGCTCAAAGGATAGCATGCATTTAAAGAAATTTACTTGTATATTTACCACTTATCATGTGCGTTTCTTACCAATTAACAGTTTAAGATGCTTATTAACTCCATTTAACATGCTAACTAACCATTAAGATACCAATTAACAATCTAGAATTACATTAAATCATTTTCCATAAACACATATGTTGCTGATTTTAGAAATATAAAATCTACTTTCTAACAGCAAATTTTGATGCTAATCTAACCATCAAAAACACTAGTTATCAACTTAAGATACTAAATAGCAATTTAAATCACTAAGTAACATTAAAAACACGTAATTAACTACACATTAAATCACTTTCTATGAAAAGTATATTTCTGGAACAGAAATATAAATCTATTGTCTTAACAGCATCAAGATACTAATTTATCTATTAAACACACTAATTATCAAGTTAAGATACTAACTAGTAACTAAGATACTAATTTACACTTAAGAACACTAATTATCTATACATGAAGTTATTTCCTGTGAAAAATATATTTCTGGAACATAAATATAAATCTATTTTTTTGACAGTAATTAAGATATTAATTTTAGCACTTGAAAATACTAATTTGCAATTTAAGTACCAATTAGCAATTAAAATGCGATTAAGATACTAATTAATAATCAAAAATACTAATTTGTAATTAATAAGATCATTTTCTGTGAAAACATGTTTCTGAGACAGAAAGATAAATTTACTGGCTAAGTATGAAATTAAGATACTAATTTAGCGCTTAAATATACTAATTATCACTTTAAGAACTAATTAACAAGTAAGATGCTAAATAATAATTAAAATCACTTTTAAATCATTTTATATGATAAATAGATTTCTGAGACAGAAATATAGATATATTATCAAATCATGCATTTACTAAGTCGATTGGGGCGTCAAACGGTGAAATCGGGCGTGAAAATCGGCTCTGGAGGTTAAACGGTCGCACAAGGGCCGTTTTAGGGCTCCAGGGTGTTGGGCGGTTAGGGGGAAACCGTCCAAACCTAATGATATGAAAAAGGATGCATTAGAATTATTACTAAGTCATTTACTAGGTAGATAAACGGTTCTGGGTGGACCGTATAACTTCTGGACTTAACAGGGGCTGAACGGGGGCCATTGGGCATGCCAGCAGGTTGGGCGGCTCCCTGAGGGCCGCCCATGTACTTGGGCGGTTCCCTGAGGACCGTCCATCTGCTTGGGCGGTCTGGGATGGGCCGCCCATCCCAGGGATGTGCGGCCAGGGGCAGGGCCGCCCATCCAGTTGTGCGGCCCAGTAAGTGGCCGCACAAGTTATGTGGTCCGTTTCGGACCGTTTATCCTGCTGGGATGGATATGTGGTCAGTTTCTGACCGTTTAACTAGGATAAGTGGTTGATTAGGAACCGTTTAACTCCTGTCTAAGCCAGGGCCGGGTGTGGGCTGGAGTTGGACGGTCTATCGTAAGACCGCCCATCCCTGGGTGTCTCCGGTCGTCCCTGCCGCGTCCGGTGAACGCCGGGAAGTGAGGGTTTACTAGGGTTACACTAAAACATTAATTCCGGGAGTTATACTCAATGAAATTTAGTGTTCTTACTGTCCATGGAAAGAGCACAGAGAGCTCTACAATCTACATGAATCACTTTCAGATTTACAGTCTTTAATTACTACTAAAACAGTGAATGAACAGTCTTCTACCCTAATTAGATAAGTCAGAACTAAATGAATTAATTCTCATGATATACTTAATGAAACAAGGGGCTTTTGCTACCAAAATGACGAGCATGAAATTCTACATAAGATGCATAGCTTAAAAGTTGATTTACAACATGAATTGATCACGTAATTTAAGAAAGAACAACTAAAACCCTAGTTTAGCCTTAACTTAACATGTCCAACTTAAACAATTAAAATATCAAGAAATACTAAATAAATGATGGGGCTTTTGGTATCAAAAGAAAGAGGGATTCATGCTGAAGAGCTTGATATATTATTTAGGGTTTGAGCCCGAGAGAACCTACCTCAATTTGATGAAGAACAAAAGATAGATGAAGAACAAGGAACTTGGACACCCCTGCACTCCTCGCAGGATATCGCCCAGCTCCGAAAACTTCAGCACCAATGGTGGGTATCAAAAGAAAATAGACCCAGAGAGCTTTCTTTTAATAGCTCATGGGCCTTCTGAGGTGGTCGAGAGAGGGAGATCTCGGCGCTTGAAGTGGCATCTTGGAAACGGCGCCGAAAATAGAGACCAAGTCTAAATTGTCTAGCCGCCTCAATTAGGGTTAGGGTTTCGACCGATTATGAGAGGGCTTTTGAAGATTAAATCAAGACCTTTAATTTGACACCAATTTCAGATCAAATGGTTGAGAAATGAGCTCGAATTTTGAGTTTTAAAATGGGGTTAGGTAAAGGTTGAAAAGTTTGAATTTTCTACTTAAATCTCTAAATAGATCTTACCACGGATTTTCACAGGGTTAATAATAGAAGACAAGTTTGTTACATACACTTCCAGAAATCTAATTACCATTTTTGTGAATTTTTATCAAGTAGAAATATTTTCGATGGTACTATTCACATGAATAAAATATTAATTAATTATACTCAATTAAACGGTAAATAGATCTAAATACAGATTTTTACTAATAAAACTCAAGAAGATAAAGTTGTTCTATAAATCATGATCTACCAATTTTGTATTTTTCTAGATTTTTATGAAAATATCGAAATTACACTAATAATACTATTTACGGAAGGTACTATTCACGAAGGTACTATTCACTAACCACTATTCACTAAAGAATTAAATATTAATTTATGAATTTTATTATCTAAACTAAAACTTCATTTATTTCAACTAAATTACATATTTTAAAAACCGGGGTATTACACCAGTGGTGTCCCATGTACAGGACAACACAAACTACATGAGACGGTACCGAGCTACGTACGGGGACCGCCTCTCCTTGGGTGGTATGGCAGGGGTAAGTGAAATGAAACTGCTTCACCTTTCTATATGTATATGCATGTGGTACTAACTTACGTGCAATGCAGGATGCTCGTGATACCATGATCGCCGACCTGCGGGCCCAGTTGGCGGATGCCAGGCGACAGTTGGTGGCCATCCGACAGGAGTTGGAGATCCTGGTGAGTTTATGCGATGCATTTTTTTATGACCTGGATTTTTGATGCTTAGCCTTTGACTGACGTTTGCCCCGTGTTTCAGCGGGCCCACCAGACAGCGGCAGCCGGGACGGCTGGTGGAGCGGGTTCCAGTTCGCGGGGCCCTCCTCCGGGGGTTTCTGCCCTCCAAGAGCAGCTGGCGTATGCAGTGGCTCGGGCTGAGGAGGCCGAGCGTGACCGCGAGGCTCGAGTGAGCGTTTGCCTGACCTCGACTCTCCTTCTAGCTGCCCTCCTTCTATCACTGTTCTCTTACGGTGCATGCGTGCTTTGACAGGTGGCCGAGATTCGGGAGGCCCTGGCGCGTGCTGTTCGTGCCAAGCAGGAGCGCGACGCTCGGGTGGCGGAGCGTGACGCCCGGATTGTAGAGCTGGAGGAGGAGCGTCGACGGGAGGCTGAGGAGCTCCCTCGCGACGTAGTGGATCTGCGGATCGTCCTCGAGCTGTCGAGGAGAGAGGCGATGAGGGAGAGAGAGGAGAGGGAGAGGGATAGGGAGAGCGTGGAGAGAGAGAGGGAGAGGGAGAGGGAGAGAGAGAGGGAGGAGCGACAGTGGGATCAGACCGAGAGGAGGGATCTAGAGGCCCAGCTGCTGGAGCTCCGATTGAGTCTCGGCACGGCGGAGGGGAGGCTTCGGGAGAGCGAGGAGCGGTACCAGAGGGCGAAGGAACGCGGGGCGCGACTTCGTCAGTCCGGTTCTTTTTCCATGGGCAGCTATCTGGTTTCTTCGGCCGAGGAGTGTCGTCGCGCCTTCGAGGCTGGAGTGCCACCGCAGGGCGAGGCGAGCACGGCTTCTCAGGGTTCGCAGAGGCCCCCTAGGGATCCCCGGCAGAGGAGGGAGGAGAGAGATGACCAGGAGGGTGATGGTGAGAGTTAGAGAGTTGCTTGTACACGTCACCCTTCTCACTGTATGATGTACTTTCGGCTATTATATGAAATAGAAATGGCTTTCTTATGTTGTGTGTACTTTTCTCTCTCCCACACTTTCTTCTTTGCACTGAGTTGTCCTTCGAGACACACTCCACGAGACCTTGCCCTGAACAGCGGGGAACTACGCTTTGCATGGGGGGATTCTGTTTTCTTTCTCCCCCTTTTGGGCGCGTCCAGGCGCGAGGACGCGTCTTAATCCTTGAATTCAAATAATCGACACACAACAGACCACACTCACACTCGGAGACCCCTTTCTCCGAACACCCACACAAGAAAATCGTTTAGGAATTTATGTGGAAATCAGATATGCATACAATCAACCCAGAACAATTTCTAAACACTAAACCACACAACAAAACTGAAATGTAAAGCTCCCCCTCTTTAGAATAATCTGGCTCTTCTCAGTTCGTAGTCGGATGAACACGATTTTGGCGTCCTCTTGTTCTTCTCCTCGAACCGCTTCTTTTCTTCTTCTATCACGAGCTCCAAATCACAAGGGAAGTAGATCAAATCTGCTGTTGAAGACCTCTGGAGCTTCTCCACCGTTTCAGCCCTTTCTTCTCCTACAAGGAAGAACACACTTTGATTAGGGTTAATACCTTGTGAATCTCGTAGCTCATATATATATATAACTTAGAGAGCCCAAAAGACACATAAAACCCTCCTCACACATGTTAGAAACACCCTAGTATGATTAGGAACCATTGGGGGGTGTTTTGGTAAAGTTTCAAGGGGTTTAGGATGAGTTTTAAACACTTTCGTAAGTCCCGTCCGGAAGGGGTCGACCCTCGGCAACCAGGTTGTTGGAATACACAAAAAGAGGCCCTCTGTTACAGGGGTCGACCCTTGGGGTCGACCCTTTCAGTGGGGGTCGACCCCTGGGGTTGACCCTTGGCAACTAGGTTGCTGTCGGGGCCAAAAAAAGAGCCAGGTTTAAAGGGGTCGACCCCATGGGTCGACCCTTTCAGTGGGGGTCGACCCCAAGGGTCGACCCTTTCAGGCAGGGTACACAAAAATAGCTCTGCGCGCTTCGGCGGCAGGAATTAATTCTCCTAGCTCCGAACTCCGATCGAAGCGAGACTGAAAGCGTTGGAAAGAGGACGCCCAAGGCTACAACATAAAATTTTAGAGGGGAAATCCAGTGGTTGAATTGAAAATGGTGAAGACTGTAAGATAGTTTGAGTTTGAAAAACAACTAAAACCTCCATCAAACCAAAGGGAAACAATTGATTAAATGTTACCATAATCCCATGAAGATCAACCATGATTTTTCATCCTGAAAAACATGATAAAGCAAGGTGTTAGTTGACAATTAAGATCTTTACATCAAGCATTAACACTATGACCATGTTCATAATAAATTGCTTCGTTGAACCTATTCCAAGAGTGAATGATGAACGAGATATCCATTTAAATCCACATAATAACACTTACCTCATTGTTTTACCTGAATTCACATTTCTTGTTGATTGGTTGAATCATTCATACACATAGTCATGAAATTTAAAATCTCATTCTCCATTGACTGATGGTATGCATGTGGAATTCAAAGAGTAAGGAGCCAAGCCACATAGAACAATATTGAGTCACATTTAATTTGATCATCATCCAAGCTTTCAAACCACACATCATTACCTTGGGGGAAAGTAATGATATTTGCATCTCAATCATTCATTTAGCATTACCAAAGTCCACATTCATACTATGAGGCTCAATAAGACATGATGCTTAATATGACATGATGCTCGAGTGTGATTTTCACAAAGGCCTTTTACATTGAAGATAGAGCAACCGCACCAAGTGTAGATGGATTGTATATGTAATGTGCTAACCTCAAAGCACGTATGAACCTCAAAGAGTCATAGATGCATTGACATGATGATAAGCCTTGTAGAATTACAATACATCCACATGATGTTATACCAATAGAAATAGTTTATGATCATTTCCACAACCAATTCAAGTGAAGAGCATTCACGCACAAGGCTAAGCAACAAAGGTATTTTGTAATCATCAAAATCACATACATAATAATCTCCCCCATTTTGATTATGACAAAATATTATGCTATAATGCTCTCTCCCCCTTTGACATAATCAGAAATGGGGATCATGATGGGGAATCCAGAATGGCAAGAACCTATGGACAACCGGAGTATGAAGAGAACCAATGAGCATAATATGCATGAATGAATTGCAGAACTATGGGATACCAAATGTTGAAATGAAACTCTTATACCAATTGTCTGATACCAATTGTTGAAAGTGGAAATGCAAAGCTCCCCCTTAGACATAGACACATTTGAAGACTGTTTTTGATTTTCAAATTTTTGATTTTTAGTTTTCTTGTGAGATGCATGATACGGGATGTATGAAAATGATGAGACATGACATGCATACAATGTAATCAAGCAGATATCTATAGATACATGCAACATAACTCCTTCACAAGAAGTGATACCAATTGATTTACAAGAAGGAGATAGATGTAGGAAAAGTGCAAGTGAGTCATTAAGTTCAGAATGCTCATGATTACACCTAGAGGATTGTGCAGATAAATAGGAGAAGACGTACAGCAGGTCATTGCAATTAATCAAATTTTCAGAATACATATCAAATCAAATTACCATGTGCAAGTGAGTAACATGAGAATGAAGTTTAGCCATATGGATAACCAGATTTTCAAGTAAACATAATAGTAAGTGTACAAACTACATTTCAATCTAGAGAATAGCGTATTGGAGGCTTCGCTCTACCTCAATCGAATATATCATCAGAAATTTTCATACTGACAATCTGAATTTTTCTAAGAAGGATCAGGTTCAACATAATGCCTTTTTACGCGAGGAGACACATGGAGCTCATGCCAGAATCCCCGGTTACTCAGAATACTTAACCTTGTCACCTCATTTGAACAGAGATACTATAGTCAACACTTTTCAGAAATGAACCGCATCACGTCTCAGGTGACATGTGCCCAGTTTACTCAGTGAGACTTAGCATTGCTCTGCCTTTTATTTCAACCAATTTTTTTATGTGGAGGCAGGCAGCTTTTTCCTCAACTGTCTCTTACCATCCATGCAGCAAGTTGAATTACTTTAGAGTGTTGAAATGAAATTCTTATATCCTTATGAATAACACTCAATTTCACATTAAAGTGCATGAAGTGTACGAATTTGATTTAACATGTATGGAGAAAATTTAACTTAAAACAGGATAGTGTAGCTCCCCCTATGTAAATACAATACGCATGAAATGCTCCCCCTGAGAGTTTGACATGAAACACACTTGTTAAGACTCAGATGCAACATTATTTAATAATGGAGTATTCGGTCTTAGAAGTTTCAAAGGAAGGGGTTAAATAGCATATAATAACATGCAAGCATACAATGGAGATATGCATATGCAATGCAAAATGAAAAGGTATGCAATTTCAATGCTTGAAATGTTGGCTTCACAGATATGATGACCAATGATGGAAGTATTTTTTTTGGCATTTATGTAACATGAAATGTTCAAGATGATGCATTTCAAAATATACACTATATGCATGCTAGAAATGCCAACCATGCAACAAGACACACGATGAGCTTCATCTTCCAAAAGCACTATGTGAATGATATGTAGAGAGTGATTTGTAAATGTGCAATGTGATGCACGATTCTAGATTTCACATGACACTCTATATGCACCTAATGCAACTAATGCATGACATGCATTACCAAATGTTAAAATGTGAGGACACCACTTTATTCTGAAAAGAGAATTCAGAAAATTTATTCAGAGCATCAAAACCATCACATGTGAACTTTTCTTGAAAACAGTTGTGCTATTAACCAAAAAGATGAGTGGCACATTGGTAAAGACCATGGAACATTGATCAACTTCAGTCCTCAAAAAGTTCAGCCACAGAACAACATCATCATGCTGAGAGAATGGAAAACATCAATCTCAAACTTTTCAGCATGTAAAACTCCCCCATAATCAATGCATGATTTCAGAAAATTCATTTAAGTTGGATGCTATGTGCATAGATGATTCATGGTACCGGGCGGAGGAATGTTCTCACGCATGGTGATAGCTTTCAGACAGGCTTGACCTGCCCTTCCACATGTCACCATTTTATATACCATGTAATCATTGAATTGATGATCAGAAAAATATAATACATTCCCATATGACATCGGGGGTTTAGCAAAAGGCATTCAATGGCTACACTCTCATATATACTGCTCAGATGTTTCAATACCATTCAGCCAAACATTCATTTTTCACATGGTCAAGAGCAACCAAAGAGTATTCAAGATTTCAAAATCACTGTCTATCAAGAGATAGCACTAGCATCAAGATCATAGAACTTCAGCCGAACACTTTATTTTCTCACCTTTACCTTTATTGACATCTTCAAATTCTTTACTTTATTTTGCTTGTGTAATCTTCATCAATAGCTCCTTTCTTTCTCTCCTGCAAGAAATAGAATGATATTAGCCAAAAGAAATGGAAGCAGATCAAATCTTGCATTGAAGTCCTCTTGACCCCCTTTCTTTCTCTCCATTATTTCAAGGGTTGATGGCCATTATAAATTAAACCTGCATTGTAAAGAGTTTAATTCATGTCAATATTAAGCCAATACATATGAAGAAACTAACTTCAAGGCTTTTCATCACATGTGACTCTCTCTCTCTCAACCTGCAAATTAGAGAGTTAAATTCCAGCAACATAAACTTAGAATTCACAACTTGATGTGCACAAACCTGAACAACCAACTTACATATTAGTGTCAATTCAAGGACAAGCCCATGTTAACCAAGGCATCACACCAGAACTGGCCTAGTAGACTTAAAGCCTTCCTCTTGGTCACATGGCAATCCTGCAACAAAGTTCTCATTTAGTTGTTTTGGGTACCCAAACCTTCTTGGGTCCCGGATGGTTAGTTGCACCTCTAGTGGGTGCTTTCCACTGTTTTTGGACATGCATATCATCAAAATACTTTAAGGAGCAAACATTCATGGTATGCCCAAACTCACCACAATAATGACAACAACCAAGAAACTTCACAGAATTCTCATAAACATGACAATCAAATTTCGGTGATTTGGCATGAATGTTATCACTATAAGCATGAAAATATTTCTTCTTCACAACAGGATGAGCATGAAGTTTTTGTGGGTTTGCAAAAGTATAATTATTTTTGACTTTGAAAATCTTTCTTTCATTTGCTTGCCAACACTGTGACACACGGTGTCCTAGCTTTCCACATGTAAAACAACCACCCCTTTTTCTTTTGGAAGCAAGTTCATTTTTGCATGCTTTCAAATCATCTGATTTCATCAAAAAATAATCATGCATCATATGATCAAGTTCACCACAATAAAAATATGAGATTTTCTTTATGGATGCATGTGTGTGTGCAACATGATTTTTCATGGCATTCATCGTGACACCAACAACATTTTTAGCCTTTTGATACAGGTTTTGTTTCTTCTTCAGACTTTCATTTGATTGCTTTGTTGTTTGAGGAACAGATTGATTTGGAGACCCATTTGATGTGCTGGCTATATTAGAACCATGGACAAATGATGTGTAGACTTTGTTTTCAAAGTTCTTTTTGTTCACAGGATTATAGCCCAGCCCTTCTCTTTGGAAATTCACTTTAGTCCCCAATATCTTGTTCAGATTTTCTTCCCCATTCACAAACTTAGACAAAGAAGCATTCAGATCAAGAATTTCTTTTTCAAGAGAAGAAATATGCAATTCATAGGAAATGATCTCATTTTCACAAGAAATGACTTTTTCATTCAATTGAGCATTGATGGTTTGGTAGCTTTCCATCTTTTGTTCTAACACAAGCATCTTGTCAGATTCATCAACAATCACATATTTCCCTTTTTCAAGTTTTTCAAGATTTTTCAATCTACTTTCAAGCAGCGAGATCTGAATTAGCATTGCACTATTCTCCTTTTTGAGTTCTTCATTTTCATTTGTAAGTTTATCATTCATAATCAATTCATTGCAAATATCATGATCAATAGAGTTTGACTCTATTTTGTTTCTTAGATCTTTTTCAGTTTTCTCCAATTGATCAATTGTGTTTTTGAGGGCAACATTTTCATTTCTCAAACAAGCAATGGTTTCTTTGTGACATTCAACATCATGCTCTAAAAGATCATTGAAGTTAACAAGCTCAGAACATTTATCACAAGAACTATTTTCATGGACCAAGTTTTCAGATTTCTTTTTTAATTTTCTATTTTCTGACTTGACTTTCTTATATTGTTTTGCCAACTCATCATAAGCTTCAACAAGATCGTCAAGAGTAAATTCTTCAGAATCAGAATTTACCTCTTCTGCATTTTTGTCACTTTGTTGATCAGCATCATCGGCCATGAGACATTTTTGTCTTTCCTTTTCTTGAGCTTTAATCAACCGGTCCATAAGCTCCTTTGCCGTCCTACAAGAAGATGCAAATGGATACTTGTTACTACTTACAGAAGCTTTCAATAAACTCAAAGCAGTAACATTATCATGATGCATCATTTTATCCTGATTAGACCACTTGGTCTCATCTAGAGGTAATATGTGTGGACCATGACAAATTAATTTCCAAAGACTAGGACTAATAGAATTGATCACCACATATAGTTTGCCTAGCCATGAATCAAAATTCAAACCAGTGAAGATTGGCAAACAGTTCATTGATATATGTTCAGTAGAAAAATTCATGATTGTGGAATGCACTGGGATCACTCTGTAGATCGCAAGATCTAGGGACAACAGAGTCTCGCTCTGAAACCAATTGTTGGATCCCGTAGTGCAAGAACACGGATCTAGAGGGGGGGTGAATAGATCCTTGTGCTAAAAACTATGTCCAATTAAAAACACAAACTACCACACAACGGAATTTACAAGATTGATAGGATTGAGGAAATTAATCTAAACAACTTTAAACTTAATTCACTCAATCTCACCGAGCTCACACGATTACATAACTAGATAGTAGAGAACACACAATCACACAAATCAAACCACAAAACACGGGGATTTTTAAGGTGGTTCGGGACCACGACGGGCTCCCTACGTCCACCCCTCACCAATCCGGTGAGGCTTCACTACACGCTACAAAGTGTAGCAACACGGGGAAGAACCCCAACACACACACGCTGCTTTCGCAGCAAACCACACATGAGGCGTCGCCTCAAACTACTGCCACAGCAGCACACACACACACACGTTGGGGAACACACCCCGAACTGTATACTTCACACGGAGACACAACTCTGTCCACACACACGTAGGACAATGCCTACACAACCACACGGGAGAAAACTCTCAACAACACACGCAGATATACTCCGCACCAATCGAAACACAACAGACCACACACACACTCGGAGACCCCTTTCTCTGAACACCCACACAAGAAAATCGTTTAGGAATTTATGTGGAAATCAGATATGCATACAATCAACCCAGAACAATTTCTAAACACTAAACCACACAACAAAACTGAAATGTAAAGCTCCCCCTCTTTAGAATAATCTGGCTCTTCTCAGTTCGTAGTCAGATGAATACGATTTTGGCATCCTCTTGTTCTTCTCCTCGAACCGCTTCTTTTCTTCTTCTATCACGAGCTCCAAATCACAAGGGAAGTAGATCAGATCTGCTGTTGAAGACCTCTGGAGCTTCTCCACCCTTTCAGCCCTTTCTTCTCCTACAAGGAAGAACACACTTTGATTAGGGTTAATACCTTGTGAATCTCGTAGCTCATATATATATATAACTTAGAGAGCCCAAAAGACACATAAAACCCTCCTCACACATGTTAGAAACACCCTAGTATGATTAGGAACCATTGGGGGGTGTTTTGGTAAAGTTTCAAGGGGTTTAGGATGAGTTTTAAACACTTTCGTAAGTCCCGTCCGGAAGGGGTCGACCCTTGGGGTCGACCCTCGGCAACCAGGTTGTTGGAATACACAAAAAGAGGCCCTCTGTTACAGGGGTCGACCCTTGGGGTCGACCCTTTCAGTGGGGGTCGACCCCTGGGGTCGACCCTTGGCAACTAGGTTGCTATCGGGGCCAAAAAAAGAGCCAGGTTTAAAGGGGCGACCCCATGGGTCGACCCTTTCAGTGGGGGTCGACCCCAAGGGTCGACCCTTTCAGGCAGGGTACACCAAAACAGCTCTGCGCGCTTCGGCGGCAGGAATTAATTCTCCTAGGTCCGAACTCCGATCGAAGCGAGACTGGAAGCGTTGGAAAGAGGACTCCCAAGGCTACAACATAAAATTTTAGAGGAGAAATCCAATGGTTGGATTGAAAATGGTGAAGACTGTAAGACAGTTTGAGTTTGAAAAACAACTAAAACCTCCATCAAATCAAAGGGAAATAATTGATTAAATGTTACCATAATCCCATGAAGATCAACCATGATTTTTCATCCTAAAAAACATGATAAATCAAGGTGTTAGTTGACAATTAAGATCTTTACATCAAGCATTAACACTATGACCATGTTCACAATAAATTGCTTCGTTGAACCTATTCCAAGAGTGAATGATGAACGAGATATCCATTTAAATCCACATAACAACACTTACCTCATTGTTTTACCTGAATTCACATTTCTTGTTGATTGGTTGAATCATTCATACACATAGTCATGAAATTCAAAATCTCATTCTCCATTGACTGATGGTATGCATGTGGAATTCAAAGAGTAAGGAGCCAAGCCACATAGAACAATATTGAGTCACATTCAATTTGATCATCATCCAAGCTTTCAAACCACACATCATTACCTTGGGGGCAAGCAATGATATTTGCATCTCAATCATTCATTTAGCATTACCAAAGTCCACATTCATACTATGAGGCTCAATAAGACATGATGCTTAATATGACATGATGCTTAATATGACATGATGCTCGAGTGTGATTTTCACAAAGGCCTTTCACATTGAAGATAGAGCAACCGCACCAAGTGTAGATGGATTGTATATGTAATGTGATAACCTCAAAGCACGTATGAACCTCAAAGAGTCATAGATGCATTGACATGATGATAAGCCTTGTAGAATTACAATGCATCCACATGATGTTATCCCAATAGAAATAGTTTATGATCATTTTCACAACCAATTCAAGTGAAGAGCATTCACGCACAAGGCTAAGCAACAAAGGCATTTTGTAATCATCAAAATCACATACACAACAATACTTGTATTTTCCATTTGAATATTAATGAAAGTGAAAAAATCATTGTGCAAGAACCCCTCTCTTGGAGAATTTCGACCTCTCCTCTCTCTCCCCCTAATTTCTTCATCCCCAACCCCCATTCTAGAGTGATATATCCTTCCCCCCACCTCCGGTGATCATCGGTGCCGCCGCCGCCGCCGTTCGTGCCGCCATCACGCCGCCGCGGAGCCGCCTTCGGTGTTCTGTCCATCCTAGATAGAGGCTTATTATCCAAATATCTGCTCTCCACCACGTGAAGATCTCAGGCTGCAATTTTTATGGTGTGTTCTAACCTTGCATCCCAAGTGCCACCTACATTTTCACGCCCAAAATCCACCGTTTAGTATTTTTACATTTTCATCCAACCTGTCATCCCAGATCTGCCAGGTTTCTGTCTACAGTGATAGAACCTCTGAGTTCTCCCCCTCCGACCATCTTTTTGATTTGTCCAAACCCTCCCAATTTTACTGGGAGTTCTGTCCATCACCCCCTATATCCAAAAATTTTCCTAATTTATTATCAACCTTTTATCTATTTTTAGAAATTCGTGTTCTTTCTATGCTACAGTGTTTTCAGTCAGATCCCAGATCCGACCACCCTCCACTTCCAAAATCAGAAACAATCACCACCACCTCCAAATCCAGATCCAAAAATAGTCCTGGTTTGCTTACTTGATTTCCTACAACTTTCATGAACAAGTCAAAGTCTGAATCCGAGATCTTCATATCGGTCAAAGGCAATCCACAAGAAAGTTCTCTGCTGACCTGAGATTTCAGGAACTGTACAACAGCAACCTTCAAAATTCGTCAATCAGAAGTACAGGCTTGATTATTTTTCTGAAATCACCTTGGGTTGAAGACCTTCGAAGCAGCTTTCCAACGGCGCTGTTTTCGTGTCGATCCGACATCGGGGCTGATCACAGCGTCCGTTCCCATCCGAGCGCGCGCTGAAAATCAGAAAGTGCAGGTCCGAGGCCGGTTACTCCGACCGGTGCCGAACGGAGCCGCCCGACCTCCGACCGGCGTTCCAGTGCGCCGCCACCCCAAGGAGCAATCCTCCGGGCATCCACCACTATAGCGGTGCCACCGGGTCCCACACGGCCCCTCCGGACAGCGCGTGGGTCCCACCGTCACTAGTTCGGGCGCTGTCGAAGCTATGCGGAAAGCCGCCCGTCAACCCAAAATCGGTCCTCCCAGACCCCATTGTGTAGCCCTTTACCTCCCTGCGTGGAGTGGGCAGCGACGTGTATTGCTGTATTATTGTGTATCATTGTTCCGGGAGTACGGGTTTCGGCCGGGTCCGTCGTCCCCACGCCGAGCACGTGGAGGTATCGCCTTCACTCCTTACTTGGCATTTTGCTTAATTTCATATATGCTTATTTATGCCGTTGCTAGAGAGCATGTGTAGGGATATCTAGCTCGCTTTATCTATTCATTACCGCTGCTGCGAGAGAGTGCGACACCATCCCGTGACCCGATCCGGGCACACGAGAGAGCCGATCACCCTAGCTCATTGCCGGTTTCTCAACCACGCACGTCCGACGCTTCCCTCGTTAAGGGGCAATCACGAGCTTGTCGTGTCCGTGGTCTCGTCCCGCATCAATTTGGTATCAGAGCGAGTTTGAGTCTAGGGTGTCCAAAACAAAAAAAAAGAGTGTCATTTAAGTCTAAGTGTCTAAGTCGGTCTTAAGAGTTCCATTTGCATACCATTAGTCGGTATATTAAAAGGTGTTATCCGAACGTTAGGCTACGCCTATCGGGAAGGCCGCACACTTGCGCGAGTGATCTTCGGATCGATTAACTCCGCCACGTGCCAAGTTTTGGTTACATCTAGGTGCATCATCTTGTAGTGTGCATTTGCCTTAGTCGGTGTCTCCTACTCCGTGTCTTGCATGCCCACTCGTCGAGGTACTCAATACTCACCCCCACCACCACCTATGGCGGAATCCCGAGTCTATAGTTCCGATGAAGTGGCCACATTGTTCCGAACTCTTGTGGGGAAAATGGATGGGTTGAGTGAGCGCATGGATGAGTTAAGTACTCGAGTGGATAGGATGGAAGGAGCGAGTACCCGAGTGAATGGTCTAGGCACCCGCCTAGAAGAGAGGATGAAAGCCGTAGAGGATAGGGCCGCTGGGTCGAACCAGTCCGTTCAAGGATTGGTCGAGAGAGTTGCCGCACTAGAGAGAGGTCCAGCCGAGGCACCACCGATTGCCCCAGTCCAAGCACCCGTCCCACCTACACAAGGTCAACCAGAGCCGGGTCAACAACCCGTGACTCCAAGGGTTCAAGGGATAGCTAATAGGAGGCACGAAGTCCCCGAGGTGCATGACTATGAGTCCGAAAATGAGCATCGGGGGCATGGTCGTGATTACCGCCCTACACGGCGTACCCACGACCAAGATATGGATGAACGGGCCATTCGAACCGTTCGGGCCGACCCTCCCACCTTTGACGGGTCCTTGGACCCAAAGGTCTATCTTGATTGGGAGGCTGGTATGGACCGATATTTTGAGTGGTTCGAGATGTCAGACCAACGAAAAGTCAAGTACGCCAGGATGAAACTTTTAGGCCAAGCACAAACCTATTGGAGGAACATGGAGAACCTATTGTTTCGTCGTCAAGAACCCCCGATCGATACATGGACCGATATGAGGGAGAAGCTTAGGAAGAAGTACCTCCCTACCTCCTACCGCCAGCGTCTTATAGAGAGGTGGCAAAGTCTCACTCAAGGAGACCGGTCCGTCTCTGATTACATCGCCGAATTTGATGAATACTACTTGCGATGTGATGCCACAGAGGAGGATTCCCTTACCGTCTCTCGGTTTCGGCGTGGTCTACGCCCGCACCTACGGTATGAGCTTCTCCGCCGCAAGGTGGACAAGTTGGAGGATACATATCAAGTTGCTCTCGAGATGGAGCAATTAGAGGGAGAGTTCGAGTCTATTCCTCGGTGGAGTCCCGCTCCTCCCTGTAGTGATTCCCGTGGCTCTTTAGGTTCATACCCGAGGGGACCCATGGCTCGTCCTCAGGAGCCCGCCCGTCAGGAGCACTTAGCTCCTAGACCTCGACCTCCCCCACCACGGGATCTACCTCCACTCCATCCACCGGCACCCGTTGCCCGCCCCCCAGCACACATGGCCCGTCCCTTGGCCCCGACACTTCCCCCGCTGTTGCCCGCGGCGCCTACACCTCCACCCTTGCTACCTACGCCCCCTACCCGTCGGGAGGATAAGGGTAAGGCCCCTCTTATCGGAGAGAGTAGTAGGTCGCGAGTGCAATGTTTCCACTGTCACGGGTTTGGCCACATTGCCAATGAATGCCCCGCCCGTGCCACCCTAGCCCTAGGGGTTGGAGATACCTTACCTCCTGAGCTTGAGTGTGTCGATTATGAGGCCGACCAAGCACTAGCCGATGAGTACTATGCCTTGGGGGGAGAGCTGGGCGGCTCACCCGTCGCCCAGGATGCCGCCAGTTAGTGGGCTTGATGTCACCACCTTAGTCTAGGGTCATATATGAGTCGGTGTGTTTTCCTTGTGTGGTTTGCTTTGTATGGTTTGTTTGCATGGTTTGTGTGTCGTTTATTTGTCTGCATGTGTCTTGTGCAAGCTCGTTGTCGTTCTCTTATGAGTAAGAGGCGAGTGGACTCATTCGATGAGTATGGGATCGGTTCTATATCTACACCCGGATCTAGTCACCTACAGGGACTCAGCGGTGATTCCTAGTGAGTCTTCGAGCCGCCACCTCCCCCTTTGAGAGTGCCCCACCCGGAGTGTCCTCCACTAGCCCATGGCAGCTTGCGCATATCGAGTATATATGGAATGAGCAGGTGACGATCACTTGGAGTGGAGCGTACCCGCGCTACTTGGCACGGTGACGGATCCGTCGGAATACTCGAGCATCCATACCCCTACTCGACGGGGTCGAGTTCCTCCCACCCGGGGAGAGTTGATGGGAATCGACGCCGAGCATGTACATTTACTTTTGCATTTATGTCCTTTTAATTTGTGTTATATCCTTGGGAAAGTATATGCGCAATTGTACGGCTTTATAAGCCAATGCGTCATTCCCATGGATTGTGTGGGTTTTTATGCAATTATATAGTAGGACCAGCAAGGGGGCCCTCAGCCCTTTCCCATTGGTCCATGTCACCTATGTGGGGCTGGTCAACCATCCTAGGTGGCCATCTAGAAGGGTTGAATGTCAAATGCCACATGGGTAGACAAAGGGAGTAAAAAGTCTAAGGTAGGCTACCTACCATGTCAAGCTTGTCTCCCACTTGGGTTATTTTATTTTTTTTGTGTGTGTTGGTCAAATTTAATCTAGGCCATTCATTCCCCATCCCTAGATCCAATGGTAGAGATTGGATTAGATTGGAGGCATATAAATACTTGTATTTTCCATTTGAATATTAATGAAAGTGAAAAAATCATTGTGCAAGAACCCCTCTCTTGGAGAATTTTGACCTCTCCTCTCTCTCCCCCTGGTTTCTTCATCCCCAACCCCCATTCTAGAGTGATATATCCTTCCCCCCACCTCCGGTGATCATCGGTGCCGCTGCCGCCGCCGTTCGTGCCGCCATCACGCCGCCACGGAGCCGCCTTCGGTGTTCTGTCCATCCTAGATAGAGGCTTCTTGTCCGAATATCTGCTCTCCACCACGTGAAGATCTCAAGCTACAATTTTTATGGTGTGTTCTACCCTTGCATCCCAAGTGCCACCTAAATTTTCACGCCCAAAATCCACCGTTTAGTATTTTTACATTTTCGTCCAACCTGTCATCCCAGATCTGCCAGGTTTCTATCTACAGTGATAGAACCTCTGAGTTCTCCCCCTCCGACCATCTTTTTGATTTGTCCAAACCCTCCCAATTTTACTGGGAGTTCTATCCATCACCCCCTATATTCAAAAATTTTCTTAATTTATTATCATTCTATCTATTTTTAGAAATTCGTGTTCTTCCTCTGCTACAGTATTTTCAGTCAGATCCCAGATCCGACCACCCTCCACTTCCAAAATCAGAAACAATCACCACCACCTCCAAATCCAGATCTAAAAATATTCCTGGTTTCCTTACTTGATTTCCTACAACTTTCATGAACAAGTAGAAGTCTGAATCCGAGGTCTTCATATCGGTCAAAGGCAATCCACAGGAAAGTTCTCTGCTAACCTGAGATTTCAGGAACTGTACAATAGCAACCTTCAAAATTCGCCAATCAGAAGTACAGGCTTGATTATTTTTCTGAAATCACCTTGGGTTGAAGACCTTCGAAGCAGCTTTCCAACGGCGCTAGTTTCGTGTCGATCCGACATCGGGGCTGATCATAGCGTCCGTTCCCGTCCGAGCGCGCGCTGAAAATCAGAAAGTGCAGGTCCGAGGCCGGTTACTCCGACCGGTGCCGAACGGAGCCGCCCGACCTCCGACCGGTGTTCCAGTGCGCCGCCACCCCAAGGAGCAATCCTCCGGGCATCCTCCACTAAAGCGGTGCCACCGGGTCCCACACGGCCCTCCGGACAGCGCCTGGGTCCCACCGTCACTAGTTCGGGCGCTGCCGAAGCTACGCGGAAAGCCGCCCGTCAACCCGAAATCGGTCCTCCCAGACCCCATTGTGTAGCCCTTTACCTCCCTGCGTGGAGTGGGCAGCGACGTGTATTGCTGTATTATTGTGTATCATTGTTCCGGGAGTACGGGTTTCGGCCGGGTCCGTCGTCCCCACGCCGAGCGCGTGGAGGTATCGCCTTCACTCCTTACTTGGCATTTTGCTTAATTTCATATATGCTTGTTTATGTCGCTGCTAGAGAGCATGTGTAGGGATATCTAGCTCACTTTATCTATTCATTACCGCTGCTGCGAGAGAGTGCGACACCGTCCCGTGACCCGATCCGGGCACACGAGAGAGCCG
The DNA here is from genome assembly GCA_022559845.1 of Amorphophallus konjac. Lineage (NCBI taxonomy): Eukaryota > Viridiplantae > Streptophyta > Magnoliopsida > Alismatales > Araceae > Amorphophallus > Amorphophallus konjac. The sequence continues at coordinate 13,835,911 of CM040117.1, read as the reverse complement.
ATCACCCTAGCTCATTACCGGTTTCTCAACCGCGCACGTCCGACGCTTCCCTCATTAAGGGGCAGTCACGAGCTTGTCGTGTCCGTGGTCTCGTCCCGCATCAACAGACTTGCTCGTTGTTCAGACTTCATGAACAATGTACAGACTTGCCAAAGGAAACTATGTACAGACTTGATGCATGCAAGGCAATCGAGTGTATAGACATCCACAATGTATAGACTTGCCAAGGGAAAGTGCTGTACAGACTTGAGCAAAGCAAAGCAATTGAATGTGTAGACTTTCACAATGTGTAGACTTGCCAAAGGTAACTGGACGATGTACAGACTTGAACAAAGAAAAGTCTGTACAGACTTGATCGTTCACAATGTATAGACTTTGGCAACACAATGGCTGTACAGACTTCCACTCAACTGCGATGTATAGACTTGCCAAGGGAAACGACGGTAAAGATATCAGTGTATAGACTTTGAGTGCAACGTCGGTAAAGCTACCGATGTATAGACTTGCAAGTGCAACGTAGGTGAAGCTACCAATGTATAGACTTCGAAGTTGACTGGTGGATGTACAGACTTCACCTCGATGTATAGACTATAAAGGTTCAACTAGTGAATGTGCAGACTTCACCAATGTATAGACTTTGAAGTTCAATGATGGATGTACAGACTTCACCTCGAGCAATCTGCAGTGCAGTGTATAGACTTTGAAGAACAATGCATGACGCTGTACAGACTTCACTGATGTATGGACTTAGCTTCGTGCATGCTACAGTCCAATGTATTGACTTTGAATGCAAACACCACAGTGCAATGTACAGACTTTGCCCAATGCATAAGACACTGTACAGACTTAGCCTGAAACACTAGACACTGGACGCTGTACAGACTTAGCCTGAAACACTGTATAGACTTGCTGAATGTGCGAGCTGCAATGTATAGACTTGGTTTGATGCAGCACGACAACAGCCAATGTATAGACTTTACCTATGCGAGCAATGTAGCAATGTATAGACATTATCGTGCAGACAGTACCTTACATGCATTAGTGTATAGACTGTATGCCTAATGGATGCACTGATGCAGTATATACACAAAGGAAGCAATGCACCGATGCAATGCATAGACATGAAAGTTATATGAGCTGCACTGTATAGCCTTTGCTATGCATGAAGAAAAGTGTATAGACTTGGAAATCTGGGGGTGTCGACGCATCTAAGAAGGAGGTCGACCCACTACTGTCCAGACTGTGCATGGATGTATATACTTGTGTTCTAAATGATGCACAATCACAACACAAAGCAGTGTATAGACTCTACGTGTAATGTGTAGACATTGAGTGTGTGTGCAGTGTGTAAACCTGTAAAGTGCATAGAACACACAGACAATCTGATAAGAGCAATTTCATCAAAACATAAATAGTTGCCAATCAATCAAAACAAGGTGTTGCCAATGAAATAAAGTAATTGTCAACATCATCAACACAAAGGAGTCACAACAGAAAATAGATACATCTTGCCCCAGGCCCATCCTGAGGCTCGGAAGTTGAAGGCTCGGACGGTCTGCCCCCGGTACCCTCGGCGACGGCCGACCCTGGCACTGACCCCACCTGCGTGGGAACTGCTTCGGTTGTGCGCCCTCCCGTGGCATCCGGAGTTGGCGACCCCTCGGACGAAGACGAGTCCCCCTGGTCTCCTTCTTCCCCTGACGCCAAACCAGAGGAATCGGAGGACGCTGAATCCGAGTCGTAGCATTGCCCGGACGAGAAACTGATTGTCCCGGGTGCCTGCTCCTCCGCGTAGAAGACGGCCTAGCCGTAGCCTTGCTCGAACCCCTTGCGGATGCCCCGGCGAAGTGCCAACTCGTAGTAGGGGAGGGTAGCCTCCTTAAGGTCGACCCGGTAGGCCTCTGAGCATTTGTATTGCTTGAGTGCCTCCGCCCCGGCCGATCCCACCCTACTAGCAAGCTCGACCTTATCCCACTCCACCTCGGCCAACCTTCGCTCTGCCTCAACCACTTGCTTCTCCACCTCGGCCCGATCAGCCTCGGCCTCCAGCCAAAGACGCATGGCTTCCTCCGCTTGGTCTAATAGCTCGGCGCGCTCAGCCTCCCACTGGCCATCTTGCTCGGCGCGGGCCACACGCTCCTCCACTAGTAGCTTGCTCTTTCTCTCGAGTGACATGCGAGCCTGAGCCAGTTGTTCGGTCAGTGTTCGGACCTCCGCCTAGCTCACCCTCATCAGCTCTCTCACCAAGGAGAGCTCCCGTCGAAGCCCGTCACGCTCCTCGGTGAGCCGAGCTACCTTCCCATCGGACGCACCAAGGGTCCAGGCAAGGTTCGCCCGTCCTGACTCCAACTGAGCGTAGGCTTCAGCTAGAGAAGCCCCCATCTGGGCCAGGATCAGGCCACCCTCCATAACTATCTCAAGGGCCATGGGTGGGGAGCGTTGCCTGTCTCCTCCCTTCACCACCTTTGCAGCTATGCTGCAACATTTCTGGTATGGAGGGCCCTGTATGCCCAGCCTCTCCAGAGCCGCCAACATAGGGGCACCCCCTCCGAGCGGCATCCCCTCGGGAGCCCTTCCTGTCGGCCAAGATTGAACCGCTGCTTCGTCCGCCCCTCTTGCCTCGATCGGTTAGGGCTGTGTCGCCTCTCCTTGCCACCCCCTGGCCTCGACCAGCTAGGCCTGGGCGTCGCCACCCAGTGCGTCGCCTGCCTCGCTCGAATCTCCGGTCTCAGCCGCAGTCCTGGAGTCGCCCGCTTCGGCCCTGGCCCCCTCGGCTCCAGCAGAGGGGAGAGACGGGCCATCACCGCCGCCAACCGCAGAAACGGCCCTGGCCTCCTCGGCCCCCTCTTGCTCAGTGGATGGGAGAGCCGGCCTAATAGTGTCGGCCCCATCACGCTCTGTAGAGGGGAGAACCGAGCCAGAGCCACCTTCGACAGTGAGGACACCCCTGGCCTTTTTGGCCCGCTTCTTAGACTTCACAGCGTCCCGTATCATCCCCTCCACGGGATCCTTGCGTTTGGACCCCCGCGGCCTGGGAGAACCCTCCCGGGTCACCCCCTTGCCCTTATCTCGGGCTCGAGTCGTCGCCTAGGTCGATCACTTATCGCTCGGTCACAAGGTCCTCCTCCGTAGCTGGCTGCCTGGCGTCTGCGCAAAAGAAGATATGGTTAGGAAAAGAAAAATGGCTTCATCATCTGACAAGAAAGCTAAGTCATGGTGCCCGTACCTGCCGGCCATAGATGCTAGAGAAGGCATCGCTCGATGTTCTCCGGGGTCACCAGCTCCTCCGTAGACTGGCGATGCTTCGTCAGAATGGCCGCGTACCTCCCCACATCCGGAGAGAACTCATCTTGCCTCGGAGGAATGTTCGGGTGAAAGTTAGGGATTACGGGACACCTCCAAGACTCCTCCACCGAAAAAATCCCCACCTAGAAGAATTGAGTCTTCCACCCCTTGTGATAAGAATCCTTCACGGGTAAGGAGACACAGCTCCTGTTTCGCCTCGCTTGGATAAAATATAAGCCCTTCCCGGCCAAGGAATGCCCCTTCAACTCAAAAAAATAATGAAAGAGGTCCAAGGAAGGAGGAACCCCGCACTGGAGGCAGAGGATCTTAAAAAGCGGAGAGAAGAAGACAAGAGTTGGCTACCAGCTGTATGGGAGCCAACTGAAAGAAATCAAGAAGCTTAAGAACAAAGGGATCAAAGAGAAGACGGAATCCACCCTTCCATGATAGAAGGAAGGAGCAGAAATGGCCCATATGAGAATCCAAGCTCGTCTCGTTTGGGGTAGCCGCGGCGAAGTAATACTGATAGGGCAGGCAAAACTAGTGCTCCAGCCGTTTCACCTCCGCCTCCCCCAGCTCGCTACAGTTCGGAGCCGGCGGTATCACCATCGCCCTCGCCTCAGCCTCACCCTCCAACTCCTTGACCTCCGGACGATGGTCCTTCATGAAATCTGAAGAGGATCTTGAAGGGGAAGGCTCCCAAGACTCCAAAGACTCTGGAGGAAGGGGAAGCTGTCGGACCGCCTCCGCGGTTATCTCCGCCAACTCTGTAAACGCCGTTACGAGTCTCTGCTCTTCCGCCGTATCCCCACGGTGCATCAGAGATCCCCGAAAGCAAATACGAAGGATGGCAAAACCCTAAAGCTGAGGGAGTATGGAATGACAGTAAGCGCACAACGCTTATATCCCCATGCGGGAGGCGGCGCGTCGTTCTGACCTCCGAGAAAGGGGGGCCCCCTCATTTCAAATCCGTCAGGATTATCATTATTATGGGCCTAGGTGACCACGACATGTGACTTCTTAACACCGCCAGATTTCCACCCACCCGAGCCATGCTGGTCCAAAATCCCAACGGCTACTCTCCGAGCCTGCCAAGGCTTGGGAGTAGGAGGGGGACAAGTGGAGAGGGGGATTTCTGTAGCCTATCTAAGAGCAGGCCGAACTAGGTCCAGCAAGACCAAACGAGGCCCAGCTCATCTAAGTGACCACCCCGCAGGGCCCACTTAGCTTAAAAGCCCAATAAGTTCACTCGGGATCAAGCACTTCCTAGGCGGCCATTAGGCTCGGAAGGCCGAGCGTCGGTCCGGTCGGAGGAAGACCCACGCCTGACTTCTTCCCCTTGCCGGGATAAGGGCTAGCGCTCAGCACCCACTCCGACCGAGCCTCACCCAAGCTATGCCTATCACCCGGGATAGGGCTGGCACTCTTTACGCTTCGGTCGACCGATGGATTGCTTATCCACGCTGCCATTGAGAGCCCTTTCTGAGTAGGAGTTTACGAGGATAAGGGGCCCACGAGTCCTCAAGGCTATAAAGAGCCCATGACGAGGACGTAAAGAGCCCACGTCAAGGATGTAAAGAGCCCACGTTGAGGACGTAACCCCCGCCTGAAACTCCTCAGCTTACGGGACTCATAAGGCTGGCGCACTATTTAAACCTGGGACCCCCTCCAGCGAAAGGTAAGGCCAATACACGCCTAAACTCCCTGAGCAGGAACCACTTCACCACCTTGGTGGAGAGGGATCTCGTGCACCTCCTTCTTCCTCCCTTCATAGCTTCCACCACTACTCTACTGACTTAGGCATCGGAGGGTCTTCCCTGGGGAGCCATCCCTGGGCCCCCTGATCCGTTTCCCTTCCTTGCAATTCACTATTTGGTGATCATCTCCTCCAGCTCAGTACCAGCGCGAGATCGCCCCTCTTCACTATTCATGTAAATGACGCCTCTGCATGAGGTCGTCCATTCTTCATGGCTTTAGACAAAAATGTAACCTTCACGTGTTGGCCTTCATGGGGTATATATATATATATTAATACTTTAGTGGGATGGTTGCCCCAAGGGAAATGGCGCCTTCTATGGAGACTTCATTTTGGTGAATGGCGCCCAGGTAAAGGGTCGCTCATTCCCTTTGTGTTGGAAAAGGAAACCCCACTTACGTACTACCCATGTGTTGGCATAAAGTGATGTTGGCTTGTACATTTATATAGTAGTCCTCCGAAGATATGGTTCTTTATATGAGGACTTTATGTAGGATTCTTTAAGAAGAAGTTTACTACGGTGGACGCACTTTTTTTTAAATAGTTGGTTATTCATTTATTGAGTTTATTGAGTGCGTGGGCGTGCCTGTCACAAAGTGACAATTTATTCGGGCTCCGAAGAGCCCATGGTGCACTCGATCTGACTTCGGTCAGACGATTGTGTGGTTCGTGTCGGGACTAAAACCCGCCGCGCCATAAAGGTCACGACGTCATTTACATCCCCCATACGAGGGAACACCCTTAATTAATCACCAAGAATCAGGGCCTCATGGCCAGGAAATTAATTACATGGAAAGGCCTATTATGAAGTATTGAAATCCTCGCGCGAGAGCGAGAAGAAAACCATTCGGGATCATATCGGTCATGTGCTGACCATTTAATGTTCAGACGAATGTCCGTCTCGAGAAAATCACGATCGTCGCGGAAACACTGGAACGCATGTATGCCGAGGTACGGCAAATTTATTGTTCAAAAGAATGAAAAATGTTCGGCTAAATCTCGGTTAGAGCAGTCAGAAACTAGTAAGTCTGTTGGCCCGGTGTAAGATCAAGCTGCGACCATACTGCGGTGGGCCCCCCCGCAGTCGAAGTCAGGCTCGCATGAGCGTCATTAATATTTTCGGTGCCAAGGGGCAACGGGGGAATATCCCCTGGACCAGCTGGAAAGCCCTATGTCTTGGGGAGCGAACGTTCGAAACGTATCGGTCGTTCGGGAGACCGTTTAATATTCGGACGGGTGTCCGGCTTCAGAATATCAAAATCGTCGCGGGAGGACCTGGAACATATGTATGCCGGGATATGGCAAATATATTATTCTGAGATATTGAAAACATTCGGTTAAATCTCGGTTAGCGTAGCAGGAAACTAGTGAGTTTATTGGCCCGGTGCGAGATCGAGTCAGGACCATACCGGGGGCACCTCCCGCGGTCCAAACGGGGCTTGCGTGGGCATCACTAATGTTTCTGGTGCCGGAGGGCAACGGGGAAGAGTCCCGGGACTAGATTCCAAAACCGAAAACGTGTTCAAAGGGAGCGGGCTGTAGGCCGGGGATATGGGTCGGATGATGACCATGATCGGGACGGACCCGAGGTCTAAGCGTGGCCCACGGAGGCCTTATTGATATTCCCATGCAAAGGGTCCAGGGATGATGAGAGCCATCTCGCTCCATTCAGATTTTGTCGGTCATTCATGGACCACTTTATGTTCGGACAAAGGTCCGTATTGAAGGTACGACGTAGATGGAAACAACCCCGTACAAATGTATGCCGAGTTTACGTGAATTTCAATGAAAGAACGGAAACGAATCCCGATGGGAACGAATCCAGTTTGACGAATTATCGGCCCAGAGCAACGTCGGATTACGGCCATATCGGGATGGTTCCCAAGGTCCGAACCCGACTTGGAGGGGCGGTGTTAGTATTCCCTTTACACCGGGTCTTGAGGAGAAACGGGGCTGCAGAGCAGATCTCATCATTTTATAATTACTTGAATTTTTATCATTATTATTTGTTAGTTTATATATTTTTGAGTGAGTTTATTATTACTGTTTATTTATTTTTTATGCTTTATTTATTTATTATTGTTATTGTTGGGTTTGTTATTATTGTTTATTCATTTTATTATCATTTATTTACTTATCGCTTTTGTTGAGTTTGTTATTATTATTCATTTATTTTGTTATCATTTATTTATTTATCATTTTTGTTGAGTTTGTTATTATTATTCCTTGTTTCTTTATTGCTGTTATGTATTTATTTCTTCTTTTTAGGCATTTATTATTGTTGTCATTTATTATCATATTCTTCATTCATTTATTTTTATTATTTATTCCCTTTTGTGAGTTTGTTGTCATTATTATTATTATTATTTTATTATTTTTATCATTATTTGTTTATTTCTTATATTTTCTTTTAGCTTATTATTATTATTACTTGTTCCATTATTATTTGATAGCGCAGCGAAGAGTGATATAGAAGGGGGGGGGGGATGAATAGATCACTCCCAATTTGCAAAACTTCAGCGGAAACTCACTACTTCGAAATACAACCCTTCAGATATAGCTAAACAATGCAGCTAACGCAGTGAGAAACTAAGACAGGATAATAAGGTGCGATTGGAAGAGGCCGTCCACACACAAACACAATGCCAAACAGAAGGAAAGCACAAACGATAATAGCAAGCCACAGAGGAGACAAGAGATTTTAAGGTGGTTCGATTGTAGTCCACAATCTACATCCACCCCTCACTCCAACTAGAGTGAGGACTCCACTAGCCAATGCTAGAAAACTGCAGACTCAGTCTGCGAACAATATGCTGCCACACAGCTTGAACAACCAAGGGAAACAAATCCCTTAACCAAACTCTGCTACCCACAGAGCTTGACACCTGGACCTGCTACCAGCAAGACCAGAACTGGAGATGACTCTCCCTTCCTCCAAACCGGAGGGAACCTGCTAATGACAACCCGTCACTGGCAAAACCAGAGATCACAAATCTCTCTTCCTCTGCAGCCCAGAGGGGAACCGGAGTAACTCTCCCTTCCTCCAAACACTGGAGGGTAACAACTCGAAATCAGAGATATGAAGAAATGAAAGGAAAAACAGAAATGTAAACAAGACCACCGATGAACCACAATCGTTTCAGAAAAATCAAAATCAAATGTAGCTTCCGAAGAAGCAAATTGGACTCTTCTCTCTCACTCAGACTTTTCTCTCACAACAATACTCTCAAATCTTTTCTCTCTATCTTCTTTCTAGAACGTGGAGACTCTCTCTCTTTTCTTCTTCTGCTCAGGGATTTTGCTCTTCAGCTTTTTTCTCCAATTTTTTACATCTAATCGCAGAAGGCACCTTTTATATGGCATTCGACCTGAGTTTCAGGCCTTCACACGAGTGAGTCTCGTTCCCTCCTTTTCCAGAGCATTCTCGGATCACGTGCCAGGTATCATCCTCGATTCACGTGCCCAATCATTAACCTGAATCATCTGCAGGCAGAAACAAGGAAATGTGATTAGTTAGTTCAGTCAGATATCAATGAATGTATATACTTTAGAATAGCAAATGAGTAAGTGTGTACACTGAGGGAGTGTATAGACTTGTGAGTCCTCATGCGACCTCAGTGTATAGACTAGCTGAATAATGCATTAGCACAACAGGGGGAATGTATGGACTTCTGTGAAATGTATAAAGCCATCGAGTGTATAGACTTAGAGATGTCAATTAGGCAAGTGTGTCAAGTGTGAGAGTGTGTAGAGTTGAAGTTCTTCATGCGAGCTCAGTGTATGGACTTGTAAGTGTTCATGCGACCTTAGTGTGTAGACTTCATTCAGCAGGCAAGACAATGGATGTATAGAGTTGGTCGTGTGAAGGAGGACGAGTGTAAAGACTTGTAATGAAGAGCAGCAATGTGTAGACTTGTGAAGCACAACTGTATGCAATGTATAGACTTCAATGTATAGATGTCGATGTATAGACTTCGATGAGAACAATGCATGAAGGCATCGAATGTGTAGACTTAGAAACAGCAATTAAGCAAGTGTGTCAAATGAGAGAGTGTATACACTTGAAAATAGCATATAGGCAAGTATGAACAACTTGAGAGTGTATACACTTGAAGGTGATATCGAGTGTATAGGGTTGAAGGATAACTGAGTGTATAGACTTAGAGATGTGTAGACTTGCCAAAGAGATGGACGATGTACAGACTTGAACAAGTAAAGTCTGTACAGACTTGAAGGTTCACAGTGTGTAGACTTTGGCAAGGCAACGTCAGTAAAGTTCCTAGTGTACAGACTTACTGAACTGAGCATAGGTAAAAGATATGAGGAATGTATAGACTTACTCAGTTCAGTTCAGAACGTAGGTAAAAGTCCCAATGTATAGACTTTACCTGAGAATGCAACCGCTGTACAGACTTGCTCAACCAGTCCGATGTACAGACTTGGAATTTCAACAGAAGGATGTACAGACTTGGAAAACTAATGCCAATGTACAGACTTCACCTCGTGCAAGCTACAGTGAATGAGTGTATAGACTTAATGGTCTCCCTGGCTGTACAGACTTGATGAACGCCGCTCGCTGTACAGACTTCGAATCAAGGCATGAATAGTGAATCAATGTCTAGACTTGGATGCCCAAGCCAATGTATAGACTTGTGCAGCGCAGCCAGTGTATGGACTTGTACAGTGACTAGAGGCTGTACAGACTTTGGGTCATGATGTGTGAGACGAGGGACAGTGTATTGACTTTGAAATGGCAGACGATGTATAGACTTGGGGTTCAACTGAGGGTGTATAGACTTGGAGTTCAACTGGATGTATAGACTTCAGATGCAAGCTTCAGTGTCGTTGTATGGACTTGAAAAGTAAAGGGGGCGTCGACCCATCAGAAGGGGGGGGTCGACCCATCACTATCCAGACTATGCAGACAATGTGTAGACATGATCAAGTAGTGCATATCTATCTGACAACCATATGAACTGCACAATTATTCTAGAGATAGAAGATTGATTTATAGTGTGAGACATCATCAAAACCGTAGGGATGCAACAATCTCCCCCTTTTTGATGATGGCAACACTATGAATCAAGCAATATCAAAGCTTAACAAGAAATTAACTACAGTTTCAACAATCAAAGCAAATTCAAAGCAAGTGAAAGCACAGCTAAATTAAACACTACTGCAGAAGCACTTCTTTCTCCAAAACCACTCCCTCTCAGCTCCCCTACAACCCATTCTCAGATAAAGCCATCACATGACAAGGTAATCTCCCCCTTATCTCATGAACAATACTCCCCCAAAACTCATGACAATACATGATCTACTGATATTGCAAAACCTCTCTCTCCCTTTGACATCAGTAAAATGAAATGCAGAATATATGAAAGTGCTGGAGACATGAAGAAGAAGTATAGTAACTTCTTAGTGCAGAAAGACACAAGCAAGTCTTAAGAAAATAAGTGAGGTGCTAAACTCAAGTGAAGATTCTTGAACTCTAGTACACACTAGAGAAATAGAATGATAGAAAAGTTTATCAGCATACATAGAGTATGATTTAGAGCAGGTGTTAACAAGTATGGCCAGATATAGCTGAACTGTCAACAATCCAAAAAAGACAACAAGAGACAAAGTCAGAGAGGTGTTCTCAAGGTATTGAGGACAAGCAATCCATTAGTTGCAAAATAACAAGGAATTTTTGAGATGATTTTTAAGAAGATCAATGAGTAAGTTGGTGATTCACTCTTTTGACATTAGGGAGACACCTTGATTAGAGGCCTGAATCCCCAGTTACTCAGAGTGAGTACCTCATTACTTCCTCCCCTTTTTTTTTATTAAAGGATCAGAGTTAGTAACTGTGGCTTTTGACATGAGGAAACACTTTGATTAGAGGCCAGAGTCCCCAGTTACTCACCAGCTAGCCACCATTGCTCTGTCATGTCTTTTTCATTCATTTTAAGCATTTGCCACCTCATGACATAGGAGAAATATTCATTTCATTGATGAAGCTCCCAGTTTCTCAGTGAACAGAACAAGACATGTTTGTTTAGTTAAGCCCTTGTGTTGAAGAGATGGAATGATTGAAAACAATACCAGAAGGACTATTACTTGAAGTGAATCTTGAAGTCTAGATTTCAAGCTGATTGGGTCAGATATCAAGACATACAGGTTTTGGCCTGAACCAGAATCATTGATAATGTAGGAAGATATACTTTTTACAATTAATCCAGATCTCTGAAGGAATACCAGAGGAAAGATTCTAACTGGACTTTAGTATCACTGACTTATAGACTTACGAATTAAGTGACATTCTACTGTCTGAGAGAACTACACTAGATCTGTCATGAAAACCAGCAAAGACACACATCTGGTCAATCTTTTTGAATCTGTCAAAGAGCACTTCCTCTCACAGCTCAACCAGCTTCCCCTCACTCACAGCATTCCGAAAATCTAACCAACAGGCATACAGAACTCCCCCTCACAAAAAGAACAGACTACACAATGAAGACAATTTGTATAAGCCTAATTCTCTTCTTAGTGTTGTGAATTTTTCATTATCCAGAGGTTTAGTGAAGATGTCAGCAATCTGATTATCTGTGCCTACATGAATCAGTTCAAAATTATTTTTAGAAACCTCATCTCTTATGAAATGATACCTTATCTCTATGTGTTTGGTGCGTGAATGCAAAACAGGATTTTTGGCAAGATTAATGGCACTGGTATCATCACAATAGATAGGTGTGCACCCCAGGTCTACTTGGTAGGCCTAAAGCTGGTGTTTAATCCAAATGACTTGTGTTCCACAACTCCCTGCAGCCACATATTCAGCTTCTGCAGTGGAGAGGGCCACAGAATGTTGTTTCTTGGAACCCCAAGACACTAAACACCCACCCAAAAATTCACAATGACCACTAGTGATTTTCCTGTCTAGTTTACATCCTGCATAATCAGCATCTGTGTATGCAACTAAGTTAAATGTATGTGATGTAGGAAACCATAAACCAAGAGAATGAGTAGTTGACAAATATCTGAAAATTCTTTTCACAGCAGCTAAATATAATTCAGTAGGTCTAGACTGATACCTTGCACACATTCCTACACTGAATTGTATATCAGGTCTGGAAGCTGTCAAGTAAAGAAGAGATCCAATCATACCTCGATAGAGCTTGGAATTTACTTCTTTACCTGTCTCATCTGCATCCAGTGAGGTATTGGTACCCATGGGTGTTGTAATGTGCTTCAGGTTTTCCATACCAAATCTCTTGAACAGTTCCATTGTGTATTTGGTCTGGTTGATGCAGCACCCATCCTCTAGCTATTGTACCTGCAAGCCAAGGAAGTACTTTAGTTCACCAACCAAACTCATCTCAAATTCAGCAGACATCATTTTAGAGAATTCAACACATCGTTCATGCTTAGTTGATCCAAACACAATGTCATCTACATATACCTGAACTATGAGGAGATCTTTATTTGTACCCTTGGTAAATAAGGTTTGATCTACTTTATCTCTTTTGTAGCCCTTGCTGATCAGAAATTCAGTCAATCTTTCATACCATGCTCTTGGAGCCTGCTTTAGACCATACAATACTTTGTTTAACCTAAAAACTTGGTCAGGTTGAGGAGAAAATTGAAATCCAGGGGGTTGTTCGACAAAAACCTCTTCTTTAATGACTCCATTTAAAAAGGCACTTTTAACATCCATTTGTTGGAGTTTTATGTTCTTTGAACATGCAAAAGTAAGCAACAATCTTATAGCTTCCATCCTAGCGGACATGTGCATAGGATTCATCGAAATCTACACCAAATTCCTGACAGTAGCCCTTGGCTACTAATCTGGCCTTATTCCTAGAAATGATTTCATCTTCATTCATTTTATTTTTGAACACCCACTTAGTTCCTATGATATTAACATTATCTGGTCTTGGAACAAGTTCCCAGACATTATTTCTTTCGAACTGGCCCAATTCCTCACTCATGGCATTGACCCAAGCTTGATCAGCCAAGGCCTCTTCTATTGATTTGGGTTCAATTGGTGAGACTAAAGCAATTAAGTCTTCATTATTCACATTCCTAAAATGAGACCTAGTCCGAAGAGGATCTTCAGGATTGCCTATGACATTATCTATCAGATGATCTTTAAGAAATCTAACATTTATTGAAGACTCACCTGCCTCTCTTGGCTCTTCCTGGTTGGGAGGATTTATTGTTCCACTTGGCTGAGTGTTCTCTTCTTCTTGGTCTTCTAGGAATTCTCCATCATGATTGGAATCCCTGTCAAAATTTTCATTGTTAGAAACACCTTTCTTTTCACTAAAAATAATGTGTGGAGACTCTTTGATGCGACACGCCTAAGGATGATGATGCTCTGATACCAATTTGATGAGACACGACCCCTCGGACCTAGAATTGCAAGCAACCGAACCGAATGGCGGACCCACTCAAGCGGGTTCATACGCGTTGCGCACACCCGGGTCCGTAGGCGGACCGGCGATGATGGGGAGGGTCCGAGGTTTGACCTCAAGGTTCCAAGGGTATGGCCAGCTAGGGATGGTCCCCAATGGGCCAGGGATGCCCAATTTCAAGGGTGGCCGGCACGCCGAGGGCGTGGGTTGTAGTGTCACACTCTCAACTCACTCCGCGGTGTTCACACAATTTAATGGCGTTTGAGATCGGGTGCTCACCTCACCGCCGACGGTCAACTAGAAACAATACTAAGACAAGCAAAAGTAAAACCAGCAGAGGAAGTGGCTAGAAGCTCACCTGATCGGCGTGAGGACGCCGATCCCGGCCGGAGATGAGGGCGAGCGGGGAAGCGTGGGCTACCCGCACGCCGCGCCGATGACGCTTCGGCCGCTTACCTGCTAGTACAATCACTACGCCCTCACAGAGGGGGTGGACTAGGGGTAGGGAAATGAGGTTACAAACCAAACACTACCTCCACGCAGGGAGGGGCGCTAAGCCGGCTAGGCGGGGAAAGGAGTTATGCTTGATTAGCGCCGATGAAGCACCCCGCCGAATCTGCCCAGGTCTGGGACAGCAGGACAGGGGGTCGGTGTAGTCGTCGCTGTGCATTCCTCCAAACTCAGAATTCGACGAGAATGGTACTAAAACGACGCTGATGGATCCAGGCACGTCTGTGAATTTTTGTGGGCAGTCCTGAAGTCGTCACCGGCTGGGGCAGGCTCTGGAACAGGGCCCCTGCGCTCAGATTCGTACTGTTCCCAGGGTGCAGCAGCAGATGGATGTAGTCACCACGACCGCTCCTGAAGTCCGATTGATGCGAGACCAAGTCGAGGATGACCGTGGACGAGTCTTCTTCGAGCAGCAACCAAGCAGAGAACCAGACGATGTCGGGGTGGCGAGGAGGAGTCCGTTGAGTGAGGGGGGGTCAGGGCAAAACCTGAACGATCTGTTCTGCACGCCCGGGAGAGAAAAATTGGAAAAAGCTCTTCCTGATGCCGAAAGGGACGCCGCTTGTTGATGCTGGTAGATGCCTTGTGGTAGCAGCTCTTGCCCAAGTGGCGCCTTCAGAAGTTTAGGGGTGTGGCCGTGGTAGCTTCTACACTGCAGCTCTGGTCCAGGTTCTGGTCCTGGTTGCAGAGTCAGACGAGAATGGGCACCACGATCTGTAGTGAAGTCGGAACGTGACGATTCCACCTCGCCTGGGAAGAAGACTTGAATACCTTTCCGGCGATGTATGGTGCACCTCCAGATGACGTTGGACAGCACCGGGGAAGTCTCTGCAAGTCGGGCTCCAATTGCTGCCTGCGAACTGAGATGGATAGGGTGATGAAAGGTGATGTGAGACGGAGTAGATGGGGTGAGAAATGGGGTGGATGGGTGTGGGGGTGACACCTAACTATGTGGGGGTCTGTTAGGGGGTGATTCAAGGTGTGGGAAGGGCAGAAAGGGGCCTGGGAGGTGGTCTAGCAAGTGGAGGGAGGGGGAGATGCGAATTTGGGTTGGGAAGGAGAGAGGGAGGAGAGATCTCTCCTTTGTTTTGAATGGTGGGTTAATGGAGGGGTTAATGGGGGCCTAGGGAATGGGAAGGGTTGCCTTGGGGAGGGGAAGGGGTGCTTGGGAGAAGGGATTCTCCCTTGGGAAAATGAAAGGTTGTATGGGGAAGGGGAAAGGTTGCTTGGGAGGAGGGAGAGGTGCCTAGGAGAAGGGGATTCCACCTAGGGGTTGGAGGGGACTTAAATGGGAGGTATGGGGAAGGGGGAGGGGTCTTAATTAGAGGTGAATAGGGAGGAGAGAGAGTGAATTTTGATTTTGGGGGTGGGGAGGAGAGAGAATGGGGTTCGCCCCCTTTAGAGAGAGAGAGAGAGAAATAGAGAGAGAGAGCTAGAGAGAGAGGCACAAATTCTTGTGGCAATTTTATCAATACTTCATTAGCCTTCAAATGAGGGATTGGGGTCCTATTTATAGGAATCCCACATTTTCACATAAGTCCCTGACTTTTGGACTACTAACACATAACCAAGGGGAAGGGGGCGCCCCTGGGCCTAGCCCATATAATTGGGCCCGTTAACCAACATAATGACTCTAGACTTAGGTAAATAGCTACCTAACCTAGGTATTGGACTCAAATAAAAGGAAAAGTACATGATAAGAAAATGAAAATTACATCATATGACTCGAAATATAGTGGCGGACAAGATGTAGCATAGCTGGCGAGCATATGGATCCTCGAACAAGGGAAAAGCTGGTGATGTCCTCATCATACCCCCGGGGTGCAGAGAACTCGACTCCGTCGAGTATGGGCCCACTGGGGGAGCGGTCCTCCAAAGCAACTCAGGGCGACCCTCAACCTCCAAACTCAACCCGCATCTGCGACCAGGGGACGGTCCTTCATCGTCTCAAGGTGGCTTGGGCACACCCTCTTGCTGGCGACAGAACCCTGCTTGCATAGTATTGCCCCCATGTGCTCACGTCGGGCTCTCAAGGCTATTCTGTGGTGGTTCTCTGGGGTGTCCCTCTTAAAGGAAGGTATAGGCTCAAAGCACTCACTAGGATCCACCGCGGTGCCCATATAGGGTGCCGGGTCTGCCACGTGAGAAGTGGGGTATATCCCATAACCCATTGGTAAATTCAATCCACAAGCTATGTTGCCAAATCCACTAGGAACAGGCAAAGGTCCAAGTCCTCGTGCCCTCGAATGGGAGGTGACCCTAAGGTAGAGCCACTCCGATGCCATCATCACCAAATCACCTACTGGAAATTTCAAGTGGCGCTCGCGAGCTCTTATCCGCTCTTTGTGAACCTCACCGCTCATTGCGAATTACTTGCGTGTATGCGTATGCCATGCGCTATGATGCGGTGTGGGTGTGAAAAGCTTGGTGTGTAAAGGTGGACCGGGGCAACCGTAAATTGACCTATTAGGCTGTGATGCCATGTGGACCTTGATGAACTTAGGTGGACCGGGGCAACCACAAGTGGCCCTATCATGCATGGGCTTCATAACAATGGTTGGAGGGCCATGGTATCTATAGGGGATCCTATCACACAAAGTGGTGATGAATGCCGGGGGACCCGGACACCCGTAGATGCTCCTAGCATCCATATGATCAATGATGAATGAGGGAGGACCAGCACATCCAATGTGAGCCAGTCATGCATTGGGCCTAAAGTGTGTGGGACATGTATGAGAGGACTGGGCTTACTAGCCCTACCAAATGATGCAAAATGTAGGGGCACATGCATTCCCATCCAAATGGTTTCTTTTATGTGTATGGCTTGGTGTGAGGGTTTCCACTCATAGGGGTCAAAGGGGTCTAGGAAAATGGAGTGGGCTTGGTCAAATAAGGTCGGTTGGGGTAGGAAAAGGTTGGTGGTGAGTAAGGTGGGGGGGCATAGGAAGGGATCGAAGGGGTCATGGTAAGGGTCACCTAAGGAGAGGAACTCTAGGTCCTCATGGTCCTCACAACCATTGGATGGCGGACTCTCCTCCTCAAGTAAAATGATCGGGCCAAAGTTTTTGGTGGGATGGTCGGCCATGAATGGAGGGCTAGTTGTTCTACCCGGGACAAGCAACTCTAGTTTGTGGATAGCATCGGGCTCGTCGGGTGTAGGGAGGAGTAAAAGAAGGTCGCTAGTGTAGCAACCCACAGTGTAAATGGAGGAGATGGATCCGACACATAGGTGTAGGAGGTCAAGGCTCCTAGGTCGGTCGGCTACAGTAGTCAACATGCCAGTTAGCTCCATTTGCCAAGCTATACCCTTAAGAAGATCCCCTAATGTTTCCACCTGATAGGATGATTGGATTGTGGTGTGATAGGTGGATAAGGGTACTATGGGAAGGTGTTGTTCCATGGAAGGGTAAGCATGGGGCAGGATAGGGTGAGCCTGGTTTTCCACAAGCCATCTAACCAAGGGCCCACTTATGATAAGTTCACTCCAAATTGGGGGTGGCATGAAAGGTGAAATTTCTTCCTCGTTTTGGCCATGACTTTCCTCCAAGATGGGGAGTGGTTCTGTGGTGTTCCCTACTAGGGGGTCGGGTGTGGGGATCATGGTTTCCTCTACCAAAGAGGTGAGTAGGTCCTTTGTGGGTGGGGTGATGATGACTGACATGTGGTGCTCTTTGGGTGGTGGGTAATGGGGGACTTGGGATAGAATGGGGAGAGGTAGTAGTGGAGGCCTAGGTTGGGCATCTTGTAACTTATAGGGGAGGGTGCACCCAATTTGGCCCAGTGGGTTTTCTTTGGGAAGGATTGAGTTCTCTTGATCCAATTGGGCTTCATATTCTTCTTCCCAATCTAGGGGAGCCTCATATACTTCGGTCACCTTCTTAAGTTCCTTTTGGAAAGGGGTGGGAGGAGGATTTGTGGAAGCTTGTGGGGTGTGGGTTTGATGGAAAATTTTGGGTTGGGTGGTGGCTAATTTGGTTTGAATGGTGGTGGTGATCGAGATTGGAATCATTTGGGGTGGTGGAGTTTGGGCCCTAAGGGAGGTCTTAGGTTGACTGGGAGGGAAAGGGGGAGTGGGAGTGCTCCTCGGGTTATGGTTCTCAAGGTAGGAGTGGGAAGGTCGGGGAGTGAAGATCTTCCTAATCTCAATCCTTATCTCTTCCAATGAATCTAGGGGTCCTTTGGCTTCCCATCCAAATTCATCCCGAGGTGACCAAGCTCTAGGGCCGCGGTTCCTTTTTGCTTCAATCCGATCAAGCCGGGTGGTGAGGGTATCTATATAGTTATGAATCTTGTTGGTGACAGTGTCAAATCGGTTCATGGATATTTGGGGCATCTCCCTAGGGTGGTCATGCAATGGAGTGATGGAAAACATGATGCAAGGGAGACTCAAATGATAATGCCCTAGGACTAGACTCATAGAGACAAGTCTAAAACTTGCTCTGATACCAATTGATGCGACACGCCTAAGGATGATGATGCTCTAATACCAATTTGATGAGACACGACCCCTTGGACCTAGAATTGCAAGCAACCGAACCGAACGGCGGACCCACTCAAGCGGGTTCACCCGCGTCGCGCACACCCGGGCCCGTAGGCGGACCGGCGATGATGGGGAGGGTCCGAGGTTGGACCTCAAGGTTCCAAGGGTATGGCCAGCTAGGGATGGTCCCCAATGGGCCAGGGATGCCCAATTTCAACGGTGGCCGGCACGCCGAGGGCATGGGTTGTAGTGTCACACTCTCAACTCACTCCGCGGTGTTCACACAATTCAATGGCGTTTGAGATCGGGCGCTCACCTCACCGCCGACGGTCAACTAGAAACAATACTAAGACAAGCAAAAGTAAAACCAGCAGAGGAAGTGGCCAGAAGCTCACCTGATCAGCGTGAGGACGCCGATCCCGGCCGGAGACGAGGGCGAGCGGGGAAGCGTGGGCTACCCGCACGCCGCGCCGATGACGCTTCGGCCGCTTACCTGCTAGTACAATCACTACGCCCTCACAGAGGGGGTGGACTAGGGGTGGGGAAATGAGGTTACAAACCAAACACTACCTCCACGTAGGGAGGGGTGCTAAGCCGGCCAGGCGGGGAAAGGAGTTATGCTTGATTAGCGCCGATGAAGCACCCCGCCGAATCCGCCCAGGTCTGGGACAGCAGGACAGGGGGTCGGTGTAGTCATCGCTGTGCACTCCTCCGAACTCAGAATTTGACGAGACCAGAATTGAAACGACGCTGACGGATCCAGGCATGTCTGTGAATTTTTGTGGGCAGTCCTGAAGTCGTCCCCGGATGGGGCAGGCTCTGGAACAGGGCCCCTGCGCTCAGATTCGTACTGTTCCCAGGGTGCAGCAGCAGATGGATGTAGTCACCACGACCGCTCCTGTAGTCCGATTGATGCGAGACCAAGTCGAGAACGACCGCAGACAAGTCTTCTTCGAGCAGCAACCAAGCAGAGCACCAGACGATGTCGGGGTGGCGAGGAGGAGTCCGTTGAGTGAGGGGGGGTCAGGGTAAAACCTGAACGATCTGTTCTGCACGCCCGGGAGAGAAAAATTGGAAAAGGCTCTTCCTGATGCCTAAAGGGACGCCGCTTGTTGGTGATGGTAGATGCCTTGTGGTAGCAGCTCGCGGACAAGTGGCGCCTTCAGAAGTTGTGGGGTGTAGCCGTGGTAGCTTCTGCACTGCAGCTCTGGTCCAGGTTCTGGTCCTGGTTGCGTAGTCTGACGAGAATGGGCACCACGATCTGTAGTGAAGTCAGAACGAGACGATTCCACCTCGCCTGCGAAGAAGACTAGAAGACCTTTCCGGTGATGTATGGTGCACCTCCAGATGACGTCGGACAGCACCGGGTCAGTCTCTGCAAATCGGGCTCCAACTGCTGTCTGCGAACTGAGATGGATAGGGTGATGAAAGGTGATGGGAGACGGAGTAGATGGGGTGGATGGGTGTGGGGGTGACACCTGACTATGTGGGGGTCTGTTAGGGGGTGATTCAAGGTGTGGGAAGGGCAGAAAGGGGGCTGGGAGGTGGTCTAGCAAGTGGAGGGAGGGGGAGATGTGAATTTGGGTTGGGAAGGAGAGAGGGAGGAGAGATCTCTCCTTTGTTTTGAATGGTGGGTTAATGGAGGGGTTAATGGGAGCCTAGGGAATGGGAAGGGTTGCCTTGGGGAGGGGAAGGGGTGCTTGGGAGAAGGGATTCTCCCTTGGGAAAATGAAAGGTTGTATGGGGAAGGGGAAAGGTTGCTTGGGAGGAGGGAGAGGTACCTAGGAGAAGGGGATTCCACCTAGGGGTTGGAGGGGACTTAAATGGGAGGTATGGGGAAGGGGGAGGGGTTTTAATTAGAGGTGAATAGGGAGGAGAGAGAGTGAATTTCGAATTTGGGGGTGGGGAGGAGAGAGAATGGGGTTCGCCCCCTTTAGAGAGAGAGAGAGAGAGAAATAGAGAGAGAGAGCTAGAGAGAGAGGCACAAATTCTTGTGGCAATTTTATCAATACTTCACTAGCCTTCAAATGAGGGATTGGGGTCCTATTTATAGGAATCTCACATTTTCACATAAGTCCCTGACTTTTGGACTACTAACACATAACCAAGGGGAAGGGGGCGCCCCTAGGCCTAGCCCATATAATTGGGCCCATTAACCAACATAATGACTCTAGACTTAGGTAAATAGCTACCTAACCTAGGTATTGGACTCAAATAAAAGGAAAAGTACATGATAAGAAAATGAAAATTACATCATATGACTCGAAATATAGTGGCGGACAAGATGTAGCATAGCTGGCGAGCATATGGATCCTCGAACAAGGGGAAAGCTGGTGATGTCCTCATCACTCTTCAACCTTTTTGTCTGTTATGTTGAAGACCCTATATGCCCTAGACACTTCTGAATATCCCAAAAATATTCCAGGGGAGCTTTTAGCTTCAAACTTGTCTAAATCTTTCTTGTCATTGTTATGAATAAAACATTTTGCTCCAAAGATTCTGAAATGAAACAAGTTTGGTTTCTTACCTTTTAGAAGCTCATAGGGTGTTTTCTTGTGAATGGGTCTTACCATGGCCCTGTTGATTATGTAAGTTGATGTATTGGCCGCCTCTGCCCAAAACCTCCTTGGTAATTGACTTTCAATTAGCATGGTTCGGGCCATCTCCACCACAGTTCTATTTCTTCTCTTCATAATTCCATTCTATTCAGGTGTCCTGGGAGAAGAAAATCTGTGCGTTAGTCCCTCTCTTTCACAAAGATCAGAAAACATGGAGTTTTCAAACTCACCTCCATGGTCAGATTGAATAGAATAGATCTTGTGTTTTCCTTCTTGTTTGACCTTATTGAAAAATAGATTAAACTTTTGAAATGCATCACTTTTATTTGCTAAGAAAAAGATCCTTGAATATCTAGAGAAGTCATCTATGATGACATAGCCAAACCTGTTCCCATTAAGAGTCTGAGTTCTAGTAGGACCGAAGAGGTCCATATGGAGGAGTTCCATTAGTCTAGTGGACAATGGCTCAGATCTTAATTTGAAAGAATTCCTGGTCTGTTTGCCTAGAGCACATGCATCACATGATTTTGAAATAGAATTGAATTTAATTCTAGGCATGCCTCTCACTAAATCATGCTTGACCAATTTATTTAAAGTAGTAAAGCTAGCATGACCTAGACGTCTATGCCATTCAAAAGCATTATTTTCAGAATTGGCAGATAAACAAATATTAGATTCAGATTCCTCATCTAGGTCTACCATGTAGACATTATTAATCATGTTGGCTACAAATTTAACTACATCAGAATTTATTTCAAAGATTTTGCATGAGTTATTATCAAACACAACCCTGTGACCCTTGTCACATAACTGACTAATGCTAATCAGGTTGTGTTGAAGACCTTCCACAAGTAGAACTTTTTCAATGGAGTTTGTGGAAGACTTACCTACTGTACCAACTCCAATAATCTTACCTTTGTTCTTTCCTCCAAACTTGATCAAACCCCCTACCTTCATCTCTATCTTGCTGAACTTGAATCGCTCACCTGTCATGTGCCTGGAGCAGCCACTGTCGAGGTACCACTTGTTGTCTTTAGCTGCCAGGCCGACCTACACAAATAACATCAAGCAGAGTGATTTGGAACCCAAGATGAGTTGGGTTCAAGGACATTATTCAAATCTCTAATCAAGTGTTTAGGAATCCAAATTTGCTTCAGCATGGATTTCCCTGGCACCTTTACTTCAGGTTTATTGAAATTAAGTCCAGCTGGTCTGGAGAAGTAAGTTCTATTCCATTCATTAGGCTTGCCACTCCTAGGATATCTCCTGTAAGTTTGTTGATCAACAGATTTTTGAAGATGATGATCATTTCTTCAGTAGGTCCTCTTTGGACCCATCTGATTGTAGTAATTCTAGCTTTTCTTCTGATCCACTTGCTTGGTCCATTTACCATTTATGTTCTGATTGGTAGGCTTAGTGAAATTCTTCACAGAATTCATTCCAATTTTAAATGGTTGACCAGCACTGTTTTTAGAACTTTCCTTCTGACCTTGAGTTCCCTTACTGCTGTTTGAGCTAGATGGTGTGTCCAGCTTTTCTTTTCCCTTCTCTGGGCAGAAGGTAATGGTTTTGAATTGTAGGGGTCTTTTGTTAGTTGGGTCATAGCCTAGACCCTCCTTATTGAAGTTAACCCTAGCCCCCAGTATAGCATCCAGACTAGATTTTCCTTGGACAATTTTTTCCAAAACTTTCTGTTTGTCTTCCAGCTCCTTTTGAAGGGACTCAGAATTTTTTAGAAGTTCACCATTGACTTTCTTAACAGCTTAATATTTTTCTGAGTTCACTCTACTTTCATTCAAGCTTTCTTCAATTCTTATTTTGAGTTCATTGAGCTGATTTTGACTTTCTTGGTTTTCTCCCTTGAGCCTATCATTTTCTTTTCTTAGTGAGGTCATTTCTTCTAGTTGCTCTTTTAGTTTCTGATTTTCCTCACAGACCTGGGTTTGTTCTTCAACATTAGTATTAAATTTTCTTTTCAGAACCCTATGCTCTTTACTAAGAGAATTGAACTTATCTAATAACTCAGCATAAGCATCTTCCCAGTCATCAATCGTAAAATTTTCAAAAACATTGGTTACCTCCTCTTCACTGTTTGCCATTAGGCAAATTCCTTCTTCATGCTCCTCTGAGGAAGTGTCTTCGAGATCTTCTTCCTCCTCGCTCCATGTGCAGACCATCGCCTGTGGCTTCTTCTTCTTCTGCACTTTTGTGTTCTTCTTCTGGAAGTAGGGACCCTTCTTCTGAAGATCTGGGCATTCACCTTTCATGTGTCCCTGTTTGTTACAATGATAACAAGTTAGTCTCTTAGGATTTCTATCCCTATGATTGGTAGATTCAACATTCTTGTTAAAGGAGTATGGCCTTTTCCTCCTAAAGGTCTTCCCCTTTCTCCTTAAAAATTTACTGAACTGACGAGTGAGCATTGCCTGCTCCTTCTTGTCGAGATCTGAGAAGCCATCAGACTCACCGCTACTGCTGCTGCTGCTGCTACTGCTACTCTTGTTGCGGGATGCCTTGAGAGCTACATTCTTAGCCTTCCTATCACTTTCTTCACCACCTCCTTTGAAATTCATCTCATAGGTCATGAGGGATCCTATGAGTTCATTCACAGTCAAGGTCGTCAGATCTTTTGACTCTTCAATCACGATGGCCTTAGTGTGCCATGCTGGGGATAAAGATCTAAGAATTTTCCTGGCTATATCTGCCTCAGCTAGATCCTTCCCTAGCCCCTTAAGTGTGTTTGTGATCAAGGACAACATGGCATACATTTCAGTAATATTCTCCTCTGCATTCATCCTAAACAGTTCATACTTAGAGGTGTAGAGGTTTACCTTCGAGGCTTTCACTTGAGCTGTACCTTCGTATATTAATTGCAGCTCATCCCACATTCGCTTGGCAGTCCTATAGGCAGATATACGGGCATATTCCTCTGGGTGAACAGCACACTAGATGATGTTCAGCGCCATCCAGTTGAGTGAAGATAGCTTGACATGGTCATCTGTCCACGCATCCTCGTTCGGTGGCAGATCATACGGGCCAACAGTGATTACCCTCCACAGCTTGTGGCTCTGTGCTCTGATAAACACTTCCATCCTATTCTTCCAAAAGAGATAATTATTACCATCAAAAAATGGAGGGCGACTAATGGATTGACCTTCAGCCATGAAGTTTCTAGGACCATTAGCATTTCCCTGACCGTTCGTTCACATGATGCAAACCTGCTCTGATACCAAATGTTAGCGCAGCGAAGAGTGATATAGAAGGGGGGGATGAATAGATCACTCCCAATTTGCAAAACTTCAACGGAAACTCACTACTTCGAAATACAACCCTTCAGATATGGCTAAACAATGCAGCTAACGCAGTGAGAAACTAAGACAGGATAATAAGGTGCGATTGGAAGAGGCCGTCCACACATAAACACAATGCCAAACAGAAGGAAAGCACAAACAATAATAGCAAGCCACAGAGGAGACAAGAGATTTTAAGGTGGTTCGATTGTAGTCCACAATCTACATCCACCCCTCACTCCAACTAGAGTGAGGATTCCACTAGCCACTGCTAGAAAATTGCAGACTCAGTCTGCGAACAATATGCTGCCACACAGCTTGAACAACCAAGGGAAACAAATCCCTTAACCAAACTCTGCTACCCACAGAGCTTGACACCTGGACCTGCTACCAGCAAGACCAGAACCGGAGATGGCTCTCCCTTCCTCCAAATCGGAGGGAACCTGCTAATCATAACCCGTCACTGGCAAAACCAGAGATCACAAATCTCTCTTCCTCTGCAGCCCGGAGGGGAACCGGAGTAACTCTCCCTTCCTCCAAACACTGGAGGGTAACAACTCGAAATCAGAGATATGAAGAAATGAAAGGAAAAACAGAAATGTAAACAAGACCACCGATGAACCACAATCGTTTCAGAAAAACCAAAATCAAATGTAGCTTCTGAAGAAGCAAATTGGACTCTTCTCTCTCACTCAGACTTTTCTCTCACAACAATACTCTCAAATCTTTTCTCTCTATCTTCTTTCTGGAACGTGGAGACTCTCTCTCTTTTCTTCTTCTGCTCAGGGATTTTGCTCTTCAGCTTTTTTCTCCAGTTTTTTCCATCTAATCGCAGAAGGCACCTTTTATATGGCATTCGACCTGAGTTTCAGGCCTTCACACGAGTGAGTCTCGTTCCCTCCTTTTTCAGAGCATTCTCGGATCACGTGCCAGGTATCATCCTCGGTTCACGTGCCCAATCATTAACCTGAATCATCTGCATGCAGAAACAAGGAAATGTGATTAGTTAGTTCAGTCAGATATCAACGAATGTATATACTTTAGAATAGCAAATGAGTAAGTGTGTACATTGAGGGAGTGTATAGACTTGTGAGTCCTCATGCGACCTCAGTGTATAGACTAGCTGAATAATGCATTAGCACAACAGGGGGAATGTATGGA
The DNA here is from genome assembly GCA_022559845.1 of Amorphophallus konjac. NCBI lineage: Eukaryota > Viridiplantae > Streptophyta > Magnoliopsida > Alismatales > Araceae > Amorphophallus > Amorphophallus konjac. Next base: position 13,810,472 of record CM040117.1, on the reverse strand, counting down.
CTTCTGTGAAATGTATAAAGCCATCGAGTGTATAGACTTAGAGATGTCAATTAGGCAAGTGTGTCAAGTGTGAGAGTGTGTAGAGTTGAAGTTCTTCATGCAAGCTCAGTGTATGGACTTGTAAGTGTTCATGCGACCTCAGTGTGTAGACTTCATTCAGCAGGCAAGACAATGGATGTATAGAGTTGGTCGTGTGAAGGAGGACGAGTGTAAAGACTTGTAATGAAGAGCAGCAATGTGTAGACTTGTGAAGCACAACTGTATGCAATGTATAGACTTCAATGTATAGACGTCGATGTATAGACTTCGATGAGAACAATGCATGAAGGCATCGAATGTGTAGACTTAGAAACAGCAATTAAGTAAGTGTGTCAAATGAGAGAGTGTATACACTTGAAAACAGCATATAGGCAAGTATGAACAACTTGAGAGTGTATACACTTGAAGGTGATATCGAGTGTATAGGGTTGAAGGATAACTGAGTGTATAGACTTAGAGATGTGTAGACTTGCCAAAGAGCTGGACGATGTACAGACTTGAACAAGTAAAGTCTGTACAGACTTGAAGGTTCACAGTGTGTAGACTTTGGCAAGGCAACGTCAGTAAAGTTCCCAGTGTACAGACTTACTGAACTGAGCGTAGGTAAAAGATATGAGGAATGTATAGACTTACTCAGTTCAGTTCAGAACGTAGGTAAAAGTCCCAATGTATAGACTTTACTTGAGAATGCAACCGCTGTACAGACTTGCTCAACCAGTCTGATGTACAGACTTGGAATTTCAACAGAAGGATGTACAGACTTGGAAAACTAATGCCAATGTACAAACTTCACCTCGTGCAAGCTACAATGAATGAGTGTATAGACTTAATGGTCTCCGTGGCTGTACAGACTTGATGAACGCCGCTCGCTGTACAGACTTCGAATCAAGGCATGAATAGTGAATCAATGTCTAGACTTGGATGCCCAAGCCAATGTATAGACTTGTGCAGTGCAGCCAGTGTATGCACTTGTACAGTGACTAGAGGCTGTATAGACTTTGGGTCATGATGTGTGAGACGAGGGACAGTGTATTGACTTTGAAATGGCAGACGATGTATAGACTTGGGGTTCAACTGAGGGTGTATAGACTTGGAGTTCAACTGGATGTATAGACTTCAGATGCAAGCTTCAGTGTCGTTGTATGGACTTGAAAAGCAAAGGCGGCGTCGACCCATCATTGTCCAGACTATGCAGACAGTGTGTAGACATGATCAAGTAGTGCATATCTATCTGACAACCATATGAACTGCACAATTATTCTAGAGATAGAAGATTGATTTATAGTGTGAGACATCATCAAAACCATAGGGATGCAACATTATTACTATTTATTTATTCATTTTTTGAATTTGTTATTATTATTATTATTATTATTATTATTATTATCATTATTATTATCATTATTTGTCATGTTGGGAGCGTGCGTAGGAGGATGGGCCGAAAGGGCTGGGAAAGGGTTTGTGCAGGCTGAGCGAAAGTCTGAGCGTCTTGGAGGTAAGGTCGGTGCAGGTCGAGAATAAAGGCTCAACAAGGTCAGTGCACTTTGAGAACAAGGTCGGTGCACAAGAGGACCAAGGCCGGTGCACATAGGGAACCGAGGGGGATTGGGTCGGCGCAACACCTGAGTAGGGTCTATGCAGGTTTGGGTTGGAGGTCAGTGCAGTTGGCCTGGAAGTCGGTGCAGCTGGGCTGAGGGTTAGAAGGGAAGCTGTGCCGCTGGGAGGGGCATGGAGTGTGCCGGTGAGCGGGAGGCCGGCGAAGGGCTGGGCGTGTCGGTGAAGCTTGGGCTGTTGTGCCGGGGAGGCGCCAAAGGGCGTACCGGGCTAGGGCTGGGAGGTGGCTGGGCGTGTCGGTGAAGCCCCAGGGAAAGGCGTACCGGTGAAGGTTGGGATGGATGGGGAACAGTTGGAGCGTGCTGGCAAAGGGCCTGGCCGGGAGTGCCGGGGAAGGAACGGTTGGAGCGTGCCGGCTAAAGTTGAACTAGGGTGTGCCGGCCAAGGCTAATGAGGGGTTTTCTCTTATTCATGGGATGCATGCGTGAGTTTTGATTTGGTTTTCTTCTATTCCCGTAGACCCTGTTCGTGGTTATGTTCGATAGTCCATTATAGAGGTGTGAATGTTCAGTTATTTGGGCTCTGCATAGTTCGTTCATTATTTCGACGAAGCCATTGCGTTAGTGTTTTGTTTGTTCACTTGTTGTTTCTTTTTGTGTTGTTACCTTTCTTTTATTATTGCTATTGTGTTAATTCTAACGAAAATTTGGCGGCATCTCCCCTTGACCCAAATGGTAAGGGAGATAAAGGGAACGCGCCCACATGGAGTGGCGGAACCCGACAATTTGAGGTGGGTGCCAGAGGCAGCAACACCTTTGATAAGACTTTGGAAAACCCGGAAGAAACGACGAATGGAAGGCACCTCTGAGACTACCCAGGGGTGCACCAGACAAGAAGAATGACTGGTGGCTAACGTATCGGCCAGAGAGTCTCAAGCGGGCTGAAGAGGTGTGCCGGATTGGGTTCGAGCGGGGCTGTGCTGGGGAAGGGCCCCAGGGGCTGTGCCGGTGAATGAGGGCCAAGGTGTGCTGCTAAAGAAGTGTACCGGTGGGGGTTGGCCTAGGGGCGTACCGGTCAAGGGCTGGGAGACTACACCGGGCAAGAGTGGCGGTGGCTGGATGGGTGGAGAGGTGATGGAGGCCATGACTCTTGGCTCAATCAGCACGAGTGGGAGGCTTCAGCTAGGCCAAGGGGGAGGCGAAGCAGAGGGTCCGCTAGCCACGCTCAAGGGGCACGACAGTGAACCCCATGGGGAGGCCGGTAACGTCGAAGACAAGCATGATCGGCATGAAAAGGGAGACGTCACCGGAGGAAGGAGGAAGAAGAACCCGAGCACACATAGGGACCCAAGCAAACGGAGACAGTAAAAAAAAACTCAAGAAAGGGGTTTTCATTCATGAAAGATAGGGGCCAAAATCACCCATGCACATTTCGGAACACCGGGGTAGAGGATACAATCATAGGAGGAAGAAGAGAGGTGAGGGGAAGAAGGAATAGGGGAGAGTGTTGGGGTGGAGCAGGGGCGACGGCTCCCTGCTCCCCCAACACTTTCTGCTACATGCTCTCTCTCACTCAGCTCTCTCTCTTACTCTCTTCCTCTTCCGGTGGCCGTCGGGAGCTCTCTTTCTTCCTCTCTTCTTCTTCTTATCTTCTCTTTCGCTTGGAAGCACCGCAGTGGCTGTGCGTGCTGCTCCCTATTCTCTGCCTATCTCTCCGTGCATGTTCGTCAGAGAAGAGGGGTTTTTATACCCTGGCAGCGACGAGATCGGTCGAAGGAGGGAAGTCGGAGGCATTGAATGGGGATTTGACCCGTCGTCCTTGGTGGCAGGGGGGACAGGCAGCGTGGCTCTCTCCCTGGGTGACACCTCAGCCAGCTCGCTGCGCGCCACGAATCGTAGGGGATGGGCATCACGTCGTTCTACCGGTTGCACCGGCTGAAGAAGAACCAGGGTGTGCCATTGAATGGGCAGGTAGCCGTGCTGCTGGAAGACTGCAAAAGCGTGCCGCTGAAAGGCTGGAAAGGTGTGCCGCTGACAGGCTGGCGACATGTGCCGCTGGAGGAGCTTGCAGGCGTGCCGCTGAAGGCCTTTACATGGCGTGCCGTTGAAGGGGCTGGCAGGCGTCCCGTTGAAGGGCCGCTACATGGCGTGCCGTGGAAGGGGCTGGCAGGCACGCCATTGAAGGGGCTGGCAGGCGTGCCGTTGAAGGGCCTCTACATGGCGTGCCGTGGAAGGGGTTGGCAGGCGCACCGTTGAAGGGGCAGGCAGGCGTGCCATTGATGGGCCTGGCAGGCGTGCCGTTGAAGGGCCAATAAGGCGTGCCGTTGAAGGGGCTGGCAGGCGCGCTGTTGAAGGGCCTGGCAGGCGTGCCGTTGAAGGACCTGGCAGGCGTACCGTTTAAGGCTTACAGGTGTGCCATTGAAGGGGCTGGCAGGCGCGCCATTGAAGGGGCTGGCAGGCGCGCCGTTGAAGGGCCTGGCAGGCGTGCCGTTGAAGGCTTGCAGGCATGCCGTTAAAGGGGCTGGCAGGCGCGCCGTTGAAGGGCCTGGCAGGCGCGCCGTTGAAGGGGCTGGCAGGCGTGCCGTTGAAGGGGCTGGCAGGCGTGCCGTTGAATGGCCTCGCAGGAGTGCCGTTGAAGGGCCTGGCAGGCGTGCCGTTGAAGGGCCTGGCAGGCGTACCGTTGAATGGGCTGGCAGGCGCGCCGTTGAAGGGCCTGGCAGGCGCGCCTTTGAAGGGCCTGGTAGGCGCGCCGTTAAAGGGCCTGGCAGGCGTGCCATTGAAGGGCCTGGCAGGCATGCCGTTGAAGGCTTGCAGGCGTGCCGTTGAAGGGCCTGGCAGGCATGCCGTTGAAGGGGCTGTCAGGCATGTCATTGAAGGGGCTGGCAGGCGCGCCATTGAAGGGGCTGGTAGGCGCGCCGTTAAAGGGCCTGACAGGCATGCCGTTGAAGGCTTGCAGGCGTGCCATTGAAGGGCCTGGCAGGCGTGCCATTGAAGGGCATATTTGAGGCCTTCGTCGACATGAGTTGCGGTCCATTTGATTTTCTTTGGGGCCCATGGATTGTGGGCTTCCTGGGGGTTGGTTTCTCTTCGCTGTCGTGACTCCGGAGACGGTTTCACGATAGTGTGTATTTGTTCGGAGAGTACGGATGGCCTGTCTCCTCCGTAGTTTCTTTGTTTGGGGTTGTGGCTGATGCTGGATTGGTCGGGACACATGGATGTGTAATCTTACACGTCCACAAATGCCCCCCACCCACGGGTAGCGCAGGCGAAGGATGAGTCGGGGGGTGCCCGTGGGTGTACTGGTCTCTTCTTCTCTTCGTCGGTGCCGACAGGGTGTCGGGAGCTGACATGGTATGTCGGTCTCTTCTTCTCTTCGTCAGTTCCGATGGGGTGTCGGGCGCTGACTTGATATGTTGGTCTCTTCTTCTCTTCATCAGTGCCGACGGGGTGTCGGGAACTGACATGGTATGTTGGTCTCTTCTTCTCTTCATCAGTGCTGACGGGGTGTCAGGAACTGACGTGGTATGGTGGTCTCTTCTTCTCTTCATCAGTGCCGATAGGGTGTCGGGAGCTGATGTGGTATGTTGGTCTCTTCTTCTCTTCATCAGTCCCGACGGGGTGTCGGGAACTGACGTGGTATGGTGGTCTCTTCTTCTCTTCATCAATGCTGATGGGGTGTCGGGAGCTGATGTGGTATGTTGGTCTCTTCTTCTCTTCATCAGTGCCAACAGGGTGTCAGAAACTGACGTTGGAGCGGCAGAAGGGCGTGCCGCTGGAGGCTTCACAATGAGTGTGCCGCTGAGGGCACTTAGTAGTGTGCCGCTGGAGGGCTTGCAGGCTACTGCGCCGTTGGAGCACTTCAAAAGTGTTTCATTTTCTTCTTTTCTTCTTTTCACCTTCCCTTCTCTTTTCTCCTCTTCTATATTCCCCTGCACATAAACATGGGGTGAGAATTTATTTAGTGTCCACAGATCAAGAAAGCGGGCTGCGAAAGTCGAGATTTGGGGAGCAGGCTGCCAGAGCCAAAATTGGGAAAGTGTGCCACGGGGGCCGAAGTATACTAAAAAGTGGGCTACGAGAGCCGAAGGGAAGTAGGCTACGAGAGCCAAAATTGGGAAGCAGGCCATGAGGGCCAAAGGGAAGCAGGCCGTGCAAGCCAAAATTGGGAAGCAGGCTACAAGAGCCGAAATTGAGAGAGCAGGCTAGAGAAGCTAAAGTATGGGAAGCGGGCTACGAGGGCCGAATTGGGGAGTAGGCCATAAAGGCCGAAATTGGGAAGTAGGCCACGAGGGCCAAGATTGGGCTCTACGAGCTGGAGCTGGGAAAGTAGGCTGCGATAGCCGAAATTGAGTTTATTGTATACACACATTTTTTATTTTTTTATTTTTTTATTATATTTTTTTTATTCAAGCATGCAGGCATTCATTAGTAGGCATAACATAAATATACGTATGAGGTAGCTCTCTCCATAGGGAATGGGATAAGGACATCGCCCATAATTCACAGACACGGTGCGGGCCACGAGGCACAATTGAGGGGTGGTGCACCCGTCAAGAGGATATCGCACGTCTTGCATGCATAGCCTAAATTCACGTATTTCACCCGAGGCAATTCTCTGTGGCGTGGCGGTACAAATGTGTGAACAAAGAGCCCTAACCATAGGGATACGCAAGTTTTCTAGCGACACTCGAGGATTACTCTAGCGCCTACACATAGGTTTCAGGCTCTCGATTTTGGTAGCTTCGCACAGCCCCCATCTGTTTATTTTGATAGCGGATTTCACTGTTTGGCGCGAGTCTCCTCATATGTCTCAATGGGGATTCCCGACTACTAGGATTCATCCTTATTATAATTCTATTGCGGATTCCACCGTTTGACGCGAGTTTCCTCATATGTCTCAATGGGGATTCCCGGCTAATAGGTTTCATCCTTATTGTAATTCGCTTCACCATTTCGCGCGAGTCTCCTCATGTGTCTCAATGGGGATTCCCGGCTACTGGGATTCACGTTTCTCTCTGTTTGTTTTTTTTTTTTTGCATCATTTTTTTTAATGGGGATAGGTAACTTTTTCCTCACTATTACCTTTCACGCGAGTGCAGGAATTCAAGCATCCGTAGAGTGCTAAGAAGAAAGTCAGGCAATCCCTATGGTCGAAGGCCATTGAACACATTAAGTGCGAAGCGTAGGAGTGTTGTCTCATGTTTATTTTGTAAGTTGGACTTAGCAATTTAGCCATGACTCTTCCCCGTGACGTGTGCACCCGCCATAATTGGGTTCCCTTTGAGCGTATGCCGTGGCGCGCGTGCATCCGGAATCGGGGTATTATTATTTAGCAAGAAACAAGGTCCTAGAAAATTTCAAGGAGGTGCATTATTCTATATTATAAGCAAGCATGCAAGCAGGGCAGCCGAGCAAAATTTTTTTTATCTCTTTTTGTTTTGTTTTTTGCTTTTTTTTTGCGTAAAAACTTATAGTTGTTACGTATAAGCATAAAGGTATTAGGGAAGCAGACCACGGAGGGCCGAAAGGACATCAGGGAAGCGGGCTATAGAAGCCGAGGGACATTGGGGAAGCAGGCCATAAAGGCCAAAAGGAAGCAGGCTGCGAGAGCCCGAGTTGGGAAGCGGGTTGCAAGAGCCAAAATCGGGAAGCGGGCTGTGGAGGCCGAATTGGGGAAGCATGCTATAAAAGCCAAAGGGAAGCAGGCTGCAAGAGCCAAAGTTGGGAAGCGGGCCGTGGAGGCCAAATTCTGGGAAGCAGGCTACGAGATCCAGAATTGGGAAGCAGGCCACGAAGACCAAAGGTAATCAGGCTGCAAGAGCCAAAGTTGAGAAGCAGGCTATAAAAGCCAAAGAGAAGCAGGTTGCAAGAGCCAAAATTGGGAAGCAGGCCACGACGGCCAAAGGTAAGCAGGCTACAAGAGCCAAAGTTATGGCAAGCGGGCCGTGAAGGCCGAATTGGGGAAGCAGGCTATAAAAGCCAAAGTTATGGGGAGCGGGCTAACACGCCGAGAGGTGTTAGAAGTCGGCTGCGAAGCCAAAAGATATCGGAGAGCGTAGTGGGACGGGTGGATTAATCCTGATAGTGGGCCTTGGCCGAAATGGCTGAGCCGAAGGGCGTCGAGTAGCAGGATATGAGAGCCAAAGAGAAGGGTCCCCTTTTGTTCCCTGGCCGGGGGAAGGGTCCGAACCAAAACGGAAGGTTTATTCTATTGTTCTCTGGCCGGGGAAGGATCCGAACCAAAGAGAGAGGTCTATTTTTTTAACTGGGAAGCTGTCGGATGGGATGCCAATGATGAGGTAGCTATCGGCTAGGAGCCGATGATGAGGCAGTTGTCAGCTAAGGGGCCGATGATTATATAGCTGTCGGCTCGGAGGCCGATGATGAGGTAGCTGTCGGCTAGGAGCCGATGATGAGGTAGCAGTCAGCTAGGAGCCGATGATGAGGTAGTTGTCGGCTAGGAGGCCGATGATTATATAGTTGCTGGCTCGGAGGCCGATGATGAGGTAGCTGTCGGCTAGGAGCCGATGATGAGGTAGCTGTCGGCTAGGAGCCGATGATTATAACTGTCGGCTTGGAGGCCGATGATGAGGTAGCTGTCAGCTAGGAGCCGATGATGAGGTAGCTGTTGGCTAGGAGGCCGATGATGAGGTAGCTGTCGGCTAGGAGCCGATGATGAGGCAGCTGTCGGCTCGGGGGCCGATGATTATATAGGTGTCGACCCGAAGGTCGATGAGGGGGGCAGCTGTCGGCTTGAAGCCCCCATGGCTGAATATCTATTGGTTTAACGCCCCGTTGGCAGAAAGTTTGTCAGTTTAACTCCCCATCGGCGGAAGGTTTAGTCGGCTTAACGCCCCATCGACGAAAGGTTTAGTCGGTTTAATGCCCCGTCGGCGGAAGGTTTAGTCGGTTTAACACCCCGTAGACGGAAGGTTTAGTCGGTTTAACGCCCCGTCGGCGGAAGGCTTAGTTGGTTTCTATTTTCTGGATGGCTGAAGGTCGGAGGTAAAAGTCTGCCTCGTGACTCTCCTTTCTCTTCTTTTCTTTTTCTTTTGTAAGGAGAGGAAGGTGCAAAGACCATGTTCGCCTCGTGACTCTTTTTTTTTCTTCTTTTCTTCTTCTCTTCTTATTTTGTGGAGAGGCAGGTGCAAAGACCATGTTCGCCTCGTGACTGTTCTTTCTCTTCTTCTCTTCTTCTTTTACGGAGAGGCAGGTGCAAAGACCGCGTTTGCCTCGTGACTCTTTTTCCTTCTTCTCTTCTTCTTTTGTGGAGAGGCAGGTGCAAAGACCATGTTCGCCTCATGACTATTCTTTCTCTTCTTCTTCTATGGAGAGGCAGGTGCAAAGACCATGTTCGCCTCACGTCTCTTTTTTTTCCTTCTTCTCTTCTTCTTTTGTAGAGAGGCAGGTGCAAAGACCATGTTTGCCTCATGACTCTTCTTTCTTTTCTTTTCTTCTTTTTGTGTGATGAGGTGGGCTCGAGGACCACGTCTACCTCATGTGTCTTCTTTTTGTTCTACTCTTCTTCTTTTGTGTGAAGAGGAGGGTTCAAGGACCACGTCTGCCTCATGCATGTCTTTTTCTTTATTCTGCTCTTCTTTTCTCATTACTGCTTCCGCGTTGGAGTGTATTTCTCTTAATGTGCCCCCAGGTTGGGGTGTAGCTTTATTTGGTATGCGCCCCCCCTGAGGGGTGTGTTTTGCCTCTTCGCTTCTGTGCCCCCAGGTGGGGTGTATTTTTCATGGCTTCTATGTCCCCAGACCAGGGTGTGTTTTTTTTAATGCCCCCAAGGCGAGGTGTAGCTCTCTTCAAATGCCCCCATGGTGGGGTATACTCTTCACGGCTTCTATGCCCCCAGGTGGGGTATGTTTCTTCTTCAAATGCCCCCAAAGCGGGGTGTAGCTCTCTTCAAATGCCCCCAAGCCGGGGTATACTCTTCACGGCTTCTATGCCCCCAGGCGGGGTATTTTTCTTCTTCATATGCCCCTGGTATGGGGCATGTCTTTTGTTTCTTATACCCCCCCATGGCGGGGGTGATTTCTGCTTTTTCTACCCCTGAAGGTGGAGGAGTGCTTCTCTTCATATGTCCCCGGCACGAGGGTGTATCTTTTACTTCTTATGCCCCCCTGAGGCGGGGGTGTATCTCTTTACGGCTTCTATGCCCCCGAAGCAGGGTATGTTGTTTCTTCAAATGCCGCTTGGGCGGAGTATATCTTTCTTCTTATGCTCCCAGATCGGGATGTATGTCTCTTCGCTTCTGTGCCCCGGGTCGGGGTAGATGCTTCTGCTTCTTATGCGCCAAGGGCGGAGTGTATTTTTTGTGCCCCGAGGCTGGGGTAGGTGCTTCTGCTTCTTATGTGCCAAGGGCGGAGTGTGTCTCTTTCTGTGCCCCCAGAGCGGGGTAGGTGCTTCTACTTCTTATGCGCCAAGGGCGGAGTGTACTTTTTGTGCCCCCATGCTGGGGTACATTCTTCATGTTTCTTATACCCTTTTCGTAGGGCGTATTCTCTTGCTTCTTATGTCCCTGGATCGGGGTGTATGTTTCTTCTTCTGACACCCCTAAGTCGGGGTATATTCTTTCTTCATGTGCCCCTAGGTCGGGCCCCGTGGCAGGGTATATCTCTTGGCTTCTTACGCCCCCAAGGTGGGGTGTATTTTCTTCTTATGCCCCCAGGGTGGGGTATATCTTTCGCTTCTTATGCCCCCCCTGAGGCGGGGTGAAGTCTTTGCTTCAAATGCCCCTAAATCGGGGTATAGTTTTGGCTCATATGCCCTTAGAGTAGGGGTGTATTTCTCTTCATGTGCCCCTCAGTCGGGGTATATTTCTTCTTCAAATATCCCCTGAGCCGGGGTGCATTCTTGCTGCTTCTTATGCCCCAGGGCGGAGATATGTTCTGCTTCTTTTACCCCCTCACGGCGGGGCGTATTTCTCTTCATATGCCCCCCCCAGAGTGGGGGTGTAGCTTTTCTTCATCTGCCCCCTAGGTCGGGGGGGTATGCCTCTTCACTTCTGTGCCCCCAGGCAGGGTACGTTTCTTCTTCAAAGGCCCCTGAGCCGGGGTGTAGCTTTGTTGTATGTTGTGCCCCCGAGCTGGGGCGGATTCTCTTCATATGCCCCTAGATCATGGTGTATATTTTTTTGTCTCTTATGCCCCTATGCTGGGGTATATCTCTGTTAAACAGGAGGACGGTGAGCTAGAAGGGGAGGGGATGAATAGATCACCGTTTAAAAATTATTTGTCCGAGCCGAGGAGATCTTAGAAAATGAGATTGGCTAGGAAGACTGACAATATGTAAAATGATCTGGAACCTTAACCAAGATAAAGCAGGTCACGAGCGCAGAACATATATCACTCAGAATTTCATCAGCACATATGCACAAGCACTAAGCGAGCAGTCAGACCAAGGTTTCGATCATCAACAATCACACTTACTTCATGAAGCCAGACAGAAGCATAAAGAAAATAGATGCACACAACCACACCACGGAGAACAAGAGGTTTAGATGGTTCAGTCTGCAACCTGTAGACTTACGTCCATCCCTCACTCAAGGCAGAGTGAGGCTTCCCTTTCACAAGAAAGAACCTCAGACTCAGTTTGCCAACAACACGCTGATCCACAGCTTGGGGATCGAAATCCCTACAGACGCTGCACGATGGAAGCGTCGACGCCTTAAGCTTATGACCCAAAGTCTTATGATCAACAACCAAGTAGACGCGTCGACGCTGTCACTAATGCGTTGACGCATTGGTGTGTTTTGTCAAGGGACCTGTTGCCCATTATATCCATTGCGTTAACGCCTTGGCTTTAGTGCGTTGATGCGTTCTTCAGTTCTTTGAACAGTTCCGTGCAACTTGTGTGAACAAACGCATGACTTGAATATTTCTGAGAGTGACTGAATGTTCTCTGAAACCTTACAGGGACTTAAAGACAAATTGGAACTTTATTCCAATCATGTGAGCACGTGATTTGAGGGAATAATCGTCTAACATGTGGCTCGGCTCTTCTGGAAGCATCTTCTTCGCGCGTGTCTCCCACACCCTCAGTCTCTCGTGAGTCTGGATATAAAGGAAGGGTTCTGTTCCTGAAAAGATGCTGAAGCCACAAGAAAAAAGGGGTGAGGCCAGAGCGAGAGGAAGAAGAGGAGAAGCCATCCTGATCCATTCGTTGAGCGTACCTGGAAGAGAGAGAGTGATGAAGGAGAGGATGGTTTTCTGCTACATTTTGTCTATGCTTCTTTAAGAAGCTACATTGTTTCTCCGTTCGATTGTCTTTCAATATTTCTTTATTTTGTTCATCGACTGAACACTTCTTTAATCATGCAGGTGTCTGGCACGTGATCCAAGGAGCTAAAATGTTGACATGTGGCCAAATACTTGGGCGGGAAATGTGGAGGCCACGCGCGCCCAGTGCTGCCTCTGCTCGAGCTGCTATAAAGGGAAGTCTCGGTTGTCTGAAGGAGACTGATCGAAGCCTTGAGAGCAATAGCAGAATAGCAGAAGTGCAGAAGTGCTGAGTGTTCGATCCAGCAGAAGAGAAGAGAAGAGAAGAGAAGAGAAGTGTTCGATCCAGCAGTATGTCTGATTTTCAAATATTGAATAAACAAGTTTCATTATTGAAAACTGAAAATCAAGATCATATAAATGTGATATCTGAACTCAAAGAAAAATTCAACTCAGATAATGATAATCAGACTCTTGTTAACTATCATGACCAGTATGAAAAATTGCTGGAAAAACTTTGAAAGTGTGAACTCAGATTTAAACAAGCTGAAATCTGAAAATGATTCTCTGAGAACATCTGCTAATAAAAATGATAAAAAATCTGAGAAACTTAAGCAGGAGAAGAACTTATTTGCTGAAAAACTTGAAGCCATCAAATCTGTGAATGTGGAATTACAGAAAAACATTGAAAAGAAGGAAAAAGATTTGAAGGAATTCAAGGCTGGAAGAAAACTTGAAACTAACTCAGATGATCAGACTTTGATAAATGAGTTAATTCAGAATGACAAGCTCAAGGAAGAAAATGAGAAATTAAAAATGCTCAACTCCACTATGTCTGAGAGACTGCTAGCCTTAGAAAGAGAAAAAACTGTGTGTGTTGAAGATTCTGATAAACTGAGCAATCTGGAACAGGAAGTTGAAAAATATAAAACTGCTAACAAAGTTTTGAATGAAGCTATGAATTGCTGTGAGCAAGAGATTGTCAGTTATGAGCTACATATTTCCTCTTTAGAAAATGAAATTCAGGATTTGAAAGTTTCCTTGTCTAAATTTGTTGATGGGCAGAAAAACCTAGACAAGCTACTAGGTATAAAAATCAACCCTAGGAAGGAAGGGCTGGGCTACAATAAGATAAACAAGAAGGAACTTCAGAACAAAGTTATGACATCTTTTGTAAGTGATTCAGATGTAGCCACCACCTCTAAAGATAAACAGCCCATTGCTCAGAAAAAGCTGGGAACAAAGATTAATTTTAAAAAGGAAGGACTGGGTTACAGTCCAGTCATGAGGAAGGTTGATGGAGCCAACCTGAAAACTGTCTTTGTCAAATCTTCTGAACAGGAAAAGCCTTCTACTTCATCTCCAATTCAGTACAAGGCTAAGAAAACAGGAAAACATGATAAAAATGAGAAAAGGACTGTAAATCAGAAAATAAATGAAAAGGGTTCATCAGTGCATGTTGATCACAGTCCTCACACAGACTCACATGCATCTAAAAAGAAAATGTCATGCCACTACTGTCATAGATTTGGACATTTAATGCATGAGTGTGAATTAAACGAACTGGATGATTTGAATGCTGAAATGATGAATGCTAGGAAATATCATGATAGAAAACCTGTTGTTCATTCAAAGAAAAGTGAATGCTCTCATTGTGGTAGATTAGGCCACACCTTTGCTCAATGTTGGTTTGCTAATGGAAAAAAAATCACTCTCACATCATGCTAAATCTTATGCTAACCAACATGCTTTTAATATAAACAAAACTGCTTCTCTGAACCAGCATGTCAAATGTTTTAATTGTAACAAGCTTGGGCACAAGGCCACTGAATGTTGGGCAAGCTCTTTTAGAAGAAAGTTCCCTTTCTGCTCCCATTGTGGGAAGCATGGCCATGCAGTCAAGGACTGCTGGCATGTCCAGGGTAGGAATAGAAATTTCAAAGAATTTGATAGGAACAAACTTATTTTTAAAAGAATTCATGTTTGCTCAAATTGCAGAAGACCAGGCCACCAAGTTGCTGCTTGCAGGGTAGCTGGTCATGAAAAGAAAAAGTTTCATAATAATAACAGAAACCCTCATGCTCACTCTTATAATGCTCAAGTTCATGCTAGTATATATAAGAGGAACATGAAACCTGCTAGTTCATGCCACTATTGTGGGCTGTCTGGGCATTCAATGCATAACTATTTTATCATGAACTCTGATGACTATTTGGCACAGAAAAAGATGCAGGCAGTCCCAAAAGGGGCTAATTACTATGCAAGACCCAAGACCACTTGGGTTCCTGCTAGTGGAAAATAGGAAGGTGCCTAGCAGGTGTGCCTTGGATGGAATAAAGAGGTAATGATCCAAGGCACTCAAGAATGAAAAATCCCATTCTCACACTTTTCAGGTAATCTCTCTGCATTTCCTATTTTGAAACTCATTGCATATCTGGTTTGATGTATTCTTGCATATCCTGTTCTTAGTTTCATCTAGTGCATGCATATTAAATATGTTCTTGCATATTCATTCATCATCTGCCAGTTGCATTATTTTCTGATCATGCACTCTAAAATTTCTGAAAATCTAAACTAAATGTGAATATTGTTTGAAATTTGTGTGTTGCAATAGCTCACTGAACATTCTGAAGGACAGTCTGAATGTGCATGAATCAAAATCATATGTTCAGTGTCTCATGGCAAACATTGTATGTTTTCAGGGGGAGTTAATTGCATGTTCTTGCATAGCATTCAGTGTTGAGTTTTTGCATACATATAGTGCATTACATTTCCTTAAACTGAAAATGCCAAAAAGATTATCTGAATGCGTGTTGTCAGGGGGAGTCAATGCATTGCATATAGGTTGTCAAATGCATACATTTGTCAGAATTCATTGCATATCCCTTCTTATCATTTTTGTTGACAAACCTTGATCATATCCCCTCTAAGCTTCGAAATCTCTCCTATCAATTGGTATCATTTGGCTTCAGAATTCCATCAGTCTTTCATGAAGATTTCAATGGGACTATCTCAATCATAAATCTGAAAAATTCTTGAACTAGAAATCTTCTATTATACGTTTTTATGAATGACTGAAATAACTCATGTGGTTTAAGTTTAATGTATTCAATGAGTTTGGCTTTAAAATCTCTTAAAAATATCTAAAGCATGTTTAATAAACCTTAACCATCTGTTTCATGCTGTGTCTTGTAAAATCTTCTGAAATCTGCATTATTGAATTCATGGCTTTAATTGGTTAAGTACATGAAATTATTATTGACTTGAAGCAAAGGAATTTGTCTGAATTGTCTAAAGGGTAATTGTTGTCAGAGCAATGACTTTGGTCACTGAGAAACCATGTCCAAAGGACTGTGTCATGAGGTGTCTTAGTCAACTCTGCAGAATAAAATTCATTGAAAATTCAGGCAGAGCAATGGCATGCACACTGAGAAATACAACTCACTCATCAAGAAATGATTTGAAGTGTGTCATGATGTGTAAATGCTATCTCTGTTCATATAAAGCATGACAGTTAGTCACACTAAGTGCTTAGGGATATTGGCATCTGATCAAGGTATATCCTCTAGTTACAAGGTGTGCACTGAACTAGAGTGCTCGTAAAATTTGTAGCATGAAAAAAAAAATTGTTGAACGAATTGAAATATCTGAATATTGATGCTAAAATCAAATTGCTACAACCCTAGACAAAATCATATGACTTCATAATTGCTTGATTTCAATACTGATGCATGTAATTTTGAAAGAAGTCAATAAATTTGATTGTGTAAGAGAAATGGAGTTTTATCAAGATAAATATGAGGGCTTGGTTCATTTTTATTAAACCATGGTTTTAGATATCAATACAGAATTTTATTGATAAACTCTGCATACATCATGTTTAAACCATGTTGATCAATAAAAATCATTCATAAGCCCTTATAATGGAAGACTTTGAAATATTCTGATTTGGATTTATGAGAATGACATTCCCTTGAAAATCTGACTGAAATTCTTGTAGTTGAAGCCTCTTTGAAAAATCTGATTATTTGAATCTTTTCTGCTCACTGTCCTTGATTCATTGAACTGACCTTATCGTTGAAAGCCTCGGTGGTCTTCTTCTCAACTATATCAATTGGAAGTCATGCAACATGCATATCAATTGGCATCTATTCAGGGGGAGTTTCCATGTCATATGCATCATGCTGCATAGAAACTCTTAAAGGGGGAGAATTGTGATCTTACATTTTGAAATCTCCATCTGCATATGCTTTCTTACCTTCCCATGATTCATCTTGACTATATCAAAGGGGGAGATTTTTGCCAAAGGGGGAGATTATTTTTTCAATTATAGCATGCTGGTTACTTTAATTTCTCAAACTATTTTCTTTTTGATGACGTCAAAGGGGGAGAATAGTTTGAGTCATCAGATTGACTCACTGTGTAGTGTTGCCATCATCAAAAAGGGGGAGATTGTTGTGCCCATGTGATTTTGATGATGGTTTAAATGGTGGTTTTGATGATTGGCCTTTGAAGTGAGTTATTCACTGTGAGTCATCTTGCTGTGTGTGTCATCATGCTATTATTCAGTCATTCTCTGATCATAATGCTGTTTTATCATGTAAGTGAATGGAGTTCATTTGGCTGTCAGATAACATGCTCTACTCAATTCTGTCTACACTCTATCTGCACAGTCTACACTGCAGTGCGTCAACTCATTGTGCTGATGCGTCGACTCTTCAGCTCAATCTCTCAAGTCTATACACTCCATGCCCATTCAAGTCTATTCATTGGGTTGATTCAAAGTCTGTACAGCACGCCTTATTGTTTATATCTTTAAGTCTGTACATTGGCATCTCATCTCCAAGTATGTACATCGCTACTTTATCAAAGCCTGTACAGTCGATCTTCAAGTGTTTGGCCAACTCTGTACATCCGTTTTGCCTATTCATTGTTGAGGCAGAGTCTGTACATTGGCTCAGACTTTCCAAAGTCTGAACATCGCAGTGTTCAAGTCTTTCAAAGTCTGTACATTGGATTCATATCATTGAGTCTATACATTGGCATCGAGCATCTTCTAATTGAAGTCTATACACTGGTCTTCATACTCTAAGTCTGTACACTCCACATCTTTTCCTACGCTTGGCCAAGTCTATACACTCATACCTTTCCCTACGCTTTCCTGGCCAAGTCAATACATTGCTAAGCCTGTACATTGAATGCTGCTCAAACGATCAAAGCTCAAAGTCTGTACAGCGTGAAGTCTAAACATTAGCTCAGGGGCTTCAAGTCTATACATTGAACTATTTTTCAAAGTCTGTACAGTGGCTTCGAATCGGCAAGTCTGTACATCGGCTTCATTCACTCAAGTCCATACATCCACAGTGAATTATCAAGTCCATGCATCCACAGTGGTACTTCCATGTCTGTACAACGCTGAAGCCTTCACAAGTCTGTACACTGCTTGAGCCTCACCAAGTCTGTACATCGCTTCAAGCGATTCAAGTCTATACAGCATGCCTTCACATTCAGAGTCTGTACATCGGTCCTACAGCCGATCGTCTCATTCAGAACTTTGCAAGTTTGTATAGCCGAGCGTCTCATGCATCGTCTCACTCTGGCAAAGTCTATACACTGGCTCAAGATTGTCGAAGTCTATACATCACCGTTGGGCATCAAGTTAATACACTGTTCACCGTCTTATTAAAAGTCTTACACTATCAAGTCTGTACATTGCGAACAGTGCATCTCTTCCTCAAAGTCTGAACACTGGCCTCTTACTTCAAGTCCTTACATTGGGTTGTCCGACCACAACTCTATACATTCGGTTGTTATAACTTGAGTCTATACAGTGCTCACAGCACACTCGTTCCAAGTCTGTACACTGGTTAGGCTTCGTGAAGTCTATACAGTTGCTGAGCAATGTAAAGTCTACACATTGGTAAGGCTAGTTCATGCATTGTTCATCATCTGTCTTGTTCACTGCGTCGACGTTGACACTGGATGCGTTGACGCATTGGCCAGTTGCCAAGGGCGTGAGCATCTCGCTTGAGGAGCTGAGGCGACGCTGCACGATGGAAGCGTTGACGCCTTGGGCTGATGTCCAAAGGTCTTTTGATCAACATCAAGTCTGTACAGCATGAAGTCTGTACATTGGTTCTGTCTTGAATAGAACGCCTAAGTCTATACATTGCTATGGATTTCCCTTAACTAACTAAGTCTATACACTGAAGACGCTGAAGACCTCCAAGTGTATACACTCTCACATGATACACACTTGGTTAACTATTGTTTCAAGTCTATACACTCGATTCCTTCATGATTTACACTGAAGTCTACACACTCTCCTATTATGATAATGCATTCTTCAGCAAGTATATACACTGAGCACGCATGAAGACTTCTAAGTCTATACCCTCCCTCACACTGTACACACTTGCTATATTGATTTCTATAAGTCTATACATTGCTTAACTATGCACAGCCTGTGTTTATTTTGTTCAACGACTGAATACTTTTTTAATCATGTAGGTGTCTGGCACGTGATCCAAGGAGCTGAAATGCTGACACGTGGCCAAATACTTGGGCGGGAAATGTGGAGGCCACGCGTGCCCAGTGCTGCCTCTGCTCGAGCTGCTATAAAGGGAAGTCTCGATTGTCTGAAGGAGACTGATCGAAGCCTTGAGAGCAATAGCAGAATAGCAGAAGTGCAGAAGTGCTGAGTGTTCGATCCAGCAGGAGAGAAGAGAAGAGAAGAGAAGAGAAGAGAAGAGACAGAGAGAGCCTGTGAAAGAAGAAGAAAAAGAGTGAAGAAGCAGAAGAGAAAGAGAGAGAGAGAGAAGGAGTTCGTAGAGAAGAAATGGGAAAAGCTTGAAGATCTGCCCTCTGGCGTTTGGATCAAATCCAAGCCAGACCTGCTCCCTTGAGAGCTACATTACTTGTATTTCATTTCCAGCTTTTGGCGCTGTGATTTTTCATCCTTTCTTATTTTCCTTTTTATCTTTCCATCTTTGTACTTCCGATCCTCTGGACTGAGGTCGGGTTCCTCCTGGTGGGTCAGGAGAAGGGAGATCTGATCTCTGGTTGCAAGTAGCTGGGTGCTACTTGTGGGTTCCCTCCGGTTTGGAGGAAGGGAGACTTGTCTCCGGTTCTGGGCTTGTGGGTTGCAAGTCCAGGGGTCCCTCCTGGTCTGGAGGAAGAGAGGTCTGCGACCTCTAGTTTCCAAGTGGCTGGGAGTCACTTGGGTGTCCCTCCGGTTGGGAGGAAGAGGGGAGGCTGTTCCCCTGGTCAAGCTGTATGGCAGCAACTGTTTGCAGACTGAGTCTGCTTGGTTCTAGCGTTTGCTAGTGAAGCCTCACTCCGGTTGGGAGTGAGGGGTGGATGTAGGTCTGGAGGACCGAACCACCTAAAAATCTTTTGAGCAATGGTTTGCATTGTGTGATTGCTTACGCTAGATGCTTGGATAGACGCGCTTCATGTGTTTGCTCATAAGTTTAATTGAATTAGTTTTATTCTGTGATTGCGTCTAGCATCTGAGTTTTTATTTGGGCATTATTCATAGAAGGATACATTCACCCCCCTCTGTATCCGGGCCTAGCACCCTAACAATCTCCTCTTCTTATCCCCCATGGTGGGGTATGTGCATGCTCTCTTCGGGAGTGATGGCCGTGCTTGGCCTCATTGCTATAAAGCATTCCCCACAGTGGGCAACCATTCACCAAGCTACAATTTTGGTTCGCTGGGTCTTTTAACAACGACTCGGGGGGCCGTTTTATGCCGGATGGAGGCAGCAGGAAGGAGGAACGAGTGGGGTCATTGCACCGCAGACTCGGAGCCTCCTAGAGTCGGGCGGGATGTCGGGTTTCTTCTTGCTCTTTTGGTCGGCGATGCTAGCCAACTTTTCTTCTTTTCTTCTTTCTTTCCTTTTTTTTCTTCCTTTTTTTTTATTTTTTTTTCGTCCCTGCTTCCCTTCTCTTATTTTGTATGATTGACCAGGGTGGAGGTGCAGGAGAGAGCTCACCCCCTCAGGGAGGGGATGAGTGGTTCGCTCCACTGCATCAACCCCACAATGGTAATCTTTATTCAGCACGGGTCTCGACTGACGTGGTCGTACAACCCTCTCTCGCCGACTCTTTCTCTTCTTTTTTGCTTCTTTCTTTTCTACTTTTCTACTTTTCTTCTTTTCTCCTTTCCTTCTTTCCTTCTTTTCTTCTTTTCTTCTCTTTCTTCTTGAGGAAAGGGGGGGTTTGATTTCCCCTCCCTTCTCTTCTCTTTCTCTTCTCCTTTTTTTATAACAACCCCCATGATTCCTGGAAGTTGCATATGCTTCGAAGCAGCGTCCTCGAGGCCACGAAGGTAGCTACATCGAGTCTGGATTTTCTCCCCATAGGGTTGGCGAAGACAGCACCTGCCATTCATCAAAGCAGGCAAACATCGTTAATTAGGAGGCCATGAGGCCCTAAATCCCGGCGAAGAGATGAAGGGTAGTTTAGGTCCCACCGGGCGTGCCAGACTTTTGGACGCACTTTTTTTTTAAATAGTTGGTTATTCGTTTATTGAGTTTATTGAGTGCGTGGGCGTGCCAGTCACAAAGTGACAATTTATTCGGGCTCCGAAGAGCCCATGGTGCGCTCGATCTGACTTCGGTCAGACAATTGTGTGGTTCGTGTCGGGACCAAAACCCGCCGGGCCATAAAGGTCACGACGTCATTTACATCCCCCATATGAGGGAACACCCTTGATTAATCACCGAGAATCAGGGCCTCATGGCCATGAAATTAATCGCATGGAAAGGCCTATTAGGAAGTATTGAAATCCTCGCGCGAGGGTGAGAAGAAAACCATTCGGGATCATATCGTTCATGTGCTGACCATTTAATGTTCGGACGAATGTCCGTCTCGAGAAAATCGCGATCGTCGCGGAAACACCGGAACGCATGTATGCCGAGGTACGGCAAATTTATTGTTCAGAAGAATGAAAAATGTTCGGCTAAATCTCGGTTAGAGCGGTTAGAAACCAGTAAGTCTGTTGGCCCGGTGCAAGATCAAGCTGCGACCATACTGCGGTGGGCCCCCCCGCGGTCGAAGAAAGGCTCGCATGAGCGTCATTAATATTTTTGGTGCCAAGGGGCAACGGGGGAACATCCCCTGGACCAGCTGGAAAGCTCTATGTCTTGGGGAGGGAACGTTCGAAACGTATCGGTCGTTCGGGAGACCGTTTAATATTCGAACGGGTGTCCGGCTTCAGAATATCATAATCGTCGCGAGAGGACCTAGAACATATGTATACCGGGATACGGCAAATATATTATTCCGAGATATTGAAAACATTCGGTTAAATCTCAGTTAGCGTAGCAGGAAACTATTGAGTTTATTGGCCTAGTGCGAGATCGAGTCATGACCATACCGGGGGCACCTCTCGCGGTCCAAACGGGGCATGCGTGGGCATCACTAATGTTTCCGGTGCCGGAGGGCAACGGGGAAGAGTCCCGGGACTAGATTACAAAATCGAAAATGTGTTCAAAGGGAGCGGGCTGTAGGCCGAGGATATGGGTCGGACGATGACCATGATCGGGACGGACCCGAGGTCTAAGCGTGGCCCACGGAGGCCTTATTGATATTCCCATGCAAAGGGTCTAGGGATGACGAGAGCCATCTCGCCCCATACAGATTTTGTCGGTCATTCATGGACAACTTTATGTTTGGACAAAGGTCTGTATTGAAGGTACGACGTAGATGGAAACAACCCCGTACAAATGTATGCCGAGTTTACGTGAATTTCAATGAAATAACGGAAACGAATCCCGATGGGAACGAGTCCGGTTTGACGAATTATCGGCCCAGAGCAACGTCGGATTACGGCCATATCGGGATGGTTCCCAAGGTCCGAACCCGACTTGGAGGGGCGGTGTTAGTATTCCCTTTACATCGGGTCTTGAGGAGAAATGGGGCTGTGATAAGTGTGTATATTTACATATTAATTTATTATTATACACATTTTTATGAGCTTAAATAATAATAAATATGCACGTATCACACTTACTGTTAAATTAGAGTCAACTATTTAATTTTCTGAAATTAACTAATTTTAATAACGATTTTTACTTATTTATGTAGGCACTCGGTACGAGGAAAGTGACAAGAAATAAATATAAAAAAATAATAATAAAAATGGAAAATAAAGAAAATAATAATAAAGGCCAAAAGTCCATGGAGTTGTTCAACAAGAAAAGAAAAAAATATAGAAAAAAAATAACTTTATTTGCTATTTTTTTGGGATTTTTTAAGATATATACAACTATATGTAATATATATATATCATATATATATATATATTAACCGCAGGCAGCAGCGCGCCCCCCCTCCTCGCCTTCGCGGCGGGCACGGGCGACGAGGGGGGGGGACCGGTCAACTATGCGCGTCAACGCGCATGCCGCGCGTGGAAGAGGAAGCGAAGGCGGAGGGGCGGCGCACGCGCCCGCGCAGCCCACGCGGCGGACGATGGAGCGGGCGGCGCACCTGCGGTCCACGCGGCGGGGAAGAGAGAGGAAGAGAGAGACGCGCCAGCAACGCGACGCACGCGTCGGAGGAGAGAGAAAGAGAGAAAGAGAAGGAAAAATGGGCTAGAAAAAATGAAGCAAATTACAGAAAAAATCAGAAAAAAATATCCAAGTGTGCAACACATGTTGGCACACAATTTTGGGTCAAAAATAGCAGCAATGGGTTTTTCACATTGGCAAAGTATTCACATGGGGAATAACTAATAGAGAGGATGGAGAGGATGGAGAGTAGAGTAGAGTAGCATTTGATATTTTGTAGTTCATTTTGGCCTTGAGGAGAGTCATGGAGGAGAAATTTTGAGAGCTTTGTGTTTAAGTTTTGGAGTTTGTTGTTAGTTTGTATTGAATGTTTTCATTGTACTCTTAGCCATTTTTGGCTCTTCATAGTCAATTTACAAGCTTGTGTGATCCTTATTTCAATTTATTATCTTCTACAAAGTTGTCCATCTGTAAGTGTTCTTCAACTTCTCTTTCTAACATTTCCCTAAATTCCTTCTAGATTGAAAGTTATTTTCCGTCTTTCTAAGTTTTGTTCTACGTGATTACTGTTCATCCGAGGTGATACCTTTTAGTATTCTTCTGTTTAGAAGCCTTTTCAATCATATTTTTACTCTGAGTTCTTCATGAAATTTGTTTTTCTCTTGTAGATCTAACTTTTCTTCTTTTACCACTTCTTCTAAATCTTCTTATTTTAAGAGTTATAATTAAATTTTCACTGTTCTGATTTCTACCATATTACTGTTCATCCGCATTGATAGCTCTTAAGTTTTTCACATTTTTCACTGTCTTCTTCTCGTTTTCTGTTTCTGTGTTCTTAATCAAACTTCTTCATCTTTTCATTCTCTACAACTTTCATTTGTTCCACGTTCTCTAATTACCTCTATATTTTAAGTTATTCTTTTCCTTCCAACCCCCTATTTTCAATAGAATTCTGTTGTATTTTCAACTTGTGTTTAATTCTATCCATCTACATCTCTTCACAAGTTCTTCACTCACACCCAAAGCGGCAGTCATCTTCCGATCATCTCACGGCATCGACTTCCAAGGTGGAGCGATCTTCATCCAAGGCTCGGCGAGGAAACGACGGCGTTCTTCATCAATTGGCTAAATATTTCCTTCACTTTTCTCTTCTTATTCAAAGTTACAATTTCAATTCTTTTAGTGTTAATCACACTCAAAAGATAAAATTTGATTTTCAAAACATAAGGATATTTTTCAACATTGATCTATAAAGATTATTTCTTCCTCGTGGGATCGACCCGTTCTTACCACTATACTCGTATTTTTAAAATCGTTTAAGTGAGTGAGTGCGGTATTATAAATTTTGAAATTTGTGTGGCACGGCATTTTTAAACGACGGGTGTCGAGGGCATCAACTTTTTGGCGCCGTTGCCGGGGAAGGAATTTTTGAATGTTGGGATATTCTTGTGTTTGATTTGTATATTTGTATATTGATTTTGCTATTTTTATTTTGCAGGAAAAAGAAAATAAATCAAAAAAATCAAGGAAAGAGGAAACTCATACCTGAAGCTAAAAGGCAAAACCGTAGGAACAAGTTCTATTTTTTTAATTTCTGAAAAATCTTTAACAAAAATCTACAAAATTCTTGAAAACTCTATAAAAAAATCAAAAACAAATCAAAACAAAAGAAATTTTTGTTCTGGCTAGATATGTTCATTAATTAAAAACAAAAAAAAATACTTGCACCAAAATAAAAAAAACTCATTCCAAGAATAGAAACCACACTCATCATGTTCTAGGTCATGCATCATTTAGCATAAAATTTTCTTTGTTTAATTCCTGTCATTGCATTTTGAAGATTGCGAGGAGCAAGGTACGTTCTACTTATCCTATTATGGCATGCATATTGCATAAGAACCCCTTGTTTGTAATTGTGGTGTGTATTTCATTTCAATATATTCTAAGGGCACTACCTTTAAATAACATAAGGTGGGGAATTCATCACCCTTCCTTAGCCCACAAACCACATTTTCCTTGCATATCTGCATAACCTACGCCATAAATAAAAGTCAGTAAATGTTGGCCCTAGGATCACACTGTGGTTCTTGTGTTATTTGGGTTTACCCTCATATGAAAATCGGTGCCTAAGACAAGACGGTCGGACGGCAAACGCCTTAAGTGGGCTAGTGGTTTGGCATAGTTAGGTCCCTACGAAAGTAGGGGGAACCTCCCACTTCCCCACCCCTTACCTGGCTGGTGGACATATTGAGGGTAAACTTACGTTTCACTTTAATCACTTTGTGAAACCCTATTTGTAGGTCTGAGTCGCATCTAGATCATTAGATAATTTGTGTTAACTTGTTTGTGTTTGCATAAAAAAAATTTAAAAAAATAAAATAACAAATCCACGCCTATGCAGGAGCACTTTATTCCTTCTACTTACAAACCCTCAACCTGTATTCAACTCCCTGACATTCTCGTTGATCAATATGAGATTCGCCCTAGTCTCATCCAGATGCTCCCATCTTTTTATGGGAATCTCAATGAAAATCCTTATAGGCATCTAGATGATTTTCTAGAAGTTTGCTCCCTGATCAAAATTCAGAATTTTAATGATGATGCCCTGAAATTGATCTTATTTCCATTCTCATTGAAAGATAAAGCCAAATGTTGGTTAAGGAGTTTTGGAAAGACCATCAGGACTTAGGAAGCTATGCAGTTAGAATTTTTGAAAAAAAAAATTATCCCATAGTCCGGACCAACATGATGAGAAGGGCGATTATAGGATTTACTCAACGTCCAGGAGAGCAAATTCATGAATCTTGGGAGAGAATGAAGGATCTAGTAAGTCAATGTCCACATCATGGGTTGCCCAAATGGCAAATTATATTTGCATTTTATGAGGGGTTATCCGACTTTGATAGACAAATGGTGGACATATATTGCGGAGGGGCATTCATGAGCAAAGGTGAAGATGAGGCATATAATCTGTTTGAAATTTTAAGTGAAAATTTGATAAATTGTGCCTCCATCTCATCTCATCAACAATCTGTAGGACCTGTCAAACAGGCTGAAAACTCAATCCACACTGGCCTGGAAGTCTGTGAATTCTGTGCTAGTCTCACTCACCATGTGAGTTAGTGTCCTACTATAGCCCAACTCCCATTGGTCATCCAAGCTCAAGTTCAACATGCCCTAAGATTCTCTCAGCTCAAGCATGCTACATTTTCAGATGATTATAATCTTGGCTGGAGTAATCACCCAAATTTGTCTTGGATGGATCCATCATTCCAAGCCCATCTGTCTGAATTTTCACCCCCAGCAGCCCATGAGCGGCCCATGTGTACTCAACCTCCGCTCAACTCATATCACCCAGATTTCGGAATCAATATTGATACTAGGGGTAATTCACCGGGCCACTACTTTGAACCTCAAATCATGTACTCTCAGTTACTTATCAACCCTCTCCTTCAACATTACACCAACCCCCTCAATATGTGAATGATGATGATGATGACAGTCTTCTGCCTGTCATTTTGGCTCACGATATCACTATTGAGAGTGAGGGGGAGTGCGCACGTAATACCATGATGCAGGAAGGAAAGGAAGAAGGGGGTGGCTTCAAGGATAATGATGATATTATCACCCCATTCTCTGAATGTTTTGAGATTGAGAATATTACTGTACAAGATAATGGCCCAAACAATTCAATTGAGGAAATAAATAAAGAGGAGGATTACTTTGTAAGTAATAATATTGTTGATTTAATGAAACAAAATTCTGAATATCCTTTTCCCCTGGAAGAACATGATGATGGGGCCTTATTAGAAAAGTTTAAATTTCATCTATCGACCCCATTTCTGGAAAATTTGATTGATAATTTTGGGTTTAGTGATGAGTGTGATGATGGGTCCGTCTTAGAGAAATTCACATTTGATCTGACCTATGATGAAAGGGCCGGACTGGAATCATTTACATTTCCTCTATCCACCCCATTAGTGGGCAATTTGGTTGATAATCTTCAATTGGGTGATGAGTTTGATGACGGGGTCATATTCGAACATTTCACATTTGATCTTACCCCTGAGCGCTCTCCCACAATGTTTGAGTCATTGGATCAATTAGCTACTGGGCTCGTGCTTCCTTCTACTTTGATTCCCCTGCCAGTTGAGCCTCTCCAATTTGACATTCTAGGACTTGAGGGGGATGTGCCAACCACATTCATCTTTATTTGCCTTCCTCTCAGGAAGACAAGTTGATCAATGCCCTTAAAGTTCATGAGGTTGTTACTGACAGGAAAGTGGCTCAGGCTGACAATCTTATTCCTAAGCTACCAGGGCCTGAACAAGTTACCATGGAGGAAGTCGTTCCTAAAAAGCTCGTCAGGAGAGACAATATAGGACAAAGGGACCACTGGGTAGATATTATGCAAAGGTTCCACCTCAATCTTGACATATTATTGGCCATTGATCCTTTCATGATCCGGAAAGTTCAAAACTGGCTCACCCTTATGGTTATAGAAAACTTCAATAAAGTGTGCGACCCGCATATTTCTAGCCCCAATCCCTACATGGTTACTCTTGTCTTCCAATGGCATAAGGGCTGGAATTTGAAGGAGGATAAGATCACGTGGTGGCTCATTCTGAATGCCACACGTTGGTTAGTGAGCTTTCATGCGCCTGGCTAAAGACGGTAAACTTAGCGCTTCTTGGGAGGCAGCCCAAAGAATTTCTGTGTGCTAATAAATGGCTTCTGGGAGGCAACCCACGGTTTTATGATTTGATGTTTTGTTTGAGTGTGTTTGTGTTTCAGTTGTGAGGCCACAACACAACGAAGCCCTCTTCACTTTACCCCGACCATCAGGTTGTATCCTTCCATCCCATCCATTTTACCCGTTTACTTGTTCTCTGATCTTTTTACTGCATATGCCATTGAGGACAATGTCATTCAAGTTGGGGGGGAGCACAAAATTTTTTTTCATGTGAATATAACCTGATATGAAATTTTGCTCGATCTCTTGCATTGTTAAGAAATTGAAATCCCCATTTAGAGTTTCTTGATTCAGCTTCTATTGAAAGTGATTCTAGAATAGAAAAGACTAGGGAAAAGGAGGATGGAAAATTTTATTTAATCTAGCCATGGAAAATTGATTTAAGAATCTCTTTAAAGTTCATGTGCACTTTAGAAAAATACAATCACGTTGCACGCTAATGAAACAAGTAGGGCAAGCCTTCTGCTATATTGGGTATGTTGTCTGAAATTCAGCACTTCTTAAGGACGAGATCTATAGCTTTCTGCCAAGTGATCTATCAAACTTAGTGCAAAAGCACAAGTGACAAAATTTTGAGAAAAACACCATGAAAAATGCTCCGATTCTGAGTAACCGGGCCTACTTCACCTAAGACGTGTTGAGGTTCGCGTCAAAAGGAAAAGGGAACTTTGATCTATGTAATAGGGCCTACTTCACCTAAGACGTGTTGAGGTTCGCGTAAAACAGTGAAGGGTAGTGCAGCATCATGTGTGTATAAAAAAAAAGAGATGAAAAAAAAAAGATAGATCCCAAAAGGGACAAACGTAATAAGGCAGACAAAAGTCTATTATGCTTAATGCTCTGATTAAGAAGTGTAGAGTTGAAAGACACTTGCTTGCAATAGCAAATAGGGGACGCAATTGTCTTCACTGTAGACTTAGCATTTCACATGCACAAGTGCTACTAAATTTTGATTAGAATTCTTGATCATGTACCTGAATTTCCTACATGAGGCTAGTATGTGATAATGATTCCAGATTCCTAATCTTTAGTAGATTCTATGAAAGATGATCTGAAATGAGCATGAATATTTTAAACTCTTGTTGGTCCTCAAATTTTTCATTATTTACATTGCTAAGGGACTAGCAATGAGTAAGTTGGGGGGTGTGATAAGTGTGTATTTTTACATATTAATTCATTATTATACACATTTTTATGAGCTTAAATAATAATAAATATGCACGTATCACACTTACTGTTAAATTAGAGTCAACTATTTAATTTTCTGAAATTAACTAATTTTCATAACGATTTTTACTTATTTATGCAGGCACTCGGTACGAGGAAAGTGACAAGAAATAAATATAAAAAAATAATAATAAAAAGAGAAAATAAAGAAAATAATAATAAAGGCCAAAAGTCCATGGAGTTGTTCAACAAGAAAATAAAAAAATATAAAAAAAATAACTTTATTTGCTATTTTTTGGGATTTTTTAAGATATATACAACTATATGTAATATATATATATATATATATATTAACCGCAGGCAGCAGCGCGCGCCCCCTCCCTCCCCGCCTTCACGGCGGGCACGGGCGACGAGGGGGGGGGGGACCGGTCAACTATGCGCGTCAACGCGCATGCCGCGCGTGGAAGAGGAAGCGAAGGCGGAGGGGCGGCGCACGCGCCCGCGCAGCCCACGCGGCGGACGACGGAGCTGGCGGCGCACCCGCGGTCCACGCGGCGGGGAAGAGAGAGGAAGAGAGAGACGCGCCAGCAACGCGGCGCACGCGTCAGAGGAGAGAGAAAGAGAGAAAGAGAAGGAAAAATGGGCTAGGAAAAATGAAACAAATTACAGAAAAAATCAGAAAAAAAATTCCCAAGTGTGCAACACAGGTTGGCACACAATTTTGGGTCAAAAATAGCAGCAATGGGTTTTTCACATTGGCAAAGTATTCACATGGGGAATAACTCTATAAAAGGGGAGGGGGCTTCCATTGTAATAGAGAGGATGGTGAGGATGGAGAGTAGAGTAGAGTAGCATTTGATATTTTGTAGTTCATTTTGGCCTTGAGGAGAGTCATGGAGGAGAAAATTTGAGAGCTTTGTGTTTAAGTTTTGAAGTTTGTTGTTAGTTTGTATTGAATGTTTTCATTGTACTCTTAGCCATTTTTGGCTCTTCATAGTCAATTTACAAGCTTGTGTGATCCTTATTTCAATTTATTATCTTCTACAACGTTGTCCATCTGTAAGTGTTCTTCAACTTCTCTTTCTAACATTTCTCTAAATTTCTTCTAGATTGAAAGTTATTTTCCGTCTTTCTAAGTTCTATTCTACGTGATTACTGTTCATCCGAGGTGAAACCTTTTAGTATTCTTCTGTTTAGAAGCCTTTTAAATCATATTTTTACTCTGAGTTCTTCATGAAAATTGTTCTTCTCTTGTAGATCTAACTTTTCTTCTTCTACCACTTCTTCTAAAGCTTCTTATTTTGAGAGTTATAATTAATTTTTCACTGTTCTGATTTCTGCCATATTACTGTTCATCCGCATTGATAGCTCTTAAGTTTTTCACATTTTTCACTATCTTCTTCTCATTTTCTGTTTCTGTGTTCTTAATCAAACTTCTTCATATTTTTATTTTATACAACTTTCATTTATTCCACTTTTTCTAATTCCCTCTAGATTTTAATTTATTCTTTTCCTTCCAACCCCCTATTTTCAATAGAATTCTGTTGTATTTTCAACTTGTGTTTGTTTCTATCCATCTACATCTCTTCACAAGTTCTTCACTCACACCCAAAGTGGTAGTCATCTTCCGATCATCTCACGGCGTCGACTTCCAAGGTGGAGCGATCTTCATCTAAGGCTCGGCGAGGAAACGACGGCGTTCTTCATCAATTGGCTAAATATTTCCTTCACTTTTCTCTTCTTATTCAAAGTTACAATTTCAATTCTTTTAGTGTTAATCGCACTCAAAAGATAAAATTTGATTTTCAAAACATAAGGATACTTTCCAACATTGATCTATAAAGATTATTTCTTCCTCGTGGGATCGACCCGTTCTTACCACTATATTCGTATTTTCAAAATCGTTTAAGTGAGTGAGTGTGGTATTATAAATTTTAAAATTTGTGTGGCACGGCATTTTTAAACGACGGGTGTCGAGCGCATCAGGCTGCGGAGCAGATCTCATCGTTTTATAATTACTTGAATTTTTATCATTATTATTTGTTAGTTTATATATTTTTGAGTGAGTTTATTATTACTGTTTATTTGTTTTTTATGCTTTATTTATTTATTATTGTTATTGTTGGGTTTGTTATTATTGTTTATTCATTTTATTATCATTTATTTACTTATCACTTTTGCTGAGTTTGTTATTATTATTCATTTATTTTTTTATCATTTATTTATTTATCATTTTTGTTGAGTTTGTTATTATTATTCCTTGTTTCTTTATTGCTATTATGTATTTATTTCTTCTTTTTAGGCATTTATTATTGTTGCCATTTATTATCATATTCTTCATTCATTTATTATTATTATTTGTCCCCTTTTTGTGAGTTTGTTGTCATTATTATTATTATTATTATTTTATTATTAGTTTTATCATTATTTGTTTATTTCTTATATTTTCTTTTAGCTTATTATTATTATTACTTGTTCCATTATTATTACTATTTATTTATTCATTTTTTGAATTTGTTATTATTATTATTATTATCATTATTATTATTATCAGTATTTGTCAGGTTGGGAGTGTGCGTAGGAGGATGGGCCGAAAGGGCTGGGAAAGGGTCTGTGCAGGCTGAGCGAAAGTCTGAGCGTCTTGGAGGTAAGGTCGGTGCAAGTCGAGAATAAAGGCTCAACAAGGTCAGTGCACTTTGAGAACAAGGTCGGTGCACAAGAGGACCAAGGCCGGTGCACATAGGGAACCAAGGGGGATTGGGTCGGCGCAAGACCTGAGTAGGGTCTATGCAGGTTTGGGTTGGAGGTCAGTGCTGCTGGCCTGGAAGTCGGTGCAGCTGGGCTGAGGGTTAGAAGGGAAGCTGTGCCGCTGGGAGGGGCACGGAGTGTGCCGGTGAGCGGGAGGCCGGGGTGCGCCGGCGAAGGGCTGGGCGTGCCGGTGAAGCTTGGGCTGTTGTGCCGGGGAGGCGCCAAAGGGCATACCGGGCTAGGGCTGGGAGGTGGCTGGGCGTGTCGGTGAAGCCCCGGGGAAAGGCGTACCGATGAAGGCTGGGATGGATGGGGAACGGTTGGAGCGTGCCGGTGAAGGGCCTGGCCGGGAGTGCCGGGGAAGGAACGGTTGGAGCGTGCCAGCTAAAGTTGAACTAGGGTGTGCCGGCCAAGCCAAATGAGGGGTTTTCTCTTATTCATGGGATGCATGCGTGAGTTTTGATTTGGTTTTCTTCTATTCCCGTAGACCCTGTTCATGGTTATGTTCGATAGTCCATTATAGAGGTGTGAATGTTCAGTTATTTTGGCTCTCCGTAGTTCGTTTGTTATTTCGGCGAAGCCGTTGCGTTAGTGTTTTTTTTTGTTCACTTGTTGTCTCTTTTTGTGTTGTTACCTTTCTTTTATTATTGCTATTGTGTTAATTCTGACGAAAATTCGGTGACATCTCCCCTTGACCCAGATGGTAAGGGAGATAAAGGGAACGCGCCCACATGGAGTGGCGGAACCCGATAATTTGAGGTGGGTGCCAGAGGCAGCAACACCTTTGATAAGACTTCGGAAAACTCGGAAGAAACGACGAATGGAAGGCGTCTCTGAGACTACCCAGGGGTGCACCGGACAAGAAGAAAGACTGGTGGCTAACGTATTGGCCAGAGAGTCTCCAGCGGGCTGAAGAGGTGTGCCGGATTGGGTTCGAGTGGGGCTGTGCCGGGGAAGGCCCCCAGGGGCTGTGCCGGTGAACGAGGGCCAAGGTGTGCAGCTGAAGAAGTGTACCAGTGGGGGCTGGCCTAGGGGCGTAACGGTCAAGGGCAGGGAGACTGCACCGGGCAAGAGAAGCGGTGGCTGGATGGGTGGAGAGGTGATGGAGGCCATGGCTCTTGACTCAATCAGCACGAGTGGGAGGCTTCAGCTAGGCCAAGGGGGAGGCGAAACAGAGGGTCCGCTAGCCACGCTCAAGGGGCACGATAGTGAACTCCATGGGGAGGCCGGCAACGTCGAAGACAAGCATGATCGGCATGAAAAGGGAGAAGTCACCGGAGGAAGGAGGAAGAAGAACCCGAGCACACATAGGGACCCAAGCAAACGGAGACAGTAAAAAAAAAACTCAAGAAAGGGGTTTTCATTCATGAAAGATAGGGGCAGGAATCACCCATGCACATTTTGGAACACCGGGGTAGAGGATACAACCATAGGAGGAAGAAGAGAGGTGACGGGAAGAAGGAATAGGGGAGAGTGTTGGGGTGGAGCAGGGGCGACGGCTCCCTGCTCCCCCAACACTTTCTGCTACATGCTCTCTCTCACTCAGCTCGCTCTCTTACTCTCTTCCTCTTCCGGTGGCCACCGGGAGCTCTCTTTCTTCCTCTCTTCTTCTTCTTCTCTTCTCTTTCGCTTGGAAGCACCGCAGTGGCTGTGCGTGCTGCTCCCTATTCTCTGCCTATCTCTCCGTGTGTATTCGTCAGAGAAGAGGGGTTTTTATACCCTGGCAGCGATGAGATCGGTCAAAGGCGGGAAGTTGGAGGCATTGAATGGGGATTTGACCCGTCGTCCTTGGTGGCAGGGGGGACAGGCAGCGTGGCTCTCTCCCTGGGTGACACCTCAGCCAGCTCGCTGCGCGCCATGAATCGTAGGGTATGGGCATTACGTCGTTCTGCCGGTTACACCGGGTGAAGAAGAACCAGGGTGTGCCGTTGAATGGGCAGGTAGCCGTGCCGCTGGAAGACTGCAAAAGCGTGCCGCTGAAAGGCTGGAAAGGTGTGCCGCTGACGGGCTGGCGACATGTGCTGCTGGAGGAGCTTGCAGGCGTGCCGCTGAAGACCTTTACATGGCGTGCCGTTGAAGGGGCTGGCAGGCGCGCCGTTGAAGGGGCTGGCTGGCGTGCCGTTGAAGGGCCTCTACATGGCGTGCCGTGGAAGGGGTTGGCAGGCACGCCGTTGAAGGGGCTGGCAGGCGTGCCGTTGAAGGGCCAATAAGGCGTGCCATTGAAGGGGCTGGCAGGCGCGCCGTTGAAGGCTTGCAGGCGTGCCGTTGAAGGGGCTGGCAGGCGCGCCGTTGAAGGGCCTGGCAGGCGTGCCGTTGAAGGCTTGCAGGCGTGCCGTTGAAGGGGCTGGCAGGCGTGCCGGTGAAGGGGCTGGCAGGTGCGCTGTTGAAGGGCCTGGCAGGCGTGCCGTTTCAACGACTGGAAGGCGTGCCGTTGAAGGGCCTGGCAGGCGCGCCGTTGAAGGCTTACAGGCGTGCCGTTGAAGGGCCTGGTAGGCGTGCCGTTGAAGGGGCTGGCAGGCGTGCAGTTGAAGGCTTACAGGCGTGCCGTTGAAGGGCCTGGTAGGCGTGCCGTTGAAGGGGCTGGCAGGCGCGCCGTTGAAGGGCTTGGCATGCATGCCGTTGAAGGGCCTGGCAGGCGTGCCGTTGAAGGCTTGCAGGCGTGCCGTTGAAGGGGCTGTCAGGCGTGCCGTTGAAGGGGCTGTCAGGCGTGCCGTTGAAGGGCCTGATAGGCGTGCCGTTGAAGGCTTGCAGGCGCGCCGTTGAAG
The DNA here is from genome assembly GCA_022559845.1 of Amorphophallus konjac. NCBI lineage: Eukaryota > Viridiplantae > Streptophyta > Magnoliopsida > Alismatales > Araceae > Amorphophallus > Amorphophallus konjac. The sequence continues at coordinate 13,776,708 of CM040117.1, read as the reverse complement.
GGCCTGGCAGGCTTGCCGTTGAAGGGGTTGGCAGGCGCGCAGTTGAAGGGCCTGGCAGGCGTGCCGTTGAAGGCTTGCAGGCGTGCCGTTGAAGGGCCTGGCAGGCGTGCGATTGAAGGGGCTGTCAAGCGTGCCGTTGAAGGGGTTGGCAGGTGCGCTGTTGAAGGGCCTGGCAGGCTTGCCGTTGAAGGGCCTGGCAGGCGTGCCGTTGAAGGGCATATTTGAGGCCTTCATCGACACGAGTTGCGGTCCATTTGATTTTCTTTGGGGCCCATGGATTGTGGGCTTCCTGGGGGTTGGTTTCTCTTCGCTGTCGTGACTCCGGAGATGATTTCATGATAGTGTGTATTTGTTCGGAGAGTATGCATGGCCTGTCTCCTCCGCAGTTTCATCGTTTGGGGTTGTGGCTGATGCTAGATTGGTTGGGACACATGGACGTGCAATTTTACACGTCCACAACTATGTACTACCCATGATGGCATAAAGTGATGTTGGCTTGTACATTTATATAATAGTCCTCATAAGGTATGATTCTTTATATAAGGCCTTCATGTAGGATTCTTTGAGAAGAAGTTTTAAATTTTCTCAATTGCTTTATCGGGGGTGCTACACCCTCCCCCACTTAAAAGAATTTGGTCCCCAAATTCAACTGTATATACGGAGATAGGAAGGGTGTGAAGTACTTACATACTAGAATAATTCTGAAAATAGCTCTGGAAACCTCTTTCTCATTGACTCCTCAGTTTCCCATGTAGCTTCTTGTTCTAAGTATCGATTCCATTGGATTTTCACCATAAGGATCATCTTGTTCCTTAGAACTCGAACTTCTCAGTCGAGGATCTTCATTGGCTTTTGTTCATAGGTAAGGTCCTTCTATATCACAAAGTCATTGTGGTCAATGACATGGAAAGGATCGTGCACGTATTTCTTCAGCATAGAAACATCGAATACGTTGTGCACTTCTGATAGTTGAGGAGGTAGGGCGATGCGATAAGCCACCTCGCCTACTCTTTCCAGCACTTCGAATGGACCAATAAACCTTGATGTTAGTTTGCCCTTAACACCGAATCTTCTAATACCTCGGCCGGGAGATACCTTGAGAAAAACATGATCTCCAACTTGAAATTTCAGATCTCGTCTTCTGTTGTCATTATAAGATTTCTGCCTGGACTGTGCTGTCTTTAGCCTTTCTCGAATAAGGTGTATCTTCTCGGTTGAATCTCTTACCACATCTGGGCCTAGAATTTATTTTTCACCAACTTCATCCTAGCATATTGGACATCGACAACTCTTGCCATACAGTGCCTCAAAAGGTGCCATTTGTATACTGGCTTGATAGCTGTTATTATATGCAAACTCGGCTAGGGGTAAGTTGTCATGCCAGCTTCCGCCGAAGTCTATAATGCATGCTCTCAACATATCTTCCACAACTTTATTTGTCCTTTCCGTCTGTCCATCTGTCTGGGGATGGAAAGCAGTGCTGAAGTTGAGTTTCATCCCAGAGAGTGTTGTAGACTTTTCCAGAAATGAGAGGTAAAGCGTGGGTCTCGATCGGATACAATTGACACTGGGACTCCATGCAATCTAACCATCTCCTTAATATATAGGGCAGCAAGTACATCGACTGACCATCGACTTTGATGGGTAAGAAATGGGCCGATTTAGTTAGGCGTTCGATGATTACCCATATTCCATCATATCCGCCCCTAGACTTGGGCAAACCTATGATAAAGTCTATGCCAATATCTTCCCACTTCCACTTGGGAATATCTAGCGGATGCAATTTTCCAGCGGGTTTCTGATGTTCCGCCTTCACTTGTTGACATGTCAGGCAGCGAGATACGAAGTCCGCTACCTCCCTTTTCATATTAGGCCACCAGAAAGTTCTTTTCAAGTCTTGTACATCTTAGTGGCTCAGGGTGGATCGTGTACCTCGATCGATGAGCTTCTTCAAGAATCTTCTTCTTCAATTCGGGACAGTCGGGCACACATGTCCGTTCATGAAATAGCAATCTACCATCGGGTGCCAGCTTGAAATCAAGTCTCTCGTCCAGCTTGCTTTTTATCTCCACTAGTGCGGATCTTCTTCTTGAAGCTTCTTAATTTCAGGTAGCAAATCTGGATGTAGACTCATATGAGATAGAATAATACACCCGTTCTTCTCATCTGTATTGATATTGAGCTCAGAGAATTTCTCTAGCAACTTCCATTCTTGTATCATACAGTTGGCCAAAATTACTCTTGGCTTTCGACTAAGGGCATCAACTACGGAATTACCCTTACCAAGATGGTATTGTATAGTGAAGTCGAAATCCTTGAGATATTCGAGCCAATGCCTTTGCCGCATGTTTAGCTCCTTTTGGGAGAATAAATACTTGAGGCTTTTGTGATCGGAGTATACAATGAATTATTCTCCGTAGAGATAGTGTCTCCAGATCTTTAAGGTAATTACTACCGCAGCTAGTTCTAAGTCATGCACTGGGTAGTTCTCTTCATGTTTCTTCAATTGTCGAGAAGAGTATGTAATGACTCTTCCATTTTGCATCAATACACATCCGAGGCCAATACCAGAAGCATCGATATATACCTCGTATTTCTCTCCTTCAATTGGCAATGATAAGACTGGATCAGTGGTCAAGAGATCCTTTAAAGCTTGGAAACTCCTTTCACAGTCTTCATTCCACTCATAAGGCACTTCCTTGTGGGTTAACCTGGTCAGAGGAATAGCAATCTTGGAGAAGTCCTTGATAAAACGCCGGTAGTAACCAGCTAGACCCAAGAAGCTTCGAATCTCGTTGCATTTATGGGTCGCTCCAAGTTCTTCATGGCTTCGACCTTTGCAGGATCAACAGAAATTCCGTTCTTCAAAATTATATGGCCCAAGAAGGATACTTCCTCGAGCCAAAACTTGCACTTGCTAAATTTGGCATATAATTTATTTTCTCTCAATATCTGCAACGCCTTCTTGAGATGTTCTTCATGGTCTTCTTCAGACTTTGAATAAATCAAAATATCATCGATAAAGACCACAATAAATTGGTCTAAGTAGGGCCTGAATATGCTGTTCATTAACTGCATAAAAGTTGCGGGGGCATTCGTTAGTCCGAAAGGTATAACAGTAAATTCGTAATGCCCATACCTGCTCCGGAATGTAGTTTTATGAATGTCTTCTTCGCCGATCTTCAGTTGGTGATAACCAGAATGAAGATCAATCTTGGAGAAATATGTAGCTCCAGATAAATGATCAAACAGCTCGTCAATTCTCGGCAGCGGGTACTTGTTCTTGATTGTAAGGTGATTTAGCTGTCGATAATCAATGCATAGTCTCATCGATCCGTCCTTCTTTTTGACGAACAGCACGGGTGCTCCCCATGGGGAAGTACTTGGCCTGATGAAACCCTTTTTCAATAACTCCATTAGCTGCTCTTTTAGCTCCTTCAGCTCAGCAGGGGACATTCTGTACGGTGCCTTGGAAACAGGACCAGCACCAGGGACAAGGTCGATCGTGAATGACACTTCCCTTTCGGGGGTAAGCCGGGCAATTCTTCTGGAAAAACGTCGGAAAATCCCGAATTACACGATGTCTTCAAGTTTAATCTCCTCGACTTCCGTGGCAATCACGAATGCTATGAAAGCCATACATCCTTTACTCATAAGTTTACTAGCTCGGAGGGCTGATATAAGAGGTGACCTAGCCCAAGGGATAATGTAAACAAGCTCTGGGAAATCCATGAAAGTTACCTTGCCATGCCGGCAATCTACGGTTTCTTGGTATGTGGATCACCAATCGGCACCTAGTATGACATCATAACCCTTCATATCTAGGCATATCAGGTCAGCAGGTAAATTGTTTCCTTTAATCATCACTTCACAGTTTGGATAGTGATAAGTGATATCGGACTCATTCCCAAGAGGTGTAGATGTGACCAAATCTAACAGTTCATATTTCTTAGAAAATGAAGCAGCAAATTTCTTGGAAATGAACGAATGAGTTGCTCTGGTATCAAATAAAACTTGAGCAGTTTTAGAACAAATAGTTAGAGTACCTTCCACAATTCCACCTTCTGTGGGTTCCGTCTCGTGGAGAGCTTGCAGACGGCCTTGCTTCTTTGCTGGGAGCTTCTCATCTTTAATGGCTTGCTCAGTCATCAATGGGCAATTAGGGATTCGATGCTCTCGGCTCCCACATCGGAGACATGCTCCTAGTTTCCTCCAGCATTCCTCGGTCTTATGACGAGCTTTGTCACAGTACTTACAAACTTCCTTAGAAGGTGTTGTGGTGGAGAATGGCTTGTCATTCTCTGAATTTCTTTCCTTGGAGGACTCCCCTCCATTGAAGAACCGCTTCTTGTTGAATGATGATTTGAAATTTCCTGGGCTTGTGACAGGTTCCTTCTTGTCCCTTCCTCGGATCTTTCAGATAATTCGGTGGCGTCTTCTAGCAATTGGGCACGCTGAACCATCTCCGAATAGACTTGGATGTCCATCGGTGCAAGTTGTGTAATATAGTGGGGTCGAAGCCCGTTGAGGAACCTTTTAGCCTTCATCTTCTCCGTACACACCAAGTGGGGTGCATACCTAGCCAGTCTTGAAAATTGGGCCTCATACTCGGCCACTTTCAAGCCTCGTTGTTTTAGTGCGGCAAATTCCGCGGCCTTCTTCTCCTGGATATGGTCGGAGAAGTACTTGTTGTTGAAATGCTTCGCGAATTCATCCCATGTGATGTGGTCTTCTGGTAATGTTGCTTCCACGGATTCCCACCAACATCGAGTGTCCCACTCTAGTTGGAATATGGCCAGTAGAACCTTCTCCTCGTCCGTGCATTGCATCACACGAAAAATTCGTTCCATTTCCTTTAACCAATTCTCGGCATCCTCAGGGTCGGACGAATCCGTGAACCATGGTGGGTTCATGTTACAGAAACTTCTGTGGAGATCACCGGCTCCACGGTTAGCACCGCCTTGCGCCACTTGCTGTAGTGCCTGTGTAAGGCCTTGCACGGTGCACTGCATCTCACGCCATTGTGCTCTTTCAGTAGCCATGATCCTACAAAAGGGTTTAAGCATAATAAAGATCAGGTTTTATTATAAGGTCAAAAGTCAATATAGACTTAACCCATGGCTCTATCCATCTCACCGGGTAAGGTATAAACCTATCCTTGAACTTGGGTTTTTACTAGATTTCAATCATGACTTCTAATTTTTTCCTGACTTCTTATTCCTTCCTAACCTCCTATTCCTTCTAACTTCCTAGGGAATTTAAATCCTAGGCTCTGATACCATGAAGGCTGTCACGCCCCGAGCGTGGAAGATACCCGGGTCGTGACAAGCTTATATAGAACCATTCAATCAGAGCAGTATACTTATATTATTTTTTTTGACAAAAGACAGAGTGCGCAAATTATCTAAATCGTAACTAAGATTAAATTCCCAAATAATACCAATGTCCAAGACGACAATTATCCAATTAACCAAAAGGTGATAATTCTAATCCATGACATTCCTTATTCAATTCTAAATACTGGGCTACAAGCCTTAACAAACTTCAATCAACTAGGCTGATATAACTGGAAATACATAAAAGGACTCAAGAAAATCAAAAGATACTACTAGCTGACAGTAGATGATCGGTGACTCTATCACTCTTCACTCGGTCTCATTCCCATTCCTGTGGATGTCACTATCCGAATTTCTTGAAAAATGTTAGGAAGCAACTGGATGAGCGAATCGCTCAGTAGGAATTACATCTCAAGTTCGAGTAATCTTTAAGTGGTTTACATGTTACATGTATTACCAGTATAGCTATGCATGATGTACAAGTAAGAAAATCAGATATACAGGTAAATCTATGCATGATGAATAATAAGAAGTCAAGAACTGTATAGAGAGAGTATCGCATGATTTCAAGTATTTGACAAGCAGGATATCAAGAACTTTATAGCAGTAGATGCCACTTTTCGGGCAAGCAAGAACTCATGTACAAGTAAAATCTCATGTACGAGCAAGTAAAATTCGTGTTCAAGCAAGTAATATCAAGTACGTGTCAATAGAATTAGCTATTTCAATCAAGCAAGTATTTTACCCTTTCTCGGGCCACGCAAGTCAAGTATCACCCGCTTTGGGTCACGGAAGTCAAGTCAAGCAAGTAGAGAGAGAGTACATGTGGAGTGTCTCAAGTCAAGTAAGTCAAGCAAGTACTTCGGTGCAATGCAAAACACCGTGGTCAATAAACTCCCATGGGCACAAGTACATTCGGGTGCTCCTCCCAGGACAAGACTGGGCCCTATATGCACAGCATTTCATGTATTATTTTTGACATCCACTCTCATTTATAGCCAATATAGAATTTCAAGGGTTGCCATTGTAGGATATACACAAGGTAGATTTTCATGGAATGGAGTTCAATGACTCATAATATGCAAGAAAATGAATTAGGGTTGTGTCGGTACAAACACGAGACAAATCAGGAATCAGGAATTTGAACGAAACAGCTGACAAACTGAATTGGCGCCTGGGGGTTACCCCTACTTTCAAGCAATTGGCGACTGGGGGTTACCCAGTCTTTCATGCAATTGGCGTCTGAGGGTTAGGGTATGTTTCAGTCAATTGGCGCCTGTGGGTTAGCCCCTCTTTCAAGCAATTGGCGTCTGAGGGTTTGCCCCTCTTTCAAGCAATTGGCGTCTGGGGGTTGGCCAGTTTTTTAGAATTTTTCATTTATTAGAATATATATCTATATATATATATATATATATATATGTGGAATTGGCGTCTCTCTGAGGGGTCTTCATTTAATTGAAGTCACCTCAGGGTCGCTAGTTGAAGAATTGAAGTCTTCCCGAGGTGTCACCATTCAATGAATTGAAGTCTTCCTGGGTGTCACTATTCAATGAATTGAAGTCTTCCCGAGTGACTTCATTTAATTGAAGTCTCCTCGAGGTGACTTCATTTAATTGAAGTCTCCTCGGGTGACTTCATTTGAAGAATTGATGTCATGGCTTGGGACACCAAATGAATTTAGGTGATTTACACTGGGCAGGTATATTTTGTGACTCAAAATACTATTTATACCCTAAAAGTTTCTCGAAAACAGGAAGCAAGGATATGAATAGGTAGAGAAAATTCTCGGGAGTTCAGAATCATGCTCATGCAAAATTGTTGGGTTTTAGTTCCAGAGATATAAAATTTCTAATGCGATGTTTATTTTTTTTTCTAAAAATGGATTTGGTGCCTCCTCATGGTGACTTCATTTAATTGAAGTCACCTGGGGGTGTCGCTAATTGAAGTAAAGGGTTCTGGTAATTGGCGCCTCTCCTCAATGACTTCAATTAAGTCACCAATTGAGCCGTTTTCAAGTGAGTCATGCTTCGCATCAGAGAGGTACATTCTGAGATATAAGTTACTGTTCATATTTTCAGAGTTTCTCCGAATCAGGGATTAAGGACATGGATAGGTAGAGAAAAATATCAAGATCACATAAATATATTCATGCAAGAATCTTATGGTTTAGTTCGATAGATACAGATTTTTGAATGCGTTGATTAATAATTTTTGGAAATTGCTGGAAAATGAATTGACGACACTTCATAGTGTCTTCAATTAAATGGCGCCCTGGCTTGGGGCACCTCTTCAGGAATTGGCGCCCTAGCTGGGGGCGCTATTCACCTGAGGGTTGGACTTTCTGGGTTTTTAAAATATGTACGTATCTATTGTAACTGAGGTTATATACTAGGGCTAAAACATGATTATTTGAGGCTGTAAAAACTAGTATGATAGGATATGTTCAAATCCAGTAAATTCAGTATAACAGACTATGTAACAGACATGGAAAAACTGATGTAACAAGCTATAGTTGGTTTAAGTAAAACCCGTGTAACATGCTATAGAGTATGTTATACTAAAAACCCGTGTAACATGCTATAGTAACAGGCTGCATGGCATGACATACAGAGTATAATAGCATGTTGTATTATCCTATTTTAGCTACGGGTTGGGCTAGATCTTGAGAAAACCTACCTTTTGGAGGAGTATACGTGGTACAGATGAAACAATAAGAAATCCCAGGAAGAAGCCACACGTCCTCCGCCGCCGTAAAGCTCCAGCAGCAGGACGTAGAGTGTAAGAAGGATGCTCCTTCATGTTTTTCGAGGGAAAGAAGGAAAATACTCCCTTCTGCAAGCAGCACTGATAATGGCAGTAGCCTCTGCCTGTGCTACGTAGGAAAATAGTTATAGGAAAAATCTAGTTGCCAACGCAAAGCATTAGTTTATTGCCTTGCGGGTCCGGTTGGGGAACAAGATCCTAGATCATTGTTGTCCATGGTAGAGGATGGTGCTTTGCCAGCTAAATGAGGTTGTTTCGTGCCTCAACCTTCTAGAAGCATTTTGGAAATAATGTCCTAGTAAGGGTCGCTCATTCATTGGGTGATCCTATTCATATAAATGATGCCTCCACATGAGGTCGTCCATTCTTCTTGGCTTTAGATAAAAATGCAACCTTCACGTGTTGGCCTTCATGGGGTGTATATATATATATATATATTAATACTTTAGTGGGATGGTGGCCCCAAGGGAAATGGCGCCTTCTGTGGAGACTTCATTTTGGTGAATGGCGCCCTGGTAAAGGGTCGCTCATTCCCTTTGTGTTGGAAAAGGAAACTCCACTTACGTACTGCCCATGTGTTTGCATAAAGTGATGTTGGCTTGTACATTTATATAGTAGTCCTCCTAAGATATGGTTCTTTATATAAGGACTTCATGTAGGATTCTTTAGGAAGAAGTTCACTACGTACTACCCATGGCAGCATAAAGTGATGTTGGCTTATACATTTATATAATAGTCCTCATAAGGTATGATTCTTTATATAAGGCCTTCATGTAGGATTCTTTAGGAAGAAGTTTTAAATTTTCTCAATTGCTTTATCGGGGGTGCTATAGAAAGGGTCGACGCAGAAGAAGATCAGGTCGATGCCAGGATCAACTGGCAAGAAGCGATCGCACCAGGACCGCTATCAGAAAGTAGCGGTTGCCTGAAGGCCGTGTTCAGGCCAGTCCACAGAAAAGCAGAAATCACGAAGTGCTTTCTAGACCAATGAGTTTTTAGGATACAACCAGGACGGCGTCCTAGTAAGAATGTCAGGCTCGCAGAGACTTACGGAGGCCTTGAAACATGATCACCTAGTCCGGCAGAAGGAATATCCGACGGAGAGGATCTCAAGTCTAAGAGAGTGTTCCTATCAAGTGCATGTGATCTAGTATCCACGTATCGGAATACTCGCTATATGTGAACTTATAAAATAGAATGTAGATGAGAAAGGAACGTGCTAAAGCATAATACAAGTGTAGGACCATTGCATTAAAATTCTTAAGTACAAAACTATAAGATTTGGGAAAGAAAGTAGTATTCTTGAAAATAACTTTTAAACACGCCAACATGAAACATGATGTAGCAAAAATCATGAGTAACATGAAATCACTTCTAATCATGAGTAGGAGCCAGAAATAATAAAACTAAGGCATGATTACTATCCAATATATTAGGGATATATCTATAGCTTAATATGGTTGCAGGAACTAGGTAACGGTCAGTTGGGGACCGCTACTAGTAAGTAGCGGTCTCTACAAGACCGCCTTCTGTCTGTAATAGACAAAATCTTATACCCGTGTGCAGGGCCTACTCTAGGGCAATTAAATGCATGAAACTATAGGTAACAGAAAGATAACTCATGCTAGTATGGTTTAGAACGAAGAAACATAAAGAATAGGTATGAATTTAAGCCAAAGTTATCATCTTTTTGTTAGGGGTGAAGGGATGGCATGAAATAAGAAAGCAGATTGCGCAGTCATGGCAAAACGTCAAATACTCCGTCTCCAGTGCATGAAATCAAGAGAAAAGGGAGGGCTTTTACTCCTAGCATGTTGTTTAAGTCATCACGAGATAACCTACCTCTGGGGTTGCTCTTAGAGTTTGAATTTCTCACTAGAAGTACGCTCCCGTTCCTGCGCGTCCTACGTGGAACCAGCAACTTCCCGACCTTCTAACTCCGTAACCTCTTGACCTCCTAGCACGAAAGTTTGCAGGGGGTTAGAAGATGCTAAGGGGATCAAAAACTTCTAAAGAACTAACATTAAATACCAAAACCTTACCGTCGAACCACGCGAGCGAAAATGAGGGTTCGCGCAGGTCCGATCTGGGCCCTATTTATAGGGATGACCTAAGGTTGTAGGATTAGATCGATTAGGAAGTCCTTATTGGGGTTAGAATAGATCCCCAAGAGTCCTTGACATATTTTCTCATTGGATAGCATCGATCCATGGTGATTGGGATGGAAAAAATCCAAGTTTTCCAAGCCTCTCAAAGTCCTGGTTTTAAAACTAGCTAGAACGCGGTCTCTTCTGGACTGCCTCCATTAAGTCGTGGTCGCGCGACTGACCACGTCTTGCTAGGCCGCCAGAATCTGAATTCTGGTCAAATTCCACTCCTATTTATCCAATAAAATTAGGGTATTATCTTAATTACGTTTCTAGAGTTGGGCTTGGGCTACAAAGCCTTAGAATTAGGTTTATGGGACTTTTTAAACGTTTAATAATTTTATTTAATTTCTGAAAAATCTTAGAAAATTCCAAGGGTGTTACACTAAGGATAAAAAGTGATTTTCTCGTTTCATACACATGCTTGGTGGAAGGTTATATAGTGCCACAAAGACTAGCCAATAAGAGTAAGGAGTCGATGAGCCTCTAAATAGATTGAACCCATCAGTGAATATGCCAAGTATGACATTGCGCAACTCCATTGAAAAGGTTGGATGGGCACGGTTGAAGTGAATCTAAGCTTCACCATATGTAGGATGGCTGATTATGTCCTCGTCACGGTGAACTCTTTTGGCTTGCCTTCTCATATATCGAGCTGTATTTGATGACATATATAGTTGTTGAAGTCTAGGCATGAGAGGAAAGTACTATAATGACTTGTAAGGTATATCCTTTTGCTTCCCAATGCTCCCTCTCTTAGGTTTGAACTAAGCAACATTACAAATGGAACAAGATGTCTTCTCTATATTCTCTTTGTAATATAACATATAATGATTAGGGCATGCATCTTTTTTCGCATATCTAAACCTTAGATCATTGACCATCTTCTTAGCACGGTAGAAATTTTTAATCAACTTCTCATCTCGAGGTAACATACTCTTGATTGTGAGGAGGAGACATTTAAAATAGCTCTCACTAATATGAAATTCTGACTTTAAATTCAACAATTGTAACACTGCAGAGAAATGAGTGTGATTCTAACATCCAGCCCACAACGACTCATCAGCATCTCTTAATAGTTGATAAAATCTTCCAACTCTATCGTTCGGCGCTTCTTCGTTATATCCATGTTCCTAATGAACACTAAATCTGAGACCAATGGCAAAACGTAATTTAGGACCTGCCACATCCAAAACCATATCCACGTATGTGCTTGGGCCTTCAACAATAGTTTGCTTGTATGGCCAAACAATCTCACCATGTTTCGACCAATTCAAGTAATCTTTCATGAACGCTTTGTTGTACAGATGATGCTCAAGGTCGTATGTTGATTAGAACTTCAAGTTCTTACACTTTGAATAGGGACAACGAATATGACCATTGTCATTTATTACACTTGGATTCCCATCTACAAATGCAATGAAGATTGATAATCCATTTTTGAACTCCTCATACACCACCCTGCAAACTATTCTACGATATATCCATCGTCGATCTACAAACATTTATCCTGCACCAACTGAACGTTAATTATTCTTAAACATAAGCCCGACCCTTTTCTCACATCATTTGACACATAAAATTTTAATAGGATGGGATTATTAAGATTATCACTTTTTAACTCATCCACGAAGGTTTGATCGTACGATCACTTATTATATGTGTTGTACGATTTATTGAAAATTTTGACAACATCTCCCCACAGTTCTCTAGTATACCAAAGTATTTATTGATTAAATTTTTTTCATAAACACTTACTAGTAAGTGGATATGAAAATACTCAAAATCAATAAAAATATACCAAATAAGAGTGAGAAGAAGTAACCAAAAATTTCAGAAAATTATACAAAAACATATGGTAAATGACCAGAAAAGTGTGATCAAACATTCACGTACTGTCAAAGCTCCTCCTTTGCTCACGTGGGCCATAATGCTGAAAGTTGTAAGAGACATGTTGTCGCCTCTCATGATAGCGAGAGGATTTCTCAACCTATTCAGCCTCTCACAAGGTTCCTGCCGCCCTGCTTCATCGGAATACCGGACTCTGAAACTTTGGCACCTGGTCAATCAAGTTAAGGGCCCTCTGTCCGATGGCCATGTTACTGATCTACCTTCCAAAGAACTCTGTCCGTTGGTTGATCAAGATGCCCCTGCTCCTAAGGTGCCAATATTGGACGATCAAGGTGCTCCCCCTGCTACAGATCAAGGTACTCACAATCCTTCTGACGCCCTCCCTATGGAGGATGTGGGAAGAAAAGGACCGGCTGATGTCCTGCATGCTTCCCTTTGGTATGCGGATGCCTTTGGAGGCTATTATTGCTCTGCTTCAAACAGAGCCTTCTCTGCTTCAAACCAGCACTTCTCCCGTCGAGTTTGATGTTGCTGGGGAGGGTCCTCCCACCGCCTGTGGGCATCTTAATTTTGTTCTTCCTGGCAATGCTGCCGCAGGTGAGTTAGCTAAATCTCATGAGGTAGATTGTCAGGCCGATTCAGATAGAAGCATGGCTGCAATTGATCCAGCTACCTGTGAGTTGCGTAATATCCTGGTCAATCCAATACTGGGGAATGCATCGTTACAGCCAGGTCCTTCTCTTGATGATAGTGCTATTCATGTTCTGTGTTCCTTTGTGGATGAGCAAGAGTCAAATTTGGCTCGCAACAATCGTGTGACAACCAGGTCCTTGCTGCGACGCAGCTCTAGCTCTTTGACCTCTCGCCATTAATTTCTTCATGAGTGGTATTATCTGGAATATCAGGGGCATTGGAAATGACCCCTCTATTGGTCGTCTGAAATTTTTTATTCACAAATATGATTTGATGTTTGTCACTGTGATTGATCCCAAAATACCCTCTACTAAAATAAATAGGTACAAAAGGAAACTACATACGGAGCATTGTTCTTCTAGTTCTTCGAACAAAGCACATATATGGCTTTTTTGGAGGCACCCTCTTGCTCTGTGATTGGTTAATTCTTCTGAGTTTGCTCTTACTGTTACCTCTGGGCCTTCGATGCAACATAAGTTCTCTATGATCTTTTTCAATAGGTGATTACCAGCGCATGGCAGTGCTCCCCAGTTGCTAGAAAGCCCTTGAGTAATTTGGTTGTTAAATTAAAGGAAACTAAAGCCAAGCTGAAGTTGTGGAACAAAGAGGTTTTTGGTAATATTTTTTGTTCCATAACTGCAACTGAAAATGACGTTTTTTAGGCCCAGCAAGTTTATGATGTGGGCCCATCTCAGGCTAATTCGGATATGCTTCGTTCAAAAAAAGGACACTTTGTCAAATTTATATCTATAGGAAGAAATCTTTTGGAGACAGAAATCTAGAATCAAATGGCTCAAAGAAGGCGATGGAAACACTAATTTTTTTCACTCGTGTGTTGTCTTCAATAGCAGACGGTCAACTATTTCTGTTCTGAAGGATAATCATGGTAATTTGGTCACTGACCTTCTAATCATCTGGCAAATGTTTTTTGACCTTTATATGCATGATTTTACTTTTGAGCCGCATTCCCTTGATGAAAACATTCGTGAGACTATCCCTTTGATTATCAACGATGCACAAAACCTGGAATTATGTGCCATTCCAATGATTGATGAAATTAAACAGGTGATTTTTTCTATCTTCGGATAGCGGCCCCGGTCCAGATGGGTTCATAGGCTATTTTTTTTTCAAGCTTGCAGGTATATTATTTCTAATGATCTCTGTGCAGTGGTTCAGAGCTATTTTTGTGGCCATGCTATCCCTCAAGCCGTTACTTCCTCTATTATTGCTCTAGTCCCTGAAGTGGACGCTCCTATGCATTGTGCTGACTTTCGGCCCATTAGTCTATGCAATTTTGTGTGCAAAATCATATCTCATGTCCTAAATGACAGCAGATTGTCTTTATTGCTCCCATTGATCAGTCCTAAGAAACAAGGAACCTTGTGAAAGGCAGGCATATCGTGGATAATGTCTCGCCAGCCCAAGAGCTTGTGAAAGAATTAGGCAGGAGAGTCCGGGGTAGAAACACTATTCTCAAGCATAATATGGCTAAGGCCTATGACCGTATGGAATGGGATTTTATCATTGATGTCTTGAGGATATTTGATTTTTCGCTTTCTTTCATTTCCCTCATTGAGCCTCTTTTGTCCAATTGCTAGTTTTCTATTATGGTAAATGGTAAGTCATGCGACTATTTTAAATCTACTAGAGGGGTGCGCCAAGGGGATCCCATAGCCCCATCTTTATTCATTATTGCCGAGGAGACTTTCAGTCGTGTGCTGTCCGCTCTTTTTTCTTCAAATCAGGTTGGCGCATTCTAAGCCCCGTGTGTTTGTCCAAGAGTGTCTCACCTCCTATTTGATGATGATGTTCTTATATTCACTAATGGTGCTGCTAATTCTCTTCGGAGGCTTATGGAATTTATCGGAAAATATGAAAACAGTTCTAGACAACAGGTTAACAAAGCTAAATGCAACTTCATTATACATAGAAGCGCCCCTGTAAAATTTCAGCAATCGGTCATTTCCCATACAGGTTTCTCCAGGAAGACTCTCCCTATTAACTATCTTGGCATCATGCGATATGATGGCCGTACAAAGCGGCCCTTGTTTGTTCATTTGGTTGCTAAACTTCATGCTAAATTACAAGTGTGGAATGCTAAATTTCTATCTACGGCTGGGCATCCTATTCTTATCAAGCATGTGCTATCTGCCAGTGCTTTATCTATCCCTATTGCCACAATTGATGATGTTAACCGACTGCTATCTAATTTTTTCTGGGGTTCTCAAGAGGGGCGGGCGAAGCGTCATTGGATAGGCTGGAGTAAGATCTGCACCCCTATTGGTGCTGGTGGCCTTTGGAATACTCTCCTTAGAGGATACGCAGCTTAGCTTGCATATGAAACCTCTCTACAGTGCGATTGCTTCAAACTCCTTGTGGGCCAGTTATTTCAGAGCTAGACACTTGAAAAATGTTCATTACTCAGATGATTCTTTAAGATTTATTAAGGCACCTGATCGATATGTATGGCTACAGGCTACTCAATATGTGTATGATAATCATCGAGTCCTCATTGACCCATTCTCATCGTCGCTGTCTTTTTGGTTTGAGAAATGGGCGGGGAAAGCTTGGGCTGAGGTCTTACATCCCTCCTGAGTTGTGGGCTGTCACTACCAACAAGCTTGCTACGATTTCTAAGGTTTTATCTACCCCACACCAGCCCCATTTGGATATAGCTCGCCGCTATATGCCACCTGCTATTGCTTCCTCTGTTCTGACCTCGGACTCTCCTCTTGACACATGAATTTGGTGCCCTTCGGCCAATGGGGTTTTTTCTACTAAAGTTGCTCGGCAAAAGTCTCATGTTCACAATTTCTTATGGTCTTATACTTGGAGGAAGCTTTGGAAACCACCCATCCCAATGAAATGGTCCGTTCTCTTATGGAAAATCCAACGTAGATGTGTGCCCACAGATGATCATATTCACAGGTGCGGCATCTTTTTCTGCTCCAAATGTCATTGGTGTCCTAGTAGTGGTCACGAAGAATCAGCTGGCCATCTTTTCTTTCATGGTTCCATTGTGGCAGCAGTTTGGGCTCATTTTGGTGATTTATTGTGCTTGCCGCACTTGGATGTCCATGGTGTTGACCCTAACATCATTCGCTTTCTAAACATATTTAGTCCTGCTACAACATATGGGATGCTTTCTTTGATTATCTCTGCGGCTACGCTATGGGAAATCTGGTTAGCCAGGAATCTTGCCATTCACGAAGGACAGCCTATGTCTACTTAAAAGGTCATCCAAAACGTGAAAACACTCACATTCACAGCCTTGTTCTTTCACTGCCGCCTCTTGTCTCTGGCATGCCTCAGCATTGTTTCTGGGCTTTGTCATCTTCGGACATCCCACCACCTCGGTTCCGCGCTTTCAAGCCCATTGTTGTTCGTTGGCTACGCCCCGCGCCTTTCTTATTGAAACAAAATGTGGATGGGGCGGCCTTCAAGAGGGATCTTGGTGCTGCGGGTGGGGGCGGAGTACTACGCAACTCATCTGGAGATCTAATCCTGGCGTTTGCTCATTGATATGATCTCTCATCAAGCTTGGAGGCGGAAGCAATGGCCATGCTTGACGGGCTCTGCTTTTGTATGCATTTTGGTCTTTCATATTTTCAAGTGGAATCAGACTCTTCCATTCTTATAGGCATTATCACGAGGCCTTTCTCTTGTCCTTGGCACCTTCTACATATAGTGCTAGATATTTTCAACCTCACAGTCAGAGTGCAGATTTCTTTTAGGCACATTTTCTGCCTCCTGAGCTACCATTAAAGATATTTGCTACAAAAAAAATAGACACATCAATCACAAAATCTTGAACGAGCAGATTTATTGACACGGGCTTAACATGCTTTCTCTAACGTGCGCGAAATGTTCAAATTAAAGAACATCTAATCCATATGCACACATCAAATTAAGGAACATTAAACTTAAACAACATCTAAATAAAGAACTCCAAATTAACAAATACAAAGTACAAATATAAAATTTGTAGAAATAAAATTAAACTTGTCCTCCACCCTAGCAACCCCTCTCCCCCACCCCACCAGCCCCTCCCCTACCCACCCCTCATTAGCCCTCCACCCCGGCATCCCCTCTCCCCCGTCCTGTCGACTGGACCTCCACCACACCACCTCAATAGCCCCTCTCCTAGCCCCCACCCCGCCAGGCAACCCCAGCCCTGCAGCCCCACTGCCCCATCTCGATAGTCCCTCTCCCCCACCCTGACAGCCGCTACCCCATCAGTCTCCCCCGCCCCAGTAGCAGCTCTCCCCTACCCTGTTACATCTCAAGCGTAGGAGAAAACTTGAAACATGATAGTTTATATCAATCATGTCAATTAGAACAAAAACTATGAGACAATAAACCACAAGAGATATAACTCCAAAAATAAGACCAAAATGGACAGAGCCATAATTTTATTGATAAATTATTGAGTCTATTAAAATCGACATCATTTAGAAGACTTAAACTCTAAACTCACTCAAAAGAAAAGAAAAATACATAGACTCTCATTCTAGACAAGACTACTAAACATACACACTTCTAGTGTTGTGGGTGCAATCGATCACTCTTGTCTCTTCCCATCTGAGTGTATTTGATCTTCATTATTACCCAAAAAATAATCGAATAACACTAGGTGAGTGAAAGCTCAATAGGAATTGTACTTCTTGGAGCAGGTAAATATAAGTGATTAATATATTGACAATAAAGAAGAGTCACTAAATGCCAAAATGGGGCAAATACATAAATCAAAATCCAATAGATAATAATCAGACAAGACAAGGGGAGACAATCAATAACGATAGAGAATCAAACTGAAGAATATAGGGGACAAGATATAGAACAATTCAAGAGCTAATTATATAGAGTTCAAGTTTCAAGGCATAGCATGAAGATCAATATGAGGGGATCCTAAAGGTAACCAGTCAAGGCTCAAGAGGTAACTCCCTCCACGTAGTGCATTGCTCCTCCTGGACTCAAGAGATGGCTCCTATAGAGTACTATTTTTTGGTACATAGTTCCCAAAAATGAATCAACAACAAGATATGACGTATATCAAATGATAATATGTACAAGTGAACATAACTATAAATTTGATCACATAACAAGTGAATTCCAACAAATAATATCTTTTTGGGCCAAGTGTATCAAGTATCATGTCAAACATAAAATGAATCAAGCATTCATTCATATAATATGTACAAGCGAATTGTCTAGATCAAATCTTGCATATAGGTTGTTGCAATGCTACACCAATCATTCACACTCCCATGGGTACAAATACTTTCGAGCACATCGTCTCTACATCAGATCGGGCCTCCAATTTGTCAGCATTGAGTGTTAAGCATATCCAAAATCCTATATAGTTACTACACAAATCTAAATAACAATGGCCAAGTCAAATCAAGAAATTCATGTACTAGAAATGTAACAAATAGCACCATTAGAGTGCAAGGATCATATTGAGAAGTGTGTAATTCAAATGGAGACTAAGTATGGAACTTAGTAGAATTTCATGAAGAACTTTAAGGATCAAAATATCAAGAAAACTCTAATTTTTATAGAGAATTAAGAGGGTACTGACTTATAGAGACGGTTACAATTAGATTTAGTAAGAGTCATGAAAAAACATGGGTCAAAATGCATTTAAATAGTCAAACACGGACTTATAGGAATTTAATAAAATGTGGTCAATCGCAAAGTCGCGTTCACAAACCATCGGACAGAACGAAACTGATCACATTGTCACATTCAGAAACGGTCAAATAGAATGCGGTCAGTCGTACAGGCGTGTTCACAAGAAAATTGGGAAGAACACAGTTTGGCTCATGGCCGTGTTGAGACAAAAGGCAGAAAGATCATGGTCTATTGTGGTGCCATGTTCAGAAGGATAGTAGCATGAACGCAGTCTCTAGTAGTGCCACATTCAGAACAGACAACAAAACCATGGGTCACCATTCCAAAGGCTGGTTGAATCACATCATATGCAGTAAGATGATATTTCATAGGTGTAACAGGATTTCTAGGGTACAACCACCTCGACGTCCATGTGGGAATTCATGGCTCACAAAGACTTACAGAGGTCTTAGTGAAGAAGTTCTAGTCCGATAGGCGGAATACCCGGCAGAGGGTCCTAACTTCACTAAGAAAGGACTATGTGAGAAACCAAATATGAACGAATCGGTAGATACACATCACAGGGGTGACGTGATCTTCAAAGTAAAACATTAACAAATACCATCATGTATCAAAACGTCGATCTTATCAAATAAAACAATTAAAAAGCATAGGCTAATCATGATGAACGAATCATTTAATCAAAAGGAACAATTAACAAGTTTTAGGATCTAATTTTCCTAAAATATGATAGGAATCATGGAAGAAGAAAAAGTTAGACATAATGTAGGAAAAGGATAATAAGATGGAATTAGTCATAGGAAGACTATATATAACGTATCTTTTAGAGATTTTAATATAATTACATGAGCTTATTGCCTATTCAATCTTATTTCAGACAATGTGATTAAGGGCAAAGAATGTCTTGAAACATGATTAATAGATTTTAAATACTACATAAAAATTGGAAATCATGGATAGTTCGGGTCAGAATGCAGTTGCCACTGGCGCTGTGTTCAGACCATTAACAATCAGATATCGGACAGTAGAGGAGACACAATATGGAACTTAGAAGGCAGTCGCGATCTATTGCATGACCGCTTCAGAAGAGGTCTTTGCGATGGATGCGATCTCAGTCCAAAAAGTAGAAACTCAATGAACTTCCCCATAACTCTGGTATTTCACGATTTGGAACATCCAATCGAGCATGAAATTGAGATCTATCAAAATAAAACTTGAAGGAAATCAAAGCATGCATCTAGACAAAAAATCCCTGGAGATTATTTATGTTTAGCTTGAGAGAAAACCTACCTTTTTAGACGACCTAATGAAGAGGAAGAAGAATGATGAAGAACTCAGACAAACTGATGAGGATCGTAAGCAGTATGGACATTTATCAAATTATGTTTATTTTGAGTGTTTTATTTTATAGGTCACATTCGTAGGCTTAGGTGTGCTTTGAAGATATGTCACCATCATATAATAAGTATGTTTGTGTCTTAAGTCTTCTCACGTGAATGATGAGAGATGTTAGGTGAGGTTTGATATTAATAGTCGTGGATGTTAGGTGAGGTTTGACTAAGTTGTTCACGTGGAGAGTATATATAAGAGTTGTAATCTTATGTTATGAAACGATGAAGTTAAGATGAGCTTATTGGAAAGTTATAAGGTGTGATGTCTTTGTCTCCTTTGTTCTTCTCCGAGAGGGAGATGGGTGAGATGCCCAAGGGGTGAGAGGCCCCATCCTATCCCACCGTATCACCATCTCTTCTCTCCCCATCCACTTTGCCATTACTTCTTTTGTTTGATTCTCCTTTTCTAACCCACTGTACCACATCCACACCCCACTTGTGCTCCCTTGCCCCCCCCACTACACAAGCACCAGGCATCCCTCCCCTTCCCCTTTCTCATCTTCTGCAATCACAGAACACTCACCGAGGCACAACCAGCCCCACCACTCCACCACTACAGGGCCCCTCGCCCTCTCCCTTCCCAGTCCTCCCATCTCCCCTACACGCAAGTCGCCGTCATCCGCAAGCCGCCACTCCGCCGCACCCGACTGCACCCGCGGCCACCATCTTGCCGCTATGACAAGGGAGGGGCCTCCGTCGGTCTCTTCCTTGTGCTGCCATCGCCGGCCCTGTCCGTCATCATCTGTAGGGCGCTCACCGCCCGCCCCTTGCCGCGGCCACACCCCCATGCGCTGCCCCTCCTTCCAAGCACGGCGAACATGCTCTGCCCCCTCCCTCTCGTCGCAAACCCGCCATGAAGAGCACCTTGACGACCATGCCAGCGTGCACGTGAGGAGGCCGGCCGGCGTGCCAATTCCCTGCCCGGCCCACTTGCCCTCCTTGCCGTGGTCCGCCATTCCCACGTCCCATTCTCTCTCCCCCCTCTCATTCTCTCCGCTCTCTCTCTCTCTATCTCCACGGGACGCCGCCACCCTATATAAAAAAAAGAGAAAAGGCGAGAGAGACGCCACCCTGTATAAAAAAAAGAGAAAAGGCGAGAGAGATGCCCCTCTCTCACCTATCTCCCTCATCCCTTTCTCTCTTCTGACCTCTCTCTATCCCATTCTCTCTCTTCAGTTGGTTGTTAGCCACTGTAGCAGAACAAAAAAGAAAAGATAAAATAAGATAAGCCCCTCCTCTCTCTTAAACTTCCCTCACGTACTCCCTCTCTCTTCTCTTTCAAATTCTGTTCACCATCGTTACATAGCCACAAAGCATTTTTTTTTTTAAAAAGGGGGTAAAGAGAGGGAGCAGCCACGTGAGTTGCATGGCCCCTCATTCTCTCTCTCTCCCTCTCTCATGAGGCCCTTCAAGAAATAATAATAAACAAGGGGGGAGCCCCTCCCTCACCTCTCTCTCTATCTCTCTACGTATCCTCTCTCTCTCTATCATGTTCTCTCTCTTATTCTCATGTGAAGGTCTTTACAAAAAAAAAGGAAAGTGAAATAAAAGAGAAGGAGAAAAGTGTCAAAAAATGAGAGAAAAAAAGTATTTTGTGAAAAAAAGAAAGGGGAAATATTTTGTGAAATTATTGAAAAAAGAAGTATAAAAAAGGGGGCAATGAGGTGAGAAATTAATAAAATCATATGACCCGGGTCTTCGTTCCGCATCACAAACACCCACGATCTAGCCTTGATCCATGGGTAGCAACCGTCCTACGCATGATTTGATTTGGCTAGAGGGAGATTACGAGATATTTATAGAGTTAAACTTACCCTAGAGCCCTAATTAGGATTTCTTCTTAAGTGATAATAATAGCTCAATTTATTGATTTATTTCTTACTAATCTGACTTAAAACTCTAATTAGATAAGCGCTATTGTCACGCCCCGAACTGATAGTTGCGGGAAGCAGTGTTCGGAACGTATAGCGAAACGGTCGTGATAGCAAGAGTAAAATAAATTAAACAAAAATAGATAATATTCAACACATGGAGGCCATTAATTTGAGGAAATATAATTTTATTGATATTTGGAATTTAAATACAATGTGGACTCAATAAAATAAATAAATAAGAGAAAATAGCAAGATCCACGATACTATCTAGACTCAAGAAATAAAAGACTCTGGTCTCCAAACTCCAGGTTCACTCGATCACGTTGGCCCGATCCCAATTTCAAGCGTTCCATCTACTGTGTTGCCTGAAAAGGGGTGGAAAGTAGGGGTGAGCAAGAAGCTCAATAGGAATTACACTCTATTATCAGGCATAGTTTAAATAATTAACCATTTCATGAATGCATGAATAACGCGAGAAAAATAATTAAGCATGATAACAAGATTACTAGCACGATGAAGATTGCAAGTCACGATAGCCAGAGCAAGTAATTAGAACTTCAAGTGAATGGCCATATATCAAGTCAAGTCAAGTCATGCGAGCAAGCACTTCCAGCTTTCAAGCAAGTATAGTAAGTATCACAAGAGTTTGGAATGTCATAGACTTAACACGCTAGATAGTACCGGTGCCAAATGCCACACCTAGTCATTCACCTCTCCGGGGATCAAGTACTTTTCGGGTGCACCTCCCAGGACCAGACTGCGCCCTTTAATGTATTTGCCTTGGCATTGATTTGTTTGGATCATAGATCCCACGAATCTAGACATCCACAATGTTTAATGGCCAAGAGTTCCAAGGTCAAATTCATGTAATCAAGGTGTAATGCGTAAGAATTATTGATTTTTTTGAGATTCCAAACAACTAGCTCATTAATCGAGAGGGAAAAGTCATTCAAAATGACTTAGAATGGATAATGTTATCAGTAGACCTAACAATAGGTCAAAAACTCGAAATACCACAGCCTGAATAGGCTAGAGCAGCTTACACAATTCAAAGCCTAAAAACGGAAAGCTTGAAACATAAATGGTCGGTAGAGGACCGCTAACAAGTAAACGGTCTGACATGGACCGCTTAAAAGCAATAACACGGTCCTTTTCGGGCCGCTCTATCACAGAACGGTCAAATAAGAGCCATTTACAGATCGATGCACGAGGAAGGTCGGTGCCTATGCCAGATCAACACAGTCATGAAGGGGTCGCGTGAGAGGATACATGGTCCAGAAACGACCGTGTAAATCACTTAGTCCAGATGACCAAGGTCGACGCACAGTCGGTTAAAAAAACGGTCTAACGGGTGCCGTTCAAAGTGTCAGACGGTCATGATTGGACCGCTCATTGGCTGAACGGTCTCAGAAGGGCCGCTCAAACCAGGACAATCCCGACTCTGGGCTCGGGCAAAAGCAAGCGATTCGAACGAGTTAGAAGGTTCAGGCTTTGTGGGTATAACCCGCCCGGCGTCCTAGTGGGAATCCCAGGCTCGCGGGGGCTTACGGAGGCCT
This sequence comes from Amorphophallus konjac, assembly GCA_022559845.1. Classification (NCBI taxonomy): domain Eukaryota; kingdom Viridiplantae; phylum Streptophyta; class Magnoliopsida; order Alismatales; family Araceae; genus Amorphophallus; species Amorphophallus konjac. The sequence continues at coordinate 13,753,463 of CM040117.1, read as the reverse complement.
TGGAGCATGAACACCTAGTCCGGCGGAAGGAATATCCGACGGAGAGGTAATTCGATGCCCAAGAATTAAATAGCTAACAATCAACGGAAAATGAGACATTCGGTCTAGTCGCCACCACCGGAGTGGCATGACCTTAAAACAAGTTCTAACTAATAAATGAATTGCAACTAATTACTTGATCAAGCATATTAGTCTATTTTCTTTTCAATTAAACTAGGATACATGAAAGGTGAACATGGAGAGGATAACATAATTGGATGAGAATTAGACCTTAGATCAAATATTCCATGAATCCTAGTCATTGGTGTGTTCATACTACAAATTTAAGCCCTAAAATTGTATTATCTAATCAAGAAAAATAGAACACAACATGCTGGAAACGAGAAATATTTTACTGAAATAGGGTTAAAACGGTTTATATATGGACCGCTCAATGCATTCAATGGTCAGAGGAGGACCGCTCAGAACCAACGCAACTCCTCTTTTCTTTGAAAAACCCACCATCATAACGCGGTCTATCGAGGGGCCGTTCAATTCTGTAAACGGTCGTTTGAGGGCCGCTCCACTTGGAACCCCGCCGTATAACGACGGTCAATCTTGTGGCCGCTTGACATATAAACGGTCTAACTGGAGGCCGCTCAGTCCAAACAAACGGTCTATCGTGCGACCGCGGAACAATAAGCGGTCTCTGTTAGGGCCCTTCAATGCTCGCCATGCCCAGAACAGTGACAAACCCGATACATGTCAAATGAAAAGCTTAATTCGATCTATATACTTCATAAAAATTGGGCAAACTACTATCAATTGAAAGAGAACTTAAAAACGAACAATAAGACATGATCAATCTCAAGATTTGACTTCGATTAGCCTACATAATCAAACAAAAAGGAATGTAGAAAAACCCTAATCACATGCTCTCAATGAAACGATGAATTCGCACAATATAGATCATAAAAATTGGGCAAAACATGATCAAATAAAAGAAGACTTCGAGGTGCATGTCATGGTATGTTTTAATTAAGGTTGGGCCTGAGAGACCCCTACTTTAATCGAGGAAGAAAGAGGAAGACGGCAAAACCATAATCCGCGAACACCCGTCGATCCTCGCCCTAATACGCCGTCGATCGGCCACCACAGGTCACGTCGTCTATTGGAGATGCAAATGGGGTTCTAGGGCTACCAAATTCCTCTACTTATAGGGTTAATGGATGCCTCTACCGATCGAATTAGGGTGAAGAGTCCAAAGAGGGAAGAACGGCGAAAAACTCGCACTCGATCCTTTCTACGCCGTCACCGCCGAAAGGGAGCTTCTAGAGGCTAGGGTTTTAGAGGGGAAACGATCTACTAGGGTTAACCTATCATTTGGGACCGGTTTGGGCTCGATTGGTTGAGAAATGGACTCGAATTTGATCGATTAAGGTTGGTCTATGAAAAGCAACGATTTTGGCTAAAACTCCTTAATTTAGCCTAATTAAATTTTTATTTGGGGTCGGCCCAGTTGACAATATTGTTAGAAACTTCGTTCTCTAAAAGAATATAGTTTTTCCATATTTTTAAAAATTAGTCAGAACTTTGACCTACAGGTGAAATTCGATTAATTTGATTTATACCTATTAAATCCAATTCAACGTAGAAAATTCGATTGCATCTTGGAATATGAAAGTCTCTTTATGGTGATTGTAGAAAAATAATTATTGATATATTTTGGCCACTTTCAAAAATAGATAATATTCTTTAATAAGGAAAATCATTGAAGTCGTTAAATAACAAGGAAATAACTTTAATTTCAAATCATATTTCAAAATTTTACTTTTATATTTTATTATTTAACCGAGGTGTTACAGCTATCCTATCAAATTTGGTTCTTATCATCTAGAACTAATTAATTTGAGGGTTTAACTCAATTATAGCCCATTTACTTAATTGGATTTGAGGGCTTTTCCTGGATTACGGTTTTAGCCCAATATTGGCTCAATTAACTTAATAAAATTTGGGGCTTTTATATGGGTTGGCCCAGTTAGGCCGACTTTGGTATGGAGTTAGGATAAAGGTGGGCTAACTCAACATGATTAAAATAGTTTGGAGTTAACCCATTTTTAGTTTGATAGGAGGATAGTTAATCTGGTAGTAAAGAGGTGGGTTAATCTACTTTTAATCTAGCGTGATTTGGTAAGTAGTAAGTTAATCCGGTAATGGTGACAAATAAAATAGTATATTTATATATTTTTAAAATTTTAAAAAATTAAAAAAATAAAAATATTATTCTCACGATCTTCGAAAAATGCACAACGCGCCTATAACGTTCTGAAGCTGGAAAATACAACGGTCCGTCCTACACGAGGTTCCGTAGGCTAATCAGCCAAAAATCCGAGTAAACCGTAAAACACACTCCGAAGCCCACGAAAGCGATCCGAAACTCATGGATCTTGATCTGAAAAATATCTAAATAATCTGGAACGTCACATTCTATATGATAAATATATTTTTAAAATTATAAAATTTTTAATATATATATATTGAGATTTTAAAAATATAAAATATATAAAAATAAAAAAAATAATTCTAACGATCATCGAAAAACGCACAACGCGCCTATAACGTCCTGGAGCTGAAAAATATAACGATTCGTCTGACATTGGGTTCCGCAGACTAATCAGTCAAAAACCCGAGTAAACCGTAAAACACACTCTCGAGCCCACGAAAGCTATCCGAAACCCACACATCTTGATTTGAAAAATATCTGAAAAATCCAAGACATCACACTCTATATAATTAATATATTTTTATAATTATAAAGTTTTTTATAAAAATATATATAGAAATTTTTTGAGCTTTTAAAAATTCAAAAACTATTTAAAAATAAAATAAATATATTTTAAAAATAAAATATTTTTGATAACTAACATAATTAATCTTTTTTATTAATAAATGTATATTAATTTTGTAATTTAATTAATTTTTTAATATTTTTATATATTCTATAAAATGAATATATTGTGAAAATAAAATGTTTTTGATAAATGACATAATTATTCTCCCTAAAAAATTGAAAACTTAGAAATGATCATTAAATATGAGTTTAAGTTACTATTTTCTTAATTTTTATGTTATTTTAGTTTTAAATATTCTAATATATTCAATAAAAATGATTATACTAAAAAATAAGATTTAGTTAATAAATATCTTAAACTTTTTTATTTCATTTTATTTTTCTATAAATAATTTTGATATATTTTATAAAATGAATGTATCATGAAAATAAAATATTTCTAATAAATAACATAGTTATTCTCTCTAAATAAAATTTAAACCGTAGAAATGATCATTAAATATGAGTTTAAGATACTATTTATTTTAATTTTTTATTTTATTTTAAAATATTTTAATATATTCAATAAAATTATTATATTATAAAACAAAATTTTATTTAATAAATAACATTATTATTTTAACTAAATAAAATTTAAAAGTCAAAAAAATTAATCATTGTTTAATATTGATGTAAACAAAGAGGAGGGAGAGAGACCGGTAGAGAGAGAATGGGAGGGAGCAATTATTAGGGGGAGGGGGCATTTATTACCATGGGTTAGGAGGTTAACCCACCTCCATAGATGGGTTTCAAAACCCATGAATAACCTTAGGTTAGCCCTTAGTGTAACCTGATTAAGCAAAATTGGCAAACAAAGCACTAAGGCCCTCTTTGATAGCGGAATAAGTTACGGAGAATATCTTAACCAGTGTTTACTTATTCCAAAGAAAAGCTATGTTTGCTTTGATAAGAATGTACCATAACCCAGGTTACCCATAGAATAACCTCCCTTGTTCCATCTACTTTGACAAGAATTCCTAATAATTGTAGATGGGTTAAGAGGGATTTATATGCCTACACAACTCAACTCAAATAAAACGATGGGCATTGCTTGTGTGGCTAAATCGGATTTGAACTCGAACGCGGATACGATTTAACGTAACCCAACAACACTACATATAAAAAAATTTTCTCGTTGGACGCAAAATTACATGAAACTTGAATCTCATTTTTTGCCTATAAACATTCAAAATACTGCATTCTCAACACATAAATCCACTCTAGCACAAAAAATAATATTTTTTCCATCTCCAATCAACAAACAAATGTGCATAAACTCAACATTTTGATAATCAACAAGTCATTGCATTAAAATTGAGACATAAATTTACACAAGCAAATGCTGAATCCACTGTCACAATTACATATACATAAAATAAAAAATATCAGGCCATTTCATTGTGCACCATATTTTACAGACCCTACGTTGCAGTACTTGAATACAAAAGATTGTATAATCTCTTTGTCGCACCCCATGTCGCTGCGACCACCTTTGGAGTAGAAACCGCTGATCTTCGAGCCGAGGAACTTGTCGGGAATAGATGATAGGAGGACGACGCAGGATGAGACATCACGGACAACTGGAGCTTCTTGCATGGGCCAGGACAAGGCATCTTCGGATTCCCTCTTCTACATCCAGATGCACAAACAACTGTACGGAGTGATCAGATCTGTGCTTCATTTGCAACCCGTCTGGTGTACCATATAACCACAATAGAAAATCTTAGATTCTATGGGATCGGAATTCAAGTAATCAGAACAAATTAAAAGCGCAACAATTATAAACACCCATTTCTATACGCAATATGCCTCGATGCAATAAGAAGTTGCATTTATCATACCTGATTACAACCAAAGTTGGAGAGGGCAGTGGATGTCATAAATTCCCCAATGTCAGACGCTAAACCAATATCGTGTCTTACCTCTCATGTGGCCCTCAACCTGGAATTACTAGCATGGGGGAAAGAGCGCAACCATGATAAATTAAAAAACACACAGCTCCATACTAGAGTTCCAAGCACCTGATATATCAAATGGCGGCCTCAGCCTCCACCAACATCATGTTACAGTTTGGAGAAAGAGTGCAGAGATTTTGGAATGTCCATTTAAATCAGCATGCCCACAACAAAAGAAATGGCCATTTACTCACCAGAAACATGCAGAGAGCTGACAGAGTAATATTGAGAAGAACATAGCCTACAACATTATTAAATGGGTGCTTAATAAAGCTTGCTTGAAAGCTTAAAAAAAATTACTCACCCCACGTGATAGATTTAGTGAGAACAAGTAATTTTACCCAGCCAGCCTTGTCCACAACCCAGCGCCCAAATACTTGCATTATCTAAGCCTGTAATATCCCAAAATTGTAGCCAATTAAATGTAACCATGTATTAGTTGCTATGATAATGTTATGAAACAAATGTACATACATACATGAAATAAATATCTGAAGCCCTGGAAATATTTGACTATGAGCCAAACCAAGCAATGATAAGGGAGATAATAACAATACCATGAAATGTTTAAGTTCCCATCCAATTTGAGCACAAACAGCTTGGAGTGCTGGTTGCAGTTATTACTTTACCATTGCAGCACGAAGATATACTAACATGCAACTTAGGGAGGTTATGCAGGCACATCAAGAGTCGCTTGAGTCTAAGCAAATAACATGAAAGGAAAATTACCAATGTCGAAGAATAATTTGTGAAGATCTTGCTGCTGCCAGTTTCATCTCCAGGCTACAGATTGAATTATCTAATGTTCTGGGTATCCAACCATGTACAGAGGATCAAAGCATGTGAAAAGGATTGATTATACATGTTCACAAAATACAAGTAGATTGGGACTAAATGAAACTGTAAACAACATGCATATTGAGGAAAGTAACAGAAAACTCTAATGGCTCTCTGCCTGGCAATTGGTACCAAGCCAGAATATGTAACATATTAGATCCCTGGCATTGTGACACCTGATCCATGTACCACCTGCACCCTGAACCACTTGCACCTTTAGACACGAGCACATTACAAATGCTGAAGGTATGGAAGGAGTAACAACTGAAATATAACATAACCATAAGTTTTCTTAGCATATCAGGGTCCTTACATCAGAAAATATTTAAGATTTCTACCCATTCAAGTAATCACAGTCTTTATGTATTTGAAGCAAGTCCTTAATTGCACATACGTAGGTATTCAAGTCTTCTTCCACATCTAAGTCAAGTAGAATGCCTTGTTGTTGCATACCCTTGATGTAGCAGTAAGCCAGATGACAATCATATTAAATGCCACGACAGATTAACATCAACATTTTCCACATTTGCTCTGCAAGTCCCACAATCACTGTAACTGGCCATTGCAGATGTGAGGGAATGTCAAGAACAGTCACATCTGTAATTTTAACTGTAACTTTCACTGTAAGTGGACATTACTCTGGCAGAAATTAGGAGTGCTCTATTATTCGACTGTCAACTGATCACGGAATTGAAGAATATGGCTGAGTAAAGGATGTTTTACGAAAAGTAAAGACACAAGAGGGCTCAGACTAATATGAATAGTCACATCATTGTAAGGGGTTTAGAGACATGGAGAAGGCTCGGACTTGGACAGTTATAGCATTGCAAGGGGTTGAGAGACAAGTCAGCTCTCACCATTTAAACCTATCACAACATATGTGCTTTGAGGAACCTCCACAGCTGTGTGAAGTTATTCATTGTGTTGCTGACATTACCAATCACCCACCAAGACAATGCCTTTTCCATCACAAGAATTATGTTCATTGCCCTTCACGCCCTCTACCCGCTTCTGCTACCATGAACTGTCCTAGCATTGTAAGGGGTTGAGAGACAAGTCAGCCCTCACAATTCAAATCTATCACAGCATATGTGCTCCGAGGAACCTCCATAGCTGTGAGGTTATTCATTGTGTTGCTGACGTAATCAATCACCCACCAACACAATGTCATTTTCATTGCATTATTTACTCATCATTGCCCTTTAAGCCCTCTTCCCATCCAACTACCTAACTGCATGAGAAGCTAGGGTTGGGAGGGTTTGGCCTGCAAAAAAAGGATATACAAAGAACGGTTGAAATGTAAATGAAAGTCAAGTACTAATTAAACATCCTCCACTATAATGCACCATGTTAAACCTACTAGATAAACAAACTACATTTTAACCGGAAAATTGTTCCAATATAAAGCAAGAAATAACATAACAAAAGTAAATGTTCCCAATGTTCAGGTTGGCGGAAAGTAAAGTCATCCTACATACTAAATCTCATGCCGACCCCCAAAGCATATCAGCAATGCCATTCCTAAGGTGCTCTCCTACAACAACCTGTTGCTGGCCTATGGATGATACAGTGAGAACTTCCTGATCATCAATATCATCCCCTTGCACATCTTCGTCACCAACCCGATTGAAGTACCAATCATACCCTTGTTCACGACGTATGAAGTTCTGCACCACACAACATGCAAGGACTATCTTGATCTTTGTCGGCCAAGGGTACATGTTGCCCTCACGCAAAGTATGGAAACGCATCTTCAATACCCCAAATGTGCGCTCCACCACGTTCCTCAATTGCGCATGATGATGATTGAATTTTTCCTTCTTATTTTCGTAAGGCACATGTGCACGCCCACAGAATTGTGCCAGATGATACTTCACCCCCCTATACGGTGCCAAGAAAGACGAAGAATTTCCATATCCAGAATCCACTAAATAATACTTCCCTGGCGGTGAAGAGAAACCCCCTTCATCTAAAGCCCACTTTAGCACCCTCATGTCAGCAGCCGATCCTTCCCAACCAGCACACACATACTGGAAAAGCATATCAAATGATACAGCCGCCATTACATTTTGTGTAATGCATTGCTTATGGTTGCGGAACCGGTCATGCTCTGAAATTGGTACATTTGCAGGAATGTGTGTGCCGTCTATGGCACCAATTGCGTCCTACAAAAAAAAATTGTGTTGGTAAGTTCAAGTTACCAATGTACTGGGGATAAATGAGTAGGTCAAAAGATCTCACCTTAAAATATGGATAGAAGCATTCTTTGCCACGAATGTAGGGATGACACTCGTGAGCTTGTGTAGGTGTGGGTAGTTCAATATATTCATCTCTCAATTCGTAGATGGCACCGATGACTTTATTTACATATGTACTGATTGTTTGAGAAGAATGTTGAAAGTGCTCACATAAGGCACCACTAGACACCCCATGACCAGTGGCATATAAGAACATAGCCAACTGTTCAGCAGCAGATACATATCTTGAATCCTTTAATAAACCACGGCCTACCAAGATGTCAGTCAATCTTGTAAACATAGTTAGATGCATCCTGAACATCTTGTAACACCTCTGCTCATGTCCATTGACAATATTTGTCACCCACATTTGACCCGCGTGGACTGATGAATGCATACGTCGACGAATAGGTGGCGACAATTCATCATGGTCCACTTGTTAAAGAATGGCCTCCTCAACGCTGTTGATCATCTCATCATCCTCCGTGAGAAAGTCCAGTATAATGCGATCAAGATCTACACAAGTGGCCAAGCATTTCCATCACCATTGCAACACAATTTATTGATGAAGTCATTATCCATTAATAAAATGGCTGGTACATACTTTAGTAACCGCAAATACATATAACACTAGTACATAAATGCTGAAAACATCGGGACTTGTGAAGGAGTTTAGCCTACGTAGTCCCCACCTTAAACAACACAACTAGGAGAGTAACTAAAATACACAAGAGCAACACTACTAGAATACTCAATAGGACGACAACAGTACAAGACACGGTGTACATTTGTGTCCTCTGTTCTAGCAGTGACTGGTTCATTACACGATTAGGTGACATGGGATTTGCAGAAGACGCAGGCATGCGCCTTGAAATGACTTGGGACTGATCAATAATATGTGTATGCCCGCTGTTGTCAAACCCATTTATAGCCTTGTGTGCATCCTCTAGTGAGTGAAAACCCTTGTAACGAGCCCCAGGATATCCATTAACCTGGGCAAAACATTCAGTCCAGCTGTAATAAATATCGGGTTCTCGCCTAACCCACACTACATAGCATTAGTATCTTCCCATTTTCCAAACTTCAATTGCCTGCACGTAAGAGATTATGAAAGACAATAGATGCAATTATGATATTAGGGTACCAAATTGGATGATAAGGTCCACTCCATGTGATAAGCAATTAGACGGGGCAGCAAGTAAGTTCAAATTACAACGCATGATAAGGTCCAACACGTACTACATAAGCAAGTAGAAGGGACAACAACATAGTTTTAAATTACAGCGCATGATAGGTGGGGTCGGGGATTAAACCAAAATGCAGAAGTGCATGATAGACGTTTACATCATGTGAACTAACACCCAGTCAATCATGTCTTCTTCGGGCAGCTCCAGAAACAATTTCCTATTTATTGGATCCTTGAATAAATCTGTTGCTCTGAGATACGTGGTTCGATCAAGGCTTGGATCTGCTTTCAGTATTTCGATGCATGCTCGCATGGAAGGGGTGTCATCGGCCATGCGGAGGGAAGATGTACGGTCACCTCGTAAGAGCCTTACCAACTCGCTCCTATTGTGCATAGCCCCAGAAAAATTGTTTAATGCCTCATCTCCAAGCTTCTTTTGACGAGTCTTCTTACTAGAGCTATGTGTGTTCTTGGCCGGTGTAGAAGCTCCTTCTTCCTCCACATCCCTACTTATAGGAGGTGTGTTAAATGCAGGTCTTGAAGGCTGTGCGTATTGAGACACATTCATAGTGTCAGTAATGTTATCAAGCCCACCAACATCTATTGCACCACTTAAAGCACTCAAAAAATCATTTGCATGCACTTCCATAGGTTGCATTACTTGTCGGGGCCGTGAGGCATCGACGTCCAACCCCCTTGCACAGCTTTTCCCACAGAGATAGTCCATCTCACGCAGGAAGAGAAATGGTTTTCCTCTAATTAACCTAAACTCTGATCAAGTCTGAAAAAAAATAGGGTGACTAGATGTCACTATTAGAAAATTACTTTAGCTAAGGAATGTAAACTGGATAATTAACCGCGTAAGTCATAAAATACCTGAATTATTTCATCCCAAGCCCCTTCATATCCGGGAACAGGCACATTGTTCACACTGTCCCACCCCCATCCAGATTTATTCCGCAACTCATCAACAATACCATAAATCTTTCTAATTGTCTTCCAACGGTTGTTTAATTGGTGCCGGTCGTAGTTCAGGTTACACGATCGATTAAACATCGGGACTATCTCAGCCCAATAATGAGGCTTGAACATACCAGAAGAGTAATTATTCTTATCATATTGCTCGATCAATAATTGAAGGAGAACCCTATCCTGAGCTGTAGTCCAATTCTACACACGGGCCTTAACTTTAGTGGTTCCAGACTCGTTTGAAATTGCTCTTAATATTAGTAAATAAATCATATAAAGTAATTTAGTTATAGAGAAGGGTGGATATTTTACATGAATTAATTGCATAACAACAAGTATGAAATAACACTTATACCATGCAGAGTTGATGGTACTTACCAGAGGTAGACATAGTGAATCTCCTCTTCCTCTTCAAGCTGGTTAATTACCCATTGACACACAAAAATAGACAATAATTAGATATGATAATGTGAACACATCAATGAGTTTACACTTATATGTTAATGAACATGCAGACTTAATTCACTGTCAATTAAAAGGCATATACCCTATAACATCAGAATATAGCTATCAGCTGGCTGCCTATATGAGTTAAATTGGCATAAACACCATGCGGCAATATCAAAATTGTGAATGGAGAGAGGCCTTATACAAGCAATTTCAAAATAGACAATAATTAGATATGATAATGTGAACACATCAATGTGTTTTCACTTATATGTTAATGAACATGCAGACTTAATTCACTGTCAATTAAGAGGCATATATCCTGTAACATCAGAAAATAGCTATCAACTGGCTACCTATATGAGTTAAATTGGCATAAACACCATGCGGCAATATCAAAATTATGAATGAAGAGAGGGCTTATACAAGTAATTTCAAAATAGACAATAATTAGATATGATAATGTGAACACATCAATGAGTTTTCACTTATATTGTTTAACCCCAAGGTATGATGTGTGGATTGTTTTGATGATGAATAATTACTATGAGTGGTTATCTTATGAGATGTGAGTGAATCAACTCCTTATCCAATTGGTTTAAAGATCCAAACTCTTGTATATCAACGATGGAGTAAGGTAAGTCCAGAGGTACGTGGTGATTTACATAACTACGTTGTTCATTATATTACTCATGTAATGCATATTCTTTTATCACCATGATACTTGTGTTTGATAATATATGTGAAACTAAATTGAATGAATATTGATTCAAGTAATCTGTTCTACAGGCCTGAAGATCATCAATCTTAAATGTCTTCACATCATTGGTAACTTGTTTTAATTTATTTCACTTATTGTGGGGCTTGTTGGTATTTGGTTTGTAAGTCTACAGCATGTGTCGACTCCGGAGTCGACACGTACTGTACACATTTCATTCCTGTTGTACAGTCTTCGTGCCATTGTATTTGTGTGTCGACACAGGTGTCGACACATGTGTCGACACCTGTGTCGACACGTGTTGCTGCCGGCCGCCTCTGCTACTCTGCTATATGTGTGTCGACACTAGTGTCGACACAGGTGTCGACACTAGTGTCGACACATGTTGTTTTGCATCTTATTAAGTTTTGTTTAGTTATAATCATTGTGTTAATCATTTGTTAAATCTTGTTTTATCTGTTATATCATGTTTAGGCGTAGTTTTATTTTTGTTGTCGACACATGTGTCGACAATGGTGTCGACACATGTGTCGACACTTGTTGTTGTTGTTATATTATTTTTTTTATCATGTTCGGCACGTCCTTTACGACTTTCGCGGTTCAGCGCCGAAAGTGCCATTCTTCAGTCAAATTGAGCTCATTCAATTCCGTAAATTGTGGATCTGGTTCTAATCATGTTTGTTGACTATTCAGGCTATTAAATATTTTTTAATTAGGCTCTAATAAGAGAAGAGAACAGATCGTGATAAATCAGAGGTGGAAGAGACGAGAGTGGTGCGGTTCACGCTTCACACAGAGGTGCTGCCACTCAGATCTGTACCTATACGTGAAGGGAAAGAAGGGTCTCAAGCCTTCAATCATCTGATTACGTGAAGCTGGTTCAAGATTCAAGCTTACAAATAGAAGATCAACTACTGTTCATCTTCCTCTTCTTCCAGAAGCTTCATCAACCTGCAGAAGTGTTAAAGCTCATTTGAAAAAGAGAAAGGGGGAGCTCTAAATCACATCACTTGCCTCCTAATTTGATCTTTTCATTTCCATATCTTGTGTGGAATTATTGTTGTTATTTGTTAAACTCATCACATGATTTTGTAAGTGTGTGTGCTCGTATATGAGATACGAGCTGTGTGTGGTGACCAAAGTTGGTTACCGGATGTGGTGTTGCTGTTCTTCACAGCGTGTGTGTGGCTCACTCATAGTGTAGTCTTAATCCTCAAGTGTGAGGGGTGGACGTAGGGGACACTGCAGTGTACCCGAACCACCTAAAAAGTCCGTGCTTTCAATTGTGGTATGCATATTCGTTATCTTGACGAGTGGGCTTCTCGGTGAGTTGAGTGTACACTGTTTATATCTTTTTTCATACACCCTTTTCCCGTGACTTCACAAGTGAGATCATGTTCGTGTAAGGATTAGTGCTTGTATGCGTAATTAATCATGTTTTATTGAGGAAAAGTTTTTAACTAGCCAATCAATTCACCCCTCCCCTCTTGATTGCCATCTTCCGGGACTCAACAATTGGTATCAGAGCTTTGGTCTCTGGTTGTTTCGACCACACGGTCGAAGAGTACGATCCCAGTTATGGCAAATAGAGGGATGATGCCTGAAGGGCATTCTGTTCACAGACCTCCATTTTTCGATGGAACTAATTATACTTATTGGAAAAATAGGATGTATGTGTTTCTGCGTGCTCAAGAGTATGATGTGTGGAATGTGATAAATAAAGGTCCTTATAAGTTACCTGAAAATGAGGATGATTGGGATGATGAACATATCGGACATTGTTCAGCAAACTTTAAGGCCATGAATATAATTCAGTGTGCTATTCATCCAAACGAATACTCACGAATTTCTATGTGTGCTTCTGCGCAGGAAATGTGGGACAAGTTACGCTTGATCTATGAAGGAACTTCTGAAGTAAAGGAGACCAAAGCAAATCTTTTGGTCCGCGATTATGAATTATTCATGATGAAACCAGAAGAATCTATATCTGAAATGTTTGCAAGGCTGATGGAAATTACAAATGGTTTGAAGGCTCTTGGAAAGGAGTATTCAAATCGAGAGCTTGTGAGGAAGGTGCTGAGATCCTTATCACCTCAATGGCACACAAAGGCCACTGTGATTGAAGATTCAAAAGACCTCAGTACCTTGACATTAGATGAATTGGTCGGCTCCTTAATGACTTATGAAATAAACATCAAAAGGAGCGAGGAAGATCACAAAAAGAAGAAGGTTGCCTCAACCGTGGCTTTGAAAGTGAGCTCGCAACAATCTGAGGAAAGTGAGGAAGGCTCCTCGGCTAACACTGAAGATGAGGAGCTTGTTGCTATGATCACCAGAAGGGCAAGAAAATTTGTCAAAAATACTAGGAAGTTTGGTGGTCAATTCAGAAAAGGACCAAGAAGGCAAGGTCCTAAGAAAAATGAAAGCATCAAAAAGGATGAAGTGATATGTTATGAATGCAAGAAGCCTGGTCACATGCGGGGTGAGTGCCCTGATTTGGTGAAGAGATTCAAGAAAGGAAAATTCAAGAAGCCTAAAGCAATGGTCGCCACTTGGAGCGACGAAGATGAAGAAGGATCTGAAAATGAAGGCAACTTGGATGAGCTCGTCAAGAATCTATGTTTCATGGCAGACGAAGACGTATCAAATGAGGTAGATTCTGATTCTGAAACTCTTACTTGTGAACAATGGCAAATTGCATATGAATCATTATATGGAAAATGTAAAAAATTTAAATCTGAAAATAAACTTTTGAAAAAGAAGATTGAGCATCTTGTTCATGTTGAAAATCATTGTGAGAATTGCAATTCGTTGAATTCTGAAATTGATAATCTCAAATGTGAAAATGAAACTCTGTTGTCCAAAATAGAATTATTTGAAGAAGAAAGTTCATACATGCGTGATGATCAAAACACCTTTACCAAAATGCATGAAGATTTGAAATTGGAATTGGAAAAAGAAAAGTTGGAAAGAATCACCTGCAATCATGACAAGGAAACTGCTGAAAAGAAAATTGAAATCTTGTTACTTGAGATTAATGAGCTGAAGAATGTTTTTACTAAAATGGAAAGAGGGAATGCATCCCACTCTAAAACACTCATGACCTCATGGATTCCAAGAAGCTCATTACCATCATCATCAAACACACATGTACATAATACTACTATAAATATGAACAAGAAAAGAAACCGTGAAAACAGATTCTCTACTTGCTTCTATTGTGGTAGAATGGGGCATGATATGTATGATTGCAGAACCATGAGATTTGATGATGAATATTTTGCCAGGATGATGAATCGGCCTCCAATATCTCATGTGTCTAACCATCGTGGACCCAAGCTTGCTTGGGTACCAAAATCTGCATAAGTATTTGTGTGATATCTTGCAGGTCTGTTTGAGAGCTCAAGGAAGCAAATGGTACTTGGATAGTGGTTGCTCTCGTCATATGACTGGAAACAAAAACTTATTTGCAGACCTGCATGAGAAAGATGGTGGGACAGTGGCATTCGGTGGTAAGGATAAAGGTAAAATCATTGGAGAAGGTAAGATAGGTAAGAATCAAAATCACGCTATTGAGAATGTACTGCATGTAAAGGGGTTACATCACAATCTCTTAAGTATCAGTCAACTTTGTGATAAAGGATGCAATGTGACATTTGATTCTAACCATTGTACCGTTGTGAATAGAAACACTCATGAAATTAAGTTCATTGGTTTCAGGCATAACAATGTGTATATGATAGATCTGGATGATGTATCTCATGAAAAATTGTGTTTGGTTGCAAGGAACAACGATGACGCTTGGTTGTGGCATCGTCGTCTTGGGCATGCTAGTTTCAATGTCTTGCTTAAACTTTCTAGAAATGAATTGGTGGTTGGCCTGCCTAAATTGAAGGTCAATGACGAAGGAGTATGTGGTGCTTGCAGCATGGGTAAGCAAACAAGAACATCATTCAAGTGCAAGAATGATGTAACCACATCAAGGCCTCTTGAATTAATCCACATCGATCTGTTTGGACCAAGCAGAACTCATAGCTTGGGTGGTAAACTCTATGGTTTTGTGATTGTGGATGATTTCTCTAGATTCTGTTGGGTGTATTTTCTTTCTCATAAAAATAATGCCCTAACGGAATTTGAAGCATTTTGCAGGCAAGTTCAAAATGAAAAGGGGTGCTGTATCAAAACCGTGCGGAGTGATCATGGCAGGGAGTTTGATAACCATGAATTTAACAATTTTTGCAGGACTCAAGGTTTTTTGCACAACTTCTCCGCACCAAGAACCCCTGAACAGAACGGGGTTGTTGAAAGAAAGAACAGGACCTTAATTGAGATGGCCAGAACTATGCTGAATGAAAACAAATTACCAAGGTATTTTTGGGCTGAAGCAGTAAACACCGCCTGCTACATCATCAACCGTGCCATGGTAAGACCTCTCTTGAAGAAAACACCATATGAGCTGTACCGAGGTAAGAAGCCAAACATTTCATACTTAAGACCTTTTGGATCAATTTGTTACATTCATAACAATGGTAAACTGGATTTGGCGAAATTCGATCCTAAAAGTGACAAAGGTATTTTTCTTGGTTACTCAACCAACTCAAGAGCATATCGAGTTTACAATTTGAGAACTCTTGTTGTTGAAGAAAGCCCTCATGTTATAGTTGATGAATCATCTACAAATAAATCTAATGAAGGACTTGTTTTGCAGGATGATGAGTTAGAAAATGATGATACCCAAAAGAACGAAGAAAGAGCCGAGAAACAAGAAGCAAAAGACCCACAAGAAAATGGTCAAAATCAAGAAGTTCAAGTTGAACAACAGCTACCAAAACAATGGACCTTTGCAAAGGACCATCCTCCAGAGGATGTCATTGGAAACATAGAAGAAGGAGTAAAGACACGGTCTTCATTCAGGGAAGTTGAAAACATGGATTTAGTTGCTTTACTCTCTCAATCTGAACCTCACTCTATTGAAGAAGCCTTAAAAGACGATTCTTGGATCTTGGCTATGCAAGAAGAACTTCATCAGTTTCAAAGAAACAAAGTGTGGTTCATTGTGCCACGCCCTAGAAACCACTCAGTGATCGGAACTAAATGGATTTTTCGGAACAAAACCAATGATCAAGGGGTGGTAACTAGGAACAAGGCCAGACTTGTGGCCCAAGGTTATAGCCAGGAACTAGGAATTGATTTTGATGAGTCCTTTGCTCCTGTAGCAAGACTCGAGGCAGTGAGGATTTTATTGGCTTTTGCATGTTGCTATGACATAAAATTATTTCAAATGGATGTTAAAAGTGCTTTTCTAAATGGTTATATCCAGGAGGATGTGTACGTGGAGCAACCGCCGGGATTTGAAGATACGGAGCATCCGGATTATGTGTATAAGCTTGATAAAGCTCTTTATGGGCTGAAGCAAGCTCCCCGTGCTTGGTATGAACGGTTAAGTGAATTTCTCATTCAGAGTGGTTTCAAACGAGGTATGGTTGATCAAACTCTTTTTACAAAACTGAATGGTAAGGAAATTCTAATCGTTCAAGTGTATGTAGATGACATTATTTTTGGCTCCACTAAAGATGCTCTCAGTAAAGACTTTGCTAAACTAATGCAGAGTGAGTTTGAAATGAGTCTTATGGGAGAGTTAACATATTTTTTGGGATTGCAGGTGACACAAACGGATGACGGCTTGTTCATAAATCAAAGAAAGTATGCCCTGGAGTTGCTAAAGAAATTCAACTTGACTACAACCAAATCACAACCTACTCCAATGTCCACTTCTCTAAAACTTGATCAAGACCCCCAAGGTAAATCAGTGAACCAGACCCTTTTCAGGAGCATGATTGGATCCTTGTTGTATTTGACTGCCAGCAGGCCCGACATTCAATATGCTGTATGTTTGTGTGCTAGGTTTCAATCGAATCCTAAAGAATCTCATATGTCGGCCGTGAAACGAATTTTTAGATACATTGCTGGTACTTGTGAATTGGGTTTGTGGTTTCCGCGTACTTCAAGTCTTGAATTAACTGCTTATTCCGATGCCGATTACGCGGGTTGCAAAATAGATCGTAAGAGCACAAGTGGGTACTGTCAATTCCTTGGAGGTTGCTTGGTTTCATGGGCTTCCAAGAAACAAAATTCTGTGGCTTTATCAACTGCCGAAGCCGAATATGTGGCTGTAGGAAGTTGTGTTACCCAAGTGCTCTGGATACAACAACAAGTGATTGATTTTGGCATCACACTAAGAAACACTGCCATTCTATGTGACAACACTTCTGCAATCAATCTTTCTAAGAATCCAGTGCATCATTCTCGCACAAAGCATATTGAAGTTAGGCATCACTTTCTGCGTGATCATGTTAGTAGAGGGGACGTCGAAATAAAATTTGTTGACACAAACAATCAAATTGCAGATATCTTCACCAAACCCCTTAATGAAGATAAATTCACTTCTTTTAGAAGAGAGTTGGGCATCTGTCGTCTAGATAGTCATTAGTGTTTTGCTTTTGTCTGGTTTCACCACTAGTTTGTTAATTTTTGATCATGCATATTCATCATGTTCCTTGCATCGTGTGTGTGGGTTAATATCCCTGCATGAGTATGTTTACTTGAAAAACCCAAAATATTGTACTTCCTTGATTTTCTACGACCTTTTCTTGAAAATAAAGCAATGCCATTCTGAGTTCGAGCTTAAGTTAAACCTCCGGAAAGTTGGTTTTGGAATTAGGCGAAATTTTATCAAATACTTTCAAAGAATGTCTTCCTTTTTGTCACTTTTCTTCTCTAATCCCCTTTGGAATATCCTTTGTCTCTCATTTCATTTTTGGGGATTAAATTCTAATTGTTGCATCTCTGGAATTTATTTGTCCGCAAATGTTGCTAAAATTCACTCATGATGGACATTATTTGCTCACATCTTCACAAAAGTCTACATTTCCATTGGTAATATATTCCCATTTTTTTATTCTATCCTTCACTATTTTCATCTCCCTGCCCTACAAACTCACTTTCCCATCCACTTCACTTTCCCACATCTCCTTTCCCTCACTCCCCTGCTTTTCACTCCCGTGGGCGTTGGGTTTTGGCGGTGTCGACTCCGGCTCCCCCCTTCTTCTTGGCTGCGGCAGCGGCCGGGACCCCTTGGCGCGTGGGTGTCGACACCCCGCCTCCTCCTCTCTTCATTGGCCGCGGCCGGTTGGAGCGAGGCTCCCCCTCTCCTCCTTTGGACCGCGGCGGTAGCGGCGGCTGGGGTGCGGCACCTCTCCCTCTCCTCCTTTGGACGGCGACGGGCTGGGCGTCTTCCTCATCTCTTCCTTTGACTCGCAGCGGTGGTGGTGCCGCCCACTCCACATCTAGCTCCGTGGTTTGTTCGTTGTTCACCCCTTGTTGCTATTTTGTGTGGTTGATTAGTGGATCAAAGCATATCTTGCGGAAAGATAGTCTCGTACTACCAGGCACATTCTCGTTCTTTCATTCTAGTATTCATTGAAATTTATTCCATGGCTCCCAAACGTGCTGCAAGTGGCAAAAAGACTATGGAAGAATCTAGTCGTCAAAGGGAAACTAGGGCCAAACGTAAAGAGCAACAGGCCTTCACGCAGGCACCTACACCTGCTCAATTTCAAATGATGGAACGAAAACTTTTGCGACCACGTGCTGTGCATTTTGAAGATTTCAAGCAATGTCTTCCTGAATTGTTTCCATTACTACAAATTCAACCGAAATTGATCTCATTCATGGCTGATCATCGGAAAATATATCATTCTCTTGTACATCAGTTTTATGGTAACATGGTTATCCAAGGCGACAAATATATGACGGTGGTAAATGGTAAACCGTTTCAAATCTCTCAGTCTCTTTTAGCAGCAGCTTTTGATTTACCCGATCATGGAGATATGTATGGGATGGTTGCATGTGAAGAAGGTGTGGCTTATAACTTGCTTACCGGGGAAGATATGCGTGATGCCTCTGTTGCCAGCTTGAATGCCAACCACTTTCCACCTCTGCAACGGATTCTACATCATATGGTGACTACTATTCTGCTTCCTATAGCTGGTGGCCGTGAAAGAGTTTCCGATATGCAGATCTTCATTATTTCCAGTATTTTACAAAGGCGGCCATTCAATTTTCCATCACTTATTCACAGTCACATTCTCGGGTGTTATCATAATCCGAACAGGACACTTCCATATGCTGCAGCTTTGACAGGAGTTTTTCGTCTGCTTGATATTCCCTTGGGACAAGAAAGGTTTCAGCAATTACGTGCAGGCGATATCTATACCCTCAAATCTGTATGCAAGAATATGGGTTATGTAAGAACCCCTGACGGTCGTCTCGTCCGTATTCTGAAATCTAAGCAAGACAAGCACACTGATGACGACTCGGATGGTGGGTCTTCCAGTGGCCATGCCGGTGTTTATGACTTTACGGGGATGGAACTATCTTTGGAGACTTTGAGTGGAGATGTAGGTGAGCTTCGGGAGTCCGTGGACACTCTTACCCAAGATGTTGCTGAACTGAAGCAAAATCATACCACGTATCTTGCGGCTTTTCAGAATATCAACAACTCCCTTGATTCTCTCAAGACTTCCTTTGATACTCACAACCAGGCGTTCAATGATCTATTTGAATTTTTTCGCTCCAGTCCTCCTCCGCCAGACTCCGGACCCGCTTAAGTCTTGCTCCTCCTTCTGGCATATGCTTCTAGTTGGTGGTTCCCCCTTCTTTTTGATGTTGCCAAAGGGGGAGAGTTAATCTATATGCTATGTGTGTTATGTGTGTTGTGTGGTCATGCATGCATACTTTCTATCTTTAGGTTGTTGTGTGTTATGTCTTTATAGGTTCTTAGTTCATTGCATGCTTCCTCTTTTGTTTTGTACTCTTAATCAACAAAAACACTCTAACAAAAAAAAGGGCGTGCTAGTTTGGCTGTGAACTTACTATAGTTGTGATTGTCTAAACCACTCACTTCATATATGTTTTTGATTCACTGCGTGAATGGTGGTTGTGGATGGTTTATCATGTGATATGTTTTTCACCACTCTAGTTATATTGTTTAAATCTTTACTCATAGCAATTTTTTTTGTCATCATCAAAAAGGGGGAGATTGTTTAACCCCAAGGTATGATGTGTGGATTGTTTTGATGATGAATAATTACTATGAGTGGTTATCTTATGAGATGTGAGTGAATCAACTCCTTATCCAATTGGTTTAAAGATCCAAACTCTTGTATATCAACGATGGAGTAAGGTAAGTCCAGAGGTACGTGGTGATTTACATAACTACGTTGTTCATTATATTACTCATGTAATGCATATTCTTTTATCACCATGATACTTGTGTTTGATAATATATGTGAAACTAAATTGAATGAATATTGATTCAAGTAATCTGTTCTACAGGCCTGAAGATCATCAATCTTAAATGTCTTCACATCATTGGTAACTTGTTTTAATTTATTTCACTTATTGTGGGGCTTGTTGGTATTTGGTTTGTAAGTCTACAGCATGTGTCGACTCCGGAGTCGACACGTACTGTACACATTTCATTCCTGTTGTACAGTCTTCGTGCCATTGTATTTGTGTGTCGACACAGGTGTCGACACATGTGTCGACACCTGTGTCGACACGTGTTGCTGCCGGCCGCCTCTGCTACTCTGCTATATGTGTGTCGACACTAGTGTCGACACAGGTGTCGACACTAGTGTCGACACATGTTGTTTTGCATCTTATTAAGTTTTGTTTAGTTATAATCATTGTGTTAATCATTTGTTAAATCTTGTTTTATCTGTTATATCATGTTTAGGCGTAGTTTTATTTTTGTTGTCGACACATGTGTCGACAATGGTGTCGACACATGTGTCGACACTTGTTGTTGTTGTTATATTATTTTTTTTATCATGTTCGGCACGTCCTTTACGACTTTCGCGGTTCAGCGCCGAAAGTGCCATTCTTCAGTCAAATTGAGCTCATTCAATTCCGTAAATTGTGGATCTGGTTCTAATCATGTTTGTTGACTATTCAGGCTATTAAATATTTTTTAATTAGGCTCTAATAAGAGAAGAGAACAGATCGTGAAAAATAGAGGGGGAAGAGACGAGAGTGGTGCGGTTCACGCTTCACACAGAGGTGCTGCCACTCAGATCTGTACCTATACGTGAAGGGAAAGAAGGGTCTCAAGCCTTCAAACATCTGATTACGTGAAGCTGGTTCAAGATTCAAGCTTACAAATAGAAGATCAACTACTGTTCATCTTCCTCTTCTTCCATAAGCTTCATCAACCTGCAGAAGTGTTAAAGCTCATTTGAAAAAGAGAAAGGGGGAGCTCTAAATCACATCACTTGCCTCCTAATTTGATCTTTTCATTTCCATATCTTGTGTGGAATTATTGTTGTTATTTGTTAAACTCATCACATGATTTTGTAAGGGTGTGTGCTCGTATATGAGATACGAGCTGTGTGTGGTGACCAAAGTTGGTTACCGGATGTGGTGTTGCTGTTCTTCACAGCGTGTGTGTGGCTCACTCATAGTGTAGTCTTAATCCTCAGGTGTGAGGGGTGGACGTAGGGGACACTGTAGTGTACCCGAACCACCTAAAAAGTATGTGCTTTCAATTGTGGTATGCATATTCGTTATCTTAACGAGTGGGCTTCTCGGTGAGTTGAGTGTACACTGTTTATATCTTTTTTTCATACACCCTTTTCCCGTGACTTCATAAGTGAGATCATGTTCGTGTAAGGATTAGTGCTTGTATGCGTAATTAATCATGTTTTATTGAGGAAAAGTTTTTAACTAGCCAATCAATTCACCCCTCCCCTCTTGATTGCCATCTTCCGGGACTCAACATATATGTTAATGAACAGGCAGACTTAATTCACTGTCAAGTAAGAGGCATATATCCTGTAACATCAAAAAATAGCTATCAGCTTGCTGCCTATATGAGTTAAATTGGCATAAACACCAACATTCTTCTCAAAATTGTGAATGGAGAGAGGCCTTTTACAAGCATTTTCAAAATAGACAATTTTTGATTTGTCATGTAGAAATAGTCAATTTGTGATTTGTCATGTAGAAATAGTCATGTGAATGGAGAGAGGCATTTCAGGGTAGAGGGTTAATAATGTAGAATCTGACAACCAACAAGGTCAACATAATAACAAAAGCAGTTGCACATAAACAACACACTCAAAAATCAAAGCCACTAAAATGTAGAAGAAATGTAACACACCAACGAAGCACAGTAAAAAGGCCATTTGTCAACCTGGGTCATCCAGATATTTGCAGTTTTCAGAGCTTTGGAATATAATCTGTTTGTTACTTCAGCACACAGAAGCTAGAGAATGGTTGGTATAGTTGCCAACCATTTAGGAATTACCTCGGTGGTGTTGCCAACAGCAAATAGCCATTCTTATAGGGTTAAGTCATTAGATACTAAAATGAGGGAGAGAATGAGAGTGTGGATTAAATCTTATATCGTAGGGGTATCTCATGGAGTAATGCAAACTAATGAGAAGCACAAAAGTGTTGAAATAATGAAGGAACATAAACAATAAAATAAAGTTTTTACACAAAGTACAATATATGCCACATCAGTGAAGAAAATTTATCTGGAAAATCTGGATCTACTGTCATGAGTATAATCATCCACAGTCCACATTTCTTGCAAATGCAACATCATAGAACAATTTTCCTAATTTATCAGACCAATTTGTGAATAATGTGGGACTACCATTATAATGATTTTTAAAGAATGTACTTTAAGCCAGAGTGTGTAGCCTTAATTACAACATCAAAATGCAGTCCCGACACCAGCTATTTGACTAAAGTCATTCCATAGAAAATGATATATACATCTATTCGTAAACCCATAAAATCTATCAATGAAAGTGAAATACTTATCATTCTAGAACAGGAGTAGCCTTATATGAAAGAGGAGGGAGAAACACTGCCGACATTGTATTAGGTTTAACTTATTACTAGAATTAACAAATTAGTCAAAATTAAAAGTTAGTCAAGCTGACAATGTAAATGAAGTCATTGCTATTCTACCAAAACCTAACAAAGATTGCATTCACTAGCATCTTATTTAACATAACAAGTTTAATAAAATACTGTGACAAATTATTATTCTACCAAAACCTAACAGGTTAGCGCACTTCCTGAGGTATAAAAAAAACCACTTTGTAAGGTCCACGATACTCTTGAGGTATAAAAAAGAGGCACCAGGAGTTGCAGGCCATTATCAGGGATCATACCAAGGTCCAAATAGTTGGATAATTCAGATCAGGTGCATAGGTGAACGAGTAGGAAGGTAGTATGCAAACCAGTACAAAAGTAGAATGGGAACCCTCTTCAATAGGAGAGGGAAATCACAGCAACAAGGATGGGATGTGAAGTTACATGCGTGATATTAACTTCCGGTTACAGGAGATCATACTGAGGTCTTATTTGCAGTATTCAAAATCAGATGCCCAAATGAATCAGCGCAAGGGAAGAATGCGAACCAGAGCATGGTACAATGGAGGCAGGGGGAAGACACATCGTAGGGTTGTAAAAAACACAACAAGCAGAGACAAAGCAATGTCGAATGAGTAAAAAAAATCAGGACAGAAGGAACCAGTGGCGACAAGGGGCCGATGAAGATGCAGAAGAGACACCCTCGTTTGGCGCTGGAGAAGCCACCGCTTCTGGCAAGGATGCTGGGGATGGGCATTGCATCGGTGACGAGGAGTTAAATAGGGCAACACCGTCGAACACTGTAGGCTCACATGCGACAGTGGTAATCTGTCTGATTGAAACCCTCTCCGTCAAAGGTGGGTACGGGGAGCAGAAAAAGTGGAAGGGCGCCAACCCCAGCCACACGATCCGGGCTAGTACAGAAGATTGCAGAGGTGATTCGACGCAAGAGTGCATAGGGTATTTGAACCGAGGAGGTGGACGAGTAGTAATGGCCGTTGTTGACTGCCTCTACCTAAATCGAAACAGCAGAGCGTGGGAGCGCGGCCTCCAACAGACGACTAACATGGCGGTGAGGGCAAGACGGTCAGATCGGGGCAGTGACAGTGAAGGCGTCGAGCAGGGAAGAGGTAGCCGACGACGGAGCGTGCGTTGCAGGCCAACAGATGGTCGACTGAGGCGGATGCGGAGGAGGGCGACATGGAAGAGGCGGAGGGTAGGGTTTCGGAGGAGGACTAGATGCAATACCTACACGAGGGTGGGGTTTAGGCGTATTCCACCCAGCCGGTGGAATACGAAAACCCGAGTTAATGCGGTGCCCGAGACACTTAACCAGTGCAGCGGAGAATACGGCGATTTCGCTACCAAATCGAATAGCACAGGACAAGCCGGGTTACCCCCCCTTGTTCCGCTATCAAAGAGGGCCTAAGGGTGGCTTTGGTATGGAGTTAGGCTAAAGATGGGCTAAGTCAACCCGATTAAAGTAACCCGGAATTAACCCATTTTTGATTTGGTAGGAGGGTAGTTAATCTGGGAGTAAGGATGTGGGCTAACCTAATTTTAATCTAGTATGATTTGGTAAATAGTAGGTTAACCTAGTAATAATGAGAGAGAAAAATAGCATTTATTATGAGAGAGAGAGACACATTTAATTGAGTATTTATTGAAGTAGGAGGCTAACCCACCTTAACCCACCCTTGGGTGTGGGTTTCAAAACCCAGGAATACCCCTGGGTTAGCCCTTAACCTAACCCAACTAACACTAACTCCTTACCAAAGCACAAAAAAGCTTATCCCAGAGTTAACTTAGAGCTAACCCCGGGATAAACCAATACCAAAGAGAGGCTAAAAAAGTTAACCTTGAGCTAACTTCAGGTTAACCCAAGTCTAACTCCCATTCAAAGTGAGGCTTAGGGTTTTAACTCACTTTTAGACCCATTCAGAGTTTTAACATTAGCCCATATTAATTTGTTCTTAGTTAATTGAAGAGCTTGAACCATTCTGATGTGGCAATGCTTGCATGATTGCCTCCCCACGGATGAGTTGCTACAGTGTGCGGGTGTTCCATATGTTTCTCGCTGCCATTGTTGATCTGCTGCAAGCATGGAAACTGCTATTCATCTCTTTTTTCATGGAGAATTTGCAGTCTTTATGGCCCCAAGTTTCTGATAATGATGTGTGCTTCACCGCTAATAGGGGCCTCCTGTTCAGCATGGATCGTATCTCAGTTGCTTTCTGTTTCAGGTGATTCTGCTATGCTCTTGAGGATAGTATTTATGAGTGTGTGCTGGGAAGATTTGGCGCAGTCGCTCCATGGCCAGATTTGAGGGACAACCTATGCTGCTACCCAGGAGCATCACCCTGATTCTTCAGCAGCTTCGGGTATTTGTTTGATGGGTTTGAATACACCAACTTATGTGTACAAACAAATCGAGACTGATCGAATAACATAGCGGAAAAATCAATCAGAACACAACCACATGAAACACTAGGATTTACGTGGAAAACCCCTCCAATGCGAAGGGGAAAAACCACGGGCAAGCCACATGAGAAAACTTCACTATGAACAATAATGAAAGTACAAATAACTCAGATCTCTTGCCAAGACTTGAGTTTGATTATAAGAGAGCAACTGGGATATAAACACAACTGAACTCTCCTACTCGATCACAGCAGAACACACTGCAAACCTGATCTTCCCTGTAGTGAGAACCCTGTTCAGCTGATGGAGATCTTCCCTGCTCTTCTTCTTCTTCTTCTGCAACACCTTCTTCCCGGAGCTACAGTAACCCCTCTCTTCCTCTCTTGATGGCCTCCTTGAAATCACCTTAGATCTTTAGATTTTAGATCCCAATAAGATGTTTTATACATCTAGGATGGTTAAGGGCCAACCCAGGGACCAGATCCACCAAACCTGTCAAATCCCATGACTTTTGGGATTGAATAAACCAAGTAAAAGATTTATTTTCGGACATGGAACAAAAGGTCAAACATGGCTGCCTCGGGGCTGCCGGTCGACCGGACCTACAATGGCGGTCGACCGAAAATTCTCAGACATCCAGATCTTTACTCTCTGGCAAAACCGATCGACCGGAAATGACCCGACGGTCGACCGGTTTCGGTCGACCAGAAATTCCCTGTCGGTCGATCGTTGGCTGAAAATGGGCTACATGCCCAACATTGTTCCCCTACTAAATTCACATGATGTCTTGTGATCTCCTCGCATTCAAGAATCACTCATGCTCAGACTTATTAACCTGCCTCCGGTGATCCAAAAACCTCCTACGTACCATTGTGGTTTGGATTAAGCAGCCCACACTACCTACTAATGTAATGTTGGCAGTCTGTATGGACAAATGTGGCTGCCCTTCCCTCCGGCTTTAGTTTTTTTTTGTTTGTTTTTTGGCTTGGGGCTCCCCCTCGCTTTGTCTATGCATGGGCTTCCCATGCACTTTGTACCCAACATTACTTTGGCTATTAATAAAATTCTTGGACTTTGGCCGTCCTTGGTGGAGCAGGTCCACATCACTTCCCTGAAGTGGTGTGTGCTCTCCTGAGCGACTTCCCTAGGCTAATGCTTAAAAAAAAGATCTTAAACCACTTATTACAATTATTAATTTAGGTACATTAAATAGGTGTCTCATAAAAATGATATTTTAATTTATCATTATATTATTTTATCACAAGAAACTTTATTCATCAAGTATTCTCTCATTAATCATTACATATTTGATTTTCCTTATCATATCGTCATTCATATATATATTTATTATTATCAATTTTTATTTATTAAATTAGGTGGGTTGCTACATCCTCTCCCACTAAAAAGAATTTGGTCCTAAAAAATTTACATGATATTCTTTTCAAAATAGAAGTGGGATACAGAGCACAATCCTGAATTAACTTTGAATACTTTTCGCAACTTCTAATTCTCAAATAGGTTCCTCTCGGTTCAAAATCTTAAAATACTTCTCCTAATATCAAGTCAATTCCAAAAGCCTCTTAAAATCACATCATATCCTCCATGACCAAACATATTAATCACCAAATAATTACAATCACACTAAAAGGGTAACCGTGAAATCTAAGATCTAAAGGAATGGAATAAGACAAGTTTAAAATTAACGATGTGAGATACCTTCTACCACTGCTCCTTCAGTAGCAAGCTCTAGCTCTCTTAAAGCTTAAAGCCTTCCTTGACGTCTCGGTATATTTTTGATGCTTAACTTGCGGGGGTTGATCTTTTATAAGAGGGCAGCTTGATATCCTGTAGTCCCTACTCCCTTAGCGAAAATATGCTCCTAACTTCCTCCAACACTCCTTAGATCGATGACCACCTATGTCACATTGCTTACAACCTTCTTGAGATGATGTAGCAGGGATGATATGCTTATCTCCTACCTTAAACTTCTTGCCACTTTGGGATCCATTATCACCATTAGATCTTTGCTTACTAGTTGTGGGTTTGAAATTCTCAGAATTAACTACGAGCTCCTTCTTCACAACCTTGACTTTGACTCTTTTGGCTATTTCCATAGTTTTTCTAGCAATTGAGCCCTTCTATCTATATTAGCATAAGTCTAAATATCTATCGACGCCAATTGAGGAATGTATTAAAGCCTTAACCCATTCAAAAATCTCTTAGCCTTCATTTTCTCATCACTAATCAAGTGTGGTGCATATCCAACCAACCTAGAAAATTGGGCCTCATAATCGGCTATAGATAGACTCTTTTGCTTAAGTGAGGTAAAATTTGCAGCATTCTTTTCTTGAACTCACTCTAAAAAATACTTATTATTGAAATATTTCAAAAATTCTTCCCATATTACTTGATCATAGGGCAAATTTGCTTCTATAGACTCCTTCCATGCCCTAGCATCTCTTTATAATTGGAATATAGCTAACAATACCTTCTCTTCATCGGAACATTGCATGACCCTAAATATCCTTTCCAACTCCTTGACCCAATGCTCAGCTTCATCGAGGTCAGTGAAACCATTAAATCTAGGGGGATTCATTCCTCAAAAATTCTGATGCAAGTCCATAACTCTATGATGAGCTCTACCTTGTGTAACTTGTTGCAATGCTTGAGTAAACTCTTGGACGGTCCTTTGCATATCTGTTCATTGAGCACACTCGGTGGCCATCTTACTAGCAATCTCACTCCAACAAAATAATTTCAAGAGTTAATTATTTATTTCTTCTAGAATCAAACATATTTTTGCACTTAGACTAAGACTCTAGGTTATAGGACCTAACAATCATGGCAACCTATACCTATGGTAAAAAACCTAAGGTCTTAACAACCTAGGCTCTGATACCATAAAAATTGTCACATTCCAAGCACGGGAGAAAACTCAAAATGTGATGATTTATATCAATCATATCAATTAGGGCAAGAACTATGAGACAATAACCACAAGAGAGACAACCCCAAAAATAAGTCCAAAATGGAGAAAAGGCACAATTTTATTAATAAATCATTGAGTCTATTACAATTAACCTCATTTAGAAGACTTAAACTCTAGACTCACTTAAAAGAAAAGGAAAATACATAGACTCTCTCATTCTAGACAAGAATACTAAATAGATACACTTCTAGGGTTGTCGGTGCACTCGATCACTCGTCTATTCCCATCTGAGGGGATTTCATCTTCATTATTACCTAAAAAATAACACAATAACACTAGGTTAGCGAAAGCTCAATAGGAATTATATTTTTTGGACTAGACAAATTCAAGTGATTAATATCTTGACAATAAAGTAGAGTCACTAAATGCCGAAATGGTGTGAATACATAAATCAAAATCCAAGAGACAATAATTAGACAAGACAAGGGGACACAATCAATAAGGATATAGAATTAAACTAAAGAATATAGAGGACAATATGTAGAACAATTCAAGAGCTTGTATGGAGTTAAAATTTCAAGGAATTACATGAAGATCAAAATGAGGGGATCCTAGAGGTAACCAATCTAGGTTCAAGAGGTGGCTCCCTCTATATAGCACCTAGCTCCTTCCAGACTCAAGAGGTGGCTCCTGTACAGTAACACTTTGCCCAATATGGTGCATAGTTTCCAAAAATCAATCAACAATAAGATATGACATATATCAAATGAGAATATGTACAAGTGAACATAACTATAGATTTGGCCACATAACAAGTGAATTCCAACAAATAATATCTTTTTGGGGCAAGTGTATCAAGTATCATGTCAAACATAAATGAATCAAGCATTCATTCATATAACAAGTACAAGTGAATTGTTTAGATCAAATCTCGCATATAGGTTGGTGTAATGCCACACTGATCATTCACACCCCCATAGGTACAAGTTCTTTCGGGCACATGATCTCTAGACCAGATCAGACCCCCAATTTGCCAGCATTGAGTGTCAAGTAGATCCAAGATCCCATATAATTAGTAGACAAATCCAAATAACAATGGCCAAGTTGAATCAAGAAAGTAATGTTCCAAAAAAGTAACAAATAGCACCATTAGAGTGTAAGGATCATATCGAGAAGAGTGTAATTCAAATAGATACTAAGTATAGAACTTAGTAGAATTTCATGAAGAACTTTAAAGAATCAGAATATCAAAAAAACTCTGAATTTAACATATAATTAAGAGGGTACTAACTTATAGAGATGGTTACAATCGGATTTCGTAAGAATCATGCAAAAACATGGGTTAAAAATGCATTTGAATAGTTAAACACGAACTTACCGGAATTTGATAAATCACGATTAATCGTAGGGTCGCATTCATAAACCATCGGATAGAACGCGATTGATCACAGGGTCACATTCAGAAAGGGTCGAATAGAATGCATTCAGTAGTACAGGCGCATTCACAAGAAAATTGGGAAGAATGCGGTCTGGCTCATGGCGTTGTTCAGGAGAATGTTGGAAAGATCATGGTCTATCGTGGCACCGCGTTCAAAAGGATAGTAGCAGGAACGTGATCTCTAGTAGTGCCACGTTCAGAACAAACAGAGCTATAGGTCATGGTTTCAAAGGTCGGTAATTGAATCACATCTTAACCAATAAGATGAGATTTCAGAAGTATAATAAGATTTTTAGGGTGCAACCAGCTCCGAGTCCATGTTGGAATCTATGGCTCATGGAATCTTATAGAGGCCTTAGTCAAAAAGTTCCAATCCGACAGGATAAATATTCAGCGTAGGGTCCTAACTTCACCAAGAAAGGACTATGCAAGAAATGAAATCTGAACGAATCAATACATACACGTCACCGAGGTGATCATCGTGGTCTTCAAAATAAAACATTAATCAAAAACCATCATGTATCAAAATGCCGATCTTATCAAATAAAACAATTGAAACACATAGGCTAATCATGATGAACAAATCATTTAATCAAAAAGACCAATTGACATGTTTTAGGATCTAATTTTTCTAAAATATGACAAGAATCATGGAAGAGGAAAAAATAAGATATGATGTAGAAAAAGGACAGTAATATGGAATTAGTCATAGGAAGACTATAACACATCTTTTAGAGATTTCAATATAATTACATGAGCTTATTGCCTATTCAATCTTGTTTCAAACAGTGTAATTAAGGGCAAAGTATGCTTTCAAACATGATTAAAAGATTTTAAATATCACATAAAACTAAAAATCACGGACAGTTCGAGTCAGAATGTGGTCGTCTCTGACACTGTGTTCGGGCCGTGAACAATCAGATCGTGATCAGTAGAAGAGTCACGACCTGGAACTTAGAAGGAGGTCATGGTCTATCGCATGACCGCTTTCAGAAGACAGTCTTTGTGATGGATTTGATCTCAGTCCAGAAAGCAAAAACTCGACGAACTTCACCAGAACTCTGACATTTTGTGATTTAGAACATCAAATTGATCATGAAATCAAGACTTATCAAAATAAAACTTGCAGGAAATAAAAGTATGCATTGAGACAAGTAATCCTTGGAGATTATTCAGGTTTAGCCTAAGTAAAAGATATCTTTTTAGATGACCTAATGAAGAGGAAGAAAAGCAACAAAGAACTCAGACAAACACCCATGATCTAACCTCGATGCACGCCCAGCAACCTTCCCATGAACGATTAGAGTTGGCTAGAGGGGGATTACAAGGTATTTATAGAGTTAAACCTACCCTACAGACATAAGGGATAATAATAGCTCCGATTCTTTTGATTTATTTCTTATTAATCTGAGTGAAAACTCTAATTAGATAAAGGCTATCCTATCAAATTCGGTTCATATCATCTAGAACTAATTAATTTTATGGTTTAGCGCAATTATGACCTATTTACTTAATTATATTTGTGAGTTTTTCATGGATTACGATTCTAGCCCAATAATGGCTCAATTAACTTAATTAAATTTGGGACCTTTTATATGAATTGAACTTATTAGGGTTTTAACTCACTTTTAGACCCGTTCAGAGTTTTAACATTAGCCCATATTCATTTTTCTTAGTCAATTAAAGAGCTTAAGCCACTTATTGCAATTATTAATTTAGGTACATTAAATAGATGTCTCACAAAAATGATATTTTAATTTATCATTATATTATTTTATCACAAGGAACTTTATTCATCAAATATTCTCTCATTAATCATTTCATATTTGATTTTTCTTATCATATCATCATTCACATATATATTTATTATTATCAAATTTTCATTTATTAAAGTAGGTGGGTTGCTACATGCCCCGTTGGGCATCCCTCTCCCCTGGCACGTTGGCCAGCCCCACCTCGGCAGCCCCTCTCCCACACCCCAACAACCACCCCCACACCGATAGCCCCACTCCCCTGCGTCGTCGGCATCCCCGTCACCTCGACAACCCGTCTCCCCCACCTTGTTGGTGGGACTCCAACCCCAACAACCCCTCTCCCCTACCCCAGTGGACCACAGACCCACCAATCTCGGCCCCCCTCCCCATCTGGCTAGCAGGGCCCTACCCCTACACCTCCCTATTAGGCGAAAGCCCCAGCTAACCACCGATCATGCCGCCACCCCGGAAACCCCTCTCCCCCACCGCGGTGGACCCAAACCCCACCAATCTTGGCCCCCAACCCCTTGCCACTAGTAGTCCCCTACCTCCACCCCTCCCCATCAGTCGAATGCCATAGCTCGCCATCGGCGAGCAGACCGCCCCCCCTCTCGCTGACAATTCGACCACACCCCCTTACCACAATGCCAAGGAGGGTTGATCAAACCAATATAAAAATCTTGTATTTTTTGTGATTGTGTTCTCTCTTACGTTTAAATTTTTACTATGTAACTAAGATAATTTTTAATACGTTATTAATTCTCATCGACACACTTATTCACCTCCCTCTAGGGTGTGCCTAGGTATAAACACCAGACAAAACCGACGAAGTGAGAGATGAAGGTGCCACCATGTTACTGCGAGTGGTCAATGTTAAACCTGAAGTGGATCTGATACTATCTGAATAAAGTATTGACTGATTCTCTCTCTAGATTCTAGAGAGAGAAACCCCAGTTCGATTCTTTCCTGCCATGGTTCCTTTGTTCCTCTTCGGCTTGTCCCCCTCTCCGCCGGTAATGGCCGGCGCGGTGGGGGTTCCCCCAGCGTCGGCGAGGGGTCCGCGTGTGTCACCGGAGATAGCACCCTCATCCACCATAGCTAATGTTCCTCGACGGTCTTTTGCACAGGCTCTTATGGAGTCCAACAAAAGACCATCTACCGTTATATCGATCAAGAAGCCGGCGTTTACAGATCTTGGCAAGCCGGCGGTTTTCTTCTCCAAGACCGACCTCCAGGCATCTATGCAGTTCCTGTCGTTTGCAATAGTGGCCAAATGTTCCTATGGTCGACCTGCTATCCCCCACATCAAGAACTGTCTAGTGCAGAGGTTAGCGATTTCAACAAGCTTCATCATCAGTAAATTGAACCCGCGACATCTTCTTTTTCGCTTTGACAATGAGGCTGATTTTATGAAGCTCCTTATTCAGAAAAATTTGTATATAAAAGGCTTTTTGTTTCGTTTCTTTCGGTGGACTCCTGAATTCAATTTTGATGCCGATCCGCCGATGGTACCTGTTTGGATTGGTTTCCCTGCACTGCCGGCGAATCTTTACCATGAGGATTGCTTGCGAGCCATTGCTGGCAATTTTGGGACTGTTCTTCGCATTCATGAGAGGACCTTAGCTATGACTGATATGTCGGAAGCTCTGGTCTGTATAGAGATGGACCTGTCAACACATCGCAGGAGCGATTATGGATTGACTTGGACGGAGTGGGATATTGGCAGTTAGTCAATTATCACCGTGTTCCTCTCCTATGCTCTCATTGCCATAAGCTTGGTCACTCTGTAGATGATTGCAAAAGGAAAACTGGAAGGTCAAGTCGAACTCAAGCTGCTCAGGCTCCAGCACCCAAGATGCAACCGGTAATAAAGCCCCGGCCAGAAGGCCCTCCGGCTGCTCGATCTAATGTGACTATGAAAAATTAGTTTGAGGTTCTGTTACAGGCAGTAGATATACAGGAATTGGGGGAAGCCAATTCAGAAGTCCATCTGCAATCTGAGTCTGCTCAGGGTCCAATGCTTCCAGCAGGGAGGAGTTCTGACGATCATGAAGTGAGAACCTTGCCTCCTCCAGTCAATCTAGTGACCACTGAAATGATAAAGAAATGCTTTATTAAGGAGAAGCAAGTTATTGGAAATAATCTCCAATCAGAAGGAAAAGAAATTCCCAAGATTCCCAGTCCGATAGATGTAGTGGGTTTCTTAGTTGGAAAACTTTCTACAGCTGCTACATCTCATAATGTCAAGAATTTAGGAGAGCTCTTGATGGATTCTGAGCCTTTTCAGAATGCAATTGAGGAGCAATTGCCGAGTCATAATGAAATTATGCCTTCTACCAATGGTCTGATAGAACAACCATATGGTACTAAATGCCATAGTAATCAGGATTGTGATATATCTGCGCCAATTGTTACTGTTGTGCAAAATCTACCTTTAGTGGCCAAAACTAAAGTTGATCTGCTTAAGATACATGATGCAGCTAGAATTGTGACTGATAAGGTGGAAATGGACAATACTCTGATGCTGACAAGTGATATAGGAAGGAGGAATGTTATCAGGCGGGAGGACAAAAAAGGATACATGGAGACAAGATCTAGAGCTAGGTCTGCAGACGATCAAAGACAGCCATCTCAATGATCAGTCCCATAATGGTATGGAATATTAGAGGAGTCGGAAACTCTGGCTCCAGGGAAAGTCTTAAGAGACTAGTTAACAGCCATAAGCCACTTCTAGTGGCTATTAGTGAGCCTATGATAGCCTCCAATAAAGCCTTGAAGCTTGGTAGATACATTGGTTTGCCTAAGTGTGCAGTCAATTCTGTAGAAGATTCTAAAATTTGGTTATTTTGGAATGACAACTGTAATCTGGAGTTAATTTCTTTTTCTACCCAGCAAATCACTCTTGGCCTGAGAACTGGAACAGTCATCACTGCTTACTTTTCCTTTGTTTATGCTTCATGTAATCCACACCTCAGAATGGACCTGTTTAATGAGCTTCTTTCTTTTGCTACTGTAGTTTCTGTTCCTTGGATACTAGGTGGTGATTTCAACTGTGTAATGAGGCCTTCAGAAAAGATTGGTGGGTCTGTCCCAGCTTTAACTCCAATGTCTGAGTTTAATGCTTTTGTTAGCTCGGCTGGCCTGTTGGATGCTGGGTTCTCAGGGTTGGGCATGTCATGGTCCAATAATAGAATAGGTTCAGCTAACATCAGAGCCAGATTAGATAGGTTCTTTATCAACAATCAGTGCATGTCTATACTGCCTCACCTGCAAGTCAAGCATCTCCCAAGGGGCCCATCTGACCACAGTCCACTGCTGTTGACTAATTGCAACTACTCTTCTGGACCTTCCATATTTATTTTTCAAAAAATGTGGACTTCCTATAATTCCTTTAGGCAAGTTGTTTCTCAAGCATGGGAACAGGTTCATGATCATCCGAATGCTATGGTCATGCTTTCTAGTAAGCTAAAGTCTGTTAAAATTCAGCTTCGTAAATGGAATAAAGAGGTTTTTGGTGATGTTACACAGAATGTCAGACAAGTAGAATCAGCTGTAGAGATTAAACAGCTTGCCTTCGATCAAAATCCCATATTGGAGAACATGACTAGTTTGAATGCAGCCAATGCCAATCTGCGGCAGGCTCTCCATAGGGAAGAAATTTTTTGGAATCCAAAGTCTCGAATGGACTGGATTGAAAGTGGAGACAGGAATACCACCTTTTATCATACTGTTGCTCAATATAATAGAAGAAGGGGATTTATTGGCAGACTTAAGTTGGACGAACCAGATCAATGGTGCGAAGATCAGAATATCCTCAGGGTTCATGCTGTTAAATACTTTCAAGAAATTTTTTCCACTGAGGAGCACTCGATGGATCTTTCTCTCCTGGATTGCATCCCACATACTATCACTGAAGAGTAGAACTCACTTCTCAGTTCTATCCCGGATAAATAAGAAGTCAAGGCAGCAGTGTGGTCCCTTAAGAGTTCAAGCTCCCCAGGACCAGATGGACTTTCTGGAGAATTCTACACAGCAGCTTGGGACATTGTTGGTGAAGATGTTATAGCAGCAACCCAAAGTTTCTTCATGGGTTTTCCTATTCCTAAAGGTATCTCTTCGTCTATTATTGTCCTTATTCCAAAGGTGGAGGAGCCCAATACTTTCAGTGACTTCCGCCCTATAAGTCTATGCAATTTCTCTTATAAAATAATCTCTAATATCATTTCCAAGCGGCTTGCATCTATCCTACCAGACATTATCTCAATTGAATAAGGAGCCTTTGTAAAGGGCCGCTCCATTCTGGATAATATTACTCTGGCTAGACAGATGATGTCGGATATTGATAGGAAGGTAAGAGGTCATAATGCCATCTTCAAACTTGATATGGCAAAGGCTTATGACAGAATGGAATGGGACTTTATCCATGCAGCCCTGAGGAAGTTTGGTTTTAGCAATAGATTCAATTCCCTTATTGGGATGATTCTTTCAAATTGCTGGTTTTCAGTCAATTTCAATGGGACCATGGCAGGTTTCTTTAAGTCTAGTAGAGGAATAAGACAGGGTGATCCTTTAGCCCCATACCTCTTCATTTTAGCTTCGGAAGTGTTAAGTAGAGGCCTCAAAGCCAGATTTCAGTCAGGAGAACTGAAAGGTTTCAGTGGGCCTAGAAATGTCGTGCAAGCCTCCCATCTTCTTTATGCTGATGATACCCTAATTTTCCTGAATGGTAATAAACACAATATAAGTGTTCTACAGCAGTTTATCAACAGATATGAACTTGCTTCTAGCCAACAAGTCAATAAAGAAAAAAGCAGTTTTGCAGTTTCTACTAAAGCACCAATTGCTCTCAAGCAATCCATTCATTCCATGACTGGCTATAAATTTCTGGGTTCTGGCTTTAACTACCTTGGTGTTCCTATTAAGAAAGGTAGATACAAAAGCTCAGATTTCAAGTTTCTATTGGACAAAGTTCAGAAGAAGTTGGAGGGCTGGCAATCCAAATTTCTTTCTCAGGTTGGGAGAGTCATACTTATCAATTCAGTCCTCCGAAGTATGCCTATTTACCTGGCTTCGGCTTGCTTCATTTCGAAAATAATAATCAAAGCTATCGATAGAATGTGTGCCAATTTTTTCTGGCAGGGCTCTGAAGGGCAGAGGCGCCATCGTTGGGTTAATTGGCAACACATTCTTAAGCCGAGGTTGGAAGGAGGCCTCTCTATTAGGGACCTAAATCATGTTCAGGTCTCATTGGCTGCGAAAAATTTGTGGAACATCATTCATGGCTCATCTATGTGGGCCATATATGCTAGGAGCAGATTCATCAAATCCAATATTTTCGATTGTATGAAACCTTTCCCAGCAGGCATGCCTTCCAATATTTTTCAGCAGGTGAAGAAACTAATTATACACAATTCCAGGTGGATCATTGGAAATGGGAAAGAAGCAGATTTCTGGAAGGATAATTGGACAGGGCAAGGGCCGCTCATTAATAAGGTCTAGCAGCCTGAGCTTAGCAGTATCCAAAACAAACCCAAGCTAACTGTTAGAGAGGTACTTCTCAATCCCTTTCATGAAGCTAGGGCCCTGCTCAACAATAGTCAATGCTTCCCAACTCTTCAATTAAATGATGAGAGGGACAAATGCATATGGATGGCCACTACTGGAGGCTCATTTACAGTCAAATCTTCAAACAAACTCCTGAGGAATTTAGGTATTACAAGATGACATTGGGCCAAACTTTGGCATCCGAGGATAGCTCCGAGGGTTGCCAATTTTTTCTGGAAAATCATCCACCGTGCAGTGCCTGTAGACAGCAGGGTGACTGATTGTGGCATTGCTATGGCTTCCAAATGCAGCTGCTGTACCACACCTGAAGTTGAAGACCTCAACCATCTTTTCATCAAAGGGGAATTAGCAGCTGATCTATGGGCTTGGATCACTCCTCTCATCAATGTAAAGGTACATCTCAGTGAACATATTACTATTCGATGCTGGAATATATTGGCTGGTACCAGTTTATCCTCGGCCTACAGCTATATTGGACTGAATGCAGTAATTTTAATGCTCTGGGAATTATGGAAGACTAGATGCATAGCAAGATTTGAATGTATCGGGCCAAACATTAGTGGCATAAAGAAGAGAGTCTGTGAAGCTATCAACATCTCCTTGGACAAAATCCACTTCCCTGGATTCCTCTCCAATATGCATAAACATAGCCTGGCTTTGTTTCACTTTTATCCGAGGATAGTCCAAAACCTGCCAATCCTTGTGCAATGCAAATTATCTTCCTCTAATTTTACTTTACATGTCGATGGGGCCTCCAAAGGAAATCCTGGAATGAGTGGTGGAGGAGGATGTATCCGTGACCCTGCGGGCAACCTGATAGTAGGTTTTGCTTTTCACTATGGCTTTGGGTGCAGCATTCTAGCCGAGGCAAGGGCTTTACATGATGGTCTAGCTCTAGTTTTACACAGTGACATTCAGGTGGGTGCTATTTACTGCGACTGTGCTTTGCTTGTTAATGCTATTCAAAAAGGAGTGGCCCCAAATTGGACCATCCTCCCTTGGTGGAAGGCAATTCTTGATCAAGTAACCATATGTTGCTACTCCGTTCAGCACATCTTCAGGGAGGGTAATCAAGTTGCTGACGCACTAGCTTCCTTTGCTTGTAACACTCACAGCAACAACATATAAACTCGAACTAGTGGGCTCCCTCGGCTGGCTAGGGGTGCTCTCCGAGTGGATAAAATAGGTCTTCCTGCTGTTTGAATCTATAACAGACGACCTTTGGGTTTGTAGATCTGGCAGGGTTCGAGTGTATACCAACACAATGTACAGACTTCACTAGTTCGAGTGTATACCAGCACAATGCACAGACTTCACTAGTTCGTACCAGCACAATGTACATACTTCACGATGTACAGACTTCAGCAGCGAAACGGAGTGCAGTGTATAGACTTCACAATGTACAGACTTCACAAAGCTCAGACTTTGAATGCAATGCAGTGTATGGACTTCACAAAGCTTATGCACCACAATGTACAGACTTCACAAACTCTGTACCGTCTTCAGCTGCGAATGTACATACTTCACAGTATGGACTTCTCATTGTACAGACTTCATAATGTACAGACCTCAGTAGAGAAAGGGAATGCAATGTATAGACTTCACAATGTATAGACCTCACAAAACTCCAGCACAATGTACAGATTTCAACAATATACAGACTTCACAAACTCTGTACCGTCTTCAGCTGCGAATGTACAGACTTCACAGTATGGACTTCACAAAGCTTATGCACCACAATGTACAGACTTCACAATGTACAGACTTCACAAACCCTGCACCGTCTTCAGCAGCGAACGGACTTCACATTGTTTCACAATGTACAGACTTCAGCAGCAAAAGGGAGTGCAGTGTATAGACTTCACTTTTTTCATTTTTGGAACTTGTAACAGGTTACGGTTTGTAGATTCTTTCATGGCTGCAAACTGTAACTGTTCAGGGGTATGCCCCGATGAGCCTGTATTCACTACAAAAATCAATAAAATTCTATGGCCACAGTGTTAGTCTGGGGGAGTGAGAACACTGTCCCCTGCTGGGGGATGGTGCACTCGACTGGACATTAACTCTGTTGGTCGGTGCTTAATAAAAAAATGTTACTGCGAGCTTGTTATGGAACCTAGTGCGGGCATTCTTAACTAGGCCGTTGCCCCCCTCTTTAAGGTAAAGGGGAAAATATGGCATTTGATTTGGTTCGACACTCCTATGAGGGTAAGAAGTTGTTATGGAACCTAGTGCGGGCATTCTTAACTAGGCCATTGCCCCCCTCTTTAAGGTAAAGGGGAAAATATGGCATTTGATTTGGTTCGACACTCCTATGAGGGTAAGAAGTATGCCAAAAATTTTGAGTGTTTGGCTGGGTCGGGAGTCCTGTCATAGGGCTTCAGAGATGGGCGCTCTAGTTTCCCATTGTGGACAACGACTAAGATTTTTGGAAAGAAGGGGGAACCGCTAACCTAGTTGGAAGGGTTGGCTTGCTCCAGCACTTTGGTGGCTATTTCCTTCATCTCCTGCATCACATCCTTGATTTGTCATTCCATCGCGACGAGAGCCTCAAGATGGGTTGAGCATCCGAGGTTGATATAGGTGGTGTCCTTATTGGTTGGCCACGGGGAGGTGAGTGGGTTCACTTGGCAACGTTGGGGCGAGGCTTTGGCTGAGTGGTCGCAGCCACAATAGGAGCGTGATGGCCCAGTTGTATCAGGGTTTAAGGGTGTCTTGGGCTATCATAGTGTTCCTAAGTGGGGCCGCAAGTGTAGAAGTTGGTGCGAGGTAGTCTGTCAAGGTGTCGATCATGTCCTTGAGCGGCACAACGCTTCAGATTGTATTCTTCAATTTGTCGACTTGACTAGTTAGGATAGTGAACTACTCCATTGGCACTCCCTCAGTGAGAGCCTATTCGGTGGTGGAGGTATGCACCACAGCGCCGGTGTTAGCTCGCTCTATGGTCTTTTGTGGCACCATGGCTTCTTGTTGGGTTTTCACATATGGCCCAAAGTGTTGGGCAATGCTTAGAATTTGTTGTCGGGACCAAGCAATAGAGCTTGAATGGTGATGGATTAAGTGTGGAGTTAAGCGCCAGGTGTTGATTCCTCAACAAGTGTTTGGAAGAAATGGCTTTGGAGAAGGAAGAAAGGGCAGGGAGCCGAGTTGTGCCGCCAGGCATTGAAGCTGATGATTCTCTTGCAAAAAACATCTGCCTGGGGTGGGGTGCTCAAAGAGAATCTTCTTATGTTTAAGTCAATGACTAGTGGAGGATAGAAGAAGTGCTAGGGTTCAAGGAGCAGTAGTTGTGTATCTTGTGATGTTGTTGTTCTGTACATTTTATAGGCCCCAGTATCATGAGGCGTGGGCCTTCGAGCATTCTGCCCTGGTAATGATGGTGTGCGGAATGGGAGGCATGTCCTAGGCGGACTTGGCCGCGGTTATGGAAACTCAAAGCGTTCGCATCGATTGTGGAGGTGAATGGAATCTGGCGTGAGATTCGAAACTGGAACGGAGGGAAGGTTGCATCAGATGTGGCCCAATGGGGATCTTGCACCCGTTACCAAGTTGGGTTC
Organism: Amorphophallus konjac; assembly: GCA_022559845.1. Classification (NCBI taxonomy): domain Eukaryota; kingdom Viridiplantae; phylum Streptophyta; class Magnoliopsida; order Alismatales; family Araceae; genus Amorphophallus; species Amorphophallus konjac. Next base: position 13,712,632 of record CM040117.1, on the reverse strand, counting down.
GGACTTACATTAGGAAGGCAACAAGAGTGACACCCTTGTCAATTATAGACTTGGTTTCAGCTGTTTACTTTTCGCAAGGACACGATTTCACTCTTGTTTTGCATTTTAATTTTGACTTTCTTTTCTTAATTTCTTGTGACAAACGGTACAAGAAACTATAAGAATCGATCTGTTGTGGATGAAGCATGTGAGACAATATTCCATGTGAATTTCTGCTGCATTTGCGCAGAATTGTTGATGTAAAATTGTATACATGCCATCCCTCTGTGCGTCCAGGAGCTGAAGCAAAAAGTTGAGTCAATTTGAACAATAAATTCTACGAATAGATGAGATATTAGAAGACCAAACGTGTTATAATACTTCAATTCAGGGATTTCAAATCAGATCAATATTAGATAAAAAAGAAAAAGAAATGCCACTCATATATACGCTCTTTAATTAACTGTTTAACACACTCTCTATGGTACGTACTCCACGACTCAAAATGCCGTCGTTAATTAATGAGATGGATATCAATAGTTGGATGGTCTGATATATATAAGTACTCTAGGGCGAATTTGATAATTGGGTAGATTAGGGGCGGGTGACTTACTCGGGGTGACCCACCTGACCCTTAACCTTACCTGGGATAGATTAACTCATTCCACCTATTTCTTAGGAATGACTTAATCCACTTTAACCCTATATGACCCCGGTTAAGAAAAAAAAAGTGAAACTAAGAATAATCCACCCGACCTCGGTTAACCTATCTTACCCGAGCTTAACCCGTTACAAAAAAAGGTAAGAAAGTACCCCAAGGAAGTGACAATAGCATGGTTCTGTTACGTAAGGTGATAGGTGATTCAGATTCCTCTTCTCGGTTACACGAAGAACAAATTAAGAAACACATTTTTTTTTATTGGCGTGTCCTCCCTATTTCACTGGCTGGACGCTTCAAACTGCACTACAAGGCAGTGCTATAGACGGAAGGCCGTACAAATAGAATGAGAAACGCCTTCATTTTCACTTTTGATAAAAGAGATCAGAGATTATTGAAAATGAAAATTTCCATTCTTGATTTGATTCACAAAATAGATATTACATCTTCCTTTGATGGAAACAACCCAACAGCTTTAGTTTGTACCATTTATACGAAGCCAAAGGATCCCATTGGCCACCTCGTGGCCGGTTCACGTTTTAATCACAAATTTACAAAACCGCTTACGTGACATCAAATGGTTCAAATTAAGAAAGGAAAAATAAAAATAAAAATAAAAAAACGCCCGCATGGACATGATCCATGTCACGAAGTCATAAATTACACACACCGGGAGTTGGACCTCATATGCATGATCAATGGCCCGGCCTCATAAAATGTCCCACACTGATGCTTGGAAGCACGCAACAATAATACACGGGAACAACATCATAATATCTCCTTGGAGGTTATGTTGTCTATGCAATGTGACAGTCTAAGAAGTGGTAATAAAAAAGTTTAATTATCACTCAATATTAATTAGAATTAACCCTGTCCTCTGTAAGTGTGTGTATTCTAAGAAACAAACAATTTCTGTGTGGGTATGGGAACATCATATACGGAAGAAACACCGCTTTCTTTAAATTTTCATTCAAATCCTCCAAAGGAATGTCCATGTTTCACATCCAATTATAATTAGAGTAATTGGAAAGTCAATTTGATACTGATAAATCGTATTTAATTTTAAAGGCACACAATTCGGTGGGAGCATAGAAAAGAGAGAGAGAGAGATTGCCATTCACGACCTTAGAATGGTGCACTTTCAGAACTACAAAGTTTTATTTTTTACGTTATCTAAAGAAAATAGAGTACCGGCGACGGCTAAAACTCGCCGCGAATAGTTAAAAAGTCGTCGCTAATACTTTTGGCGATGGTTGTCTCCCGTCACGAATGTTGTCGCAAAAAATACCGTCGCGAATATTTTGGCGACGACTACGGCGATTGAATAACATTATTAGCGACGTTGATAAAGCCGTCGCCAATGTATTTTGAGAAATAAAAAAATAAAATATTATTCACAAAGGCCTTTAAGTCGTCACGAATATAATTTTGTAATAAAATTAAATAATAATAATAATTTATTGGCGACAGTTATTCAAATGTCGCTAATATTAAATTTATAATAATGTATATATAAATAAATATGGGCGACGGCTGCAAAATCGTCGCCAATAAAATATTGGTGACGATTGTAGAGTCGTCGCCAATAAATATTACCTCGTTAATAAGTATTGGCGACGGCTATAGAACCGTCGCTAATAATTATTGGCGACGGTTGTAAAATCGTCGCCAATAATTAGTAGTGACAACAACATAATTGTAGCTATAATTCCATCATTAACAATGGCTACAAATCATTGCTAAAACTGTACAATCTGTTCAACAATATTCATTTTTTCTATCCATATGAATCACATACGAATAAACATATAAAACACAAAATAATCCACATATGAACTATATACAAATCACATATAAAACATAAAATATCGAACAATCTACACTCATAAGTTTAATAAAGTTACAACAGCACAATTCATAAATACAAAAAGTATCAAATACAAATCTATAATATCCACATTGTCGCATAACCCACTTTCATATAATGGTATTACCACTTTCAAAAAAATCATTGTCACGTAGCCCACATTTAAAACACATAAAATAGTCATCCATGAAGATCAATAGATTCATCCTCCATATTCTCATCATCTTGTCCTTCTTCCTCAACATATGATCTAGTGGAAGATCTTATCAAACACATTTTTAATAAGAGAAGACATCTGATGCATCTATTCTTTCAGTGAAGAAAGCTCGGACTCTAATTTTTAAATTTTTGTGGCTTGTTCATCTGTGCGTCTCCTCGTGCTGCCACTGTCTCTCTCATAAGAACCATACCATGAACGAAGGGTCTCTCCTCGTCCTCCACATCGAATACGTCCAGGCCTATCTACCCCATTATCTAGAAAAAGGCATCATCTGGTGATAAGTCAGGACCTGTCGTGTTAGAACCCTCTGATGATGGAGACATCAATGCAACCATTTGATCCTGTGTTTAGAAAAAATAATGCACACCATCAACAAAAATAAATAGATATATAAATTAAAGAAGCATAAAATATGTCAGTTCTTAATTACCATCAATTCTCTACTTTGCTCATTTGTCCAAAAAATACTCCCACCAGGTTACAACCTTGTTTGAGACATTTCAAAAATATCAGGTCGCGTAGCCTCCCGACCATGATTTTTTCGTTGTTTAATTACAAAAATGATGTTGTTTAATTGGAAATAATCTATGTAATGATTATGAATAAATAAAAAATAAAACTTACAAAATCATCACTTAATTGATGAATACTTGTACGCCCTCTCCTCAAAGGCATTGTTAAATTTGCTCTATTTGTCTTATTCTTGTCAGCAATTTTCTACATTCATAAAAAAAAGTATTATAACACATTAACAATAATGATAGACACTAAGTAAAAACACATTACCTGATGTTCTTCTAGATTCCATATCTCACACATTTGTTGCCATTGATTGATATTTATATGAGAAGGTCCATTTGCAAGTGCATCATCAAATGATCTCCCAGTAAAAAAACTAAAACATGCAAATAGATTTATAAGTTACATAAAACTATTTAACATTTAAAAGTTATAATTCTTAAATCATGGTATGCATCTTCTTTTTTTTTTGCGGGAGAGGGGGGAGTAGATTGTTCAATCGTATCATAAAAAAGATATATTAATATTTAAAAGTCAACTATTTAACTTTCTCTTTTCTTCAAAGCACTTCTATATTTCCGTTTCATGTCTCCCATATGTCTTATAATTGAGTCATCAACCAAGGGAGATCGCTCAATTTAAAAATTTTGCTACATATTAGCAATTATAAAAGTCATTAGAAGCAAGCTTACAATATATATGAAGATAAATATTCATAAACAATTATTAACACAAGATCTCTAAAGATATTTTCTTTTATTTCCTCTGGAAGTTTGGAGTAATCTTGTTGCCAATGAAGACAATGAATTCTATTTAGGACCCCCAAGAATGTTGTGAAGTTCTGACCATTAGCTCCAATTGCAGATCCACTGATCAAAGTAACTGGCAATGTCTGTCCTCCTGATAGATTAATTACACGGTTAGCCTTGGCAGGACCCCTCCCTCTTCTGATTGGACTTGACAAGAAGAACAATAACAAATAAGATCACATGTTCAATCCTCATAATAAAAAATAACTAAACCATTTATTTTACCTGGAGCACTAGAAGATGCACTACCTGGGGTCTAGGGGGAGCTAGTGAGATAGGGTTGGGAGGTAATTGGGTGAGAGGTTCCAATCATGGGTTGGGAGGTAGCTGGGCAAGAAGAAGTTGGTTGGGGTTGAGAGCTAGCCAGATGGGGCTGGGAGCTAGCTGGTGATGACTGGTTGGTAGTTGGTCGAGGTCAGAATGTAGGTTGGCGTAGCAACGAAGTAACTAGCTGGGTGGTAGCTAGTTGTGGTTGAGAAGTAGCTGATTGTGACTGGGAGGTAGTTGGGCCAGGGGAAGTTAGCTGGGGTTGGGAAGTAGATGGGCGAGAAGAAGCTGACTAGGGCTGAGAGGTAGCTAACTGAGACTGGGAGCTAATTAGATGGGGCTGAGATGAAGATTGGGTGGTAGGTGGTAGAGTTCGAGAGGTAGGTAAGTGTAGCAATGAAGTAGCTAGTTGGGAGGTAGCTAGCTGTGGCTTGGGCTGAGATAATGATGTAGGTAAATGTCCTCCAAAGGATATCCGGCGATTCTTACTCACATAAGACATATGTTCAATTCAACCAATTCATTAGTTATCACATAATATAAATAATCATGCATTGAAAACTAAAAATAAAAATCTTACATGAAATCAATTGTAAGTGTCTATAAATAACCATGCATTGAAAATTAAAAATAAAAATCTTACATGAAATCAATTGTAAGTGTCGACAATTGGCTCAACATCAGCATCTATTCTTTCCATACCCACAAGTCCATCTAGTCCAATATCCACATCAACTAAATGTAACAAGATGGGAACATCAACCAAACCTTCTTGATAAGCATCCTCTTCACCAGCAATTACTTCATCTGGCATGTTATAATAATTCCGAGGTGGCGACCTTATAGGTATTATCCATCCTGGTGCAGTATTATCTTGGACATAGAAAACCTGCTCTACTTGACATGCAAGTGCAAATGGTTCATTGGTCTGTAATTTACGACATGTGTTAAGGCTAAGGACTCCATGTTCATCAATTTTGAAGCCTCTATTATTGTTATACACATCCCACCATTTACACTCAAAAAGGACAACATGTCGTTCTCTATCAAATCATATTTCAATAATATCAATTATTTGACCATAATAACCATCGCATCCAGATTGAAGATTAGCATTCACAATTACTCCAGAAACTTGAGTGGACTTTGTAATATCATTTGACTTTTTAAGAAATCTAAATCCATTTACAATATAACCAGAGTAAGAGTATGCGAACGTTAATGGCCCTGATGATAATAGTTCAATATCCACAGTACAACGGGGATCATTTATTTCTTTCAATTGTTGAACATGTTACTTGAACCATGTAACAAAATTTCCATCCACATTGATTTCACTTGCAAGAGCCTCTTCATATTCTCTTCGGAATGCATCAATATCTTTAACTTGATTTAACACATAAATATGTGCTAATTCTTTCAGTTTAGGTGACAATATACGTGAGACTCTTCTATTACAATATGGTCGGCCAACAACACTAAAGATTGACAATTGTCCTTTTACATTATCATATAGGCCACCATCATAATTTCTCTCTTGTTGACTATTGACATCTTACATATACATTGAAACCAATGTCGTACACTCCTCCATGAGATATCTTTGCACAATTGAACCTTCTGGATGAGCTTTATTGCCCACATAATCTTTCAATTTTTTCAAATATCTTTCAATAGGATACTTATATCGATATTGAACTGGTCCTGCCATCCTTGCTTCATATGCTAAATGAACTACTAAATGAATCATAATATCAAAAAAGGAAGGCAAAAAAATTTGCTCCAACTTACATAATATTATTGCAATGTCATTCTCCCACTATATGAGCATTTGATCATCTAGAACTTTTGAACATATAATCTTAAAATATCGACTGAGTTCCATAATTGGATCAACCACATCTTTAGGAATAATCCCACGAAGTTCTAACGGAAGTAACACTTGCATTAACACATGGCAATCATGACTTTTTAAACCTGTGATCTTGAGTTCTTCTACATTGACACATCCAGATATGTTAGATGAATAGCCATCTGGAACCCTAACATATTTTATGAATTCACATATACTTCACTGTTGATCCTTGCTCAATGTGTAAATAGCACTTGGCAATTTTTTTGAATTATTATGAGGATGCAACTCTGGACGTATTCCCATATCTTCTAAATCCTTTCTTCAGTTTAAACTATCCTTTGGGTTCGCAGAAATATTAAGTATGACAAGATTATTGTCACAAATATTCTTTTCAATATACATGACATCCAAATTATGTCTGATGATAAGAGAAGTCTAATAAGGTAATAATCTAAAAAAATACTCATTTTTTTTCCAATTCTTGTTTCTGTTCCGATCTTTTCGTAAATCCTCCAATCTTTTCTTGAAATGTTTACCGAATGGCACTTCATTCATCTCCTGTTGTTGCCTCCACAACTCATAACCTGTCAAAATTCTTGGCTTTAAATCTATACATTTTTTCCATCAAACTTGTGCTTGTAATTATGCCTTCTCCAGCCATGTCTTATTGGAAAAAAATGACGATGACCCAAGTAACAATACTTCATACTATTATTAAGTCTCAAGGAATATGTCATCTCATTACATGTAGGAAAAGCATGACGTCCCTTAGTACTCCATCCTGACAAGTTAGCATAGCCAGGAAAGTCATTGATAGTCCAAAGCAACACAACTCGCATTTGAAAATTTTGCTTATTTGAGGCATCATATGTTTGTACTCCAACAGACCATAAATCCCTTAACTCCTCCACCAAAGGCTGCAAGTACACATCAATATCATTTCTAGGTTGCTTAGGGCCGGGGATGAGTAGTGACATCATTATATAAGATGACTTCATACACATTCAAGGTGGCAAATTATAAATCATTAACATCGCAGGCCATTTACTATATGTCAAACTCATATTTTCAAATGGGTTGAATCCGGCCATCACTAGCTAAACCTAATTGAACATTACGACCATCTGAAGTAAAATCAGGATGTAGACGACCAAAGTCCTTCCATGTAGGAGAATCTACAAGATGTCGCATTTCACCATTTCTCACATAAGAGTGAGACCTTTCATGCCATCTCATCTATTGAGCTGTTTTTGAACACATGAACAAACATTGCAACCTATCTTTCAGCGGAAAATAATGTAACACTTTTCGTGACACCTGCTTATCTCCTTTTGCTGCACTGACTCTATATCTGAGAGCATTACATTGTGGACATTGATCTTTATCTTTATTTTCTTTCCAAAATAATATACAATCATTTTTACAAACATCAATCTTTTCATAACCCAATCCTAACTCTTTGATGATTTTCTTGACCTCATACTAAGTTTCAGGTACAAAAGCGTCACTTGGTAGCACCTCTTTGAAAATCTTAAGAAATATATTCATGCACCTATTTGTCACACGATTCACAGACTTAATGTGCAATAATCTAAACAAAAATTGAAGCTTGGGCATATTTGAACACTCAGCATAAATAGGTGTTTCTGCATCTATTGACATCTTATAAACTTTTTGTGCCTCTGCATCTATTGACATCTTATAAACTTTTTGTGCCTCTGCATTTGGCTCATCCTCACGAGTAGTGGTATCTTCTTGCAAATCATCTAACATGTCCATAATTGAATCAACTTGCCTTTCACTATGTGACTCAACATCGTAAACATTTTGTGTTTCAAATTCTACCGTGTTTCTCATCATACTTTCTTGCATCTCTTGCTCTTCTCCATGAGACAACCATCTTCTATAACGTTACCACATCCCATGACAAACTAAATGAATCATAACATCATCTCTTGTCAATAATACTGTATTATGACCTTTCTTACCTGGACATTGAATAAACTCTTTATTTTTTCCATGTCTAAATCTTATATTATCATCATGGAAAGCCCACTGTAAAAATTCTCTGCATCCATTGCAATATCTGACATCTAATCTATTCGGTATGTTCATCGAACTCTTATCCAATGTAGCTGTTAAAATCTGTTCCAACAATTAAGTCCGTACACAAAATAAACATCAAAAGATTAAAATCCGCTATGATGCAAAGAGAAACATGAAGAGACACCACTGATGCCAAATCAAGGCTCTTTATCAAACATCCTAACGTTGAGATTTAGATTAAGATAGTGGATAGATATTACACTTTCTGCATTTTCACAAAAATATGAAAGGACCGAAATAAAAGAAGTCACAGCAAGGTTTATGGGCAATCAAAGATGTAGAAAGTTTAAATTTTAATCACTTCCGGCAAATTATAAACATATATATATATATGAAAGGCCATGGGACAACGAAGGCACAACCAAGTTTATGACCAATTAATCTGTAGAAAACTTCTATCACATGACAAAAGGGACAGAGGTACACGAACAAAATTTAAGAAGAAATCTTGTGCATACATTGTAACACTTTAGGCTAGTTGGTCTAAATAATCTTCCTTAACATTAATCCTGTAATTACAATTTAAACATTTGCATCGCATACAAAAGGTAATGAAAACTAGCAAGTGACCAGTGCTTCTTTCCCAGTAAGCAAACAGAAGTGTATCCTTTCAACGGACCGCAGTGGCCCCGAAGCTTTCCCACCGCAGGCAGGATCGCATGTAAACTCAATGTTTGAGGGGTGCTGTGGTAGGCCCCTCGAGTAAAGTGAATAGTGATCTGGCAATTAATTCTTAGAGGAAGCTTCGGTATACCCATGTAATGTAATATTACAAAGGAAAATGTCAACTTGACAATAATCTTTCATAAAATTCAACATCCAACGTTTTCTTTTGCTGATCTTAAAATGGTCAGTTTATGAGGCATCCGAACCGTCATTGTTGTCGTTTATGACAATGAAATACCTTCATGATTCGAAAGTACGTCTGACACAAGTTTTAATTAGAAGTATTATTTGATTTTCACAAATTTCAGCCAGTTATTTTGATGGGAGTCTAAAAGCTATGGATGCGATTCTTTTAACTGTCAACAAAAAATTTTCAATTGTGACTTCGTGGATGGAGAAAAAAAATAGATTGTTGAGAAAGAATTGACTTATGCAACTGTCCAACGTCATCTACAATCAATCTTTTTGATTTTTTTTTTTTATAGTTAGCATACTAATAGAGAGTGACTGCTACTATAAACTTTTGACAAGCATACCTTCAAAGAAATATGTAGGTAGAAAGTACTAGTGGTGAGTCTTTTCTAGGCAAAGTGCGGAGATTGACGAGAGCGCTCTCCCCACTTTCCTTCTTCTCCTCTTTAATAAATTTTGCATTTAGCAGGGCGGATGCAATGTCACAGAGTAATCCTCCCAACCCAAAAGATTGCATTTTTATACGAGGATGGGAGACGAGGATATGAACTGTGACATAATTCTTCACTACATGACTTATGGAAGATTAACTGGGATTGCACCCCATCCACTGTAGTTAGCCCATGTCGCAGTGAAGTTGCCGCAACGGGAACTCCTTCCCATCTTTCTTAGAACATAGTAAAAAGAGAAAATGGGCCTGCTGCGATACATGGGGAGGGGGCTGGCAGCGACAAGCGGTGACGAACGACGGCAGGGCAGAACAAAAGATCACTTACGGATGCGGGCAGACGACGATGGCCGGCGGGGCTCCACCTACAGTGGGCGGCAGCAAGAGACGGCGGTGGGGCAGACGTGGTGACGGCCAGCGGGGGACGCAAGGGCGGCACCGGCAATCGGCTACGTACAGGAAGCGGAGGTGACGCGCTGCTAAACCGTGCGAGAGAGAAAGAGAACGACGGTTTCGAGGTTTGAGGGTTTTTAGGTTTAATATATTATATTTATTATATTAAATGAAATCAAAAATTATAAATATTTATTATCTATTTATCTACACTATATGTATTTTTGCCACTACAGTGCCCAAGTTAACATAATTTTTATTATTAAATAATATTTTAATTTATGACTTATTAGGTATATTATAACAACTATATTATAACTATTATTTTTACTATATGTAATATATTTTGTTATAACTCATATTAATTATGTATATTAATTATTATAAGAATTATAATACTATTTATGACTTATAAATGTTATTTAGGACTTATTAATTATTGTATATATTAATTTATTATATTATTAAAACTATATTATAACTATTATTTTTACTATATGTAATATATTTTGTTAAAACTCATATTAATTATGTATATTAATTATTATAAAAATTATAATACTATTTAGGACGTATTAATGTTATTTAGGACTTATTAATTATTGTATATATTTATTTATTATATTATAAAACTATATTATAACTATTATTTTTACTATATGTAATATATTTTATTATAACTCATATTAATTATGTATATTAATTATTAAAAGAATTATATTACTATTTATGACTTATTAATGTTATTTAGGACTTATTAATTATTGTATATATTTATTTATTATAGTATTATAAATAATATAAATTATGTATATAAAATATTTATCTTGTTATAAATATTATTAACCTTTTTAGTTATATAATATTGTTTACGACTTATTAACCATTAGATATATTATATTTATTATATTAAATAAAATCAACAAATTATAAATAATTTATTATCTATTTATCTATAATATATATTTTTTCCACTACTTTTGTACAAGTTAACATAAATCTTCCACCACGGACGTCTTGCTTATTTTTTTCATGTCATTCCTCGTCTACCCTTATAATTGAGTTCTTATTAATTATTAAGTCTCATATTATAACAATAATTATATTAAATGTCATAAAATTAAATTATTAATATTATTTTATTACATAATCAATAGAATGATATATTCTCTAGCAAAATTAAAATTTCAGAGAACGTAAAGTAGAGCGAGATATATAGAACATCTATATCTGATGCCTGCATTCAAAGAAAGTAGTCTTCGGAAGAAATAAAAAATTACCTATATATGAAGCCATGCATGCATTAATATGTAAAATATTTTTTATATATTATTATCACATCACATAGAATATGTCGTCATAATTTTTTTTCTATAATTCATATATTTTGGCACTTTTTTATTTTTTACATATTTATTTGCTCATCATTTAAACACTAGCGACGACGACAACCGTCGCTATTAAGTACCGCAGTCGTCACTATTATCTTTTAGCGACGGATGTAGCCGTCGCTATTGTGTAAACACGACAGTTGTCACTGTCACTAAAGATTATTATGTTTTAGCGACGACTAACATTTGTCGCTATTAAGCAGAAGAGTATTTGTGATGGCGAAACACTGTCGCTATTAATCAAAGCTATTAATAACGATAGTTGGACAGCATGAGAGGGCATTGTTAATGATGAATCATTCACGACGGTTGTATTTCATGCGTCGCAAATATATTTTTATGCACTATTTATTTTTTAAAAATATTATATTTTTTGCGACGGCTAGTATATAGAGTCGTCGTGAATAAGCCATTATTTGTGACCGCGGGGAGTCACTTGTCGTTTTGTCCTCGCGGCGGGGGTGTACACTCGCCTTTTACGGAAGGTCGAGATAGGTTGATTGGGCATGCAGGAATTCTGGGGGTATTGAGAAGAAGGCAGAGAGAACGATGGGAATGCACTGGAAGGGATGGCATATGGTTCATCATTCTGGGAGACTGGGACAGGGATGGTTGGGTGAAATGCGGGCGTGCCAGTCGATTTCTCGACAATCACCTATGGAACCGAGGATTGACCGGGGAAGCGTCGCCAGGACGCGGCACGTGGCTCGAGAGATCGGGTGACACGTGGATAGAAGGGGTTCCATGGGTGCCAGTGCGCAGGTGATAATGAGGATTCGTGTACTGGACGTCTTTCCCCTCCGGCCGCAAGTAACCGGTGTTTATTTTACATCGAATTGAATCCGAATACCTTTGTTTCTTCTGCCAAAGAGAGAGTCAGGGACCTTGGTAGCCGCGACGTCGGGAGGGCCTAGTCCGTGCAACAGCGACATGGCAACAGCAACACAACAGGGATAACTGGGGGCAGAGAGACTGGTTCCAGCGAGGAGGGGGACCCGCTCCCTGACTGGATTACATGACTTATATGCCATGAAAGGCATTTATATGGGGGCATGAGAGTCCGATTACAATTGCTTACAAGCCGCGGGACAATTCCGTCATTTGTGACGGTCCCCGGGTCATTGCGTTATTGTATGGGTAGTTCTGTATCTGTACGTAGTGTCCGCCAAAGGACCTGTGACTTAGCAGGATGGCGCCCGAGGGGCGTCACAATGTATTCCCGACATGAAACAGTGTCGAGGTCGGGGCAGTAGGGGTGCCGTAGGCACACTTGTGCTGGGGAAGTTGAGTGGTCGGGTGCCGCGGGCCCTGATGTGACTGGAGTAGCTGGCAGTCGGGTGCCGGGGGTACCGTTGTGACTGGAGTTGTTGAGTGGTCGGGTGCCGCGGGCCCCGATGAGATTGGAGTAGCTGGCAGTCAGGTGCCGCGGGCACCGTTGTGACTGAGTGGCTGAGTGGTCGGGTGCCGCGGGCCCCGATGTGACTGGAGTAGCTGACAGTCGGGTGCCCGGGGCACCGTTGTGATTGGAGTTGTTGAGTGGTCGGGTGTCGGGGGCACCGTTGTGACGGGAGTTGTTGGCAGTCGGGTGCCGGGGGCACCGTTGTGACGAGAGTAGCTGGGTAGTCGGGTGCCGGCGGCACCATTGTGACTGAGGTAGCTGGCAGTCGGGTGCCGGGGGCACCGTTGTGACTGAGGTAGCTGGCAGTCAGGTACCGGGGGCACCGTTGTGACTAGAGTAGTTGGGTAAACGGGTGCCGACGGCACCGTTGTAACTGGAGTAGCTGGGTAGTCGGGTGCCGGCGGCACCGTTGTGACTGGAGTAGCTGGTAGTCGGGTGCCGGCTCGTCTCGATGTGACTGGAGTAGCTGGCAATCGGGCGCCGGGGGCACCGTTGTGATAGAAGGAGGCAGGCGCCGGGAGACCTCGATGGTCGTGCTCGGGGCCCGATGTGACTGGAGTCGGGTGCCGGAGGCACTGTTGTGACTGAAGGAGGCGGGTGCTGGGAGACCTCGATGGTCATGCTCGGGGCTCGATGTGACTGGAGTCGGGTGCCGGAGGCACCGTTGTGACTAGAGTTGTTGACAGTCGGGTGTCGAGGGCACCGTTGTGACTGAAGGAGGCGGGCGTCGGGAGACCTCGATGGTCATGCTCGGGGCCCGATGTGACTGGAGTCGGGTGCCGGAGGCATCGTTGTGACTGGAGTTGTTGACAGTCGGGTGCCGAGGACACTGTTGTGACTGAAGGAGGCGGGCGCCGGGAGACCTCGATGGTCATGCTCGGGGCACGATGTGACTAGAGTCGGGTGCCGGAGGTACCGTTGTGATTGAAGTTGTTGACAGTCGGGTCCCGGGGGCACAGTTGTGACTGAAGGAGGCGGGCGTCGGGAGACCTCGATGGTCGTGCTCGTGGCCCGATGTGACAGGAGTCGGGTGCCGGAGGCTCCGTTGTGACTAAAGGAGGCGGGCGCCGTGAAGAGGCTGAGACCTGAGTACAAGTGCATGTGTTCAACTGGTTTCATGCTATATGAGAGCCACGTGGGCTTTACAAATGGGCCAAGGAGGCCAAAGTACAACTGGCGCAAGTCACGGGACAATTCCGACACGCAGGTCGGTCCCCGGGTCGATGCTGGATAAGGCGGATATTCGCGTGTTTTACAGAGGGTCCCTTTCGTGGCACGGGCCCTGTTTGCTTCGCTAAACGAGGGGCTATGACTGGATAGCTGGATAAAGCATCGGGTTGGTGTCTGGGCGAGGGTCGGTCACGGCTTGAGTCGAGCGGTCGGACATGGCCTCGTGACTGCGGGGAAACGTGACGTCATAGCGCGTGCGTAGTTGCGATCGGCGGGCACACGAGGGGAAGTCCCGACATGAGGGGGCGTTCACCCTTGTCATAACGTCACACACGTGGCGGGGGTAGACTTGTGTGTCATGGCGGAACACCGTGTGAGGGAAGTACCTGCGACATACCCTCGGTGTCCTTAGCCGATGACCAAGTCACCCACACAATTCTCCTTGCTCGTTGCCTGGAGCCGCTTAAAGCTTGGAGATCACCGGAAGCCTTGATGCATGTATGCCATCCATCTTCCATTGAGCCCCTAGGGGGATTTTATAGGGGGAGATGAAGGGTCATGGGGGGTTTACGCGGATCAGCTAAGGGGGGTGAGCTGGTCCGCGTAAACCCAAGTGAATAGTGTCACTTGGAGTTACACGGGCTGAGAGAGGGGAAGGGGTTTACGAGGACCAGCCAGGGGGCCTGGGCTGGTCCGCGTAAACCCCCCCCCCCTAAGGGGGTTTAGGCGGACCAACCTAGGGGCCCAGGCTGGTCCGCCTAAACCCCACCCGGGGGGGTTTAGGCGGGCTGGTTCTTTTCTTTTTTTGTTTATAAAAAATTAAATTTTTTTAATTGAATGGGGGGTTTACGCGGGCCAGCCAGGGGGGGTGAGCTGTTCCGCCTAAACCCCCCCAGGCCGGTTTGACAGGGGGTTTACCGCGGGTTTGACTGGGGTTTGAGTGAGGGTTAGACTGGGATTTGACTGGGGGTTGACTGAGGGTCTGACTGAGGGTTTGACTGGGGGTTAACTAAGGGTTTGAATGGAGGTTGACTGAGGGTTTGACTGGAGTTTTGACTGAGGGTTTAGGTTACCAAAAGATGGCAATGCCCCTGTTATAAAAAGGAATTTTCTTCCGGGGGCTCCGCCCCCAGAAACCCTCGCAAGGGGCACTGCCCCCTTGACCCGCCCGACCTGACTGGGCAAGTCGAACCCCGCGACCTGACCGCGCAGGTCGATCCACGTGCGAGGGCGCACGATGGTGGTGCATGACCCGATGGGTTGCTGGGAGTCCCGAGTTGAGCTCCGACTTGCTGTAGAGTGCCTGGAACATACGCGCCCACCAGGTGCTCGGGGAAGTTCCCGACACGCGTGTGCGGGCCGTATACGGGTGCTGTGAGCCCCTGAAGCTTGCGGTTGGCCTTGACGGGTCTTACTTTGACTTCAGAGGGCTGGAGGGAGGTGACTCGAGGGTAGACCCCGACCTCATTGCTGGGCGCCACGTGGCGTGGCTTGTAGTCAGGGTGCCCCCGGGTCGGCTCGGGTAGCTATGTTGAACGCGGGCAAACCCGCGAACTGAGTGATCGGGGGTGGACTCGATCGATCCTTGATGTTGCCACGGGTCACGGCTAGCTGGTTAGGACCCTTGGTTGGGCCCGCTGACTGGGACGTCGACATGATGATGCCGTTTGTCTGGTGGTCGGGGTGACCCTCGCTCCTTGGCAAAGAGCCGTATGATGCGGCAAGCTGTTCTGAGTCCCGGGTTAACCCGGTTGTTGAGGCATCGGTGGTGTGACACCGTATGCAGGGTGTCCGGGGGTAAATCCCGAATCTTCACAGAGTGCCGTAAGGTACGGCAGGTTGTCCCGAATCCCGAAACCGACCCGGTTGTCGAGAAATGGGCTGGCATAGTGCCATTTGCTCGGGGCCGATGCCCGGTTGTTATGTTGCGCTGCTTGACCCGGCGACACGTCTCGATTTTCGAGCACAACTTGATTGGTAGAGCAACTTTGGCGATGTGCCGTTTTGCTCCATTTAGGGAGTATTTTCCTATGCTTAATCCTCGATTAATTCGAGAAAATAAGCCGGTGCCAACAAATGCCCCCCATGGGGCGTGCGTCGGAGGCGACGGCGTGCGGCCCGTGCGCCTTTCAAGCTTGATTTTTGCCAACCTTATTGGCGTGTGGGAGTTACTTGTTCTGAGGGTTGACGCTCCCGTTGCGATCTTTCATCCGATGGTGGTACATTTGCAGAAGACAGTTGAACCTGGGATGTTATAGAGCTGGATTCTAGAGAGATCCGAGTGGCTAGATACACGCATGATGCTTGAAGTTGGAGCCCGCTATCCGCGACTTGGGAATTCTGTTCCCGTTTGTCTCGCGTGTCGGGCTTGTGGCAGAGGTGTGCAGGGCCCGCATCGCGGGAGTAATCTGGTCTGGATGCCGAACTCTCCATACAGGTGGTCACTTCGGCGATTGATGATATGACTGGGATGGATGCCAATGCCGATGGCATAAAGAGGGTGGGGGAGCTTGGCATAACAATGCTTCTGGCTTTGTTGCCCACGTCTGGGGCCTGCCTTGCGTAGCGGGCTTTGTGGATTTTTTGAGGAGAGGCGGCTCATTGGAAAGGACCCTCCCCCATTACAAATCTGAGACAGGGGTATGCCAGGACTGTCGAATCCATCCCACCTCGTTGGGTGGCTGGCGAGGAATGGGAGGCCACTTGTGACTGAAGTTTCATTATCTGGGGTTACATCGGCGGGGGCCATGTCTTGCCCCCAGAGGTGGACTCGTGGACTGAGATTTGTGTTTTCTCAGGTTTTCCACCTTGTCTGAGTCGAGGAGTGCCTTGAGTATTTTTCACTCTCTAGCCTGTTCCCCTTTGGTCGTGACCGTAGCCGACGATGCTGCGTAAGGGGGTTCGAGACTTCCCTCTCTTGGGAATTGGAGGGCCACCTATCCCTCAGCCCCTGGGATTGCTGGCTGGCGACAAGATGACCGCCGCTCTGACCGGGGCTTTGTGGTGAAGCCTATGGTCGGTCGCTAGCAGCCTACCACTGCTGTGGTGGTTGATTCTTCTTGTGGGATGCTGGCATCATCTGTTGACCGCCCATGGGGGCGCATTTGTCGAGATTGGCGCCCACCGTCCTATGGGACGGGCTGGTCACTGCTCTGAAGCGTTGTAGCTGGAGTTGTGTTGTAGGGCACTCGCAAATCGTCAAGTTATGGTGCTGGAGGCCACTTTGTCGTGGCTGCATGTGACTGGGATTATAGCTGGTGGGTCAGGGGTTACAGGGGGAACTGGGATTATAATAGGGCTTCGAAGTTGAGAGATTCAAGCTCCTGCCAAAGCCGCCATTGCACGGCCGAAGTGGTAAGGGCTGGCTGGTTGGCTGGTGGTGTCAGGGAATCAGGAAAGGCCGGAGTAACATGGGGATGGATGACGTTAATCGAGAAGTGGGCAGCCGCGGAGCAGCCACGGGGACCACACCCAAGAAGTAGGGTGATCCGCCGACTAGGGTGAAGCTGCCGAAGACAATTGGTGTCGTAGGTGTGTTGGTCTGATGCTACTGGAGAAAAGATTCGGCGAGACATGTTGACCTGGTGTTGCTGGGGGTCGGCCTTGACAAGGGCCGTGGACCCGGTGTTGTTGAGGGCCTGTCTCAGGGAAGCATGCCGGCCTAGGGTTGCTGTAGACCCGCCTCGGTGAGGCATTTTGGTCTGGAGTTGTTGAAGACCTGCCTAGGCGAGGCATCTCGGTCTGAAGTCTTTGGAGACCTGCCTCGGTGAGGTGTCTTGGTCTGGAGTTGTTGGAGGCCTGCCTGAGCGAGGCATCTTGGTCCGAGGTTACTGGAGACCTACCTCGGCGAGGCGTCTTGGCCTAGAGTTGCTGGAGACCTACCTCGGCGAGGCATCTTGTCCTAGAGTTGCTAGAGACCTACCTCGATGAGGCCTCTTGGTCTGGTGTTGTTGAGGACCTGCCTCGGCGAGGCGTCTTGGTCTGAGGTTGCTGGAGACCTGCCTCAGCGAGACGTCTTGGTCTGAGGTTGCTGGAGACCTGCCTCGGCGAGGCGTCTTGGTCTGGGGTTGTTGAAGACCTACCTCGGTGAGGTGTCTTGGTCTGGAGTCGCTGGAGACCTGCCTCGGCGAGGCGTCTTGGTCTGGAGTAGCTGGAGACCTACCTCGGTGAGGCGTCTTGGTCTGGAGTTGCTGGAGACCTGTCTCGACGAGGCGTCTTGGTCTGGAGTTGCTGGATTTGTCCCCAGAGAGGGGTGTTGGTTTGGAATCATATTCAACTGATCCTCATGGGGTATGGCCGAATGTTGATGCTGACGGCTGACCGTCATGGTAAAATAGCCGAAGTCGAGGTTGTCCGACCCTTTAAATAGTACAATGACCACAAATGATGTTAGACACATAATCATCATAATATGGTGGATGGTGCCTGTTAATGTGATGGTTGACCACCAAGATATATTGATTGGAAATTCCACTCGGCTGATTGTTGAGGTATATTGACTGGGAGCCTCGATCGCCTGGTCGTTGAGGTGCCGATGAAGGGATTGTCGCTGGCCGACCATTGAGGCACAATGATCAGAGTGTGTGATAGACCAACCCTCGGGGGTGCGTTGGTCTAGGGCTGCTGTGGACGAGCCTTCGAGGCATGTCCGTCTGTGAGGTATCTTGACTGGTTCATGTGGTTGTTGTCGTAGATCCGCCTGGTTAAGGCATGTTTGTCTATTGATGGAAACTGGAGGTCAGAGGCTGGAGGTTGAAAGGCAAAGATTGGATGCTTGGATTGGAGATTGTGACCCAAATACAGGAGACTAAGTACTGGGGCTAGAAACCGAGAACCGGAGACTAGAAGCTGGGTGTTGGTACTAGGGCTGGGGACTGGGGCTGGGAATTAGGAGACGGAGACTCGGAACTAGATACTAGATTTGGAGGTTAAGATTTGGATAGTTGATACTAGGACTGTAGACTGGGCATCGAGACTAGAGACTGGGAACTCAGAGGTCAAAAACTGGGTACTGGGACTGGAGACCAGGATTTGGGTACCAGACGCTGGAAACTGGAGGCCCACCTGCACACGGCGTGCTGGCCTGTTGCTGGAAACTGGAACTGAGGGTCGGGAACTGGATATTGAGATGGAAGACTGGGTACTGGGACTGGAAATTGGAAATTGGGGAATTGGATATCGGGACTGGATACTGGGAATGGAGACTGGAATCTGGCCACTGGGTGTTGGGATGGAAGGCTGGAACTGGGAACTGGATGTTGGATATGACAACTGGTAATTGGATACTGGGTGCTAGAACTGGAGGCCTGCCCCTATGAGGCATGTTAGCCTATTGCTGGAAACTAGAATTGGAAATGGGAAATGGGAAATTAGATGCTGGGAACTGGGCATTGGAATCGAAGGCTGGAACTGGAAGCCGGAAGCGGAGTCCTGGTGCTGGATACTGGGAATCGGGGTACTTGAACTGGATGTTGGAGGCTGGGTACTAGAACTAGACACTGGAAACTGGATACTGGAAGCTGGATTTTAGAGCTGGGTATTAGACATTGGATACTGGAAGTTGGGTACTGGAAATTGGGTACTGGATGCTGGAGGCCTGCCTGAATGAGGCATGTTGGCCTGGATGGCTGGAGACTGGAAGCTGGAGGATAATCCATAAGGCGGTGTTGACCCAGAGGACTGGGGACTGGAAGCTGGAGGCTAACCCGTAAGGGTGTGTTGGCCTGTATTGCTGGTGACTGGAGGCTAGAGGCCGACCTGCGAGGGTGTTTTGGCCCACGTTGTTGGGGACTGGAGGTCGACCCGTAAGGGTGCGTTGACCTATATCACTAGAGGCTGGGGAGCTGGAGGCCGACCCGTGAGGGTGCTTCGGCCTATGTTGCTGGAGACTGGAAGCTGGAGGCCGACCCGAGAGGGTGTGTTGGCCTATGTTGCTGGTATTGTTTAGCCTGGGGAGTTGGAGTTGAGGTTGGCTAGCACGCTGTCATGGTGGCGTAGCCAGAGACCGGGACTGGGACTGGAGCTGGTTGGCTAACCATTGAGGTGTTGTAGCTGGATACTGGGACTGGTAACTGGAACTGGAACTGGGCGGCTGGCCTGTGGAGGCGTTGTAGCCGGAATACTAGGACTGGTGACTGGAACTGGAACTGGGCGGTTGGCCTGTGAAGGCGTCGTAGCCAAAATGTTGGGACTAGAAATTGGAACTCGAACTGGGAGGCTAGCTTGTAAAGGCGTTGTAGCCGAAACTGGAACTGAAAATTGGGCAGTTGGCCTGTGAAGGCGTTGTAGCCGAAGCTGGGACTGGAACTAGGCGGCTGGTCTGTGAAGGCGTTGTAGCCGGAATACTGGGACTGGTGACTGGAACTGGAACTGGAACTGGAACTGGGCGGCTGGCCTGTGAAGGCGTCGTTGCCGGAATGTTGGGACCGGAAACTGGAACTGGGACTGGGTGGCTAGCCTGTAAAGGCGTTGTAGCCGAAACTGGAACTGAAAATTGGGCGGCTGGCCTGTGAAGGCGTCGTAGCCGAAACTGGGACTGGAGACTGGGCGACTGACCTGTAAAGGCGTTGTAGCAAAAACTAGAACTGGGAGCTAGCAGTTTGCATGTAAAGGCGTTGTAGCCAAAACTGGAACTGGAGACTTGGCGGCTGGCCTGTAAAGGCATTGTAGTCGAAACTGGGACTGGAAACTGGAACTGGAACTGGGCGGCTGGCCTGCGAAGGCGTTGTAGCCGGAATAATACTAGAAATAGTTGGCTAACCGTCGAGGTGTGTAGCCGAACGTTAGAGTTGGAATTGGCGATGGCTGACCCTCAAGGGTGTAATGATCACCATGGTTGTGGAGTGATGCTGAGGTCACCGTCGGTGGGATGTCACAGTTGACGGCCTTCATTAGTGAGGAGTAGAGAGGGAGAGAGTTTTTTTTTGTTTTCTCTTTACCAGCTCTACCGCCCTTGCAGGTTTTCACCAGAGCTGGCCCCCTTTTGCTTTTTTCGATATACCCTTACGGGTTTTCACACCGAGGGGTTACCCGATTTTACCTGAGGCGCCCTTTAGGGTTTTCACCTCAGCTGGGTTGGTGGCAATTTTTGCCCCCAGTCGCCTCCTTGTGATGAGGACGACTGGGTCCATCGGGGTATCTCTATTCTTAACCCAAATTTTTTTTTTTTTACCTGGGATCCTTGTGGCTACCGTCCATAGCGTGATGCTGTTAGGGGACGTGACCTGGAGTTTGTGCTGTTGACGGCTTGTCGCCGTCATAGCTATGGTAGTGGCTTTGGCTGGTTACAGAGTAATCTGCAGTTTGACTGGTGATCTGGGAACTGGTGAGCCTTAGTGGCGTATTGTTGGATTCCTGACTGGGATCTGGGGACTGGTATGCCTTTACAGCGTATTGCTGGAGTTATGACTGGGTTCATGGTGACCGGACCATGACGGGCAGGTGACTAGGAATTATGGGTTGATGGATCCTCATGATAGGTGGATCTAAGATTGATGTGTTTTAGAGGCCAACCGAGGTGGCGTGTAGGCTGAGGTTTGCTGGAATGAATGACTAGACTAATGCATGAATTGCTGGTTAATATGGGCCGACCGTGGAGGTGTGAGGCCAGAGGAAGTGTGAGCCAACTGGGGTGGTGTATGGCTAAATGGGGAGTGTAAGATCAATGAGCTAGAGAGATGTACTAGCCAGGGACTCGTATAGGCCACCAAGGGAGGGGAGTGGCCTGGGGAGCTGGTTTAGGCCGAATGTGATGGTATATGGCCGACAGGGAGGTGCAAGATTTATAAACTGGAGCAGGTGATTGGTCAGGGACTGGTACAGGCCAACTGTCCGGGGATATGGTTGCTGGAAGGTGGGTAGCTGGTTGCCCCCAGCTGAGGGAGAAGAGAAATTTTATTTTTTTTCTCTTTACCAGCTCTGCCGCCCTTTCGGGTTTTTGCCAGAGCTGGCCCCCTTTTGTTTCTTCCGATGCGCCCTTGCGGGTTTTTGCGTCGAGGGGTCACCCAATTTTGCCTGAGGTGCTCTTGCGAGTTTTCACCTCAACTGGGTTACTGGCCTTTTTACCCTCAATCACCTCCTTGAGAAAGAGGACGACTGAGTCCGTCGAGGTATCTCTATTTTTAACCCCATTTATTTTTATTTTTTGTTTACCTAAGAGCCTTTTGGCTTTTCGGTGACTGGCGCTGGGTGTCCTTAACTTGCCGTTGTCGAAGGACGCTGTCGGTGGGATCATTGTTGTTGATCCTCTATTGTTGATGCTGGAGTGGCTCACTGGGGTTTGGCTGGTTGCCAAGCAATCTGGAGCTTCATGCAGACCTTTAGGCTGGCTGATCTGTGTAGTTTGTGACTAGAGCTCGATCTGAAGCTTGAGCGGATCGACTCTGGTGATGCAAAGGCTGAGTTTCTGGGTTGTGGTGGCGTATACGCCAATAATTGACGTAGGCCGACCAAAGAGGCATATTGGCCAAAGTTTAGGGATTTAACTGACTGAGAAGGTGTATCGGTGAGGAACTGGGTGATGTGTAGGCCAAGCATTGTGGTGTTTTGACCAGAGATCAGGTGTTGGATTGACTAGGGAGGTGCTTAGTCAAGGGTATGTGTAGGTCGACTGTGAAGGAGGACGACCAAGGTGGAGGCTTGACCAGCCATGGCGGCATATAGGTCAAGGGGGTAGCGGCCAACGGGGATAGTGTGAGACTAGGAGGAAACAGGTAGGTAGACCATGATGGTGTATTGACCTGGATGTTGGGTGGTGACCAACCATCATGGTGTATTGGTCAAAAACTGGGTGTGGGCCGACCGTCATGGTGTGACGGTCAAAAGAAGGTATGCTGACCCACTATTACGACGGACTGGTCAAGGATTTAGGGTGAGGTGGTTGGCTGTTCCTAGAAAGGAAGAGAGATTTTTCTTTTTCTCTTTACTAGCTCTACCGCCCTTTCGAGTTTTCGTGAGAGCTAGCCCCCTTTTGCTTTTCCCGGTGCACCCTTATGGGTTTTCACACCGAGGGGTGACCCGATTTTGCCTGAGGTGCCCTCGCGGGTTTTCACCTCAGCTGGGTTTGTGGCCTTTTTGCCCCCAGCCACCTTATGGAGAGAGTGGCTGAGTCCGCCGGGGCATCTCAATTTTTAGCCCCCCCTTTTTTTGTTTTTTTTGGTACCTGCGAGCCTTGCGGCTGTCATCCTTAGCTTGTTGCTGTCGGGGGACGTTGCCCGGGAGTTGCGTCATTGGTGACTTGTTGCTGTTGTAGAGGTGACTGTGGATCGACCCTCAACCGAGTAGCTCGGGACTTTAGGGTGGATCTAGAGAATGGCTAGTCTTTGCTGTAGATGGTTGGGACTTTGACTGGGATCTGGGTGGCTCGGCCATGATGAACATGATGGCCGAAACCGCGCTTGGACCGAGGGTCTACCTGGGTGTTGCTACACCTTGGGACATAATAAATACTGAAGGGATAGACTTCTCGCCAGGGTTTGCTAGTAGCCACCGGTGGAGGACCCGACGGAGCTTCACCGGCGTCACCAGTTGGCGTTGGCAGGGATTCCATCGAGTCATTAGCTGACGCATGTGGAGTTTCTTTGGAACTACTGGGCGGGTGTCTGTGGGATTCACCCTCTTTCACTCTACTTTCTCTTGAGCTTGGTACCATTCTGGTGAGTGGATGGACCTCTTGACTCGGGACCTCCGAATGGGTTGGGCCTCTTTTCTAATGACCCATATTCATCCGAGGGAGGACGGACGCTCCTCCTTGGAGTTGCCCCCATTGTTTGGACTTGGAAGGATGGATACTGGACCGGGGTGATTGCCCCCAGTGTAATACTGGTGCATCGGCTTCTCTAAGCCTCACCTAGTCTTCTGGAGGCAGGGGTGGCGGCAGTGGGTCAGCCATTTTTGCAGCCGCTATGGCACCCCTTTTTTGTTTGCAGGGCCAAGGTTGACTCAGCACCAATGTGGTGGACCGAATGAACCCGGTCCAGGGTTATCTAGAGCATGGCATTTCTGGTGAGTGTCGGTGTAGTTGGAACTCGGGAGTGTAGTGCCTGAGCTGGGGCCGACAGAACGGTGACCTGGAACTTGGTGTTCACTTGGGCCGTCGGAGTTGTTGCCAGAACTCGGGGTTCGTGACCCATGTTGTGAACTGAGGATGTCAGAGGGGTGCTGACCCATAGCTTGACCCTCGTACTGGGTGTTGGAGAAGCTAGTTCCCGAGGCTAAAAGCCTGTATTGGGAGCTGATGAAGCTGGGATCTGGGACTAGAAACCCAAACTGAGTGCTTGACGACGCTGGGTTCCAGAGCTAGAAGCTCGTCTTGAATATTGATGGTGCTGGGACCCAGGACTGAATGTCAGTCTTGGGCGTTGTCGAAACTGGAACCTGGGGCTGGAGGCCCGTCTCGGGTGCTGATGAAACTGGGACCTGGGGCTGAATGCCCGTCTCTGGTGTCGATAAAGTCGGGACCCGGGGCTGAACGCCCGTCTTGGGTGTGGCTGAAACTGGGACCCGGGGCTGAACGGCCGATCTTAGGTGTTGGTGGAACTGGATCCCAGGGCAGAACACCCGTCTTGGGTATTGATGGAACTGGATCCTAGGGCAGGCAACCCGTCTTGGGTGTTGATGGAGCTGGAACCAGGGGCTAAACGCCCGCCTTGGGTGCTGTTGGAGTCGGATCCCATAATTGGACGGCCCCCTTTCTTTTTTGGTATTGCTGGAACATGAACCTGGGGCTGAACGCCCGTCTTGGGTGCTGGGGATGTGGGAATACTGGGACCCAGGGCGGAGCGCCCCTCTTGGGTATTGATGTAGCTGAGACCCGGGGCGGAAAGCCCGTCTTGGGTGTTGATGTAGTTGGGACCCGGGATCAGAAGCCCGTCTCGGGTATTGATGTATCTGGGACCCGGGGCTGAAAGCCCGTCTCAAGTATTGATGTATCTGGGACCTGGGGCTGGAGGCCCATCTCGGGTGTTACTGGAGCTGGACACCGGGGCTAGACGCCTGTCTTGGGTGTTGCTAGAACTGAGACCAAGGGCTAAAAGCCCGTCGAGTGTTGCTGGAATTGAGACCCAGGGCTAGACACATGTCTTGGGTGTTGCTGGAGCTGAGACCCAGGGCTAGATGCCCGTTTTGGGTGTTGCTAGAGCTGAGACCCAGGGCTAGACACCTGTTTTGGGTGTTGCTGGAGCTGAGACCCAGGGCTAGACGTCTGTCTTGGGTGTTGCTGGAGCTTAGACCCAGGGCTAGATGCCCGTTTTGGGTGTTGCTGGAGCTGAAACCCAGGGCTAGACGCCTATTTTGGGTGTAGCTAGAACTGAGACCCAGGGCCAAACGCCCATCTTGGGTGTTGCTGGAGCTGAGACCCAGGGCTAGACGCCCGTCTTGGGTGTTGAGGTGGCCTTGTCCCGAAGAGGAAACCCTTTGCTGGGAGTTGGCATTATTGGATTGTAGGGGTAAAGACCCCACCGTAGAGCTGGGAGGCCAGGGGCCCAACGCGGAGAATCCGCATAGGGGACCGACCTTAATGAGACCCGAGGTTGTGTAACCGAGGCAGATGTTGGGGAGCCTCGAACTCGGGGTTGAAAGCCCGTATTGAGTGCCGGCTCGTTTGAGACTCGGGTCGAGAGGCCCGAATAGCATGCTGGGAGGCCTTGACCCTCGGGTAGGGAAACCCGTGTTGGGGGCAGGCTTGGATGGGACTCGGAGCTGAGAGCCCGAGTGAGGTGCTGAGGAGCCAGGGACCCGGGGCAGAAAGCCCATGTCCGGTGTTGGCGGAGCTGGGGACCCAGGGGTCAATGAACACATGGATCTTTGTTGCAGGAGGAGCAGAGGGGGTAGCTGCCTCTATGGGCAGTGGCAAGACTGGGTTGCATGTCGGCCACTGCAATGGCGCCCGAGGATCAGGGCGAGCCAAAAGTCGAGGCAGCGTTGCCGAACAGGATTGGCGTTGCCAACCGTATATGCCCGGCGTAGATGGTGATGACGATTGGACCGTAGGTCACTATTGCCACCGATTTGTTGTTGCTGTTGCTGGTGCAGGTTGGTCGCTTGATGACGACCGGTCACATGTTGCATGCTGGACGGGGGCCCTCCTCCTCCACTCTGATAAGAAAAGCCGAGGGCATTGCGGCGTACACTTGGCAGGTGTGACTCTTCTTCGGCAGGAAGAAGAAAGGTAGGAGACGTCCCACCGGGCGTGCCATCCTTGTTTGCGACCGTGGGGAGTCACTTGTCATTTTGTCCTCACGGCGGGGGTGTACACTCGTCTTTTACGGAAGGTCGAGATAGGTTGACTGGGCACGCGGGGATTCTGGGGGTATTAAGAAGAAGGCAGAGAGAACGATGGGAACGCACTGGAAGGGATGGCGTATGGTTCATCATTCTGGGAGACTGGGACAGGGATGGCTGGGTGGAATGCGGGCGTGCCAATCGATTTCTCGACAATCACCTATGGAACCGAGGATTGACCGGGGAAGCGTCGCCAGGATGTGGCACGTGGCTCGAGAGATCAAGCGACACATGGATAGAAGGGGTTCCATGGGTGCGAGTGCGCAGGTGATTATGGGGATTCGTGTACTGGACGTCTTTCCCCACCGATTGCAAGCAACCAGTGTTTATTTTACATCAGATTGAATCCGAATACCTTTGTTTCTTCTGCCAAAGAGAGAGTCAGGGACCTTGGTAGCCGCGACGTCAGGAGGGCCTAGTCCGTGCAACTACGACAGGGCAACAGCAACGTAACAGAGATGACTGGGGGCAGAGAGACTGGTTCCAGTGAGGAGAGGGACCCACCCCCTAACTGGATTACATGACTTATATGCCATGAAAGGCATTTATATGGGGGCATGAGAGCCCGATTACAATCGCTTGCAAGCCGCGGGACAATTCCTTCATTTGTGACGGTCCCCGGGTCAGTGCGTTATTGTATGGGTAGTCCTATATCTGTACGTAGTGTCTGCCAAGGGACCTGTGACTTAGCAGGATGGCGCCCGGGGGGCGTCACAATGTATTCCCGACATGAAACAGTGTCGAGGTCGGGGCAGTAGGGGTGCCGTAGGCACCATTGTACTGGGGAAGTTGAGTGGTCGAGTGCCGCGGTGTAGCAACCCTGGTAAATTAAAAGAATAAAATCTTAAATAAAATAAAAGATTTAAAACCAATGATAAAAAGTTCAACTCATATACACTTAAAACATATAACAAAAAGGGCCAAGATAAATAACGCCTTCGTTAAAGTCATCATTTAATTGAAGATTGCTCACGCAGGCGCTAATTTAAGAATTGACGCCCTCTTGACAGGCGTCATATAAAAGAATTGAAGACTGTGACAGAGGCGTCATTTTTAAATAACGCCCCAACCTTAGGCGTCATTTACAAACAGAACCGTTGGTGTTTGGTTCAAACAGGGATGTTATCCGGGGTAAGTTTTGATTAAGAAAGGGATTGATACGTGTATATTTAAGTTTAGTAAGGATTCTACCAAGGAAATTTTAGTTCTAATCAAACTCCTAAAAACCCATTAGGATTCGTTCCCTATAAATGACCCCTCCCATCGAGCCAACCTGTTGGCTCTTTTCTTCATCAAACCTACTACTACTGTCGATCGTCCAAGCATCAGGGAGCCTTCCTCTCCATCCTGTTGTTGATACGAGGAGGGGTTCCCATCATCTTCCTCTTCGTCTTGCCGTGGAGAACGTGAAGAACGTTGGAATTCTTCTTCTTCCTCTTCCTCCTGCTGCTTCATCCGTTGCCGTTGTTATCAAGTTCCTCTATTTGGAACAGAGTATCGGCTGTGGTTATTATTCTCATCTTCTTCATCGTTCTATCAACCAAAGGCCATCCAAAGCATCAAAAGGTAGGCTTTCTCAAGACTTAGCAAAACCCTGTAATTCCTAAGTTAAAAACATGCATATAGGTCTGTAAGAGTTATAGATTTCGTTTCTGGATTGTGTTTTCTCCGTTTATTGCATAAATGGAAATAGCGACCCAAGCAAGGGCGCTATTTGATTCAACGACCGTGCAAACAGTCGTCAATTTCTTAGATAATTAATAATTATACCATGTTCAAAATTTAATAACTATGAACCCTTACATGTAAACTAATGTATGATCATGTCCATAAATTCCTACTATTTTTCTCTATCTGTTCAGGTCTTTAAAATCTTGATCAGACATACTCCAAAAATCATGTGTCTGTGATTGTACCTGCCTGGTGCAAATCATATGACAAAGAATTAGCGACCCAGATTATGTCGTCATTTGAATGAACGCCCCTATACATGGGCGCCAATTTAGTGATAAATTGTGAATTATAGAAATGGTTATAATATTCCTGGATATTGAAATGACGACATATACCCTGCCCTTTAATTTGATATATGACGCCCCTGACTAGGGCGATGTTTACAGAATTGAAGCCTTCATGAAAGGCGTCATTTTTATAATAATCAAAATATGAAAGTGTTTACAGATATTAATATTTACATAATCCGGATGTAACGACTGAGTGAACAGTCGTCATTTACTGAACATACGATCCTGACAAGGGCGCCAATTCAAAAAATGAAGACTTAATCTCAGGCGTCAACTTACTGATCTCCTGATTTCCTGATTTTTGTAGTTTTCTATAACCCTTGACCATGGGTTGTGTACACTGGCACTATATTCCATTCCGTGAATATAGCCCCACATTTCATGATGTTTTATCGATTACCCACTATTTCTCGGTGATAGATGAACCCTCCATGGGACATTCCGTTCCTTTGGACCAGTGACTTTATCATAGAGACCTCCGTAAGACTTCGCTAGCCTTAGATTCCCTCAAGGTAGCCGAGCAGGTTGTACCATCAAAACCCATGACACTACTTGATTTCCATGTCACTCTAAAGAAATCTGGTATACCGGCCCTCATGATATGCTATTTTGATGTCATATGAATACTCTTTAATGGAATGGGAAACCATGCCATTAATACTGCTTAAGAATGTTATGCCATACTTGTGGACACTAATTCTATCTACCTTATCATGTACAAGAACGAGCGACCATTTCTATATGAGCGCTTATTCTTAATATCATGGCACCTATCTAGGGAGCCGTTTCCACCTAGTTTTATCGTTAATCGTGGTTACACCGTTATTACCATCCTTACGTATCATGTTCCATCCTTGAAATCCTAATCTCTATGATCTACCTTAGAGTTCCTACAAGCTTGAATCCCTTTGGAATTCTATATTGGGTATAACTATAGTGGATGTCGAAATACATGATCAATGCCTGCGCATATAAGGGCCCGATCTGGTCCTAGGAGGAGCACCAGAAAGTACTAGTGCCCATGGGAGTTGTAATGATCACGGTATGGCATTATACCGAAGTGCATGACTAGCTTGATAGACATTCCACAAATCTCATACTTGACTTGACTTGACATGACATGACTTGCGTGACCTGGAAATGGCATTTATTGTACTTGCTTGAAATATGATAGCCAATTCTTGACATGACATGATTACTTGACATGATAGATATGCGTGCTTGATTATCTTGCTATCTTAACATGAGTTCTTGAAAGACTTGCTAGTTCACTCACTATCACTTGATATACATTCTCTATTCTCTTGTTATACATTCTCTATTGTCGTTTGACGCGAACATGCATAGTTAAATTGCATTCATCTAACTTGTAATTTACTTAAAACAAGCTAGCTCTTGAGATATAATCCCTACTGAGCGTTCGCTCACATAGTGTTTTTCCCTTATTTTTCATATAAGTCCGAGGACGAAACTCTTTCGGGTGGGGAAAGTCAAGAGTGATGAGATTAGAGCTACTCCAACTATCCAAGCGTTGTCTTGTCTTGACTTTTCTACATTCTTGAGTCAATCATTGTACTTTTGCATTTTATTGAGTCTTAGCACTAAGAGGATTGTAATAGAAGTACTTTGAAGGTTTTGATGAAATAAAGGATTGGGTTATCTTTACTCTTGCGCGCTCTGTCTTTGTGTTGAATACACTAACGCTCTGATTGACATGATCGATATAAACTCGTCACGCGTCTCCGGGTTCCTTCCGCGCTTGGGGCGTGATAGTTTTTGTGGTATCAGAGCCTAGGATATTCAATTCATAGGAAACCCAAGTCCAAGGATAGGTTTAAACCTTTAACCGGTGAGATTGGGTAGAACCATGGGTTAAGATAATCTAGGTACGCAATTCTTGGTCGAATCTCATATTAATTAGTTATCTAAAATCCTTGTAGGAAAATGGCTGTCGAACGTGCTCAGTGGCGTAACATGCAACGCACTATTCAAGGCATGACGCAGGCACTTCAACATGTAGCACAAGGTGGTGCGCACCGTGGAGCGAGAAATCTCCATCAAAGATTTAAAAACATGAACCCTCCTAAGTTCATGGGATCCACCGATCCAGATGACATTGAGCACTGGATCCGAGAGACGGAACGTATCTTTCGAGTTATGCAATGCACGGACCAAGAGAAGGTCTTATTAGCCACATTCCAACTAGAGAGAGACGCCCGATGCTGGTGGGAGTCAGTAGAAGCCACCTTAGAGCAAGGCCAAGTTACTTGGGAGGAATTTGTGGAACATTTCAACACTAAGTATTTCTCAGACCGAATTCAAGAGAAGAAAGCTACCGAGTTCGCCGCTCGTAAGCAACGATCCTTGTCGGTAGCTGAGTACGAGGCATAATTCTCTAGGTTGTCCCTGTATACTAAACATCTAGTCAGTACCAAGAAAATGAAAGCTAGGAGATTTCTTAATGGGCTCAGGCCCCAATATATCACACAGCTAGCGCCGATGGACATACAGGTCTATTCGGAGATGGTACGACGAGCCCAGTTATTAGAAGATGCCACGGAACTATCTGATAGGATTCGTGGGAGAGATAAGAAGGAATAGGTCACTAGTTCTGATTCCTTTAAACCCAATTTCAACAAGAAGAGGCCAAATAATGGAGGAACACTCTCCCAAGAGCAAAAGTTCAAAAAGACCAAACCTTTATCCATTACCACCACACCTTCTAAATTGGTGTGTAAACATTATGACAAGGCCGGACATAAGGCCGAAGAATGTTGGAGAAAACTTGGAGCTTGTCTCCGTTGTAGGAGCCGTGATCATCAGATTCCCGACTGCCCGTTGCTCAATGATCAAGCCGGTGATGGGAAACGCCCGGTAAAGAAGAATGCACGCCTCCAAGCAATTAAGGAGACAGAATAAGATGAAGGCGGACTAGTGGAAGGTACACTGCAAGTTTGTTCCAAGTCTGCATATGTCTTATTTGATACTGGTGCATCGCACTCATTTATTTCCAAGAAGTTTGCTGACCCATTACCTATGGAACTAGAGTGGATAAAATTAGTTATCTCAACTCCTCTTGGAAACGAAGCCGATATTGTTCACCATTATCAAAACTGCGAAGTCTT
Source organism: Amorphophallus konjac (assembly GCA_022559845.1). Taxonomy (NCBI): domain Eukaryota; kingdom Viridiplantae; phylum Streptophyta; class Magnoliopsida; order Alismatales; family Araceae; genus Amorphophallus; species Amorphophallus konjac. The sequence continues at coordinate 13,681,265 of CM040117.1, read as the reverse complement.
GGTAGAAGGAAGAAATTTACCCATCGACCTAATATGCCTAGACATGAAGGACTATGATATCATATTAGGAGCAGATTGGTTATCCAAATATCAGGCAACCGTTGATTGCCGTGATAGCAAGGTTACTTTCAAGTAATTCCCGGAACTGGTCTATACTAGTCTGAAGAGTCGGAGCGAGTCGCCTCTTATTTCGGCCCTCCGAGCTAGCAAGCTAATAAGGAAAGGATGTGTATCTTTCCTTACTTTTGTCACTATTAAGGGAACTAAGGAAACTAAGGAAACTAAGCTAGGAGACGTTCAATTGTACAAGAATTTTCAGACGTGTTTCCGGAAGATTTGCCTGGACTACCCCCACAAAGAGAAGTGGCCTTCACCATCGACTTGGTCCCTGGTGCTGGTCCAGTTTCTAAGGCACCATATAGGATGTCCCATGCTGAACTCAAGGAGTTAAAGGAACAATTGATGAAACTTTTTAAGAAAGGATTTATTAGGCCGAGTACTTCCCCATGGGGAGCACCTGTACTATTTGTGAAGAAAAAGGATGGATCCATGAGGTTATGCATCGACTATCGACAGTTGAATCATCTCACTATTAAGAACAAGTATCCACTGCCGAGAATCGATGAACTGTTTGATCAAATATCTGGATCCAAGTACTTCTCGAAGATTGATCTCAGATCGGGGTATCACCAACTAAGGATCAAAGATGAGGACATTCATAAGACCGTGTTCAGGAGCATGTATGGGCACTATGAATTTGTTGTTATACCTTTTGGACTAACCAATGCCCCTGATACCTTTGTGCAGTTGATGAATAGTATATTCAGGCCTCATCTAGATCAATTCATAGTGGTTTTCATTGATGATATATTGATCTATTCAAAGACCAAGGAAGAGCATGATGAGCATTTGAGGATTGCATTATAGATATTGAGGACAAATCGATTATATGCAAAGCTTAGTAAATGTGAATTCAGGCTAGAAGAAGTATCTTTCTTGGGGCATGTTATATCAAAAGATGGTTTGTCCGTAGATCCATCAAAGGTTGAAGCTGTAAAGAATTGGGAGAGATCGACCAACGCTAGCGAGATCCGTAGTTTCTTGGGTCTTGTGGGCTATTACCGACGATTCATCAAGGATTTCTCCAAGATCGCCGTACCACTCACTAGACTAACACGCAAGGAGATACGTTATGAATGGAGTGAGGAATGTGAAAGAAGCTTCCAAGCCCTCAAAGATCACCTAACTACTGCCCCGGTTTTAGCTTTACCAATTGAAGGTGTGAAATTCGAAATATACACCGATGCATCTGTCATTGGCCTCAGATGTGTTTTAATGCAACAAGGGAAAGTTATAGCCTTCTCATCTTGATAGCTAAATAAGCATGAAGAGAACTACCCTGTACATGATCTGGAATTGGTTGCGGTAGTGTTTGCACTGAAGATATGGAGACATTACTTATACGGAGTGCAGTTCACTGTATACTCCGATCACAAGAGTCTCAAGTATCTTTTCTCTCAGAAGGAATTGAATATGAGGCAAAGACGTTGGCTAGAATATCTCAAGGACTTCGACTTCACAATACAATATCATCCTGGAAAGGGTAATCCTGTAGCTGATGCCCTCAGTTGCAAGCCAAGAGTAATATTAGCCAATTGTATGATTCAGGAGTGGAAGTTGCTAGAAAAGTTCACTAGACTTAATATAAGCATGGATAAGGAGAGTAGGTGTGTCACACTATCCCATATGAGCATACAACCAGATCTACTCTCAGAGATACAAAGACTGCAAGATATTGACCCGGTATTAGTGGAAATCAAGGGCAAGATGGAAGAGCAATCTGATTTCAAATTAGCTTCAGACGAAAGATTATTATTCAGAGATAGAAATTGCATCCCAGATTGTCCAGAGCTAAAGAAGAAGATCTTAGATGAAACTCACAGATCAAGGTACACGATTCATCCAAGATCTACCAAAATGTATCAAGATTTAAAAAGGACCTTTTGGTGGCCTAATATGAAAAGAGAAATAGCAGACTTCGTGTCTCGCTGTCTCACTTGCCAACAAGTCAAGGCAGAACACCAAAAGCTTGCCGGTAAGCTACATCCTCTTGATATTCCCAAGTGGAAGTGAGAGGATATCGGTATGGACTTCATTATGGGTCTGTCTAAATCTAGAGGAGGACATGATGGAATATGGGTCATCATAGACCGTCTGACCAAGTCGGCCCATTTCTTGCCAATCAAGGGCCGATGGTCAATTGACATCCTTGCTGCATTATACATTAAGGAGATAGTCAGGTTACATGGAGTACCTTCGTGTCTGACAGAGACCCTCGTTTTACTTCTCACTTTTGGGAGGGTCTACAGCATTCGCTGGGGACGAGACTTAACTTTAGTACAGCTTTTCATCCTCAAACAGATGGTCAGACCAAGAGAACCAATCAGGTAGTAGAAGATATGCTCAGAGCTTGCATCATTGATTTTGGTGGAAGTTGATATGATCACTTGCCTTTGGTTGAATTTGCATACAACAACAGCTACCAGGCAAGTATACAGATGGCACCTTTCGAAGCCTTATACGGAAGGAGTTACCGATCACCCTTATACTGGGATGAAGTTGGCGAGAAACAACTATTAGGCCCAGACATGGTAAGGGATACCACCGAAAAGATTCAGATGATTAGAGAGAAACTTCAAGTAGCTCAGTTTAGACAGAAAGCTTATGCTGATACAAGAAGAAGAGATCTCGAATTTCAAGTCGGAGATCACGTATTTCTCAAAGTATCACCTGGACGTGGAATAAGGAGATTTGGTGTTAAGGGCAAACTTACACTAAGGTTTATCGAACCATTTGAGGTATTAGAAAGCGTTGGTGTAGCAACCCTGGTAAATTAAAGGACTAGAAAGTCTAAATAAATCAAAAATAATAATTAAACAAGGCCCAGCCCTTGTACATGACCCTCTTAAGTCCTAAAAAGTCTGACAAAAGAACTCATGGACACTACTATTGTATTATAATAAATTTAAGAATGACATGATGTTTTTTTTAGGTAAGTATTTAATGCACAACGTAGTTTTAATTAAATTAGGAATCACTAAATCTCAAAAAAAATGTCAATTTGTATTTTATTACTAATTTAGAAAAATTAATATTCCACATTCATTACATTATAATCTTATTAGAAGGGAGAAGGATATATATATAGGATTTAATTACATTAAAGATATGTAAAAGATAAAAGAATGAGTATATATGTAATTTCAATTCTTTCAAGGGGATTGAGAAATTACCAAAACTCAATTGACGCCTCTTTGTGCAGGCGTATCCAATGTGAAAAGCGACCTAACACAAGTCGTTATTTATAAATTAGTGAAAATCAAATAAAGTATATAACTAAAGAGTTATAGAGATGATAGGGATATATACATAATAATAGTCTTTTGGAAGGTCAAGAAGAAATGCCAAATGAAATTGACGCCATTACCTTGGGCGTGTATTTCAAATGTGACGACTTAATAAAAGTCGTTATTTTATTCTAAAATGAATAGTGGCCATTTTTGAATTAAAGAATTTTGGAAAACTAACTATATGGAAAAATATTGAAAAATGGAAAACGCATACCCCTAAAATTTCCCATCAAGATCATATCAAGAAAAAAAGATAAAAATCCAGAAAGATCGTTACACCTTAAAATAACAAATCAGGGAAAGGTGAATGACGCCTCCAAGAAAGTCGTCATTTAATTTTGGACGACTGTGTATACAAGCGTCATTTATTAAAATAACGCCCCAACCTTAGGTGTCATTTACAAATCAACCCGTTAGTGTTTGGTTCGAACAAGGATGATATCTGGGTAAGTTGGATTAGGGAAAAGATCAATATGTGGAATAGCTAAAGTCTAATCGGATTCTAAGAAGGAAGTTCTAATCCTAATCGAACTCCTAGAACCTATTAGGATTCCTTCTCCTATAAATACCCACCCTTCCGTCAAACTTCCTGTTGATAATAGTGATCAAAGAAGCCCTACTGTGGAAGTTCATCGTCCTCTGGTTGAAGAACGCAGGAGTTCTTCGTCATCTTCTTCTTCTTCCTTGCTGCATGAAGGCTTGAAGGGAAGGGGAAGGCTGTTCTCCCTCTGCTACTTAAATCCTTTGAACCAAAGGAGCCATCTACCTGCTACTATATTCTTCTGAGGTTTTATTGGTTGCCGAAGAAGCCAAGCTGCAGCTTCCCAACTATTGTTTCTTCATCAAATCACCCAGAAGAAGACTTCTTCTTCCTCCTCTTTCTCCTGCAAGAAGAAGGGCGCAAGAAGCCTTCTTCTTCTTGCTGAAGGAAGGCCACCGTCTTCCTTGGGGTTTTTCTCTTTACTATACGTGAAGCCCTCAGTGGCTGAGACATACGTACTTACCAATTAGTACTGCTGCTGCTACTGTTTTGTCTTCGATTGCTAAAGGGGCTATCATCTTCTTCCTGATATCTAGTGAATCGGCTGTGGTTCATCTTCTTCACTTTCAATCAAACATCATCAATCCAAGGTAGGTTTTCTCAAGTGTTAAGCAAAACATATGGTTATTAGGCCATCCGCATGCATGTAGAATTGTTAGCAGTGATATTGATATATCAGTTTTCCCTGATTTCTGTATTTCTTGAAATGACGCCCCAGCTTAAGGCATTATTTTGATTTAACGCCCATACGAACAGTCGTCAATTGACTAGTTGGTTAATAATAACGCATGTTCAAAATTCAATAATTATGAACCCGTACATGTTAAACTAATGCATGATTATATTACAGAATTCCTGATAGTTTCTTGATTGGAAATGAAATAACGACCATGTCTAGGTCGTCAAATGAATGAACGCCCCTGTAAACGTGCGTCAATTTAGTGATAAAATGTGAAATTATAGAAATAATTGTAATATTCCTGGATATTGAAATGACGACATGTGCCCTACCCTTTAATTTGTTATATGACACCCTTGACTAGGGCGCTATTTACTGAATTGAAGCTATCATGAAAGGCGTCATTTTTATAAATATCAAAATGGGAAAATGTTTATAATCTGGATGAAACGACTGAGTGAACAGTCATCATTTATGGAACTGACGACCCTGACAAGGGCGCCAATTCATAAAATGAAGACTTAAGCTCAGGCGCCATTTGACTGATCCCTGATTTTCGTGGTTTTTATATAACCCTTGTTAATGGATTATGCTTATCGGCACTATATTTCATTCCGTGAATATAGTCCCATGTTTCACATTGTTTTATCGATTACCCACTATTTCTCAGTGATAGACGAACTCTCCATAGGACATTCCGTTCCTTTGGACCAGTGACTTTATCATAAATACCTTCGTAAGACTCCGCTAGCCTTGGATTCCCTAGAGACAGCCGAGCTGGTTGTACCCTTAATACCTATGTCACTATTTGATTACCATGTCACTCTAAAGAAACATGGTATACCGGCCCTCATGACTTGCTAAGAGAATGTCATCAGAATACTCTAAATTAATGGAATGGGAAACCATGCCATTAGTGTTCTTATGAATTAGGTGCCATACTTGGGGACCTCAATTCTATCTAGCTTATCATGTCCAAGAACGAGCGACCATCGCTATATGAGCGCTTATTCTTATTATCATGGCGCCCAATTAGGGAGCCGATTCAACCTAGTTTTATCGTTAATCGTGATTGTACCATTATTATTGTCTTTATACATCGTGTTCAATCCTTGAAATTCTATTCCACAAGATCTACCGTAAAGTCCCTACAAGGTTATTCCATTGAAACTCTATATTGGCTATAACCATAGTGGATGTCGAAAAATACACAATCAATGCCTGCGCATATAAGGGCCCGATCTGGTCCTGGGAGGAGCACCCGAACGTACTAGTGCCCATGGGAGTTGTAATGATCACGGTGTGGCATTGCACCGAAGTGCATGACTAGCTTGATTAGATATTCCACAATCTCATACTCGACTTGACATGACATGACTTGCGTGACCCGAAAAGGGTATTTATATACTTGCTTGAAACGTGATAGCCAATTCCCGACATGACATGATGAAATATCTTGACATTTATTGATATAAGTTCTTGAAAGACACGCTAGTTCACTCAATTATCTCTTATACTCTCTCTCTCTTGTCGTTTTACGCAAACATGCATAGCTTTATTGCATTCATGTAACATGTAATTTACTTAAAGCAAGCTAGCTCTTGAGATATAATTCCTATTGAGCGTTCGCTCATCCAGTGTTTGCCCCTATTTTTCAGGTAAGTCCGATGATGAGAATCAATCGGATGGGGAAGGTCAAGAGTGAAGAGATTAGAGCTCTCCGTCTATCCAAGCGTCTACTAATCTTATCTTTCTAATATCTTGAGTCAATCATTGTACTTTTTCCTTTTATTGAGTCTTAGCATTTTCATTTGTAATAGAAGTACTTTGAGGTTGTGATTGAATAAAGGATTGGGTTATCTTTACTTTTGCGCACTCTGTCTTTGTGTTGAATACACTAACGCTCTGATTGACATGATCGATATAAACTCGTCACGCGTCTCCGAGTTCCTTCTGCGCTCGGGGCGTGACAATTTTTGTGGTATCAGAGCCTAGGATATTCAATTCCTAGGAAACCTAAGTCCAAGGATAGGTTTAAAACCTTTAACCGGTGCGATTGGGTAGAACCAAGGGTTAAGTTAACTTAGAATCAAAGCCATTGAACATAATCACATATTAATATAGTTATTGTAATTGTAGGACAATGGCTGCCGAACGTGCCCAGTGGCGTAACATGCAATGCACTCTACAAGGCATGACCCAGGCACTTCAACAGGTGGCACAAGGAGGTGCACATCGTGGAGCAGGAAATCTCCACCAAAGCTTCAAGAACATGAACCCTCCTAAGTTCATGGGATCCACTGATCCGGATGACGCCGAGCACTGGATCCGGGAAACCGAACGTATCTTTCGGGTTATGCAATGCACGGACCAAGAGAAGGACTTGTTAGCAACATTTCAACTAGAGAGAGACGCCCACTGCTGGTGGGAGTCGGTAGAAGCCACATTAGATCAAGGACAAGTTACTTGGGAGGAGTTTGTTGAACATTTCAACAATAAATATTTTTCAGACCGAGTCCAGGAGAAGAAAGCTGCCGAATTCGCCGCACTTAAGCAACGATCCTTGTCGGTGGCTGAGTATGAGGCATAATTTTCCAGGTTGTCTCGATATGCTAAACATCTAATTAGTACCGAGAAGATGAAAGTTAGGAGATTCCTAAATGGGCTCAGACCCCAATATATCACACAGCTGGCGCCGATGGACATACAGGTCTATTCGGAGATGGTACGACGAGCCCAGCTACTGGAGGATGCCACGGAACTATCTGATAGGATCCGTGGGAGAGACAAGAAGGAGCATGTTACTAGCTCCGGCACTTTCAAACCCAATTTCAAGAAGAGGCCGAGTAATGGAGGTACTCCCTCCCAAGAGCAAAAGTTCAAAAAAACCAAACCCTTCTTCATCACCACTACACCTTCTAAGGTGGTATGTAAGAATTGTGATAAGGCCGGGCACAAGGCCGATGAATGTTGGAGAAAACTTGGAGCTTGTCTCCATTGTGGGAGCCGTGATCATCGGATTCCCGATTTCCCGTTGCTCAATGATCAGACCGGTGACGTGAAGCGCCCGATGACCAAGAATGCACGTCTCCAGGCTATAAAGGAGGCGGAACAAGACGAAGGCGGACTGGTAGAAGGTACACTGAAAGTTTGTTCCAAGTCTGCACATGCCTTATTTGATACTGGTGCACCACATTCTTTTATTTCCAAGAGGTTTGCTGATCCATTACCTATGGAACCGGAATGGATAAAAATAGTTTTGTCTACTCCTCTCGGAAATGAAACCGATATTACTCATCATTATCAAAACTGTGAAGTCTTGGTAAAGGGTAGAAATTTTCCTATCAACCTAATATCCCTAGATTTAAAGGAATATGATGTCATATTAGGAGCAGATTGGTTATCCAAGTATCAAGGAACCGTGGATTGCCGTAACAGTAAAGTTACTTTCAAAGACGTTCCGGAACTAGTCTATACTAGCCCTAAGAATCGGAGCAAGTCACCTCTTATTTCGGCTCTCCGAGCTAGCAAGTTAATAAGGAAAGAATGTGTATCTTTCCTTGCGTTTGTCACCATTAAGAAGACTAAGGAGACTAAGCTAGAAGACATCCCTGTTGTGCAAGAATTTCCGGATGTGTTTCCGGAAGATTTGCTTGGATTACCTCCACAACGAGAAGTGGCCTTCACCATCGATTTGGTCCCTGGTGCTGGTCCAGTTTCTAAGGCACCATATAGGATGTCCCCCGCCGAACTCAAGGAGTTAAAAGAGCAATTGATGGAACTTTTAAAGAAGGGATTTATTAGACCAAGCACTTTCCCGTGGGGAGCACCTGTGCTATTTGTAAAGAAGAAAGATGGATCCATGAGGTTATGCATCGACTATCGACAGTTGAATCATCTCACTATCAAGAACAAGTATCCACTGCCGAGAATCGATGAATTATTTGATCAAATATCTGGATCCAAGTATTTCTCGAAGATTGATCTCCGGTCGTGATATCACCAACTAAGGATCAAGGATGAGAACATTTATAAGACCGCATTCAGAAGCAGGTATGGGCACTATGAATATGTTGTTATGCCTTTTGGACTAACAAATACCCCTGCTGCCTTTATGCAATTGATGAATAGTATATTCAGGCCTCATCTAGATCAATTCATAGTGGTTTTCATTGATGATATACTAATCTATTCAAAGACCAAGGAAGAGCACGAGGAGCATTTGAGGATTGCATTACAGATATTAAGGATGAATCAGTTATATGCAAAGCTCAGTAAATGTGAATTTTGGTTAGAAGAAGTATCTTTCTTGGGGCATGTTATATCAAGAGACGGTTTATCCGTAGATCCATCGAAGGTTGAAGCTGTAAAGAATTGGGAAAGACCGACCAATGCTAGCGAGATCCGTAGTTTCTTGGGTCTTGCAGGTTATTACCGATGATTCATCAAGGATTTCTCCAAGATTGCCGTACCACTCACTAGACTAACACGCAAGGAGATACGTTATGAATGGAGTGAGGAATGTGAAAGAAGCTTCCAAGCTCTCAAGGATCATCTAACTACTGCCCCAGTATTAGCTTTGCCGATTGAAGGAGAGAAATTTGAGGTATACACCGACGCCTCAGGCGTTGGCCTCGGATGTGTATTGATGCAACAAGAAAGACTTATAGCGTATTCTTCCCGACAACTCAAGAAGCATGAAGAAAACTACCCAGTTCATGATTTGGAGTTGGCCGCGGTAGTATTTGCATTAAAGATATGGAGACATTATTTGTACGGAGTACAATTCACTGTATACACCGATCACAAGAGTCTCAAATATCTCTTCTCACAGAAGGAATTGAATATGAGGCAAAGACGTTGGCTAGAATATCTCAAGGATTTCGACTTCATAATACAATATCATCCTGGAAAGGGTAATCTTATAGCTGATGCCCTCAGTCGCAAGCCAAGAGCGATTTTAGTAAATTGTATGATTCAAGAGTGGAAGTTGCTAGAACAATTCTCTAAACTTAATATAAGCATAGACAAGGACAGTAGGTGTGTCACATTATCCCATATGAGCATACAGCCAGACTTGCTATCCGAAATACAAGGACTTCAAGATAGTGACCCCGTACTAGTGGAAATCAAGGGCAAAATGGAAGAACAACTTTATTTCAAGATAGCCTCAGATGGAAGATTGATGTTCAGGAATAGAACATGTATACCAGATTGTCCAGAGCTAAAGAAGAAAATCTTAGATGAAGCTCACAGATCAACATACACGATTCATCCAGGGTCTACCAAAATGTACCAAGATTTGAAAAGGACCTTATGGTGGCCCAATATGAAAAGAGAAGTAGCAGACTTTGTGTCTCGCTGTCTCACGTGCCAACAAGTCAAGGCAGAACACCAAAAGCCTGCCGGTAAGCTACATCCTCTAGTTATTCCCAAATGGAAGTGGGAGGATATCGGTATGGACTTCATTATGGGTCTGTCTAAATCTAGAGGAGGACATGATGGAATATGGGTTATCATAGACCGATTAACCAAGTCGGCACACTTCTTGCCAATAAAGAGTCGATGGTCAGTTGATGTTCTTGCTGCATTATACATTAAGGAGATAGTCAGGTTACATGGAGTACTTGTCTCAATCGTATCTGACCGAGACCCTCGTTTTACTTCTCACTTTTGGAAGGGTCTATAACATTCGTTGGGGATGAGACTTAACTTTAGTATAGCTTTTCATCCTCAAACGGATGGTCAGACCGAAAGAACGAATCAGGTAGTAGAAGATATGCTCAGAGCTTGCATCATCGATTTTGGTGGAAGCTGTCATGATCACTTGCCCTTAGTCGAGTTTGCATACAACAACAGCTACCAGGCAAGTATACAAATGGCACCTTTCGAAGCCTTATACGGAAGGAGTTGCCGGTCACCCTTGTGTTGGGATGAAGTTGGCGAAAAATAACTATTAGGTCCAGACATGGTAAGGGATACCATTGAAAAGATTCAGTTGATTAGAGAAAGACTTCAAGTTGCACAGTCTAGACAGAAGGCTTATGCTGACATAAGAAGAAGAGATCTTGAGTTCCAAGTTGGAGATCACGTATTTCTCAAGATATCACCTGGACGTGGAATAAGGAGATTTGGTGTTAAGGGCAAGCTTACACCAAGGTTTATCGGACCTTTTGAGATACTAGAAAGGGTTGGCGAGGTTGCTTACTGTGTCGCCTTACCTCCTCAATTGTCCGAAGTTCATAATGTATTCCACATATCTATGTTGAAGAAGTATGTGTACGATCCGTCACATATCATTGATCATGGAGACCTGGTGATTCAAAGGGATCTCACTTATGAACTAAAGCCCATGAAGATCCTCGATCACGAGGTACGAACATTAAGGAACAAAGTTATTCCCATGGTTAAGGTGCAATGGAGTAAAAGCTCAGAACACGAAGCCACATGGGAGACCGAGGAGTCTATGAGGAAACGATTTCCAGACTTATTTTAAAAGGTATGTACTCTACACTCTCCACGTCTATATACGACTTAATTTGGAGACCAAATTCTTTTAAGTGGGGGAGGGTGTAGCAACCCTGGTAAATTAAAGGACTAGAAAGTCTAAATAAACTAAAAATAATAATTAAACAAGGCCCAGCCCTTATATATGACCCTCTTACGTCCTAAAAAGTCTGACAAAAGAACTCATGGACACTACTATTGTATTATAATAAATTTAAGAATGACATGATATTTTTTTAGGTAAGTATTTAATGCACAACGTAGTTTTAATTAAATTAAGAATCACTAAATCTCAAAAAAAAATGTCAATTTATATTTTATTACTTATTTAGAAAAATTAATATTCCACATTCATTACATTATAATCTTATTAGAAGGAAGAAGGATATATATATAAGATTTAATTACATTAAAGATATGTAAAAGATAAAAGAATGAGTATATATGCAATTTCAGTTCTTTCAAGGGGATTGAGAAATTGCCAAAACTCAATTGACGCCTCTTTGTGCAGGCATATCCAACGTGAAAAGCGACCTAACACAAGTCGTTATTTATAAATTAGTGAAAATCAAATAAAGTATATAGCTAAAGAGTTATAGAGATGATAGGGATATATACATAATAATAGTTTTTTGGAAGGTCAAGAAGAAATGCCAAATGAAATTGACGCCATTACCTTGGGCGTGTATTTCAAATGTGACGACTTAATAAAAGCCGTTATTTTATTCTAAAATGAATAGTGCCCATTTTTGAATTAAAGAATTTTGGAAAACTAATTATATGGAAAAATAGTGAAAAATGGAAAACTCATACCCCTAAAATTTCCCATCACGATCATATCAAGAAAAAAAGATAAAAATCCAGAAAGATCGTTACACCTTAAAATAACAAATCAGGGAAAGGTGAATGACGCCTCCAAGAAAGTCGTCATTTAATTTTTGACGACTGTGTATATAAGCGTCATTTATTGAAATAACGCCCCAACCTTAGACGTCATTTACAAATCAACCCGTTAGTGTTTGGTTCGAAGGATGATATCTGGGTAAGTTGGATTACGGAAAAGATCAATGTGTGGAATAGCTAAAGTCTAATCGGATTCTAAGAAGGAAGTTCTAATCCTAATCGAACTCCTAGAACCTATTAGGATTCCTTCTCCTATAAATACCCACGCTTCTGTCGAACTTCCTGTTGACAATAGTGATCAAAGAAGCCCTACTGTGGAAGTTCATCGTCCTCTGGTTGAAGAACGCAAGAGTTCTTCGTCATCTTCTTCTTCTTCCTTGCTGCATGAAGGCTTGAAGGGAAGGGGAAAGCCGTTCTCCCTCTGCTACTTAAATCCTTTGAACCAAAGGAGCCATCTACCTGCTACTATATTCTTCTGAGGTTTTATTGGTTGCCGAAGAAGCCAAGCTGCAGCTTCCCAGCTATTGTTTCTTCATCAAATCACCTAGAAGAAGACTTCTTCTTCCTCCTCTTTCTCCTGCAACAAGAAAGGCGCAAGAAGCCTTCTTCTTCTTGCTGAAGGAAGGCCACCGTCTTCCTTGGGGTTTTTCTCTTTACTATGCGTGAAGCCCTCTGCGGCTGAGACATACGTACTTACCAATTAGTACTGCTGCTGCTACTGTTTTGTCTTCGATTGCTGAAGGGGCTATCATCTTCTTCCTGATATCTAGTGAATCGGTTGTGGTTCATATTCTTCACATTCAATCAAACATCATCAATCCAAGGTAGGTTTTCTCAAGTGTTAAGCAAAACATATGGTTATTAGGCCATCCGCATGCATGTAGAATTGTTAGCAGTGATATTGATATATCAGTTTTCCCTGATTTTTGTATTTCTTGAAATGATGCCCCAGCTTAAGGCGTTATTTTGATTTAACGCCCATACGAACAGTCGTCAATTGACTAGTTGGTTAATAATAACGCATGTTCAAAATTCAATAATTATGAACCCGTACATGTTAAACTAATGCATGATTATATTACAGAATTCCTGATAGTTTCTTGATTGGAAATGAAATAACGACCATGTCTAGGTCGTCAAATGAATGAACGCCCCTGTAAACGGGCGCCAATTTAGTGATAAAATGTGAAATTATAGAAATAATTGTAATATTCCTGGATATTGAAATGACGACATGTGCCCTACCCTTCAATTTGTTATATGACGCCCTTGACTAGGGCGCTATTTACTGAATTGAAGCTATCATGAAAGGCGTCATTTTTATAAATATCAAAATGGGAAAATGTTTATAATCTGGATGAAACGACTGAGTGAACAGTCGTCATTTATGGAACTGACGACCCTGACAAGGGCGCCAATTCATAAAATGAAGACTTAAGCTCAGGCGCCATTTGACTGATCCCTGATTTTCGTAGTTTTTATATAACCCTTGTTAATGGGTTATGCTTATCGGCACTATATTTCATTCCGTGAATATAGTCCCATATTTCACGTTGTTTTATCGATTACCCACTATTTCTCAGTGATAGACGAACTCTCCATAGGACATTCCGTTCCTTTGGACCAGTGACTTTATCATAGAGACCTCCGTAAGACTCCGCTAGCCTTGCATTCCCTCGAGGTAGCCGAGCTGGTTGTACCCTTAATACCTATGTCACTATTTGATTACCATGTCACTCTAAAGAAACATGGTATACCGGCCCTCATGACTTGCTAAGAGGATCTCATCAGAATACTCTAAATTAATGGAATGGGAAACCATGCCATTAGTGTTCTTATGAATTAGGTGCCATACTTGGGGACCTCAATTCTATCTAGCTTATCATGTCCAAGAACGAGCGACCATCGCTATATGAGCGCTTATTCTTATTATCATGGCGCCCAATTAGGGAACCGATTCCACCTAGTTTTATCGTTAATCGTGATTGTATCATTATTATTGTCTTTATACATCGTGTTCAATCCTTGAAATTATATTCCACAAGATCTACCTTAAAGTCCCTACAAGCTTATTCCATTGAAACTCTATATTGGCTATAACCATAGTGGATGTCGAAAAATACACGATCAATGCCTGCGCATATAAGGGCCCGATCTTGTCCTGGGAGGAGCACCCGAAAGTACTAGTGCCCTTGGGAGTTGTAATGATCACGGTGTGGCATTGCACCGAAGTGCATGACTTGCTTGATTAGACATTCCACAATCTCATACTCGACTTGACATGACATGACTTGCGTGACCCGGAAAGGGTATTTATATACTTGCTTGAAACGTGATAGCCAATTCCCGACATGACATGATGAAATATCTTGACATTTATTGATATAAGTTCTTGAAAGACATGCTAGTTCACTCAATTATCTCTTATACTCTCTATCTCTTGTCGTTTTATGCAAACATGCATAGCTTTATTGCATTCATGTAACATGTAATTTACTTAAAGCAAGCTAGCTCTTGAGATATAATTCCTACTGAGCGTTCGCTCATCCAGTGTTTTCCCCTATTTTTCAGGTAAGTCCGATGACGAGACTCAAACGGATGGGGAAGCTCAAGAGTGAAGAGATTAGAGCTCTCCGTCTATCCAAGCATCTACTAATCTTATCTTTCTAATATCTTGAGTCAATCATTGTACTTTTTCCTTTTATTGAGTCTTAGCATTTTCATTTGTAATAGAAGTACTTTGATTAAAGGATTGGGTTATCTTTACTTTTGCGCACTCTGTCTTTGTATTGAATACACAAATGCTCTGATTGACATGATCGATATAAACTCGTCACGCGTCTCCGAGTTCCTTCCGCACTCGGGGTGTGACAGTTGGCGAGGTTGCTTATCACATCGCTTTACCTCCTCAATTGTCCGATGTCCATAATGTATTCTATATATCTATGCTGAAGAAGTATGTGCACGATCCGTCACATATTATCGATCATGGAGACCTAGTGATTCAAAAGGATCTCACATATGAACAAAAGCGTATGAAGATCCTCGATCGTGAAGTTCGTATACTAAGAAATAAGATAATTCCCATGCTAAAGGTGCAATGGAGTAAATGCTCAGAGCACGAAGCCACATGGGAGACCGAGGAGTCTATGAAGAAGCGATTCCCGAATTTATTCTAAAGAGGTATGAGTCCTACACTCTCCGTAAATATGTGCGATTGAATTTGGGGACCAAATTCTTTTTAAGTGGGGGAGGGTGTAGCAACCCTGGTAAATTAAAAGAATAAAATCTTAAATAGAATAAAAGATTTAAAACCAATGATAAAAAGTTCAACTCATATACACTTAAAACATATAACAAAAAGGGCCAAGATAAATAACGCCTCTGTTAAAGTCGTCATTTAATTGAAGACTGTTCACGCAGGTGCTAATTTAAGAATTGACGCCCTCTTGACAGGCGTCATATAAAAGAATTGAAGACTGTGACAGAGGCGTCATTTTTAAATAACGCCCCAACCTTAGGCGTCATTTACAAACAGAACCATTGGTGTTTGATTCGAACATGGATGTTATCCGGGGTAAGTTTTGATTAAGAAAGGAATTGATACGTGTATATTTAAGTTTAGTAAGGATTCTACCAAGGAAATTTTAGTTCTAATCGAACTCCTAAAAACCCATTAGGATTCCTTCCCTATAAATACCCCCTCCCATCGAGCCAACATGTTGGCTCTTTTCTTCATCAAACCTACTGATGCTGTCGATCGTCCAAGCATCAGGGAGCCTTCCTCTCCATCCTGTTGTTGATACGAGGAGGGGTTCCCATCATCTTCCTCTTCGTCCTGCCGCAGAGAACGTGAAGAACGTCGGAATTCTTCTTCTTCCTTTTCCTCCTGCTGCTTCATCCGTTGCCGTTGTTATCAAGTTCCTCTGTTTGAAACAGAGTATCGGCTGTGGTTATTATTCTCATCTTCTTCATCGTTCTATCAACCAAAGGCCATCCAAAGCATCAAAAGGTAGGCTTTCTCAAGACTTAGCAAAACCCTGTAATTCCTAAGTTAAAAACATGCATATAGGTCTGTAAGATTTACAGATTTCGTTTCTGGATTGTGTTTTCTCCGTTTACTGCATAAATGGAAATAGCGACCCAAGCAAGGGCGCTATTTGATTCAACGACCGTGCAAACAGTCGTCAATTTTTTAGATAATTAATAATTGTACCATGTTCAAAATTTAATAACTATGAACCGTTACATGTAAACTAATGTATGATCATGTCCATAAATTCCTGCTATTTTTCTCTATCTGTTTAGGTCTTTAGAATCTTGATCAGACATACTCCAAAAACCATGTGTCTATGATTGTACCTGCCCGGTGCAAATCATATGACAAAGAATTAGCGACCCAGATTAGGTCGTCATTTGAATGAACGCCCCTATACATGGGCGCCAATTTAGTGATAAAATGTGAATTATAGAAATGGTTATAATATTCCTGGATATTGAAATGACGACATATACCCTGCCCTTTAATTTGATATGTGACACCCCTGACAAGGGCGCTGTTTACAGAATTGAAGCCTTCATGAAATGCGTCATTTTTATAATAATCAAAATTTGAAAGTGTTTACTGATATTAATAATTACATAATCCGGATGTAACGACTGAGTGAACAGTCGTCATTTACTGAACTGACGACCCTGACAAGGGTGCCAATTCAGAAAATGAAGACTTAATCTCAGGCGTCAACTTACTGATCTCCTGATTTCCTGATTTTCGTGGTTTTCTATAACCCTTGACCATGGGTTGTGTACACTGGAACTATATTCCATTCCGTGAATATAGCCCCACATTTCATGATGTTTTATCGATTACCCACTATTTCTCGATGATAGATGAACCCTCCATGGGACATTTCGTTCCTTTGAACCGGTGACTTTATCATAGAGACCTTCGTAAGACTTTGCTAGCCTAGGATTCTCTCAAGACAGCCGAGCAGGTTGTACCGTCAAAACCCATGACACTACTTGATTTTCATGTCACTCTAAAGAAACATGGTATACCGGCCCTTATAATATGCTATTTTGATGTCATGAGAATACTCTTTATTGGAATGAGAAACCATGCCATTAATACTGCTTAAGAATGATGTGCCATACTTGTGGACACTAATTCTATCTACCTTATCATGTACAAGAACGAGCGACCATTTCTATATGAGCACTTATTCTTAATATTATGGCACCTATCTAGGGAGCCGTTTCCACCTAGTTTTATCGTTAATCGTGGTTACACCGTTATTACCATCCTTACGTATCATGTTCCATCCTTGAAATCCTAATCTCTATGATCTACCTTAGAGTTCCTACAAGCTTGAATCCCTTTGGAATTCTATATTGGGTATAACTATAGTGGATGTCGAAATACATGATCAATGCCTGCGCATATAAGTGCCCGATCTGGTCCTGGGAGGAGCACCCGAAAGTACTAGTGCCCATGGGACTTGTAATGATCACGGTATTATTGTACCGAAGTGCATGACTAGCTTGATAGACATTCCACAAATCTTGTACTTGACTTGACTTGACATGACATGACTTGCGTGACCCGAAAATGATATTTATTGTACTTGCTTGAAATATGATAGCCAATTCTTGACATGACATGATTACTTGACATGATAGATATACGTGCTTGATTATCTTGCTATCTTAACATGAGTTCTTGAAAGACTTGCTTGTTCACTTACTATCACTTGATATACATTCTCTATTATCTTGTTATACATTCTCTATTGTCATTTTACGCGAACATGCATAGCTAAATTGCATTCATCTAACTTATAATTTACTTAAAGCAAGCTAGCTCTTGAGATATAATCCCTACTGAGCGTTCGCTCACATAGTATTTTTCCCTTATTTTTCAGGTAAGTCCGAGGACGAAACCCTTTCGGATGGGGAAAGTCAAGAGTGATGAGATTAGAGCTACTCCAACTATCCAAGCGTTGTCTAGTCTTGACTTTTCTACATTCTTGAGTCAATCATTGTACTTTTTCATTTTATTGAGTCTTAGCACTAAGAGGATTGTAATAGAAGTACTTTGAAGGTTTTGATGAAATAAAGGATTGGGTTATCTTTACTCTTGTGCGCTCTGTCTTTGTGTTGAATACACTAACGCTCTGATTGACATGATCGATATAAACTCGTCACGCGTCTCTGGGTTCCTTCCGCGCTCGGGGCGTGACACGCGGGCCCCGATGTGACTGGAGTAGCTGGCAGTCGGGTGCCAGGGGCACCGTTGTGACTGGAGTTGTTGAGTGGTCGGGTGCCGCGGGCCCCGATGTGACTGGAGTAGCTGGCGGTCAGGTGCCGCGGGCACCGTTGTGACTAAGTGGCTGAGTGGTCGGGTGCCGCGGGCTCCGATGTGACTGGAGTAGCTGGCAATCGGGTGCCGGGGGTGTAGACACTCCAAAATTGATGCTATGTTGATCAAAACTCATGTCACCATGTAATGCCCCAAAGTGAACTTCAATATTTCCATAATACGAAGGTTTTCTAATTTTTGCATGTTTTTACGAATTTTCTTGGCATTTTTATAATAAATGACTTTATCTGGGACGTGTTTTAATTAACGGCCTGATCTTAGGCGCGTTTTAAAGAAAGGACGACTGTTGTCGAGGGCGTCAATTTCTGGTATTTTACGAGCCCCACCCAAATTGGAAAATAAGAATTAACGTCTTTCCTTAGGGCCAATTTTTGATTAACGCCTTTCTCTCAGGCGTGATTTTATAATTTTCAAATAAGGATGGTTTTTCTTACTAAAATTGAATCCAGGAATTAACGCCTTTGTCCTAGTCGTATTTTTAATTAACGCCTTGAATCGGGTCGTCAATTTTAATTAACGCCCTTCTGGGGGTCGTCTCTCACCCTTCCGTATTTGGAAATAATTGGAAAAGAAATGCATGGAAATTAACAGCATGGTTGATATAAAAAAATGATAATTTAAATGGACGACATGCTGCAAGGCGTGTTTTCATGAGGTTAATTATTTCACAGAAAATAAGTTGAATTGACGACCCATGTCTGGGCATCTCTCTGTTAAATCGCGACACCCATGAGGGCGTCTTATTTCTGAGTTTCAGGTTTTCTAGCCCGAGGGCTATGGAAATGGAATAAAAATGAAAATAAAATTACAAAAAAATGGAAAGAGGGGTTGGGGGCTGTGGGAACGCGGATTTTATCTTATTTATTTTTATTTATTTATTTATTGATTTATTGGCGTGCCAGTCACATGTGTGACGATTTCATTGTGCGCTCGATCTGACTTGGTCAGTCGATTGTGAGTGATCGCGTCTGGACCAGAAGTCCGTCATACCATAAAGGTTATGACGTTAATTACGCCCTTCCTAAGAAGGACAACCCTTGATTAAACGCCAAAAATAGGAGGCCTCGAGAGGCAAACATATATTCATATGCGCAAATGGAACTTCATACCGGAGCCAGGGAGGCGGGCAAGATAATAACATCAACCATAGATACAGATGATATCGTTAAGTTAGCAGTTCAAAGACCGGGCTTAGGGGGGAAGGGAAAATTTCAGTCACAGGCAGACTGGGCCGTGGCCATGATGGGGGTTCAAAGCATCGATCGATATTTCGACAGCATTTCCTCTTAATCTGGATTATGCCCAGGGGGAAATAGACTATCACCCACGGAGTGCCGGGATGAAAGCCGAAAGAGAGAAGTGCTGAACTTCCCGAACCGCATATCTGCCATGGGGCAATGTTTGATATTCCCTGTAGAAGCCGGCGGAACTCATGTAGCGGCAGAGCCCTCTCGAGCTAAAGGGGTTATTCATGAACCCGGTGCGGGACGACGGAAAGTGAGCGAACGCTCAATGTTGCGCCCTCGCACGCGGATCGACCTGCGCGGTCAGGTCGCGGGGGTCAAGGGGGCAGCGCCCCTTGCGGGGGTTTCCGGGGGCGGAGCCCCCGGAACAAAATTTGGATTGAGGGCTCAGTAATAAAATTTAGGTAGGCTATCGGTGCAGCTGGGAGGCAGAAGGGGATTCCCGGCGCAAGGGGCTACTTAGTGCGAAGAGGAAACGGCCAGGCAGGTTCCCGGCGTGGGCTTCCCGGCGCGCAGGGGAAGTGGCCAGGAGGGCTCCCGGCGCCAGCTTCCCGGCGCGCAAAGGAGATGGCCAAGGGGGGTCTCGGCGTGGTTTATTGGTCGGCCAAGGGGGTTCTCGGCGTGGGGCTTCTCGGCGCGCTCCTCGCCGCGCCGGGAGCTTGGCGCCGAGAGCTTGTGGGCTGGGAAGTGTGTATGAAGGGGTTTGAATGCCAGGGCCATGCGTGGTTTTCTTGTCGTTTAGCTGAAGAGGAAAAAGAGGAAGGCCTCTCGGCGGGACAGCTCTCGGCGTGCAAATTTGCACGCCGAGAAGATGGAATTGCTACAGGGTTTCAGGGTTTACAGAGCTCGAACGATACTCTGTTTCGGGTCCACCGATGATCCAGGCTGAAGTAGATAGATTCAATGGGGTCAAGGTGGATCAGTTCATCAAAGTTGAACTGGATTAGGCTTGAGCTTTGCAAGAGCATCAGGAGAGAAGAGGGATTTAAGAAGACTAGGGTGGAGGGAAACCCTGCCACCATTATCATGCAGAGCCCGGGGGACAACCTGATGTCGACTTTCATCTCCTGAGAGAATTTTGGCAGCACCTCCCCTGGACCGAGCATTTGCCAGAGAGTGGTATAGGCTGACATCCACGGAGTGCCGGGATGAAAGCCGGAAAATGAGTGAGCACTAAGGCTCGAAGAGACTATCCATGTCTCTGGCATCGGTCACTATTCCCCTTCTCGGAGACTGACGAAACTCATGTAGAGACAGGGTTCGTCAGACCCACGGGGTGGCATGTGAATCCTGTTAGGGACCTCAGAATGTAGGGGAGGTCAATCCCCAGTTAATTTATCTCCTGAGCTGCATATGACGACTCACGAACGCCCCAGAATAAATGGACGAAGAGGCCAAAGGAGTGGATAAGGGAGAGGCTCTCAGCATGGTTTTCATTGGCAAGAAGATGGCTCTCGGCGTGAGATCATAGGTTGGCCAAGGGGGGGGGGCTCTCGGCACGGGTTTAAATTGACCAGAGGGGAGTCTCTCGGCATAGGTTTAAATTGGCCAGAGGGGATGCTCTCGGCATGGGTTTAAATGCAAAAGGAAGGAGGAGGGAGGCCTATCGGCAGCGTAGTTCTCGGCGGGGAAATTATCGCGCCGAGAAGGTAAAAAGGTTAAGGATTTCAGGGCTTGATCACGGCACTCTGTTTTGGGAATTTTGAGTTTTCTGGCTCGGATTGGGACCAGATCTGGGGTGTAAGGGGTGGTCTCATGGATGCCTCTGCTAGAGGGATGCCAAGGGAGCCGAGAGACCAAATCAGGAGGCAGAAGAGAGATCATCGTCCGGACCTGAGAAGCTTTCTCTGTTTGCCGTCAGCCGTCTGGGGGATCAAGAGATGACTGTCTCTGATCCCCTGGACGAACCCGATGGCGTTGAAAACTGGCGATGGATGGACTTCTAGCACCGAAACTCCAGGCCCTAAGCATTCAAGGCTTAGAATGGAGGACCCAGGGATCGAAATCATCATTCACCAAAGCCTGGCAGTTCAGGGAACCAAGAGATTGGTATCTCGGGTTCCTGAACAACATGAAGGGCTCGAGGGAAACACTCGGAACATATGCAGAGAATCTGCCATTGAGACAGGAAATGAGAAGGAAATGGAGCCCAATCACCCATTAGATGGGGGTGGGGGTCCTATCCTCATCCCTCTCCAGAGAACCAACGAGAATTCTGAAACCGGTACTGTATAAACTATTATGCATTTCAAATAGAAGACATATCCACAGGACGCAAAGGGGAAGAACTTCGATTGTCCAATATTCATCACTGCAATTGCAGGATTCCATTTCATTGCATCATCTCACACTTACATCAACCATGAAAGGGAATATAAGAAGCAGAGAGGTACAAAGTAGAACCGGGATTGTCCGGCTACATCTGATAAATCGAGAAGAAAACTCGCTAGATTACATCAAATAAAAGGAAAGAAAACATGGGGGAGGGCGGAGCATTGACTCCTCTCCCTCCCCGGAGCAGCCCACCTGGAGCCTTTCCTTCTTCTTTCCTTTCAGATCTTCTCTTCGCTTCTTTGATTGCCTTTTCCTCGGGCTCTCTCTTTCTCTTTTGGTTTCTGGCTATCCTCTGGATATCTCCCTTTTCTTTCTTTTTTCTTCTGATTTCTCTCCTCTTCTGTCCGCCCCTACTTTCGAGAGAAAAGGGCCCTTTTATAGCAGAACCCTCCCTCTTCTCGGCATGATCACTTCGGCGCGATAACAGGATGCTCCCGGCGCGCCTCAGTTGAAAGCTGCTAGGCTTCTCGGCGTGGCCACTGTCGGTGCGCCTTTTGGTGGCAATGGGCCTCTTCAGCGGCTTCTCGGCGTGGCCGATATTGGCCCATTTAGGGCTTTTGGGATTCTTGTGTTCATTCATTCATTTTTTTTAGTTGTGAGGGTTGACTCATCGGCTGACATATCTTGTCGGTTGGGCTTCTTTCTTGCTCGTTCGGGGATGGCCCCGAGTATCTTCCGAGATCTTGTGTCTCGCTTCAGTGGTTCTCTGTTAGAGCCGGCCGTCCCTTCTTTTCTTCTTTTCTTCTTCTATTCCTGAAAACAAGATAACAGAAATAAGATATTTTGTCAGAAATAAAGGTGTTTTAGGGTTATTATTATTATTTCATCGCTGCTATTATTATTATCTTTATGTTAGGCGTCAACAGGGGCCTACTTTGTGTCGCCTGGGTTCTGCTAATCCTCCCTGGAGTTGGGGCCGGGGTTGCCGTGGCCGTCGAAGCTAGTCGGGGCGAGGAGCAGCCGCCACCGGCGGTTCATTATCCTCTTCTTCTCCTCCTTGTTCTTCGTCTTCTCCCTCTTCGCCATCATCTTCCTCTTCTTCACTTTCATCCCCTGCATCTCCCACGGCCTCGCCGTCGCCGTGTTCCCCCTCGTCGCCGGTCACCACCGTCGGAGCTTCCTCGGCCGCCGCCGGGTCCTCCTCTTCCATGGCGTGCTCCTCACCATTGTGGGCTTGGTCGCTCTCCAAATCCACCACTTCCGGAGCCGAAACCCATTGGCGTTTGTGTCCGCCACCGGCCATGGCTAGGGTGTAGAGTGAGAATGAGAGAGAGATAGAGAGTGAGAATGAGAGATAGAGAAAGGGGGGTTCTTGCGGTTAGGGTTGCAGAAAAAGAGAAGAAGAGGGAAATGGACGAAGGAAGAAGAAGAAAGGAGGGAAAACTAAGTTGAACGGTCAAAAAGAATTAACGACCCCGGGAAAGTCGTGTCTTGTTGAAAGGACGACTGGAGCCGAGGGCGTCTCTTCCATGGTTAACGACGCGCTCTGGGGCGTGACTTCTTTTAGCTTGGGGAACGACAGACGTAGTCAGAGGTATTTAATGGGAATTGATTGACATGATGGGAATAATGATTATTGTTTTTGATTAACGACGTGTCTGAAGGCGTGGTTTACATGAAACGTGGCTTACCCTAAGGCGTTATTTTAGGATCTTTAATGAATACTTTTTGGAATTTGAATCGAATTAACGCCTTGTTTTAAGTCGTTATTTAGTTAACGCCTATTTCTGAAGGCGTCAATTTCGAGAGCCGATTAATGAGAAGCGACTTACACTGAGGCGTCACTTTGGGAATTGACGGCATTGACTAAGTCGTTATTCAGAGCAGAATCACAGATTGTTGGAAGAATTGATCAGGAATATTATAAATTGGCTCAATCAGAATGTTATTATTGATTTATTGATGAAAGAGATTACATTGCTCTAATGAGCCATTTTGGGCCTCAAACTTCTTAAAGCTATTACATATGATTTCCACTGATCTCTGTCTTCTTCCAAGTTCTCCACAGGTTGATGAGTCTTGCAGATTTTCCACAGAGCTTGGATTGTGGTGCATTCTTCTCCATCTTCATTGCTGCCGATATCCCTTGCCTTGATAGGAGGGAGATGAGATAGATCCTCGAATATTCGCCGTGGGAGCCCAAGTTGAGGAAGGCATCGATATGAGTTGTATAGCACGAATTCTGAAGCACCTATGAGTCTAAGGTACGTCCCGGGGGAGAATCGTGAGCGGAGTTCTTGAGCTTTGAGTAATCCCGGGGCGCATGTGAAGAAGTTCTTTGGCATCACTTTGAGATGTTCTCTCCATTCCACTCTTTTCTTGACTTGAGGAATCCGGTTCACCACTCTATTGCTTATTCCCAATGAGCCGGTCATGTAAGAAAGTGGGCTTTTTGAGAAGATTCTTGAGGGTTGTTGGGCCGTCTCACATGGATCAAACTTGAAGTGGAGATCTATCCAACTAGATAATGCTAGCATGCACCTATAGATCGGTCTCCCCATTGCCGCCGAAGTGAGCCCGCTATATAGATAGGCTAATATCGCCGGTCCCACTCTCTCTCCTTCCCAAAGGCTAACTATTACGCTTAATTGGGATTCATCCAAGAAGTCTTCCGTGGAGGGGAATAAGATCGCTCCCGCCAAGCACACCACGAAAGCATTTGCCACTCGTTCCACTTCTTCACCTTCTTTAGCTTGATCGGATCGTTTGTACACCCAAGAAGCAAGCTTTAGGAGATTGATTCCCTTGGTAGCTTTGATTTGGTTCACTAAGTTTGGGCTGGGAATTAGATTCGTTAATAGCTCATGTGAAGAAATTTACCTTGGCATGATGGTCATCTTTTCCTCCTCTCCTTGTTTCATCTTCTTTAAGCCCAAGATCATCTCTAATTCCTCTAATAGAATTGTGGCTTCAAAGGTTGAGAATAAGAATGTATGGGTGGAAGGATGCCATATCTCAGCTAAAGCTCCTATAGCTGCCCAATCAAGATAAATTTGATCATAGTGTTTGGCATGGGTGACTAGGCCCAAGAGGTGCCATCTAGATAAGTAGACCCTCATGTCTGAAGAAAATTTGGAGAGTAAGAGAGGCAGCCACTTGATTTTTATGAACCTCCTTGCACCTGGAATATTGGGATAAGCCTGTGAAAAGGAGAAAGAAAAGGAAAAGAACAGAGAAGGGATGGGAAGCTGAGGAGAAGGGAAACAGAGAACAAGCCATTAAAGCTTTTTGCATACCTGGTTCATGGTAATCCGGTTGCTTAAGTGCCCGTTGATCTCAAATAGTCTGAGAGTGGAAGTCTTTGATCTTTTGATAGCTCTCTCCATCTTCTGAGGCGGTGGATGTCTACAGAGATAACTCTAACAACAGCACATGTGAACGAAAAGCAGAGAGGAGGAAGATTGTTTGATTGATTGCCGAGAGATCCTTTCTTTTATAGGAGTTTGGAGGGTCTTGGGGTCGAGAGTAGAGTTCGAATAAGAATGGGCTTAGGCTTCGATTCATAGACGGAACCGTATTGTTAATTAACGACATTGGTCAGGGCATCTCTTTTTGAATTGACGACTTGATATAGGTCGTGTTTTATTTAGCGCCTTCCTGGGGGGCGTCTCTTTCTTGAGATCTCAGTGCAATTAACGCCTTCATGCCAGTCGCCTTTCATGCTTTTGACGCCATGAACTCCAGTCGTTAGTTTGTTGGTTTGCATATTTAATTCCTCCGTATATCTTGATGAACTTAAGTGCTATCTTTTATATTGGAGTTATGTGATTATGCACTTATGATCATATCATGCTTTGAATTGAGGATTATTTCTGAGGACTGATGAATTTAGGTTGCAAGTTTTGAGGCGCTTGGATCACTCATGGGAGTAACATCATTCCATTCTTGTATTTCTTTCCTGTAAGCATTGTTACTATATAGTATTCTACGCTATTATAGCATATCAAGGACCTTGTGATTTTGATGAACCTAGAATTTGAGTTCCCCTTCATCAAAAACAGTGATAATTCCAGGAGAGTCTTGATCACACGGATAAGCCGTTGAGTCATTAAAAGGTTTGGGACGATGGTTCCACTTTCTGAGATGATGCGCGGACAAATGGGCTTCGGCTTAGGGTCAGCTCAGAGATTTGGATTCTTGACCGAATCTACATGGCTTAACAATATTATCCTTGATTATTTTCTATTTTTAGTTTGTTTTATTTTTTTCCTTTTAACCCAGCATGCATCATGTAGGACTTTGAGCTTGAAGATGAAAATCTTCATATTATGGCAATAATGAAGGTCACTCGTTCTTGATTGAGTTGACATGAGATATTCCACTCCAAATCAAGTACTTTATTCTCTTTGAAGCCGCTCAGGCTAGTTCCTTGAAAGTCATCCCTTTGCTGGGTCTTCATCTCAATTCCCTTTATTTTTTCTACAAATCCACCTTGGTTGTAGCACGTCCACGTTGGCTGGTAAACGCTCTCCAATGGTGCCTCCCTGTCGTGCCCACGCGCACATTTTATGTTCTTAGTTTAGTCTCCTTTATCTAGCAAATTGATGCTTCCTTGGAATCACCTAGAGTTGCTTCACTCAGAATCTCGGAAAGATTTCTAATGCTTCGTATCTGAAGCGTGTCACATCACACCTTGGCATCTACTTATCAGTTCATTCCACTTCATTACACTTTCGCTTCATTCCGTCTTACTCCCTTGCAAAGAAGACGCCAAGGCGGGGCAGCTGTAGACACGCCAAAATTGATGCTATGTTGATCAAAACTCATGTCACCATGTAATGCCCCAAAGTGAACTTCAATATTTCCATAATACGAAGTTTTTTTTTAATGTTTGCATGTTTTTACGAATTTTCTTGGCATTTTTATAATTAACGACTTTATCTGGGACGTGTTTTAATTAACGGCCTGATCTTAGGCGCGTTTTAAAGAAAGGACGGCTGTTGTCGAGGGCGTCAATTTCTGGTATTTTACGAGCCCCACTCAAATTGGAAAATAAGAATTAACGTCTTTCCTTAGGGCGTGTTTTTGATTAACGCCTTTCTCTCAGGCACGATTTTATAATTTTCAAATAAGGAAGGTTTTTCTTACTAAAATTGAATCCAGGAATTGACGCCTTTGTCCCAGTCGTATTTTTAATTAACGCCTTGAATCGGGTCGTCAATTTTAATTAACGCCCTTCTGGGGGTCGTCTCTCACCCTTCCGTATTTGGTTTGAACACAGCTTTCCTGGAGAGTTCCCTACCTTGATTAATCACCTTGCTCGATTGGGGAACTAGAGTCCTTGCCATTATTGATCATTGCTTGTTCTTATCCCATTAGAATACGGTTTTGCACCCTATAATTAGCCCCCTGGGTTGAGCTCGCAAAAGGTTGGATGCAGGAAGGAGGAGTTAGAGAGAAAAAAAAAGAGAAGCAGAGCAAGCAGAGCAGAGAGTTAGAATTAGCAGAAACTATTGGTTCGTTAGCGTTACTTGTGTAGAGAGGAGAAAACCATAGTGTCTCTCCTTCCTTGTGAGGTCTTCTGCTCTTCCAGCGGTCATCCTCTTCCTCCTGCTACCAACATCCGTGTGGTTCCCTTTACTGTTGTCAGGAACATCAGGGAGTTCATCTTATTGTCATGTCGTCACATATTTTTACTTGCATTAGCTTTGCATCTTCTCCCTTCCCTAATTCTGTTAGGGGCTTTAAAAATAACTAAAAGGTGCACACTTTATGCTTCACTTTCATCATCCTATTGTTCTTTTGAATTGATACTACACTCATGTTTGGCTAATCCCTTCTTCTTTTGTTTGTTCTTTGTTTAAGGGTAATCAGGAGGAAAACCCCCTTCATCAGCCGGCCGGTAGATGGAGGAGGAAGGAATCTACATCCATCCCGCATCTTCATCTTCATCAGGTATTCGCGATCATCTTCTTTCTTCTTGAGGTAACCCCTCTGGCGATCACACTCCTTATTAGCACTACGTGCTCCCTCACACTCCCTTTTTATCATTCTCTCCATTGTTCAGCTTATTATTATTTTTGTCTTAAAAGTGGATTTTCCATAATCTACAAATTGGCGATCACGGTGGGACTGCCACTATTTTTCTATTGATTACCCCTTTCCTATTGGCACCCACGTGTGCCCTTTCCCATTGGCACCCACGTGTGCCCTTTCCCCTTTGGCACCCACGTGTGCCCTTTCCCTTTGGTACCCACGGTACCCCTCCCTTGTGCCCTACGGGCACCCTCCACTGTGCACACTGCACACTCCGGGATCAGCCAGTCCAGTAATTTTCCTAAATTAACACCTTCTATGAAGGCACTTTTTGAGTTAACGCCTTGATCCAGGGCGTCTTTTTTCTGTTTAACGCCTTCTGCCAAGGCGTCTTTCATCGCGTCTCTTGGTTTTTTACTCTATCTGTGAATTCGCGCCCTTCTTTGCGGGCGTCCTTTTATTGATTAACGCCTTACATCAAGGCGTGTTTTTATTTTGATCGTGTGCACCACTCACATTTGACGCCCTCTGTCAGAGGCGTCCTTTTCACATATAGCGCCTCACACTAAGGCGCGGTTTTGCACTGTCTGTGAGCGCCTCACAGTGATTCACGACAATCGCGCTGTCGTCTCTTCCATTAGTAGCGACTGCTTCAGAGTCGTCTCTTTCCTCTGCGTTCACAGAGACTTGCTTCCTGTGTTTATTCATGCGGGATTGATTCTTACATTCATCATTTGATTATATTGGTGTGATCTGCTTATATTATTCTGCATTTTGTGGCATTGGGTTGAGAGACCTCCTCTCTCTACACTAGGATTCCACACACCTCTCTTGGAATCGGGATAACCCTCCATTGAGCATTCCGTCTCTTTGGACCGGAAATCCCTTTTCCAAGACCTCCGTAAGTCCCCGCACCTGTGGATTCCCTCACGGACACCGGGCTGGTTGTACCTTGAGGTACCCGGAGTTTAGATAGCCCACCGTTGGTGAGGAGAGAGAAAGAACTTAGTTAACCTGGATATCACAACCAAAACTCACAACTAAGTTCTACACTACAAAGAGAGAGGATTGTACATCAATTTAATTCACTCTAATCTCAGACTTGAATCTAAAAGCTTGCGTTCATTACAACTTGTTTGCATAACTTGATTGGATTGAGTGATTACTGCAATTATAATTCCTCCAAAATAAGCTTCTCTGCTTAAACATGCAACTCCGTTCAGGTAAGATTATCAATATGGCAAGCTACGGGTACGCCTATGATGATGTGGAAGAGAATATTTTTGATCAATCTTATGAGGCACCCCTCCAAGATTCCATCTATCATGAGGGAAACCACCCTCCGTCTCAGGTTCATTATTCTCAAATTCATGTGGTTGACACCACAACTCACGAGGTTGAACCCTCTTCTCAAGCTTTACCATCCAATCAGAACACATCGGGGAACACCTCCCCTTCTTTCAACGTCAATGATTTAATTCATGCATTATCTCAATTGGACGATTCCCAGCGGCAGGCAGTTCATGCCGCTTTGAAAGGGAAATATGTTCCCTCTTCATCTTCCAATCCCCCTCCGGCCGCGAGTGGCCATCACGTTGTTAATGACCAGGCGGTCTTGCACAAACCCCCCTCTTGTCCACCAACGCCCGGTGCGGCCATGCCGGCCCAACAGGCAAGTTATTCCGCGGCTAGGCCCCAATTCTTTCAACCTCCCCAAATTCTAAGGACGCCTATGCCAAATACCTTCATTCCAAATTCGGTCCCGGTCGAGTCAGACACTAATGCTTTGCTCCTTCAGAAATTGGCTAGCATGGAAGAACAACTCAACAAGGTTACTGCTGCCAAGAATGCTCCAGAGATCTCTCTGCCTACATTGCCGGTTTTTCACTTACCACCTTCTGAGATGCCAAATTTTCGGCGATACAATGGAACTGGCAATCCATTTATTCACTTGAAGGATTTTATGTATGAGACCTCTTTTTGGCAAGGCAACAAAGCCTCACTAGCTTATTTGTTTAGAAGATCCCTAGAGGGGCCAGCCCTCGAGTGGTTCTATTCCTTGGATCCGACAAATGCTAGCAATTTTGATGTGGTTCAAAGGAAATTCTTGCAGAAGTATAGGGACCGAGTTGGACCCTCTCTATCTGTTACGGACCTGGTTGCAGAGAAAATGAAGCCCGAGGAGGACTTCGTCATATTTGCTGATAGATGGCGATCAATGGCCGAGAAATTGAAAGATACTTTGTCAGAACCAGAGCAGGTTAAAATGATTATTCAAATGCAACCCCTCAGTTCCGGCATATATTAGCCATGAACAGATTGACCACCATGGAGGAGCTCTATGAAAGAGCTCGATATATTCAAACTCAGATGAAGGATTCGCCCATCATGGGCATGTTCGAACCGAAACCACGGTTGGTCAAGAAAAATACAAATGTCAACAATAGCGGGCCCACGACTGAGGCCACCGTCATCAATGAGCAAGTTGGCGTGGTCGACAACCCCACACCTTTTCGCCAATCTAACCCACGACCTCCGCCACCTCCACAACAAAACACCCTCTTCCACTCACCCCCACAACACCAATTTGCTCCTCAACCTTCCCTTGCTCCTCCACAAAACCAAACGCCACATGCAGACCCCTCAGCTCCGCAACAGTACCACCAAGTACCGCCACCCACCAACTATGGCCCGCAACAACAACAGCAAAGGAGACCACTTGGCCCCAAAAGGGCCCATTATCCGCCATTGCCAGAAAGTCTCCCAGATATATTTAATGCCCTGATGGCTGCTAATCTACTCATGCTACCAAAAGAAAGGACATCGTGGCCCGCTAATGTTGACACGTCCCGCTATTGTGTTTTCCACCGCTCCCCTGGTCACAATATTGACCATTACTTTCACTTCAAAGACTACATCTATGATTTAAATGACCAGGGTGGCATTAATTGGGACGAGATGAGACAGTTCATCGCTGCTATGAAAGTAAGAAGGCCTCCTCGACAACAATAGGCTCAGCAGCCGCAGCAACCAGCTCCACCAGTACAACAGCAAGCTCCAGCACCTCAGCAAGATATGGGGATTGTCCACAACCCATTGTCGGAGCACCAAGCAAATCAGCATGTGAACCCAGTCACGTCTCTCCTTGAAGTAGAGAGAGGGCAGGGATGGCACGAAGAAAACGCCTCTGTCGGGGCATTCAATCATAATTCAAATCAACCTCCGCGCCTTTTGCGCACACTTCCTTCTTCTTCTACCCCTCAATTAGGTCGCCCCCTTTTGCGCCCCGTTAACCCATCTGTCCCCACTAATTCCTCATCCTTGCCAACCCGGTCTCTCCTTACCCGTCCACCACGACCACAGCCTCCGACGCAGCAAACTCCATCATTCGCCACCAATCTTTCGCCATCACCATCTAGGCCACTCCTCATTCACCCGTCACCAGCACCGGTTACATCCACTACCATCACTCCTCCGCCGGCAAGGACACCTCCACCATCAGCTTAGCCACCATTTATACCCCGAACCCTCCTTGTTCAATCCGCTAGCACTTCCCACACTCGGGCACCCCTTCCTACTCCTACGCCTCCTACGGGGGCTGCCTTGTCGAATTCCTCACCGATTTCTTCTTCAAACACTCCTCCACCAATTTTCAATGCTAACACCCCTTCTTCTTCCAATCCTCCCTCCATCCTTGCCCCGACAGAGGCGCGTCGAACCATGGCACCGCTCCGCAGTGGATGGATGTTCCAGCGCATCTTTCCCCAGAGAGAGCAGGAGCCCGCACAGGGGCCAAATGAACAAGAACAGGAGCAAGAGTCCGTGCCAGGCACTCAATATGATTTACTGAAGCATCTTGACAGAACTCCAGCAAGAATCTCTATTTTAGAATTGATTAAGAGGTCAACCACTCATCAATTGGCTTTAAAGGAATATTTACAGAAAGTTATGGTTAATGAGGACATCCCTACTGAGCAGATAACCACAGTCTTGACGCCCGCTAGCAGTCAGCCGGCAATTACTTTTTATGAACATGAATTGGCACCTCAACCGGAAAGAAAGTATGCTTTATGCATCACAGTGGATATCAATAAGGTGGCAGTAAAATAATGTTTGGTGGACACTGGGGCATCCATCAATGTATTGACGCCCACCACTTTGAAGATGTGCGGCATTCCAGAAAATCAGATTCGGCCATCTACCATAACAGTCACAGCATACGACAATACTAAGAAACCTCCTTTGGGCATGATAACATTAAAGGTTAGTTTGGGTCCAGCAACAATCACAGTCGATTTTCACATTTTGGATATGGATCCAACATTCAATGGCATCTTGGGTCGCCCCTATATTTAACAGTTAGATGCAGTGCCCTCTACAAATCACCAATGCCTCAAGTTTCCACGCAAGGGCCGCATTATCAAGGTGACTAGCATGCCGATCCTGCCTGATGAAGACATACACCTAGCAATGTCAGTTCCTTCTATTTGGTCTTCCAACAAACCGTTGCTATCAGTGCTGGATATCCCTCACCCACGGCCGATGCCACCCGAGACAGTTACAACAGTTGCCATGACACCCCTAACTTCCAAGGGGAAGAAGAAGAAGAACACAATGAACACCCCGGGATGGAATATTTTGACGAAGATGGGGTACCAGGTCGGCAAAGGCCTGGGTGTCAATTGTCAAGGCAAAACTAGGCCTGTCAAGTCACAGAAATTGATTGCACGAGGCGGTCTAGGCTACAAAGGGCTGAGCAAAGATGAAAATGAACCATGGGCAGTCATGACATCCACTCTGAAGACGGATCGCCAACCGCTTACATGGGCATTATAGACACATTTTATTAAAGGTGGCGTCCAAAATAATGAGCAGACTACAATAATCACTTCCATGTTAGATTGTCAAGATGTTCATGCTAGACAGTTTTCTCGACATATTGCTTCACTGGTTACATACAAAGCCCTGGAATCTCTAAGGCTTGATAAGAGGAGGAAAATGGATGATCCAGAGTGTGACTGGTATAGATGGTTTGATATGAATGACATTACTATTGCCTTAAGCCGTCTCTTCATGCCGACAGATCCGGAGTGGCCGCCACTGATCCACGACCTGATTGAAAAGCCTGTTGTGATAACAGACAAGAGGCAGCTGTTGAGTGATTATACAGACACTGGAGAGCCAGACGTACCATATGAAGAAGGATTTACAATTGACAGGCTGTGGGCCGGCCTTTTCTCTCTCACTTCTATGCATCCGTCTCTTCTTGCTTCTCTGCATTCTCAATTATTTTCTCACGTGATGAGACCGCCTCCGATCATGATCAGCTTTTCTCCAAATTCAATGCAAGTCTCTCTTTCAATTCCTCCCTTGCTCCTCGAGCATTTTCCAAACTCTCCATCACACCCCCGCGTGGGTCGTCTTTGATTCAATCTTTCTCCAATCTTCCAATCTCCACCCCTCCTTCTATTATCCCTTCACACTGCTTTCTTCTTGAAAAAGAAAATAAAAATGAAGAGAAAAATGAAGAAAAAAATGCCAGAATTCCAACTTTTCAATCCTCCTTCTCCGTTGAGGAGACCTCTTATCTCCTTTCTGAGTGTGTCCCGACCCAGGGGCCGCTCTTTCAGGATTCATTGATAAACCTTTTCCACCCCTCCTGCGAGGGGTCCTCATCTGTATCCCTTCCTGTATCCACTTTTTCACCCCCTCCCTGTTCTTCTTCTAATAATTAAGCTAGTTGCTCTTCTTCTTCTAATAATAAAATCCATGGGGTACTTTCACATAGGAAATCCGAGGGTAAGCAGATTCTCCGTAGATTCTTGTTAGAATTGGCTAGAAGATGTCGGGCATGCTCAACCCTCCCCGAATTTCTAGAGAATCCGATTATCCTGCCAGAGTTAGAATATGAGGGTACTTGTGCTTCTTATGAGGGTTTTGGTGTCTATGAGATTATGAATGATGAAGACCCTGTTGAAGAGGGGGATGAAAGTTATGAAGAATATGAGGACGAGGCTGATGCCCTTGCTAGTGGCATGAGAAGATTTGACGAACCATCAGCCTCAGTAGAAGAGCCTACCAAAGAAATAAATTTGGGTATGGAAGAAGACCCTAGGATTGTCCTCATCAGCAAGAATTTGCCGCCTGCCGAAGAGGAGGCGCTTATTTTGGTACTTCAAGAATACAAGGACACGTTTGCGTGGAGTTATGAAGATATGCCTGGATTAGACCCTGCGCTCGTTGAACATCGGCTTACACTTAAGCCAGGGTCTGTCCCGGTCAAGCAACGGTTGAGGCGTTTCCACCCTAAT
The DNA here is from genome assembly GCA_022559845.1 of Amorphophallus konjac. NCBI lineage: Eukaryota > Viridiplantae > Streptophyta > Magnoliopsida > Alismatales > Araceae > Amorphophallus > Amorphophallus konjac. Next base: position 13,646,981 of record CM040117.1, on the reverse strand, counting down.
ATGGCTTTAAAGATGAAAGAAGAGGTCGACAAACTCCATAAGGCTAGATTTGTTAGAGTTGTCCTCTACCCAACTGGGTGGCTAACATCGTCCCGGTCATGAAGAAAGATGGAAAGGTTCGGATTTGTATAGACTTTCGGGACCTCAACCGTGCGTGTCCTAAAGATGACTTCCCCTCCCTCATATTGATGTTCTGATTGATAATACGGCAGGATTTGAGACTCTCTCTTCATGGATGGTTTTTCAGGTTACAATCAGATTCGCTTGCTGAAGAAGATCAAGAGAAAACATCATTCACTACACCATGGGGAACATACTGCTATGTGGTCATGCCTTTGGACTCAAGAATGCTGGAGCCACCTATCAGAGGGCTATGATGGCAATTTTTCATGATATGATTCATATTTATATTGAGGTGTATGTGGATGATCTGGTAGTAAAATCAAGACAAGGATTGAGCATCCTGGGGTTTAGCTAAAGTCTTGCAAAGATCACGAGAATATCAGTTGAAGATGAACCCCAAAAAGTGTGTATTTGGTGTTTCATCAGGGAAGTTGCTTGGTTTCATTGTTAGCAAGAGGGGAATTGAAGTTGATCCCAATAAGGCAAAGGCCATCAGAGATATGCCTCCTCCCAAGAATTTGAAGGAAGTTCGAGGAATTAATCGGGAGGTTGCAATTTATCCGCCGCTTTGTCTCCAGCATTCACAAAGATGTAGGCCGTTTTACGAGCTTACTAAGCCGGGAGTCAAGTTTAATTGGGATGACAAGTGTCAGGCAGCCTTTGACGGATTGAAGGATTATCTGGCTAATCCTCCTGTCCTGAGGCCGCCAATTCCAGGCAAACCACTTATCCTCTATGTTTCTGTCCTGGATGACTCTGTAGGTGCTGTCCTAGCTCAAGTGGATGAAGAAGGGAAGGAGAGGGCAGCATACTACTTGTCTAAACTTCTCAACCCTTGTGAGCAGAGGTACTCAGCCATGGAGAAGACTTGCACTGCTTTAGTTTGGGTAGTTCAGAAGTTAAAACATTATTTCTTAGCTCACGAGGTTCACCTCATTGCTCGCATGAATCCGATTAAATTCCTTCTTGAAAAATCTGTCCTTACCAACCGATTGGCACGCTGGCAAAGTTTTCTCTCTCAATTTGACATCACTTACATTCAACAAAAAGCAATCAAAGGTTATGCCATCACCAAACATCTTGCTCACCACCCTCTCCCTCGATTTGATCCTGTCAATTCAGAGTTTCCAGATGAAGAACTAATGTCCATTAATCAACCCCACGATCCTATGTGGACATTACATTTTGATGAAGCTCTAAATTCCCAAGGAAGAGGGATCGGCATGGTTCTTTTAACACCAGAAGGGGTCACCATCCCATTTGCTGCTCAGCTCACTTTCCCTGTCACCAATAATATAGCTGAGTATAAGCTCTTTTGGCCGGTCTTCAAATCGCTCATCAATATGGTGTCACCCATTTGAGGATTGTTGGTGATAGTCAGCTTATTCTACGCCAGGTGCTCGTCAAGTGCCGCACTATCAATCCCAAGCTCAACCCTACCAGGAACTTGCTTCAGCTTATGCCAAACTTTCACCAAGCTAATCTTTGTTCATGTCCCTCGTAGCCAGAACATCTTAGCTGACGCTCTCACTTCTTTGGCTTCTGCCTTAGTCTTCCCTCCTGAGCGTGATTTTCACGTTCCTCTTATTCATCAGCGTAACACTCCAGCTATTAAGGATCGTGCATTTCTCGATGTTAAGGATAGGGTGCTTGAGAAGGACAGACACAAGGAAGCTCTTAAAGGCAAAGAGGTCATGTTGTTAGATTGGCAAGAGGAGTTGGCTGACGAAGAAAAACCTTGGCATTATGAGATTGTCAGGTATTGCAATGATCAGTCCTATCCCGAGAAGCCACTGTGGAAGAAAGGAAAGCAATCAGAAGAGTGGCTCAACGGTATGTCTTGGTTGGAGGTGTGCTCTATAGAGAGGGCTCACGGGTGTTTTATTAAGATGCCTCGACGATGATGAATCTTGGAAAGTCGTGGAAGAGGCGCATTCAGGAGTGTGTGGTGGTCATGTGAACAGCCAGATGCTAGCTAAGAAGATCCTTAGGCTAGGCTTATATTGGCCAACTCTAGAAGAGGATTGTTCCATCTATGTTCGACGGTGTGTTAAGTGCCAACTACACGCTGACAAGATTCATTCTCCTGCTTCTCACTCCATCCTATGTCCTCCCCATGGCCCTTCTCCATGTGGGCCTTCGATATCATTGGACCTCTTGGTGACTCGAACCTCCTCACGAAGTAAAAATCATTCATCCTCACGGCAACGGAGTACTTCACCAAGTGGGCGGAAGCGGAAGCATTCGTGGAGATCAAAGCATCAACCGTCTGCAAATTCATAATGAAGAATATCATCGCCAGATTCGGCATCCCGAGTACCATCATCACCGACAATGGACCTCAATTCATCTCTCAAGAGCTCAAGGATCTCTGCAACAGGTATAACATTGCATTGCATCATTCTTCTCCCTATTATCCACAGGGTAATGGCCAAGCAGAGGCAACTAATAAAACCTTGATTAAAATTGTTAAAAAGACGTGTGAGGCCAATAAATTTTCGGATTGGCCAGACAAGTTAGTTGAAGCTCTCTGGGCTTATCGCACTTCCATTCGTACCCCCACTAGGCAAACCCCTTTCGCCCTTACTTATGGAATGGAAGCGGTAGTCCCTTATGAGATTCTTATTCCATCTTTGCGAGTACAATTGGACAAGGAATTCTCTATTGATGTGCGTCGTGATTCACTCCTTGCCCAGTTGGAACTCCTGGATGAGAAGCGTCTGATCGCCGCTGAGCATGCGCGTGTTTATCAAAACAGGCTTTCACGTTTTTATCAAAAGAAAGTAATTGAGAGAAAATTCAAAGTCGGTGAGATGGTAATTAAGAGAATCTTTGTAAAACATGGAGGACCCCGTTCGAAACTCCAACCAAACTGGGAAGGACCATTTGTTATAAAAGATGTTTATCCTGGTAATGCTTATAAATTGATTAACGCTGAAGGAGAAGAGCTAGCTCATCCTTGGAACGGGCTGTACCTTAAGAAATACTACCCCTAATTCAAAATCCAAAAAAAATAGAAATCTTCAGAATCTAAAATCCAATAAAAATCCAAAAAAAAATATATAATCAAATTTTTGAAATCCAAAAAATATATATATATATTGAAAATTTTTCAAAATGGTTGCCATGGTTGCGAGGACGCAAGGTCTGAAGGGTCAAAATTCCGATCTTGTTAACTTAAAATGGGGTCGACACCTGCACACACTACACGCTTATCCTTGAACTCAAGCGGTGCAAAGTCCGATGGATGGTCAAAACCTGACTAAAGGTGAAGACAATACCCATTCTTTTCTTCTTCGGCCCATAAGGGAGGAAGGGAGGCCTCGGGGTATGTCACGCCCCGAACAAGGCGGAAATATCGGGACGTACAGTTAGGGACACGCTGGCAAGAGAGAGAACTAATCTAAAATAATACACAAGTGCTACAAGATGGAAATACTAAATGATCATTAACAAACCACAACTGATACAATAACCTCAAGTTCAACTTAATCCAACTGGAATAATCAACCACTAAAACTCAATAACATGACTGAGACTAAAAGCTCTCCAAAACACAACTAAAGAAAGATAACACACTACTAACACACTAGAACTGATACACTCAAGACATCACTCCTGCCCTTCCCCATCGGTAAGCGCGTCACCTGAAAAGCCTGGAAAGGGGGGAAAACACAACTATGAGCTGACGCTCAGTAGGAAATAACAGACAGGTATAAGTGATTAACAGTTTAATTACATTTTAAAATGTCATGCTACAAATGATAAAAACAATAAAAAGATAACGGTGATATCACGAAACAGAATTCAAAGATCTTGCAAGGTCAAGAAATATAATGAATAGAATAGTAAGACAAGAATTTACTATAGGAGATAACGATAAAAAGTTGGCCATATCAAGACAATTCAAGTCATGTCAAGCACGTATGTAATTTCATTTCCACGTCCAAGTAATAAGCAAGTAAAGTAACCACAAGTAGAGTATAGAACAGTGAAGAGTGGAAAGTGAAAAGTAGTAGAAAGTAATGTAGAGAGTAGTGGAGAGAGTAGTGGACAGTCCTAGATTTAACACATGTCAAGTACTGGTGCCAAATGCCACACCTAGTCATTCACCTCCCCGGGGGTACACGTAGTGTTCGGGCGCTCTTCCCAGGACCAGACCGAGCCCTTAATTATTTGCCAGGCATTGATTTCTTTGGATCAAAGATCCCACGAATCTAGACTTCCACAGTTTATGGCCAGAATTCCAAGGTTTAAACTAAGTAGCAATAACAACTTCACGTAGGAAAGAGATTCATTTCCAGAATTTCAAGGTAAGTATAATCATCAAGGAGATCGAAACCAAGTCACAACAAGAGTTAATCGTGCTGCGCTACTGTAAAACAGCAGCAATCAAACAAGCTAATCAACATATTAATCCTAATCACCAAGTTAAGATATCATGATTAACCATTATCATTTGCATTAAGACAATTGCCAAGAAGCTGATTCAAGATGATAAGGCAAAGAACAACTCCCACAGGAGTGAAATAGAATGCATTAACAGAGATTTAGTTACACCATTAACCACTAATTATGTGGGTTTCTATTTAATCTTGTATGCATTGAAATGAAGATGATAAACGGTGTGTTTTTACACTAAGTTTGCATGTATGGACCAATGTTAATTGAAACTAAAAAGGGTACATGAATAGGTCATTAGTTCCTCAAAAATGTAGTTTTCAATGTGATTAGGTTGAATGGATTGATTCCCCAATGATCCGGATTGATCCCCGGGTCAAAAACATCATTAATGGGGTCATACAGGGCATGGGTCGACCCATTGGGTCGACCCCTGGCATTCCAGGAGCCTTCCTAGGTGTGGGTCGACCCATTGGGTCTACCCCTCAAAAAAAAAGCTTCATGGGTCGACCCATTGGGTCGACCCCCTTCACTGGGTGCATGGGTCGACCCCATGGGTCGACCCCTACACTTCCAGAAGCGACGGGTGATTCCGTAAACCATGAAAACTCAATGATTTGGGGTCTAAATGAGTTGGGATTTTAACCAAATGCTCTAGGGTTCTTAATATACATACTAAGGTCATAAAACAAGAGATTGAAACAAGAAATTTGCTGAAAACTCAATCGAATCACAACCTATTTATGATGAATACATGAAGAACCTAGTTCTTGACATGCGTCTACTAAAACGTAGATTTCTCTCAATATACATAACGGAATTTGGGGCTTTTTATATCAAAAGAAAGCTAACTTAATGATGAATCCAACCATATACTATAAGCCATATGTGGATCAAGTTATCTAATCCAAAAATAGCCCGAAAATCAAGCTTCTACTTGAAGAACATAATATACATCAAATTCTAGACATGCTCTTACTAAAAATCAAAATTCTCCAAGTATGCTCAATGAAATTTGGGGCTTCCTACGTTAAATGAAAGCTAACAACATGCTGATTACATCATGTAAGTTAATTAGAGTTTGGTTGTTAGATCCTACCTCAAATCGGAGAGAGAAAACTCAAACCCTAGGATGAAGAACACTTGGACAGCACCTCACAAAAAGCTCGATTTCTCCACGGACACCTAATGAAAATTGGGGCTTTTGCCACCAATGGATAGAGCTCGATGAGAGGAACAATTTGCTATACTCATGATCAAGATTTGGTTGAGAATTCCTACCTCAATCGATGGATCAAAGAAGGATGAAGGAAAGCCAACGGCCTGCTGACCCACCTCCACAAATCGAGCTAGATCTCTCCAGATCTGAAACTTCAGCGAACCCCACAGCAGCCAAATGAAAGAAGACTCGTAGGGCTTCATTTTGATAGCTCATAGAACTTCTGGAGCCTTCGGAATTGGGAGTATTCGCTGCTGCAAGCTACGTGTTTAGAAACGCGCCGAAATCCTTGACTTGACCAAACTATGTCGGCAGCACGTTTTGGGGCTAGGTTTACCTCAAATTGATTGAGGGTAAATGTTCCTTACATTGTGGCCTTCCATTTGCCCTTGATTTCAGATCATTTGGTCGAGTATTGAGGTCGAATTTTGTGTTTTAAACTAAGGGTTAGGTATGGGTCAAAAGTGTGCACTTTTGGGTTTAAACTCTAAATAGATCTTACCACGGATTTACAATGGCCTAATGCCAGAAGGAAAAGTTGTTATCTACATCGACCTAAATCTATTTACTATTTTTACAGATTTTTCTAAGGTAGTCGGATTATTACTTATACTATTCCGTAAATAGTTAAATGTTAAGTTCGGAAAACTAAGTTCACTAATTCGGCATAATAAATGATTTTCTTAGGCTTAAATGTAGAAGACAAAGTTGCTAAACAAAATTAATTCTACAAGATGTGATTTTTGGGGATTTTTAGAAAATAGTTGAAAAATGACTTATTCTATTAATTAATTAATTAATCTAATTAATTTGGATAATTCTCATTAATTCGAATAACTTCAAATAAATTCCAAATAATTACAAATAACTTTCTAAATAAATTTCTAAAGAATTTGGGGTCTTACACCCTCCCCTACTTAAAGGAATTTGGTCCTCCAAATTCACTGCACTAAAACTGAGAGTAGAAAAAGATCGCTCACCTAGAATAGATCGGGATACCGCTTTCGCATAGTCTCTTCAGACTCCCATGTAGCTTCTTCGGTCCCACGCCGACTCCACTGAATCTTGACCATCGGTATCGAACGATTCCGGAGTTGCTGTTGCTTCCGGTCCAGAATCTTGACAGGTCTTTCCTCATAGGTCAAATCTTCCTTCAGTTCAAAATCCACCTGCTGAATGATATGAGTGGGATCGTACACATATTTCCGCAACATAGACACATGGAAAACATTATGTACGCCAGACAAATGCGGTGGTAAAGCCAGTCTGTATGCCACCTCTCCCACTCTATCTAGAATCTCGAATGGACCAATGTACCTCGGACTCAGCTTGCCATGAATGCCAAATCTTCGGATCCCTCTCGTTGGAGAGACCTTTAAGAACACATGCTCGCCAACCTGAAATTCCAATGCTCTTCTCCTGTTGTCGGCATAACTCTTCTGTCTTGACTGGGCTACTTGTAACCGGTCTCGGATAACACGGATGTTCTGTGATGATTCCGAAACAAGATCTGGTCCAAGCCACTGTTTCTCACCTACCTCGTCCCAACACAACGGGGAACGACAACTTCTACCATATAGTGCTTCAAAAGGAGCCATCTGAATGCTAGACTGATAGCTGTTATTGTAAGCGAATTCAATTAATGCCAAATGCTCACTCCAATTACCACCGAAATCAATCATGCAAGCTCGCAACATATCTTCCACTATCTGATTGGTTCTTTCAGTCTGTCCATCTGTCTGTGGATGAAAAGCAGTACTGAAATTCAGACGAGTACCCAAAGACTCTTGCAGTCCCTTCCAGAAATGTGAAGTAAATCTGGGGTCTCGATCAGATACTATATTCACTGGGATACCATGCAATCTCACCACTTCTTTATATACAAGGCAGCCAATACATCAATCGTCCACTTGGACTTAATTGGTAAGAAATGAGCCGACTTTGTCAATCGATCGACAATCACCCATATCGCATCAAATCCACCACGAGTCCTAGGTAGACCCATAATGAAATCCATGCCAATGCTTTCCCACTTCCATTGGGGTATGTCGAGTGGTTTCAATTTCCCTGCTGGTCTGAAATGTTCGGCCTTAACTTGCTGACATACCAAACATCTGCTCACAAAATCTGCAACTTCTCTTTTCATATTCGGCCACCAAAAGGACCTTTTCAAATCTCGGTACATCTTAGTGCCTCCAGATGAATGGTATATCTGGATCTATGAGCTTCCTCAAGAATTTTGTTCTTTATTGTAGCCTCATCCGGAACACAAGTTCTGCCTTTAAATAATAATCTACCATCATCGGCCAACATGAAGTCAGGTCTGCTGCTCAAGCTTCCCTTGATCTCTACCAACTCGGGGTCATTATCTTGCAAGGACTTGATCTCTATCAATAATTCAGGTTTAAGTTGAATCTGAGCAATCAAGATCCGATCATTGTCAATATTAAGATCCAGACTAGATAATTGTTCCAACAACCTCCATTCTTGTAACATGAGACTTGACAATCTAGCTACCGGCTTCCGGCTTAATGCATCTGCCACAACATTACCTTTGCCAGGATGATACTCAATCGAGAAGTCGAAGTCTTTCAAGTACTCCAACCATCTCCGCTGTCTCATGTTGAGTTCCTTCTGAGAAAATAAATACTTCAAACTCTTATGATCTGAGAACACTGTAAAGGTTTCTCCATACAAGTAATGCCTCCATATCTTCAAAGCAAACACGACTGCAGCAAGTTCCAAATCATGAACAGGATAATTATCTTCGTGCTTCCTCAACTGTCTAGAGGAATAGGCAATCACCTTCCCATGCTGCATGAGTACACAGCCTAAGCCAATACCTGATGCATCAGTATAAACAACAAATCCTCCTTCACCAGAAGGTAAAGCCAAAACAGGTGCAGTAGTCAAACACTCCTTCAGAGTCTGAAAGCTTCACTGACAATCATCTGACCAATCAAACTTATTCTCTTTGCGGGTTAATCTTGTCATAGGTACTGTAATCTTGGAGAAATCTTGAATAAATCTTCGATAATAACCTGCCCGGCCTAGAAAATTTCTAACTTCTGTCACACTGGTAGGCTGTTCCCAATTCTTCACTGCCTCAACCTTCGAAGGATCAACAGAGATACCGTTCTTCGTAATGATATGTCCTAGAAAGGACACCTCTTGTAGCCAGAATTCACACTTACTGAACTTAGCATATAGTTGATGATCTCTCAACAATTGCAATGCCATTCTCAGATGTTCAGCATGTTCTCCTCATTCTTAGAATAAATCAGGATGTCATCAATAAAGACCACGACCCATTGATCAAGATAGGGCCGAAATGCATCGTTCATCAACTGCATGAAAGCCGCTGGTGCATTCGTTAGACCAAAAGGCATAACGACAAACTCAAAATGACCATACCTGCTGCGGAAAGCCGTTTTATAAATATCCTCTTCCTTAATCCGCAACTGGTGATATCCAGATCGAAGATCGATCTTAGAGAAATATTGAGCTCCCGCTATCTGGTCAAATAACTCGTCAATCCTCGGCAAGGGATATTTGTTCTTGACAGTCTGCTGGTTTAATTACCGATAATCAATGCACAGCCTCATCGAACCATCTTTCTTCCTGACAAATAGTACAGGGGCTCCCCACGGAGAAGTACTAGGACGAATAAAACCCTTCTCAAGTAATTCCATCAGTTGCTACTTCAGTTCCCTCAGTTCTGCAGGAGACATACGATAAGGAGCCTTAGAAGTAGGAGCTGTGCCAGGAATAAGATCAATAGAAAAGATAACTTCCCGCTCAGGCGGAAGTCCTGGTAGTTCTTCTGGAAAGACATCAGGAAAATCTCGGACAACAGGAATATCCTTGATCTCCATCTGCTGCTCAGGAGTTGCACAAACAAAGGCTAGAAAAGCCTCACACCCATGCCTCAAAAGCTTATCAGCTCGAAGAGCCGAGATGAGCGGTACGGAGTTATGGTGCTTGACTCCCGTAAAAGATAAACCAGAATGTCCAGTAAAAGTCACTGAGCTAGAACTACAGTGAACATTGGCCTCATACTTGGCCAACCAATCTGCTCCTAGGATTACATCATAATCCTTCATGTCCATGCAGACCAAATCTGCTGGAAAGTTCTGTTCACCAATCATAACCTTACTAGAAGGATAGAAATACTGGATTGTTGATCTAGTGCCAATAGGGGTTGAAATCTCTAACGGAGTATTCATCAAAACAGGTTCCACAACTAATGACTTAGCAAATCTCCGAGAAATAAATGAATGTGTTGCACCAGTATCAAAGAGAGCAAATGCGGGCTTATCGATTATAGTAAGGGTACCTTCGACGAGTCCGCCATCATCAGAAATCCCAGTTTCATCTTCATGTAAAGCTTGAAGCTTGCCTTGTGGTTTCTTGAAGACTAGAGGTTTTGCCGGTGTAGCTTGTTCCGATATGAGAAGACAATTGGGGATACGGTGCTCCTTGCTTCCACATCGCAAACAGGCGCCTTGCTTGCGCCAGCACTCCTCTATCTTGTGACCCGGACGATCACAATAGTTGCACACGCCCTTGAATGGAACAATAGGGCCAGGCTTCTTGTCTTCATGCCTCGGCATCTTTCCCTTCCACGATCCGGACCCGCTCCACGAACCAGGTCCACTAACAGGCCTCTTCTTGGTATACCCGGGTTTGACACTCCCGGAACCCGTAGGTAATTCTTTCTTGGTGCCTTTCCCACGGATTCTCTCCGTCATCTCAAGAGTATCCTCTAGAACTTGCTCTTTCTTTACCATCTCAGAATAAGTGGAAATCTCCATCGGTGCCAATTGGTTGATATAATGAAGCTTCAATCCATTGAGAAAGCGCTTCGCCTTCATCTTCTCGGTGGAAATGAGATGAGTAGCATAACGAGAAAGCCGTGCAAATTGAGCCTCATACTTTGCCACGGACAAACCTCGCTGTTTCAAGGCCGCGAACTCTGCCGCTTTCTTCTCTTGCACTCTATCAGAAAAATACTTGCTGTTGAAGAGTTCTTCGAACTCTTCCCACATAACTTGCCGATCACCGAGAGTTGCCTTGATAGAATCCCACCAAGTACGTGCATCATGTTCTAGTTGAAATGTGGACAAAAGGACACGCTCCTGGTTGGTGCATTGCATAACTTCAAAGATTCTTCCCATCTCATCTAGCCAGTGCTCGGCTTGGTCAGGGTCAGTCGAACCAGCGAATCTAGGCGGGTTCATTCCGCGGAAGTTCCGGTATAGATCACCGGTGCCATGCGGTGCCGGTCCTGCCTGAGCTACTTGCTGAAGGGCCTGAGTAAGGCCTTGCACCGTACGCTGTAGGTTCCTCCATTCAGCACGATCAGCTGCCATCTACACGAGAAATAGATTACTTAGGTTTAATCAAGATAAATAATTACACGATTAAGAAACGATCTTAACCCAAGTTTCTACCCATTCTCACCAGGTCAGGTCCTAGACTTTTACAAGGTTAGGGATCTAATGCACCTAGACACGACCAAAAACTCGGTACCTGGCGGAGGTAACCGGTCCGAAGACCACTCGCGCAAGTGTGCGACCTTCCCGATAGGCGTAGCCTAACGTTCAGACAACACCTTTTGATATACCGATTATTGAAATGCAATGCAAGAAAACCCAAAACTTAGGAAACCTAGGAATGTGAAACCTAGGCTCTGATACCAACTAAACTGTCACGCCCCGAACAAGGCGGAAATATCGGGACGTACAGTTAGGGACACGCTGGCAAGAGAGAGAACTAATCTAAAATAATTCACAAGTGCTACAAGATGGAAATACTAAATGATCATTAACAAACCACAACTGATACAATAGCCTCAAGTTCAACTTAATACAACTAGAATAATCAACCACTAAAACTCAATAACATGACTAAGACTAAAAGCTCTCCAAAACACAACTAAAGAAAGATAACACACTACTAACACACTAGAACTGATACACTCAAGACATCACTCCTGCCCTTCCCCATCGGTAAGCGCGTCACCTGAAAAGCCTGGAAAGGGGGGAAAACACAACTATGAGCTGACGCTCAGTAGGAAATAACAGACAGGTATAAGTGATTAACAGTTTAATTACATTTTAAAATGTCATGCTACAAATGATAAAAACAATAAAAAGATAACGGTGATGTCACGAAACAGAATTCAAAGATCTTGCAAGGTCAAGAAATATAATGAATAGAATAGTAAGACAAGAATTTACTACAGGAGATAACGATAAAAAGTTGGCCATATCAAGACAATTCAAGTCATGTCAAGCACGTATGTAATTTCATTTCCACGTCCAAGTAATAAGCAAGTAAAGTAACCACAAGTAGAGTATAGAACAGTGAAGAGTGGAAAGTGAAAAGTAGTAGAAACTAATGTAGAGAGTAGTGGAGAGAGTAGTGGATAGTCCTAGATTTAACACATGTCAAGTACTGGTGCCAAATGCCACACCTAGTCATTCACCTCCCCGGGGGTACACGTAGTGTTCGGGCGCTCTTCCCAGGACCAGACCGAGCCCTTAATTATTTGCCAGGCATTGATTTCTTTGGATCAAAGATCCCACGAATCTAGACTTCCACAGTTTATGGCCAGAATTCCAAGGTTTAAACTAAGTAGCAATAACATATTCACGTAGGAAAGAGATTCATTTCCAGAATTTCAAGGTAAGTATAATCATCAAGGAGATCGAAACCAAGTCACAACAAGAGTTAATCATGCTGTGCTACTGTAAAACAGCAGCAATCAAACAAGCTAATCAACATATTAATCCTAATCACCAAGTTAAGATATCATGATTAACCATTATCATTTGCATTAAGACAATTGCCAAGAAGCTGATTCAAGATGATAAGGCAAAGAACAACTCCCACAGGAGTGAAATAGAATGCATTAACAGAGATTTAGTTACACCATTAACCACTAATTATGTGGGTTTCTATTTAATCTTGTATGTATTGAAATGAAGATGATAAACGGTGTGTTTTTACACTAAGTTTGCATGTATGGACCAATGTTAATTGAAACTAAAAAGGGTACATGAATAGGTCATTAGTTCCTCAAAAATGTAGTTTTCAATGTGATTAGGTTGAATGGATTGATTCCCCAATGATCCGGATTGATCCCCGGGTCAAAAACATCATTAATGGGGTCATACAGGGCATGGGTCGACCCATTGGGTCGACCCCTGGCATTCCAGGAGCCTTCCTGGGTGTGGGTCGACCCATTGGGTCGACCCCTCAAAAAAAAAGCTTCATGGGTCGACCCATTGGGTCGACCCCCTTCACTGGGTGCATGGGTCGACCCCATGGGTCGACCCCTACACTTCCAGAAGCGACGGGTGATTCCGTAAACCATGAAAACTCAATGATTTGGGGTCTAAATGAGTTAGGATTTTAACCCAATGCTCTAGGGTTCTTAATATACATACTAAGGTCATAAAACAAGAGATTGAAACAATAAATTTGCTGAAAACTCAATCGAATCACAACCTATTTATGATGAATACATGAAGAACCTAGTTCTTGACATGCGTCTACTAAAACGTAGATTTCTCTCAATATACACAACGGAATTTGGGGCTTTTTATATCAAAAGAAAGCTAACTTAATGATGAATCCAACAATATACTATAAGCCATATGTGGATCAAGTTATCTAATCCAAAAATAGCCCGAAAATCAAGCTTCTACTTGAAGAACATAATATACATCAAATTCTAGACATGCTCTTACTAAAAATCAAAATTCTTCAAGTATGCTCAATGAAATTTGGGGCTTCCTACGTTAAATGAAAGCCAACAACATGCTGATTACATCATGTAAGTTAATTAGAGTTTGGTTGTTAGATCCTACCTCAAATCGGAGAGAGAAAACTCAAACCCTAGGATGAAGAACACTTGGACAGCACCTCACAAAAAGCTCGATTTCTCCACGGACACCTAATGAAAATTGGGGCTTTTTCCACCAATGGATAGAGCTCGATGAGAGGAACAATTTGCTATACTCATGATCAAGATTTGGTTGAGAATTCCTACCTCAATCGATGGATCAAAGAAGGATGAAGGAAAGCCAACGGCCTGCTGACCCACCTCCACAAATCGAGCTAGATCTCTCCAGATCTGAAACTTCAGCGAACCCCATAGCAGTCAAATGAAAGAAGACTCGTAGGGCTTCATTTTGATAGCTCATAGAGCTTCTGGAACCTTCGGAATTGGGAGTATTCGCTACTGCAAGCTACGTGTTTAGAAATGGCGCCGAAATCCTTGACTTGACCAAACTATGTCGGCAGCACGTTTTGGGGCTAGGTTTACCTCAAATTGATTGAGGGTAAATGTTCCTTACATTGTGGCCTTCCATTTGCCCTTGATTTTAGATCATTTGGTCGAGTATTGAGGTCGAATTTCGTGTTTTAAACTAAGGGTTAGGTATGGGTCAAAAGTGTGCACTTTTGGGTTTAAACTCTAAATAGATCTTACCACGGATTTACAATGGCCTAATGCCAGAAGGAAAATTTGTTATCTACATCGACCTAAATCTATTTACTATTTTTACAGATTTTTCTAAGGTAGTCGGATTATTACTTATACTATTCCGTAAATAGTTAAATGTTAAGTTCGGAAAACTAAGTTCACTAATTCGGCATAATAAATGATTTTCTTAGGCTTAAATGTAGAAGACAAAGTTGCTAAACAAAATTAATTCTACAAGATGTGATTTTTGGGGATTTTTAGAAAATAGTAAAAAAATGACTTATTCTATTAATTAATTAATTAATCTAATTAATTTGGATAATTCTCATTAATTCGAATAACTTCAAATAAATTTCAAATAATTACAAATAACTTTCTAAATAAATTTCTAAAGAATTTGGGGTCTTACAGGATAGACTCGCCAAGCCTGCCCGCCGCCTTAATAGGTGGAAGTCAAGGCCCAAAAGGGAACAAAAATGCCGCAAAAGCCCAAGTACAATTAGGTTTTTTATCAATGCAAATCAACTTCAAAGTGAAAGTCAAATTGTGAAAAGAAAAGTATGTCAAGAGGGCAAAGTCCTCGCAAGGAGAACCTTGGGCGTATGCATGCAATATGAAAGAGGCAAAAGGCAACAAAATTTCCCTATGCCAACGACTGAACCCCAACAGGCATAGGGTAAGGGAGGTAGTTTTGCCTCAGGCTTCTCAGAATCCCTTATGGGCTTCCTTATATTTTCTTCCATCTCTTCTTGGTGGTAAGTCATAAACCAGCATGATGGTCGAGGCTGACCTAGGAAATTGCACCGCGCGAGATCTTGTGTATGAGTTCAATCATTAGCACGTGGACCCTCTTTTGATTATGTAAGAAAGATTAATGAATCCTAAATGGTGGCCTGGTAGGGCCCAGAGCCCTCGCAGCCTTGACAAACCCAATTTGGAAAATAACAAAAAATTAACGCCTTTGTTTAAGGTGCGTTTAATAGAATTAACGCCTAATGGAAAGGTCGTCTTTTTTAAAAATAACGCCCCTGGACAGGTCGTCTTTTCAACAAAAATCAAAAATCTTTTTCAAAATCACGCCGTCACCTAGGGCGTCTTTTATTTAAATAACGACTTAATCTAAGGCGTCTTTTTCAGCAAATAAAAGAAAAAAAATATATAAAAAGGAAAAGAAAAAAGAAAAAAAATGGTGATTTATTCTTCATGAGTGTGCTTGTATTTTTGCATGGACATCTTTATTATTGTTTGCATGCGTGTGCTTGCAAATTGCATCTCCCTTTATCGGTTGTTTCATTTGCCTTATTTGATTAAAGGCTTGGCCCCTTGACCCGTTATCAAGGTCACAAGTAAAACATCCCTTACTTATTGAGCAAGGGGCCAAGTCGAACAGATGAATTAACCTGTTTATTCAAGTGTGGACTACAGCTGCAGGCACAGTGAAAAGTAAAGCAAAAGCGAACAACGTGGAAAAAAAAAAGAAGCAAAGTACACGCCCACAAGTACACAACTACACAAGTGCTCAGGTAACAAAAAATTTCAACCTCATATATATATACATCATAAATATCTGAGTACAGGTGTGAGGGTGGAGGAGTACAAGTAAGTCTCTCTCAGCTCTCGCCTCCACCCTCCTCTCTCCTACTCTCTACCTCGTCCTCGCCGTCTCGAGGTGGCGCTGGTGGAGGGGGCATGGGCCCCCGTGAAGAAGCTGGAACCCGAACCTGGCCCCCTGCTTCGCTCCTCTCTCGAAGGGAAGAGCCCGCCACAAAGGTGGAGCTGGTGAAGCTGTACCCTGCAGCTCGCGCCCGCTCACGCCCTCGCTGGAGACGCTCCTCTGACGCTCGTAGCCGCTCCTCGGTAACGGCTAACTGGGTCCTCAAGTCTGTCAGCTCACGCTCGCGCGCTGCCACCTGCTCCTAGTACCGGACACGCTCTGACTGCTGTAGCTCGTGGTGACGCGCACGGTCTGCCAGGTGCTCCTCACGCTCCTGAGCACTCTCCTCACGCTCCCAAGCACGCTCCTCGCGCTCTCGCGCATGCTCTCTCCGCTCCAGCTCAAGAGTGACCCGCAGCTCCGCTACGTCCTGAGGCAGCTCCTCCCGCCGCCTCAAAGCCCTCTCCAGCTCCGCGACCCGCTGCTCACGGATCGCCAACTCCGCCCCAGCTAGGGAAGCCCGGGTATGAGCCGCCTGTAACTGTGTAGTCTGCAAACAGGTAAACAAGTCATCAGTTCCACAATTAATGCAATAATTCATCAATTTATGAAATGAATGCATGGTTAAAAGTAAAACTCACCCGTGTGGCCATCGCCTGCTGGCCCTCCTCGATGCAAGTAAGAGCGGCTCGAAGCTCCTCCGTCTGCAAAACACCTTTTTCATCAGCACATAATAATAAATAATTGAATGAGGTCTGAATTTTTGAACTTACCCATGAGGCGAGATCGCGCTCTGCCGCCTCGGCCCGAGCCACTGCCCCCGCCAGCTGCTCCGCTTGTGCAGTCGCCTCTACACTAGGCCCCCTCGAGCTAGAGGCCTCTCCCGTATCTCTCCCTGCTGCTCCCTGCTGGGCACGCTGCATTCATTAAGATTGTCAGTGGCTAATTATCAATAATTCATGAAAAAAAATTCATTTGCATAAATTTAACACTCACCAGGGTCTCAAGGTCCGCCCGTGTGGTGGCCAGCTGGTCCTCCAAGCTGTGTAGGTGGGCCTGGGCATCCATCGCTGCTATGTCTCGTGCATCCTGCATCCATTACATATTAGTCACATGATAGATACATAAGCATTTGCATTCAATTTAGAAATAAGTGCATTCATACATACCCCTAGGACCCTCATCTGGGGTCACCCGGCGTATACCTCCTAGTAGCGTCGGAGGTACTCAGAGCTGTCAGTCGCTTGGGAGGTGACTCGGGTCCCGCCTCGCCGCCAGTCGGCGTACTGGTCCTCGAACCGCACCCTCCAGTCGATCTCCTTCGTGCGACCGCGCCTCTTCTTCCTGATCCCTAGCGGCTCTCCAACTTCTACCCACTCCTGGTGTAGGCCCAGGGTCCTCATCACCAGCCTAAGCCGTAACGGCTCGATCTCGCTCAGGCAATGAACCCAAAGCTCATGCCCAAAACGAGGTCGGCCCGCTACGACCCACGGCTGGCCCTCGTCGGTCATCCCCTCATAGGGCCTCCATCGCACCTGCATCCATAAACATACATTCATCATCATCATCATCATATTCGCACAAAAATAATTAAAAAAAAATCACATAACATTCATCATGTGTACCAGTGATGGAGGGAAGTCTCAGAACTCCCTCCGTAACACCCACAGCTCGTAAGAGAGTGGGGCTCCGAAGACTACCGGCAGCCAGTGCCGTGCTAGAGGGAAAGATCCCTCACCTCCAGGCCGTTGGTCGACGCGTCCCATCGGCATGTACAGATGGCTCCAAACTTGTATCCATGCATTGCATTAGTGAGGCATTCACATGCATAAAGTAAAAGAAAAGAAAGAAAAAAGATGTGCATACCTGAAGAAAAGGTGAGAATCCACTGACGGTCGTCTCTCGACCTGTCCCCGTAGACAGGTCGGCTATCAGGTGCGCCAGCAGCGCTGCTCCCCAGGCGTATCTGTCGACTTCCTCTAAGTCCTCGAGGATCCCTAGGAATCGGCAATTGATGACATCGCCCTTCGTGCCGAGCAATAGCCTCCCGAGCATCAAGAATAAGAACCTCCTCAGGTCTCGGTCTGCCCTCTCCCTGTCGGCTGGGTCCTGGCAATAGGCTGCCCTAGCCCCATTGGTCAACCTCTGAGAAAACTGCTCTAAGGACTCCCCAGATCTGTGCCTAGCATCTCCTAAACCCATCACTGTAGTCAGGTTGGTGCAGAGGATAGTCCTGCACTCGCTTGGTGTCTCATAGACTATCTCTAGCCCTAGCAGCCTCTGGGTAAGCTCAGTATAGTCAGGGTAGGTGATCCCACTCACTGCCTCACCATCTACCCTCAACCCAGTAATCCTAGCCACATCCTCTAGGGTAGGAACCATATGACCCCAGGGCATCAGGAATGCCCGGCTAGTCCTATCCCATCTCTCCCTCAAAACCTGGATAAGTGCTAAGTCAGGCCTAATGGGCTCTATGCTAAGGAAGGCCCCGAACCCCATAGCATCTACCCTGGCTCTCTGGAACTCGGGGAGGCCGTAATATGCTGCCCGGACCATGACCCAGGAGATCCGTGTCCTCATCAACCCCTGCATGTATAAAGAAAGAAATTTTGGCTTAATTGTTCAATTATTCATGCTGAAATTCACTTAATTGCCTTGGTTGAAATTTTGATGTTTGATTTAATTAACGACCGCCCCCGGGTCGTGGCTTGTTTAATTGGCACCCCTGAGGGGGGGCGTGTTTTCTAAGAGATGTGAAGACCGTATGCGTTCATTAATTAACGACCTAGCCTAGGTCGTTGTTTATTTAAGAGACGCCCCTGTGGGGGGCGTGGGTTTGAGGTTAATTTCTAATTCCCTAAAGATTTTTTTAATTGACGCCCGTCCCAGGGTCGTCATTTGATTAAGTAACACCCCTGTGTAGGACGTTTTTCAAAATGGGTTTAAGTCTTAATTATTTATTCTGGAATTAATAAATTGACGACCGCTGGTTTGGTCGTTCTTTGTTGAATTGACGCCCCGGCGGGGGGCGTTATTTTCCAGGGTTTTCAAAAATAATTAAAGGACAGCATGCGAAACAATTCATGGCAAAAATATTTAAAAATAATTGGAAAAAAATGCATGGAAATTAACAGCATGGTTGATATAAAAAAATGATAATTTAAATGGACGACATGCTGCAAGGCGTGTTTTCATGAGGTTAATTATTTCGCAGAAAATAAGTTGAATTAACGACCCAGGTCTGGGCGTCTCTCTGTTAAATCGCGACACCCATGAGGGCGTCTTATTTCTGAGTTTCAGGTTTTCTAGCCCGAGGGCTATGGAAATGGAATAAAAATGAAAATAAAATCACAAAAAAAATGGAAAGAGGGGTTGGGGGCCTACTTTGTGTCGCCTGGGTTCTGCTAATCCTCCCCGGAGTTGGGGCCGGGGTTGCCGTGGCCGTCGAAGCTGGTCGGGGCGAGGAGCAGCCGCCACCGGCAGTTCATTATCCTCTTCTTCTCCTCCTTGTTCTTCGTCTTCTCCCTCTTTGCCATCGTCTTCCTCTTCTTCACTTTCATCCCCTGCATCTCCCACGGCCTCGCCGTCGCCGTGTTCCCCCTCGTCGCCGGTCACCACCGCCGGAGCTTCCTCGGCCGCCGCCGGGTCCTCCTCTTCCATGGCGTGCTCCTCACCATTGTGGGCTTGGTCGCTCTCCAAATCCACCACTTCCGGAGCCGAAACCCATTGGCGTTTGTGTCCGCCACCGGCCATGGCTAGGGTGTAGAGTGAGAATGAGAGAGAGATAGAGAGTGAGAATCAGAGATAGAGAAAGGGGGGTTCTTGCGGTTAGGGTTGCAGAAAAAGAGAAGAAGAGGGAAATGGACGAAGGAAGAAGAAGAAAGGAGGGAAAACTAAGTTGAACGGTCAAAAAGAATTAACGACTCCGGGAAAGTCGTGTCTTGTTGAAAGGACGACTGGAGCCGAGGGTGTCTCTTCCATGGTTAACGACGCGCTCTGGGGCGTGACTTCTTTTAGCATGGGGAACGGCAGACGTCGTCAGAGGCATTTAATGGGAATTGATTGACATGATGGGAATAATGATTACTATTTTTGATTAACGACGTGTCTGAAGGCGTGGTTTACATGAAACGTGGCTTACCCTAAGGCGTTATTTTGGGATCTTTAACGAATACTTTTTGGAATTTGAATCGAATTAACGCCTTGTTTTAAGTCGTTATTTAGTTAACGCCTATTTCTGAAGGCGTCAATTTCGAGAGCCGATTAATGAGAAGCGACTTACACTGAGGCGTCACTTTGGGAATTGACGGCATTGACTAAGTCGTTATTCAGAGCAGAATCACAGATTGTTGGAAGAATTGATCAGAAATATTATAAATTGGCTCAATCAGAATGTTATTATTGATTTATTGATCAAAGAGATTACATTGCTCTAATGAGCCATTTTGGGCCTCAAACTTCTTAAAGCTATTACATATGATTTCCACTGATCTCTGTCTTCTTCCAAGTTCTCCACAGGTTGATGAGTCTTGCAGATTTTCCACAGAGTTTGGATTGTGGTGCATTCTTCTCCATCTTCATTGCTGCCGATATCCCTTGCCTTGATAGGAGGGAGATGAGATAGATCCTCGAATATTCGCCGTGGGAGCCCAAGTTGAGGAAGGCATCGGTATGAGTTGTATAGCACGAATTCTGAAGCACCTATGAGTCTAAGGTACGTCCCGGGGGAGAATCGTGAGCGGAGTTCTTGAGCTTTGAGTAATCCCGGGGCGCATGTGAAGAAGTTCTTTGGCATCACTTTGAGATGTTCTCTCCATTCCACTCTTTTCTTGACTTGAGGAATCCGGTTCACCACTCTATTGCTTATTCCCAATGAGCCGGTCATGTAAGAAAGTGGGCTTTTTGAGAAGATTCTTGAGGGTTGTTGGGCCGTCTCACATGGATCAAACTTGAAGTGGAGATCTATCCAACTAGATAATGCTAGCATGCACCTATAGATCGGTCTCCCCATTGCCGCCGAAGTGAGCCCGCTATATAGATAGGCTAATATCGCCGGTCCCACTCTCTCTCCTTCCCAAAGGCTAACTATTGCGCTTAATTGGGATTCATCCAAGAAGTCTTCCGTGGAGGGGAATAAGATCGCTCCCGCCAAGCACACCACGAAAGCCTTTGCCACTCGTTCCACTTCTTCATCTTCTTTAGCTTGATCGGATCGTTTGTACACCCAAGAAGCAAGCTTTAGGAGATTGATTCCCTTGGTAGCTGTGATTTGGTTCACTAAGTTTGGGCTGGGAATTAGATTCGTTAATAGCTCATGTGAAGAAATTTGCCTTGGCATGATGGTCATCTTTTCCTCCTCTCCTTGTTTCATCTTCTTTAAGCCCAAGATCATCTCTAATTCCTCTAATAGAATTGTGGCTTCAAAGGTTGAGAATAAGAATGTATGGGTGGAAGGATGCCATATCTCAGCTAAAGCTCCTATAGCTGCCCAATCAAGATAAATTTGATCATAGTGTTTGGCATGGGTGACTAGGCCCAAGAGGTGCCATCTAGATAAGTAGACCCTCATGTCTGAAGAAAATTTGGAGAGTAAGAGAGGCAGCCACTTGATTTTTATGAACCTCCTTGCACCTGGAATATTGGGATAAGCCTGTGAAAAGGAGAAAGAAAAGGAAAAGAACAGAGAAGGGATGGGAAGCTGAGGAGAAGGGAAACAGAGAACAAGCCATTAAAGCTTTTTGCATACCTGGTTCATGGTAATCCGGTTGCTTAAGTGCCCGTTGATCTCAGATAGTCTGAGAGTGGAAGTCTTTGATCTTTTGATAGCTCTCTCCATCTTCTGAGGCGGTGGATGTCTGCAGAGATAACTCTAACAACAGCACATGTGAACAAAAAGCAGAGAGGAGGAAGATTGTTTGATTGATTGCCGAGAGATCCTTTCTTTTATAGGAGTTTGGAGGGTCTTGGGGTCGAGAGTAGAGTTCGAATAAGAATGGGCTTAGGCTTCGATTCATAGACGGAACCGTATTGTTAATTAACGACATTGGTCAGGGCATCTCTTTTTGAATTGACGACTTGATATAGGTCGTGTTTTATTTAGCGCCTTCCTGGGGGGCGTCTCTTTCTTGAGATCTCAGTGCAATTAACGCCTTCATGCCAGTCGCCTTTCATGCTTTTGACGCCATGAACTCCAGTCGTTAGTTTGTTGGTTTGCATATTTAATTCCTCCGTATATCTTGATGAACTTAAGTGCTATCTTTTATATTGGAGTTATGTGATTATGCACTTATGATCATATCATGCTTTGAATTGAGGATTATTTCTGAGGACTGATGAATTTAGGTTGCAAGTTTTGAGGCGCTTGGATCACTCATGGGAGTAACATCATTCCATTCTTGTATTTCTTTCCTGTAAGCATTGTTACTATATAGTATTCTACGCTATTATAGCATATCAAGGACCTTGTGATTTTGATGAACCTGGAATTTGAGTTCCCCTTCATCAAAAATAGTGATAATTCCAGGAGAGTCTTGATCACACGGATAAGCCGTTGAGTCATTAAAAGGTTTGGGACGATGGTTCCACTTTCTGAGATGATGCACGGACAAATGGGCTTCGGCTTAGGGTCAGCTCAGAGATTTGGATTCTTGACCGAATCTAGATGGCTTAACAATATTATCCTTGATTATTTTCTATTTTTAGTTTATTTTATTTTTTTCCTTTTAACCCAGCATGCATCATGTAGGACTTTGAGCTTGAAGATGAAAATCTTCATATTATGGCAATAATGAAGGTCACTCATTCTTGATTGAGTTGACATGAGATATTCCACTCCAAATCAAGTACTTTATTCTTTCTGAAGCCGCTCAGGCTAGTTCCTTGAAAGTCATCCCTTTGCTGGGTCTTCATCTCAATTCCCTTTATTTTTTCTGCAAATCCACCTTGGTTGTAGCACGTCCACATTGGCTGGTAAACGCTCTCCATTGGTGCCTCCCTGTCGTGCCCACGCGCACATTTTATGTTCTTAGTTTAATCTCCTTTATCCAGCAAATTGATGCTTCCTTGGAATCACCTAGAGTTGCTTCACTCAGAATCTCGGAAAGATTTCTAATGCTTCGTATCTGAAGCGTGTCACATCACACCTTGGCATCTACTTATCAGTTCATTCCACTTCATTACACTTTCGCTTCATTCCGTCTTACTCCCTTGCAAAGCAGACGCCAAGGCGGGGAAGCTGTAGACAAGCCAAAATTGATGCTATGTTGATCAAAACTCATGTCACCATGTAATGCCCCAAAGTGAACTTCAATATTTCCATAATACGAAGTTTTTTTTAATTTTTGCATGTTTTTATGAATTTTCTTGGCATTTTTATAATTAACGACTTTATCTGGGACGTGTTTTAATTAACGGCCTGATCTTAGGCGCGTTTTAAAGAAAGGACGGCTGTTGTCGAGGGCGTCAATTTCTGGTATTTTACGAGCCCCACTCAAATTGGAAAATAAGAATTAACGTCTTTCCTTAGGGCGTGTTTTTGATTAACGCCTTTCTCTCAGGCGTGATTTTATAATTTTCAAATAAGGAAGATTTTTCTTACTAAAATTGAATCCAGGAATTGACGTCTTTGTCCCAGTCGTATTTTTAATTAACGCCTTGAATCGGGTCGTCAATTTTAATTAACGCCCTTCTGGGGGTCGTCTCTCACCCTTCCGTATTTGGTTTGAACACAGCTTTCCTGGAGAGTTCCCTACCTTGATTAATCACCTTGCTCGATTGGGGAACTAGAGTCCTTGCCATTAATGATCATTGCTTGTTCTTATCCCATTAGAATACGGTTTTGCACCCTATAATTAGCCCCCTGGGTTGAGCTCGCAAAAGGTTGGATGCAGGAAGGAGGAGTTAGAGAGAAAAAAAAAGAGAAGCAGAGCAAGCAGAGCAGAGAGTTAGAATTAGCAGAAACTATTGGTTCGTTAGCGTTATTTGTGTAGAGAGGAGAAAACCATAGTGTCTCTCCTTCCTTGTGAGGTCTTCTGCTCTTCCAGCGGTCATCCTCTTCCTCCTGCTACCAACATCCGTGTGGTTCCCTTTACTGTTGTCAGGAACAGTAGGGAGTTCATCTTATTGTCATGTCGTCACATATTTTTACTTGCATTAGCTTTGCATCTTCTCCCTTCCCTAATTCTAATAGGGGCTTTAAAAATAACTAAAAGGTGCACACTTTATGCTTCACTTTCATCATCCTATTGTTCTTTTGAATTGATACTACACTCACGTTTGGCTAATCCCTTCTTCTTTTGTTTGTTCTTTGTTTAAGGGTAATCAAGAGGAAAACCCCCTTCATCGGCCGACCGGTAGAAGGAGGAGGAAAGAATCTACATCCATCCCGCATCTTCATCTTCATCAGGTATTCGCGATCATCTTCTTTCTTCTTGAGGTAACCACTCTGGCGATCACACTCCTTATTAGCACTACGTGCTCCCTCACACTCCCTTCTTATCATTCTCTCCATTCTTCATCTTATTATTATTTTTGTCTTAAAAGTGGATTTTTCATGATCTACAGGGGGCACCATTGTGACTGGAGTTGTTGAGTGGTCGGGTGTTGGGGGCACCGTTGTGACGGGAGTTGTTGGCAGTCGGGTGCCGGGGGCACTGTTGTGACTGAAGTAGCTGGGTAGTCAGGTGCCGGTGGCACCGTTGTGACTGAGGTAGCTGGCAGTCGGGTGCCGGGGGCACCATTGCGACTGAGGTAGCTGGCAGTCGAGTACCGGGGGCACCGTTGTTACTGGAGTAGTTGGGTAATCGGGTGCCGGCGGCACCGTTGTGACTGGAGTAGCTGGGTAGTCGGGTGCCGGCTCGTCCCGATGTGACTGGAGTAGCTTGTTGAGTGGTGGACAGCAGATCTAGAGGGAAGGGGTGAATAGATCTGCCCCTCTTTTCGTAATGCAACCCTCTATATAGCTAGATAAAATAAATTACAGCGGAGTGTAACTAGCTTATCGAAGAACACTATGATTCACTTGGCAAGATGAGCAACTAATATATCGATTTGAACCTAAGCATGTATCTAGAACGAAGCAATCACATAAGCAAACCACAACGCAAAGGATTTTAAGGTGGTTCGGACTGAATCCCCAGTCCTACGTCCACCCCTCACCAAATCCGGTGAGGCTCCACTAGTGCCACGCACTGAACCGTAAATCGGACAATCACCGCAGATCGAAGAACTTCCGATTGCCTTCCTACTAACCACAGGTAGGGACGTCAATCACCGCAGATCGAAGAACTTCCGATTGCCTTCCTACTAACCACCAGTAGGAACGATCTTCAGTTTCAAATGTTTGAATGAAATGGAAAAAGAACAAATATCAAGCTATTCAAACAAGATATGGAATATGCTAAAGAAGAAAAATCTTGCCTGAGATTGCTGGAGCTTGAATCGGATGCTTCAATGGTGTCTTCTTCCTTGAGAGATGATCTTCCTTGAGTTGATGAAGAAGACTATGGATGTAGCTTCGATCTTCCTTTTGATCTTCTTGAGTTGATGAAGAAGATGAAGGATTCAGATTTATCTTCTCTTGGCTTGGGCTTGATCTTCTCTTGAAGAAGCTTGAATCACTTGAGGATGAAGAAGCTTCTTCCCGTAGTACTATTCACAGCTACAGTACTCGAACTCCTCTCCTTTGAACACACCCTTGTAGCCTCCCTTGAATCCCCTTGAAGCATTAGGGTTTCTAACCCTCCTTGTGTTGGTTTTATAGACTTTGAATGGTCCTTGGACATCCTTCAGACTAGATCCACAATCCATGGGGGATTGGGTGACTTTGGGGTTAAACAAATACAAGGAAAGGGGCTCTTCTCGAAGTGAAAAATAAAGTCAACATTGAAGGCTCAGGGCTGGCGGTCGACCTGCAGAAGCTGGCGGTCGACCGCTACTGAGAAACGCTGTAGACGGATGGTCCCTGGTATTTCCGGTCGACCGCTACTGGGTTGGCGGTCGACCGCCACTGAGACTTGTGCAGACTGGGAGCTGCTGGCTGGGGCGGTCGACCGCCCCTCTGCTGGCGGTCGACCGCCAGCTGGGCAGACCTCGGGTTTTCCCGGGTCGGTCTGTTAACCTCTTTAGCTCCGTCGCTTGAGTCCTTTAGCAGTCCGTTCTCATCTGTGGCATCAACCTTGACTGTCTTGAAGTTTTATTACTGAGTCTTCAATCAAAACCAAGAATATCTGTCCATTTCTACTCAATTCCTTGTCCATTCATTGGCATATCTGTCATGAACAAAACATCACGTATGTCAGTCATATGAGAGTGAAAAATAATAATGACTTATAGTGTTTAGCTATTATCAAAGCCAAGAATATCCAATAACTCAAATGACCACGAGATGATGTCGAATGACCCAAACCACAGGAAGACTCAAATGATCACATGGGCACAACATAGCTGGCAGTCGGGCGCCGGGGGCACCGTTGTCACTGAAGGAGGCGGGCACCGGGAGACCTCGATGGTCGTGCTCGGGGCCCGATGTGACTGGAGTTGGGTGTCGGAGGCACCGTTGTGACTGAAGGAGGCGGGCGTTGGGAGACCTCGATGGTCGTGCTCGGGGCTCAATGTGACTGGAGTCGGGTGCCGGAGGCACCATTGTGACTAGAGTTTTTGACGGTCGGGTGCCGGGGGCACCGTTGTGACTGAAGTAGGCAGGCGCTGGGGGACCTCAATGGTCGTGCTCGGGGACCGATGTGACTGGAGTCGGGTGCCGGAGGCACCGTTGTGACTGGAGTTGTTGACAGTCGGGTGCCAGGGGCACCGTTGTGACTGAAGGAGGCGGGCGTCGGGAGACCTCGATGGTCGTGCTCGGGGCCCGATGTGACTGGAGTCGGATGCCGGAGGCACCATTGTGACTGAAGTTGTTGATAGTCGGGTGCCGGGGGCACCATTGTGACTGAAGGAGGCGGGCGTCGGGAGACCTCGATGGTCATGCTCGGGGCCTGATGTGACTGGAGTCGGGTGCTGGAGGCACCGCTGTGACTGAAGGAGGTGAGCGCCGTGAAGAGGCTGAGACCCGAGTACAGGTGCATGTGTTCAACTGGTTTCATGCTATATGAGAGCCACGTGGGCTTTACAAATTGGCCAAGGAGGCCAAAGTACAACCGGCGCAAGCCACGAGATAATTCCGACACGCAGGTCGGTCCCCGGGTCGATGCTGGATAAGGCGGATATCCGCGTGTTTTACAGAGGGTCCCTTTCGTGGCACGGGCCATGTTTGCTTCACCAAACGAGGGGCTATGACTGGATAGCTGGATAAAGCATCGGGTTGGTGTCTGGGCGAGGGTCGATCACGGCTCGAGTCGAGCGGTCGGACGTGGCCTCGTGACTGCGGGGAAGCGTGACGTCATAGCGCGTGCGTAGTTGTAGTCGGCGGGCACGCGAGGAGAAGTCCCGGCATGAGGGGGCGTTCACCCTTGTCATAACGTCGCACATGTGGCGGGGGTAGACTTGTGTGTCATGGCGGAACACCGTGTGAGGGAAGTACCAGCGACATACCCTCGGCGTCCTTAGTCGACGACCAAGTCACCCACACAATTCTCCTTGCTCGTTGCCTGGAGCCACTTAAAGCTTGGAGATCACTGGAAGCCTTGATGCATGTATGCCATCCATCTTCCATTGAGCCCCTAGGGGGATTTTATAGGGGAAGATGAAGGGTCATGGGGGGTTTAGGCGGACCAGCTAAGGGGGGTGAGCTGGTCCGCGTAAACCCAAGTGAATAGTGTCACTTGGAGTTACACAGGCTGAGAGAGGGGAAGGGGTTTACGCGGACCAGCTCAGGGGGCTGAGCTGGTCCACGTAAACCCCCCTTGGATGGGGGTTTACGAGGACCTGCCAGGGGGCCTGGGCTTGTCTGCGTAAACCCCCCCCCAGGGGGTTTAGGCGGACCAGCCTGGGGGCCAAGGCTGGTCTGCCTAAACCCCACCCGGGGGGGTTCAGGCGGGCTGCTTCTTTTCTTTTTTTGTTTATAAAAAATTAAATTTTTTTAATTGAATGGGGGGTTTACGCGGGCCAGCCAGGAGGGGTGAGCTGGTCCGCCTAAATCCCCCCAATGGGGGGGTTTAGGCGGGTTTGACCGGGGTTTACCACGGGTTTGACTGGGGTTTGACTGAGGGTCTGACTGAGGGTTGGCTGGGGGTTTGACTGGGGTTGACTGAGGGTTTGAATGGAGGTTGACTGAGGGTTTGACTGGAGGTTTGACTGAGGGTTTAGGTTACCAAAAGACGGCAATGCCCCTGTTATAAAAAAGGAATTTTCTTCCTGGGGCTCCGCCCCCGGAAACCCCCGCAAGGGGCGCTGCCCCCTTGACCCGCGCGACCTGACCGGGTAGGTCGAACCCCGCCACCTGACCGCGCAGGTCGATCCACGTGCGAGGGTGCACGATGGTGGTGCATGACGCGATGGGTTGCTAGGAGTCCCGAGTTGAGCTCCGACTTGCTGTAGAGTGCCTGGAGGATAGGCGCCCACCAGGTGCTCGGGGAAGTTCCCGACACGCGTGTGCAGGCCGTATACGGGTGATGTGAGCTCCTGAATCTTGCGGTTGGCCTTGACGGGTCTTCCTTTGACTTCAGAGGGCTGGAGAGAGGTGACTCGAGGATAGACTCCGGCCTCATTGCTGGGCGCCACGTGGCTTGTAGTCAGGGTGCCCCTGGGTCGACTCGGGTAGCTATGTTGAACGTGGGCAAACCCGCGAACTGAGTGGTCAGGGGTGGACCCGATCGATCATTGATGTTGCCATGGGTCACGGCTAGCTGGTTAGGACCCTTGGTTGGGTCCGCTGACTGGGAAGTCAACTTGATGATGCCGTTTGTCTGGTGGTCGGGGTGACCCTCGCTCCTTGGCGAAGAGCCGTATGATGCGGCAAGCTGTTCTGAGTCCCGGGTTAACCCGGTTGTTGAGGCGCCGGTGGTGTGACACCGTATGTAGGGTGTCCGGGGGTAAACCCCGAATCTTCACAGATTGCCGTAAGGTACGGCAGGTTGTCCCGAATCTCGAAACCGACCCGGTTGTCGAGAAACTGGCTGGCATAGTGCCATTTGCTCGGGGCCGATGCCTGGTTGTTATGTTACGCTGCTTGACCCGGCGACACGTCTCGATTTCCGAGCACAACTTGACTGGTAGAGTAACTTTGGCGATGTGCCGTTTTACTCCATTTAGGGAGTATTTCCCTATGCTTAATCCTCAATTAATTCGAGAAAATAAGCTGGTGCCAACAGCCATTATTAGCGACAGTTTGAAGTCAACCATCGTTATTGTTATTTTTATTATATTTTTAAAAAATATTATATTTTTTGGCGATGGCCGTAAGTGAGGCCGTCGTAACTAATATCTTTTTGGCGACGTCTGCAGATTATTAGCGATGATTTTTTTATATTGTCGTCTTTAAAATATCTTAGTGACAACTATTATAGGGAGCCGTTGTTAATGAATAATAATAACGACGACTGGTTGTGTACTGTTGTGAATAAGTCTTCAATAGCAACGGCTAAAGATATCTATTTGTGCATGTCACTTTTAAAAGTCATTAGCGACCGATGTTTTTCAAGCCGTCACGAATAATTATTAATAGCGACCGCGTGTGAAAGTCGCCGCCTGTAAATCGTCGCCAATACTATATTTTCTCGTAGTTTCGTTTAAGGAGATCCATCATCCCTCACAACTGCGAGTACGTGATGAAATTTGAACGTCGCATATTTATGACTTCTTTTAGAAAGAACTTTCAATTTTTCAAGATGCTTGTCAGTCCAGGTTCAAATGGTTTATATACCGACCAATAGATGCATATACAACATCCCCTGCCCAGTGTTTTCTTTATGCAAAAGATTGTCCCAATTTCGTCTCTGGAATAATATTAACCATAACAATAATAATGCGTCAGTTTGTACGTTGTTGTACATGTATACATATACGCGCGGTGCAATACTATTAATTTCCAAGCCTGCTCCACCTTCTTAATGTCCATTATTTGTTTCATGGAACCACTAACGTACTGGTGCTTGAGGTGTGGTCTGACATGAGATTACTTGGAGTCTGTCATTCTTTCTCATGCGGGACGGGTGGCTCAAGATATTATAACACGTACGTTTGGTCTTCTAATATATGTCGATCATGCCGTAATTAACATGAAGAAGTCGTGGCCAGGATAACGCATGCATGGCATCATCATGTGCCAGCTAATGTATGTAAATAATTAAAACACATGTCGTGATAGCACACTCGTCTAGCTATCAACTAATCACTTGATGTGTCACAATGGTTACTTACGGAGGCAGCGTACATTATCTAGGGTTGTCAATGGATCGGGCTCGAGTCGGGCTTCGGTCGACCCGACTCGGGCCTGACTTATCAAGATTAAAGTCCAAGCCCGACCTATCCAATATTATATATGACGCGTGCTTTCAGACTCCCTAACGAGAACGATAATTATGACCACGCATGCGATCACCTATAATGTACAAGATCCAACTCTAACCTTGTTTTTGACTCCGTAGACCCCGAAAGAGAGAGCCGCCGCCTATATATAGATTGGGATTTTTACATATGTACCCTTGTAAAGTTTAGTTTTGTCAAATATATCTTTTATCGGAGCATATTATCATGAGTATCTTCGAAATATGGGTAATGTCACGATTATGTCTCGCCGTAACTCCCGTGTGTTTAACCCGAGTTAAGTGTGAATTAAAGATTAAGATTTATATATATATATACCCTTATAAAATTTTATTTTGTCAAATATATCTTAGATCTAAAGATGGTAGATGACATTTCACGAAATATCTCCTACATGAAGAGCAGTAAATTAAACTAAAGGAGTATCACTATAATATTTCTGTCTAAATAAAGGATATTCATAATAATATATTCAGATGAGAGATATATTTGACAAAACCAAACTTTACGAAAGTATATATGTAAAAATCCCATGTACATTGAGTAATACGGCGAAAGTTACGGACTCCTACTGAACATGACCACCTTCCCGTACTTGTTTACATAGATATATATATAGGGAGAGCTAACCCCCCCATTAATAAACTCTTGGGGACTAAGGTGAATTTTCAACGGGAATGTCTAGGGTATGAACCCACTAAAAAGAAAGCTTTTAGTCTGAAAATGTAAACATCTTTTGTGCATGCATCATATTCCTCCAACATCTCAAATGGCTCTTCTATTGAGAAACCAAAGTCTAATTCTCAGTCTCAACCTAAGACCAATAGATTTGATGCTCACAAAAGTCACATGAAACATGCTCATGTTCCAAAATTTTCAAGGTTTAGTTGTTTTTACTATGGACAGACTGGACATATGATGAATGACTATTTTGTTATGAAAAAGGATGATTTAGAATCATGCAAAATAACTATTGCCCCAAGTAGACGAAAATAGTTTTCAAATAGAAAATCTTGTTCTTGTTATCACTGTGGAAAATTTGGTCACATGTTGAAAGATTGTTGGTTGTTGGAAGGGAAAAACAAGTTTCATACTCAAAATGGTAGACCTCCTATCTATACACATAAATTCACCACTCTAGCTCATACAAAGAAAATGAGTCAGCATGCACATTGTCATTATTGTGGTGAATTTGATCATTTCATGGATAATTACAGTTGAATGAAACTTGATGAATTGAGTGCTTTAAAGAAATTGAATGCTCATGTTAATTAACCATCCGGGACCCAAGAAGATTTGGGTATCCAAAACTGTTAAATAAGAACCTTGTTGCAGGGGTGTCTTGAGGCCAATGAAGGAATGTTGATAAATAAAGATCTCTTAAGGCAAATGTGAGAAAATTAAGTTTTTGTTTGAAGCTTTTGGTCTAGATGTCAGTGCTCTTATGATAGGTATTGTATTTGAAACTTTGAATAGTTTTTGGTTTTCTTTAGTTGTGTAGAAAGTGTCAAATTGGCTGAAAAGTCATGAATAAAATTGAGAAGGGTATATGAGGTCATCATAGAAATTGAATATTTTTCAATACGATTTGCGTGAGCACATTAGAGATTAACTGAGTATCTGGTATCTCAAATGGTGTGTAGTAGAATGGTGGATTATGTTCACCTGGAAGGTCTCACTATATGTGAGTCGGGTCTTCGGACCTTCACCTCCGCCTAGTACCAGAACTTGAAAAATCAAATGGCTGATTTGTGAATGAATTTCTTCAACTGAGCTGTATCAATCTGAAAAATATGTTTCTAAGCTTTTTCTGAATGTTGTCTTGTTTAGACGTCACACCATGCTCATTTGTGAGCTAGCCTCGATGTCATATGGGTTGCATTCCACTTTTCTGATCTTGCACACTGCTTGCTCATGTAGGTCATAGGCTGCACACCCTTCTTTCAAAACCCTCACTAAGTTGTATGAAATTCATGCATTTGTTAAAGGGGAGATGCTATCTAAACAGTTTGAAATTGTTGTTGTTTCACTTTCTTTTGGTTGGTAATGTTATTCTATGGCTCTTATCCATGTGCTTCTCAGCATTCAGGGCAAAACAGAAATGCCTTCATAAGGGGTCGACCCCCCAACCAAGGAAGGGTTGACGCTTACCAACTTGCTCATGTAGATTATCAGCTTGATCATGATTTCAGAAGCTCAAAATTTTTGTTTAATGCCTTAATCATCTCAGTTTCAGGTTAATCTGAGTCATGCATGTATTCAGGAAGAGGTTGCTTCTAATTTTGCTTAGAATCTTTACAATAGTCTGCCTTGCACATAGACGAAATGCATGTTCAAGTGGTGTTAAATTTGATGTTCCGTGTGATTTTGTGTACTGTTGATCATTTGTTGCCTACTAAGGGTGAGCTTTGAAAGCTGTTTTCAAACTGAAGCTTACTGTGTGTTTTTAACATTTTGACTGAATGACTTGCAATTGTCACATGAACTAATTTTTTTTTGAAGGCACATCTTATGCATTTAGGACAACGTTAGAGTTCATTCATCAGGTGCATTTAGATCACTACAGTGAAATCTGAATAATTGCATATTGCACTTATATTCCATGAGATTCACATGTTGCTTTATGCATTGCATATTACATATTCTCACTGTGTGCTTGCATGTTAACATATGTTATTCATCCCCATCCTTGGACTTCTATGACCTTATACTTCTTGCTATATAATGTTGCATTTAAGTCATCACTGGTATGTCTCATGTCACACAGTCAGGGGAAGGAATCTTTTAATAAAGTGCATTTATTTAGGGGGAGCTGCATTGTCATGTTTTCATTTAAAATTTATACATGTTGAATTAAATTCGCACATTATCATGCACAAATGTGAAAATGAGTGTTAAATATAAGGATACTGGAATTTTTTTTCAACACTCTAGAGAAATTAAACATGCTGCATGAATTTTGAAGAGACAGTTGAGAAAAAAGCTGCCTACCTCAAGTGGTATGAAATGAGAAAATGAAAGGCTGAGCAATGCTCAGTCTCACTGAGTAAATTAGATGCACGTCACCTGACACGTGATGTGCTTCATTTTTGAAAAGTGTTGACTGATATATCTCTATTTAAAATGAGGTGAAATGGCCTATATTCTGAGTAATCGGGAGTCTGGCATGTGCTCCATGTGTCACCTCGCGTAAAAATGGATAATTTGAACTTGATCACTCTTAGAAAAATTCAAATTATCTCTATGAAAATTATTAAGATGAAAATTTTGCGGTGTGAAAATTTAATGAGGTAGACCGTAGCCTCCAATATGATATTCTCCAAAAATGAAGTGCAATCTGTGTAGTCTCTCATTGTGTTGAACTAAAAATATATTTATTCATATTGTTAAAACTCAGTCTCATGTTATTCACACACACTATTGGTAATTTTATTTGATGTGTATTCTAAAAATTTGATTGACTGCATGATCTACTGCATGTCTTCTTCTATTTAACTGCACACTCTCCTAGATGTACACATGAGCATCCTGGTTACATTGACTCATCTGCACTTTTTGTACACATATCCTATCTCTTTAAATAAGAAGGGAGAGTTATATTGCATGTATCTACATTTATCTGCTTGGGGTCAATCACATTTGATCATTCTATTTGCACTCTGCATGTTGATGAGTATCATATTTTATATCATAATTTGCACTATATTCATCATCTTTGAGCATTTAATAAGTCTAGTTGTGCATTAATTTGACCAAATATCATTCTCACAATTAATTTGAGTCTGCATGAATTTATCATCATTTTTTAAGCCATAATGACTATGTGAGACATGAATTTGCATAGGAGATATATTGCATAACTTATTTATGGAATTTACAAATGGTTTTTACTATTTCAGGAATAAGTGACCAGAGGACCAGGCGCCAATTAATGGACGCCTAATTGTTGAGGCCCCAACTCAAGAATGTGCGACGCAGTGCCCGGACGCCCATTTTGGATTTAATGCAAAGAAGAAAATGAAGAAAAAATGGAAAAGGAATGTGTGCCTATATTCTCAGTCGCCAATTCCTTGGTACAAAAAAAGGAAGGGATATCAAATTGAGGAAATAAAGAATGGGCGACCAAGATGTTAGACGCAAGAAAGAATGTGCACCCACTCCTCTAGTCGTCAATTCAGTTCGAACCAGAAATGGAAGCGGATAGAATCAAACGAAGTTATCTTGCTATATTTGAAGTTATCTCCCCTTGTTTTCATAAAGGAGGACTCTATCTATGACAAGAGATCTAGAATTTGATGCCAGAAAGTCGGATTCAAGCCAATCCCAAAAGCTACGATCGTGGGAAGCCCCTGCACTCTATAAATAACTGCCCGGGGGCGACCGAGCGGGTGATTCCAACCTTTACATGCTTTTCTGGTCTTCCTTTCAATTTTCTATTTTCAGAAAATATCTTCAACTTTAAAATCTCTTTAATTTTATATTCTTCCTCTTCCTCTAATTCTCTCTCGATTTTAAGTTATTCTCAGTTTTCTAAAGTTCTGTCCTGCATTTTTACTATTCATCTATGATTTTTCATAACTCTGTTCTTCGCCAATTTTCACCATCTTCCAATCTGCTTCTCCCTCTGCACTCTTCATCAAACTTCTTCCTCTTTCTTTGGTCTTCAACTTTCTCTTCTTCTCCATCTCCTAATTCTATGTAATTTTAAAGTTATTTTTATTCTCCTTAGGCTATATTTTCCTTATTTGTATTATACTATGTTCTTCCTCCCGTACCCTCTTTTCCTCTCTCTGTTCACTCTCTTTTAAACACACCCACGCACACACCTATTTTTAATTACTCTTCTCTTCTTCTATCTTCCCC
Organism: Amorphophallus konjac; assembly: GCA_022559845.1. Classification (NCBI taxonomy): domain Eukaryota; kingdom Viridiplantae; phylum Streptophyta; class Magnoliopsida; order Alismatales; family Araceae; genus Amorphophallus; species Amorphophallus konjac. The sequence continues at coordinate 13,611,791 of CM040117.1, read as the reverse complement.
TCCTCTATTTTTCTCTAAACATCCCTAAGGCAGATCTTCTACTTCGGTCTTCTAACGGTGGCATCTATTTCCACGGCGGGGCGACCATCTCAAAGGCTCAGCACAGTAATTGGGCGACGCTATTCTTCAAATTCCTTGGCTCCTTTCTTCCTTTTTCATTTAGTTTATTCAAGTTGTAATTTTTAGTTTTCATAAGACATTGTAATCTTTCCTTAGCAATAAAAATTTGTTTTGCGCAATTGTTCCTTATATTTTCTCTCTCCACTCCTTTCAATTTCTCTTCTCAATCCTCCAATATTCTTTAGGTACATTTACTTTCAAGCAATCTATTTTCATGCAATTTTAATTTAGTTTTCAAAAACTCACTCAAACTATCGGCTTTTCAAAACATAAGAGTTATCCAACTTGCTTAAACAAGAATTTTTCCTCTTCGTAGGATTGACTCGTTCTCACCACTTTACTTGGATTTTACATCTTTTTAGTGAATGAGTGCAGTAATTTTTAAAATTATGGCACAGCTTTTTAACGATGAGTGTAGTACATATCAATTTTTGGCGTCATTATCGGGGAGGAAATAAATTTTTATAGTTAGATATTCTTGTGTTTGATGTATATATTTGTACACTAATTTTTCTATTTTTATTTTGCAGGAAAAAGAAAAAAAATTAAAAAATTAAAAAAAATTTGGACCTGAAATTAATAGGAAGTAAACTGTTGTAGAAAATAGGAAGCATCGCTGAAAGTCTGTATCTATCATTACAAGGAGCAGGAATTCTAGAAATCTAAAAAAACCTATAAATTCAAGCGTCGCTAAAGATCAATAAACATAGGAACATGTCCTATTTTGAAATTTTTTAAAAAATCTCAAAAAAATCAAAAACTTTCTTAAAAATCTAAAAAATCATAAAACCAAAAAACCCAGAAATATGATTTTAGGCTTTATTCTTCAGTATGCTGCATATTGTTGTTTAGTGTTTTTAGTTGTTATTTATCTTTTATCCATCTCTCTTTTTGAAAAAAAATTGAAACAGAAAATAGAAAAAAATATCATCATACTTTCATGCTAGTTAAATGTCTTGCATGCATAATTACATTTAGTTTATTATCTCTTCATTCTCTTGCATCATTTGAAAAAGAAAAAAAATCCATTCTCTTCTTCTCTTTCTTCATTCTTAAGGGTAATTTAGGCACACCCCTCTTGGAATTGGAAGAACCCTCCATTGAGCACTCCGTCTCTTTAGATTGGAATCTCTTTTTCTAAGATCTCCATAAGTCCTCACAACCGTAGATTACCTCACAGATGTCGGGCCGGTTGTACCAAGAAGTACCCTGAAGTTAGCTTGTCCTTAGAAGTTTGAAAAAAAAACCATCATTTTGTATACATAACTCATATAGTTGTTGTTGCATTAGCATCATTTTGAAAAAAAATAACGAAACCAAAAATATAAAAACAACACACTTTCTTTGGGCCCGTTTTGCATTGCATGCAAGGTAGGAGATCCCTACATCCACCTTTGCTATGACCCATAGAAGAGATTGAGAGGTTTGTACATCTTAGAAATCAACATCAACCTAACCTCATGGCGGACCAAAACCAACAATAACAAGTATCTCCCAAGCAAATGAAGGAATATTTTATGCCAAATCAATACGAACATTCCTTCTATGTTTAAGCACCCGAAAATCAAGCGGCTCAATATGAGATTAAATCAAGCACCATTCAAATGTTGTCATCCTTCTATGGCAATACCAATGAAGATCCTTACAAACATCTTCATGAGTTCCTCCAGATTTGCTCCACTGTTAAAATCAAAAACTTTTCCGATGATGCTCTTAGGTTGACTCCATTCCCATTCTCTCTCAAGGACAATGCTAAATATTGGTTAGGAACCTTGAGTAGATCAATAGACACATGGGCTGAAATGCAAAAAGAGTTTTTGAAGCAATTTTATCCCATAGGGCGAACCAATACCATGAGAAGAGCTATAACTGGATTCACTCAAAATCCTAGAGAACAAATTCATAAAGTTTGGGATAGATTGAAAGATTTGTTAAGAAAGTGCCCACACCATGGATTGTCAAGATGGCAAATAGTCTAGGCATTGTATGAGGGATTAACTGAGAATTATCGTTGTTACGTCCCGAGATTATGCAGCGGAAACAATCGGGAATGCGAACAGCCGGCATGGTAAGCCTCGAGCAAGTAATATAATCAGAGCGCAAGAACAATCACACAAAGTAATTGCATAATAATTTAATCAAACTTCCACCTTTATTTCATATAAAATAATCATAATCCCAAAACGGGAATATTCACCTCTTCTAGACTCAATAATATAAAAAAAAATTACATGTAAAGACTCATTCTAGACATATTTTGACATTCTAAGTCTTCACTCGAATCCATATTCCTTTAATCGCTCTCGGACCCGCTACTTGAGTAATCCGAATCCGATTCACTCGTATTTCCTAAAAAAGATTGGAAAGTATGTAATGAGCACATTTGTCCAGTAAGTATCTTCGTATCAACATGTAGGCAATGTTAAAGTAATTAATGTCTTAGCTCTAAAGAATAAGATAAATCATGCAAATACGATGAAACAATGCGAATAAAGCCAAAGTAATGAGATACGATCAAACTTGAGATATGAGAATATATTCTGATCAAGTATATAACAAGAATGTAAATTTGGCCGTTTCAAGAATGTAATAAAAATGTATTTTTCATAACCATGAAGGCTATGCACTAGAATGTCATGTAACAAGCAAGAATGTACTCTTCATTTAGTAACAAGTACTTCGTGAATTCATGTGGATCACCCCGTGGATATTTCACTTATTTATAAAGAAAGTACTCCCAACGCAATGCGACGCCAATAGCATCATACCTCATGGTTTATATAGTATGTTTTCGACAATCAACCGAGGGGACTAGCATAGAGCCCTTGAACACAATCAGTGCTCGAACTGCATCTTCAAGTATAAATCAAGCTACTTCCACGTTATAACAATAATATGGTCAAGAATGTACAATTTCAACTATAGTTCCATGATAAAGTAATCAAAAATAAGAATGCTTCTATTGAGAATAAGAGAATTCAATAAACGCATTTAATACTAGGTTATGCTATAGAAATAAATCGGCAGCATAACGGTACATTCTTTAACTCTCAAAATTACTTAGGTATCTTTAGAATAATGTGACAGGTTCTAGACAATCAATTGGACCATCTAAGAATTTAGGAAAATCAACCCTTGAGTCAAGCCCTGGGTTAATCAAACTCATGACATTAGCGGTCATTTACCAGACCATTTCTTGATCATGGCGGTCTAGTTCAGGACCGTTTATGATAAGACAGTTCGATATCCGAAACAGAACCCCTAGAGCTTTAGCGGTCTAGCGGAGAACCGTTTAAGATCCTTTAGCAGTATAGTGAAGGGCCGCTAGCAAACTCTGGCGGTCAACCAGATGGCCGCTAATGTCCAGACTATAAAACATCGGTATAAGTACTTTTTTAGATAATTGAACTTTAATGGTACAACCAACTCGGCGTCCTAGTGGGAATCCCAGGCTCGCGGAGTCTTACGGAGGCCTTGAAACAAGATTTTCTAGTCTATTGGAAGGAATATCCAAAGGAGAGGTCATCATGTCCAAGATTGGGTTCCTAATGTGCAAAAAATGTAACTAATGACATCATACCGGGATATGGCCACGTACTTAAGAAAATGACTCTTAGAAGAGAGATAGAATCATGTAAAACAGAGTTCAATCACAAATCCTCTATCAATTTGAAACATGTATTTATTACAAAATATATGAATTTGGTCACAAATTAACATAAGTTAAAATAATACCAAATATGCTTAGAAACATGGAATCTATTATGATAAACGATGAAATCAACTAAGTATATAAAACCAGTACTTAAATCAGGCTTAAAACTTAGTTAACTAGGCTTAATATATATTAACTATGGTTAATTCTGTAATATGGTTCGGGTTACCAATATTACAAAATCAGAACTCGAAAACGGTCAAATACAGGACCGTCACTTTACGGTTAGCGGTCTGTCGCACGACCTCAATAGTTCTCTTGCGGTCTGAAGGAAGAGCGTTTCTTCCTGTATAAAACTGAGTTCAAAAGATAATAAGACTAAATGCTAAACTAATGCATATCATGCCTGAAAATCAACATATTACAACTTCCATAACCATGATAGAATAAAATATGGGCCAACAATATGCATAGGTTCATGTGATTAACAAGAAAATTTCATTTTTACTTCATTAAGGCTAAGAATTATGCATGAATAGTAGCCTAGATGCATAATCTCAATAAAACATGAAATTCACGGCGTACAATGCATGAAATTAATTGAAACAAGAGGGCTTTTATTCCTGACATAAAGTTTAAGCCATCCATGAGATAACCTACCTTTAATAGTTCTCCTAGATTTCGAATTTCTGACTGGAATCAAGCCCTAGTTACTGCACTTTCTTGTACTAAGTCAGCAACTTCACGTCTCTTAATCTCTTGATTCCCTTGACCAAAAGACGTAAAATTTTGAGGGAAGATAGAATATATGAAGGGAAACATAAAGTTCAAAAGATACTTTTGGTAAATACTTTGTTTAGGGCTCCGAATTCCTTGATCTTCTTGGGTCGGATGCACTAATCCCTGAGTTCTTAATGTAGAATCAGCAACTTTGGATGACTTTAACTTCCTGTAGACTTGATCTCCTAGAACGAAAATTGGAGAGTAGTGAGTTCTAACTATAATAAACAAATTCCTAGAAGAAACTTACCTCTAATTCGTCCTCCTTACCTCAGTTCCACGCGTGCCAAAAGTAAGGGTCGCACACGTTAAATCTCGGACCTATTTATAGGTTTTAGCTAGGGTTTGAGGATTAGAACGAACTTAGAGTCCCAATTAGACTTTTAATTCGATCTACAATCTTTTTAGACCTATCTAATTAACTGATAGAGTTAATCCAAGATGATTTGGACGCTAAAGATCCAACATTTTCATGCTTTCTTCTATTCACGGAACTGACAGTAGTTAGCGGTCATTGGGACGGCCGTTTATTTCCCATTAGCGGTCTCGCGATAGACCGTTTTCAACCTTAGGCGCTGAATTTGAAAGACTTCAAACTCTTTTATTCTTATCCCCAATATTATCCTTTTATTTTTCTTCCTAAGGAGTCATTATCCCTTAATTTCGTGATTACACCTATTTTAGCTTCTAGAATATGGGCTAAAGTCCAACACAACCTTTTTGGAGCTATTGGGTTTATTATTTGGGCCTAATCCTCTTGGATCAAATGTAGGGCCTAAATAATTAGATTTAATTATACAAAATTCATTTATAGCCCATTAAATGTTTTAATTAATTATATTTAAATCCAAAAAATTCTTAGAAAATTCTCGAGCGTTACACCCTCCCCCACTTAAAAAGAATTTATCCCTAAATTCAATACATGGATTTTTTTGGAGAGTGTACTTATATTCAAATAATTCTGGGAATCGTTTGCGCATGGCTTCTTCAGTTTCCCACGTTGCTTCATGTGGCCATGACTTGGTCCACTGGATCTTGACCGTAGGAATATTTTTATTCCGCAGTTGACTTATTTCTCGTTCAATGATCTTGATTAGCTTTTGCTCATATGTCAAATCCTTCTTGATCTCCAAATTATCGTAACTGATGACATGGAAAGGATCAGGAACATACTTCTTGAGCATTGAGACGTGAAATACATCATGAACTTCTGCTAATTGTGGAGGTAAAACAATGCGATATGTAACTTCTCCAACCCTTTCGAGAATTTCAAAGGGGCCGATGAATCTTGGAGTAAGCTTGCCTTTGATACCAAATCTTCGAATACCCCGACCTGGAGAAACTTTAAGGAACACATGGTCTCCTACTTGAAATTTCAGGTCGCGCCTTCGATTATCAGCATATGACTTCTGTCTGTCTTGGGCCATATGAAGTCTTTCTCGAATGAGTTTTATCTTCTCAGTAGTATCCCTAATGATGTCGGGACCGAGAAATTGTCTTTCTCCTACTTCATTCCAGCAAATAGCGGAACGACAGCTTCTGTCATATAAAGCTTCAAACGGTGTCATTTGTATGCTAGCTTGGTAGCTATTGTTGTATGAAAATTCTACTAGAGACAAGTGATCGTGCCAACTTCCTCCAAAGTCAATAGCACATGCCCTGAGCATATCTTCCACCACTTGATTTGTCCTTTCAGTTTGACCATCAGTTTGTGGATGGAATGTTGTGCTAAAGTTAAGCTGAGTCCCTAATGAATGTTGAAGACCCTTCCAAAATTATGATGTAAACCGAGGGTCTCGGTCAGATATGATGGTGACAGGGACACCATGTAATTTGACAATCTCCTTCATGTATAATGCTGCTAATACATCCACAGACCATCGACTTTTGATTGGTAGAAAATGTGCAGACTTAGTCAATCGGTCTATGATCACCCATATACCATCGTGTCCACCTCTCGTCTTAGGTAAACCCATGATAAAATCTATCCATATACTTTTCCATTTCTATTCGAAAATATTTAAGGGTTGTAATTTCCCAGCAGACTTTAAATATTCTGCCTTTACTTGCTGGCAAGTGAGACAGCGAGACACAAAATCTGCTACTTCTCTTTTCATATTGGGCCACCAAAAGTTTTTTTTCAAATCTTGATACATCTTGGTAGTACCAGGGTGAATAGCATATCTTGACTTATGTGCTTCCTCCATGATCAATTTCTTAGTATCTTTATGATTCGGCACACAAATTTGATCCTTAAATAATAATCGTCCATCATGTGAGATAGAGAATTCCGATCTTTGATTAATATTATCCTTGATTTCCATTAATGTAGGATCATTCTCTTGCAATTTAACTCTATCCTCAATCAATGTAGGTTGAGACCTTATTTTGGCAATTATACATCCATCTTCCTCCCTGTCAATATCAAGATTTAAGTGAGATAAATCTTTGATAAGAAAAGTCATACCTTCTATGAGGCTTGCTAGTGTTGCCATTGGTCTTCTGCTAAAAGCGTCTGCTACAGCATTCGTCTTCCCTGGATGATATTGAATAGTGAAGTCGAAGTCTTTAAGATACTCCAACCATCTGCGTTGTCACATGTTTAACTCCTTCTGGGAAAAGAGGTATTTCAGACTTTTATGATCTAAAAATATAGTGAATTTCTCCCCATAAAGGTAATGTCGCCAAATCTTTAATGCGAATATAACCATAGCTAACTCCAGATCATGCACAAGGTAATTTTCTTCATGATGCTTCAGCTGTCTTGAGGAAAAATAAATCACCTTTCCATTTTGCATAAGAACGCATCCTAAGCCAATGCCAGATGCATCCGTATAGACTTCAAAACCACCACCCTCAATGGGCAATGTCAAAATAGGGACTATAGTAAGGTGATCTTTAAGAGTTTGAAAATACTCTTCGCAATCCTTCGACCATATAAAAGGATTTTCCTTTCTTGTGAGTCTAGTCAAAGGAACGGCGATCTTTGAGAAATCTTTAATAAATCGCCTATAGTAACTAGCCAGACAGAGAAAACTTCTTACTTCAGACACAATTGTCGGTCTGCTCCAGTTCTTGACAGCTTCAATCTTAGAAGGATCGACAGTGATACCTTCCTTTGAGATAATATGGCCAAGGAAAGAGACCTCCTTTAGCCAAAACTCGCACTTACTAAGTTTCGCATAGAGTTTGTGCTCTCTTAGCGTTTGCAAGGCTATCCTTGAGCTTCCTTAGTCTTGGAATATATAAGAATGTCATCAATGAACACGACCACAAATCGGTCGAGATAAGACCTGAAGGTGTTATTCATAAGTTGCATGAATGCTGCCGGGGCATTGGTTAACCCAAATGGCATTACTACAAATTTGTAGTGGCCATATATGCTCCAAAAAGTAGTTTTGTAAATGTCTTCATCTTTAATTCTGAGTTGATGGTATCCTGACCTGAGGTCTATTTTGGAAAAATATTCTACTCCAGAAAGCTGATCAAAGAGTTCATTGATACGCGGCAACGGATACTTGTTCTTGATAGTAAGCTGATTCAGTCGCCGGTAATCGATACACAGTCTAAGAGATCCATCTTTCTTCTTGACGAACAGGATTGGTGCACCCCAAGGGGATGTGTTGGGTTGAATGAATCCCTTATCTAATAACTCTTGAAGCTATTTTTTCAATTCCTTGAGTTCTGTGGGGGACATCCTGTAGGGAGCTATTGAAACAGGTACTGCTCCGGGAACCAGTTCAATAAAAAAGTTTACTTCTCTTTCGGGTGGTAAGCCGGGTAAGTCTGATGGAAATACGTCCAAAAATTCATTGACAATAGGGATGTTTTCTAAGATGATTTAATTCCTCGGATTCGGTATGGATTACGGAAGCAAGAAAAGCTACACATCCTTGCGAAATCAATTTACAAGCGTGCAGAGATGAAATTATAGTAGGATGCTTCCTATATTTGATACCAAGGAAAGAAAATCATGGAAGACCAGGTTTTCGGAAAGAGATAATGCGGTTGCGGAAATTTATGTAGGCATCGTGGTCTACAAGCCAATCTACGCCTAGAATAGCATCGTAGCCCTCCTTGTCAAGGCATACGAGATTTGCTTGGAGATTGTGACCTTCTATCTTTACCTCACTATTAGGATAATAGTTTATAAGTTTGGTTCTGAGACCTAAAGGTGTAGTAATAGCAAGGTCCGAAGATAAAGGAACTGATGAAATAGGTAAGGTTTTTGCAAAAATAGTGGATATAAAGGAATGAGAAGCACCAGTATCGAATAATATGAATGCAGGATGGGAATAAATCTGAATGGTACCTTCTATTAACCTATCATTTCTGGGCGCTTCCTCTTCTTCTTTGACTTTCTTATTTTTGTGGTAGCCACTACCACTCCCATTTCGGGACCTTTTCTTGCTATCACGAGATTTGTAGGGTTCCGTGATACTAAATTTGCCCTTTTTATCACGCCAATCTGACCTTCGGCTTGGCTCCTCGCCCTTGCCTTTTAACTTCTCGACCTTCTCTAAGGTCCTCTCGCATAGATGTGCCCGTTGGACCATCTCCGTGTAAGTACGTATATTCTAGGTCTCAAGTTGTTGAATATAATCAGGCCTCAAACCGTCCATAAATCGATTAGCCTTCAGTAAATCAGTGCTAATTAAATGAGGAGCATAGGGTGCTAGCCTAGAAAATTGAAGTTCATACTCTGCCACTGACATCATGCCCTGGCGTAATGAAGTAAATTCCAAGGCCTTTCGCTCCTTAACATGCCCGGAAAAGTACTTAGCTCGAAAGAGCGTAAGAAAACCTTCCCATGTGTTTGGTGCATTAGCTGGTGGTGCTAGATCAGATTTCCACCATGTGCGGGCATCTTTGTTTAATTGAAATGTTGTCAAACTGACCTTCTCTTGATATGTACATTGCATAGCTTTGAAGATGCGATTCATCTCGTCTATCCAACTTTCGGCTTCATCGGGATTAGAAGAACCCAAAAATCGAGGAGGATTTAAGCTCCAAAAATTGCAATGTAAATCTCTCGCTCTTGCCCCTGCGCCGGCTTGAGCCATAGTTTGTAATGCCTGAGTCAGACCCGCAACGGTCTCTTGCATACCGTTCCAGTCTACGCAATGAGCCATTATGATGAAAATAAGGTACCTGAGAAAAATAATGAATTTGTTAATTCTATTGGAATGAGTGAGGTTAGTCCTTAAAAATAATTCTAATTTCTATCTCATCCCCAGTTCTACCCAATTCCTCTCATAGGTTGGGAATTTCTTTCCTAGTTTCATAGGTGTGGTCCTTAAACCTTGGACTTAATGTGAATCATGGAAAATAATCCACTTTTAAGACAAAAATAATAATAATATATATAAGCATATAGCAGCAATATGCATAAGCATAAGGAGAATAATGAAAAAGGGAGTAAAAGAGCACGTGGTGCTACTAAGGAGAGTGATCGCCAGAGGGGTTACCTCAATAAGAAGAAAAGATGATCGCGAATACCTGGTGATAATAGGATGCGGGATGGATGTGGGTTCCTTCCTCCACCTTCTATCGGCCGGCCGATGAAGGGGGTTTTCCTCTTTGATTACCTTTGAACAAAGAACAAACAAGTAAAAGAAAAGGAGATCAGCCAAACGTGAGTGTAGTATCAATCCAAGATGAAAGATGGTGATGAAAGAAGAGCATAAAATATGCACCTTTCGTTTGTTTTTAAAACCCCTAGAGAATTAGGGAGAGGAGAGATGCAATGAAACTAATGCAAGGAAAAGGCTATAAGATGATGAGATGAACAGACAACAACGAAGAGAAAAAATAGATCCCTGCTGTTCCTGTAAACAGTAGAGGGAAGACACTTTGCTTCGGATGTGGCAGCAGGAGGAAGCAGAAGAGAAATCAATCTCTCAATCTCAATCGCCAGCACCCGTGAACCTCTGTGACAACAGCAGCTCTGCTTCTCTAACCTCTGCCTCTATAACCTCTCTGTGCCCTCTGTCTAACTCTGTCTATCTCTGTGCACCCGTTCACCCCTCGCGCGAGATCAACCAGGGGACTCTTTTATAGGGTAGAAAACACAGATAAACACAAATTTGGGAAGATAGGAATAGGCAGTGGTCGTTAACGGCAAGGACTCTAGTTCCCAGATCGAGCAAGGTGACCAAGAAAGGCAGGGAATTCTTCAGGAAAGACGAGTTTAAGCAGGACACGAAAGGGTGAGACACGACCTACCAAAGGGCGTCAATTCAGAATTGACGACCTTCTCAAGGGCGTTAATTCAAAACACGACCAGGATTAAGGCGTCACTTCTGGATTCAATTTTGGTAATAAAAGCCTTCTTATTTGAAAATTGCAAAGAGACGCCTGAAGCAAAGGCGTTAAACAAAAACACGCCCTATGGAAGGACGTTAATCATTGATTTCAATCAGGGTGGGACTCGTAAAACACCAGGAATTGACGCCTTTCTCTGTGGTCGTCCTTTCTTAAGAACACGCCCCAGATTAGGTCGCTATTTAAAACACGCCCTCTTCAAGTCGTGAATTACCAAAAACCAGAATAAACACAAAAACACACAAAATAGAAAAACTTTATATTATAGAATATTGAAGTTCACTTTGGGGCGTTAACATAGTGACATGAGATTTGATCAACATAGCGTCAATTTTGGCGTGTCTACAGCTGCCCCGCCTTGGCGTCTGCTTTGCAAGGGAGTGAGACGGAGTGAAACGAAGTGGAATGAAATGGAGCGAACTGATAAGTAGATGCCAAGGTGTGATGTGACACGCCTCAGACACTAAGCATTGGAAATCTTTCCAAGATTCAAAGTGAAACAAACTCTAGGTGATTCCAAGGAAGCATCGATTTGCTGGATATAGGAGACTAAACTAGTAAATAAAATGTGCACGTGGGCACGACAGGGAGACACCATTGGAGAGCGGTTACCAGCCAATGTGGAAGTGCTACAACCAAGGTGGATTTGCAGAGAAATAAAGAGAATTGAGATGAAGATCCAGCAAAGGAATAGTTTCAAGGAAATAGCTTGAGCGGCTTCAGAGAGAATAAAGTACTCAATTTGGAGTGGAATATCTCCTGTCAACTCAATCAAGAGCGAGTGACCTTATTATTGCCATAATATGAAGATTTTCATCACGAAGCTCAAAATCCTACATGATGTATGCTGGGCTAAAAGGAAAAGATAAAAAAAACTAAAAATAGAAAATAATCAAGGATAATATTGCTAAGCCATCTAGATTTGGTCAAGAATCCACATCTCTGAGCTGATACTAAGTCGAAGCCCGTTTGTCCGTGCATCAACCCAGAAAGTGGAACCATCATCCCACACCTTTTAATGACTCAACGGCCTATCCGTGCGATCAAGACTCTCCTGGAATCATCACCGTTTTTGATGAAGGGGAACTCAAATTCCAGGTTCATCAGAACCACAAGGTCCTTGATATGCTATAATAGCGTAGATACCATATAGTATCAATGCATACAGGAAAGGGACACAAGAAATAAGAATGATGTTACTTCCACGAGCGACCTATGCTCCTCGAACCTGCAATCTTCTGCACTTTGAAAACTCATTAGTTATCTCAAAGCAAATCAAAATATGATCATAAGTGCTTAACCAAAAATAACTCCAATTAAAAGATAGCACTTAAGTTCATCAAAGCATATGGAGAATCAAATATGCAAGTCAACAAAATAACGACTGGAGTTCATGGCGTCAAATTCATAAGAGACGACTGACATCAAGGCGTCTAAAGATAAAACACGCCCTTCATCAAGGCGTTAAATGCACCGAGAGTTCAAGAAAAAGACGACCCTCCTGGAGACGTGAAATAACACACGACCTCGGTCACGTCGTCAATTCAACAATTGACGCCCCAAGAGAGGACGTTAATTAACAACGCGCTTCCGACTCCGATTCGAAAGCTAAGCCCAATCCTAATGGTAATCAACCTGCAACTCCGAACGGGCATTGAACTCTCCAAACTTCTATAAAAAGGAAGAAACTTCCTTATAATCAATCAAGCAGCTCGTCGACTTCCTGCTTCTTCTGCTTCCTCTGTCTGTTCACAGGTGCTGCGACCGCTCAAGTTCTACTTGCAGACCGAAGATGGAGAGAGCTATTAAGAGATCCAAGAGTTCCACTCTCAGACTAACCGAAATCAATGGGCATATCAGTAGTCGAATTGCCATGAACCAGGTAAAGTGGAATTGTTTCTTTCTGTTCTTTCTTTCATATCTCCATAGTCCTTCTGTACTGTATTCTCATCCTTTCTCTGTTCCTTTCTTTTACCTACAGGATTATCCAAATGTTCCAGGAGCCAAGAGATTCACAAAGATTAAGTGGCTACCTCTTCTTCTCTCCAAGTTCTCTTCAGACATGAGGGTCTACTTAGCAAGATGGCACCTCTTAGGCCTAATCACCCATGCCAAACACTATGATCAAGTTCACCTTGATTGGGCTGCCATAGGAGCTCTAATTGAAATATGGCACCCTTCCACTCATACCTTCCTATTCTCAACTTTTGAGGCCTCAATCTTGTTAGAAGAACTAGAGATGCTCTTGGGCCTAAAGAAGATGAAGCAAGGAGAAGAGGAAAAGATGGCCATCATGCCAAGACGAATTTCTTCACATGAGCTACTAACAAGTTTAATTCCCAGCCCAAACTTAGTGAACCAAATCAAAGCTTCCAAGGGAATCAATCTCCTAAAGCTTGCTTCTTGGGTGTACAAGAGATCCGATCAAGCTAAAGAAGATGAAGAGATAGAGCGGGTGGCAAAAGCTTTCGTGGTGTGCTTGGCAGGAGCAATCCTATTTCCATCCACGGAAGACTTCTTGGAAGAAACCCAATTAAGCGCAATAGTGAGCCTATGGGAAGGAGAGAGAGCGGGAGCGGCAATTCTAGCCTATCTCTATAGCGGGCTTACCTCAGCGGCAATGGGAAGACCCATCTATGGATGCATGCTAGCACTCTCAAGTTGGGTAGATCTCCACTTCAAATTCGATCCATGTGAGGAGACCCAACAACCTTCTAGAATCTTCTCAAAAAGCCCACTCTCTTACATGACCGGCTCATTAGGAATAAGCAATAGGGTGATGAACCGGATACCTCAAATCAAAAAGAGAGTGGAATGGAGAGAACATCTCAAGGTAATGCCAAAGAACCTTTTTACTTGCGCCCCGGGAATACTCAAGACTCAAGAACTCCGCGCACGATTCTCCCCCGGCACGGACCTTCGACTCATAGGCGCTTCAGATTTCGTTCTGTACAACTCACACCGGTGCCTTCCTCAACTTGGGCTTCCACGGCAAATGCTTGAAGATCCATCTCATCTCCCTCCTATCAAGACACGGGATATTGGCAGCAACGAAGATAGAGAAGAGTGCACAACTATCCAAGCTCTGTGGAAAATCAACAAGGCTCATCATCCTGTGGAAAACTTAGAAGAAGACAGAGAACAGTGGAAGTCTTATGTAATTGCTTTAAGAAGCTTGAGGCCCAAAATGGCTCATTGAAGCAATGTAATCTTTTCTCCTAATAAATCAATGATAATATTCTGATCGAGCCATAACACAATGATTCTGATTAAATCTTCCAATCACCTGCGATTCTGTTGTAAATAACGACCCAGTCAATGTCGTTAATTTCATAAATGACGCTTCAGAATACGTCGCCTTCCATGTTTGATCTCTCATAATTGACGCCTCCACATATGGGCGTTAACTGAATAACGTCTTAAGACAAGGCGTTAATTCGATTTATATTCCAAAAAGTATTCGTTGAAATTCCAAAAGTAACGCCTTTAGCAAAGCCACGTTTTATATAAATAACGCCTCAAGCGTAGTCGTTACTCAGAAACAGTAATCATCACTCCCATCACATCAATCAATCCCCATTGAATGCGTCTGACGACGGTTCTCATTCCCCATGCAAACAAAAATAACGCCTTAAGAAATGTCATCAATTATCAAGAAACGCCCTGGTTTCGGTCGTTAATTCCATAAGACACGGCCTTCGTCAGGTCGTGAATTCTTTTTGACCGTTCGACTTAACTTTCCCTCCTTTCTTCTTCTTCCTTCGTTCTCTTTCCCCTCTTTCTCTCTTCTCTCCCACTGCAACCCTAACCGAACCCAACCCCCATCCTTCTCATTCTCTCTCATTCTCTCATTCTCTCTCTACACCTTAGCCCTAGCCATGGCCGGTGGACTCAAACGACAGAGGGTCTCGGCCCCGGAGGTTGTGGACTTAGAGGGCGAACATGCCCACGAGGATGCCCTCCCCGCGGCGGCCGAGGAAGATCCGGCGGCCGAGGAGGCTCCGACGGCGACAGCCGACGAGGAGGCCGGAGGACGAGGCGAAGAAGATGACGATGGTGAAGACGAAGAGGGCAACGGAGAAGGAGAAGACGGCGGTGAGGAGGAAGATGGTGACGGTGAACATGAAGACGGTGATGAGCCACCGGCCACGGCGGCGGCCGCTCCTCGCCCCGGCCAACTCCGGCGGCCTCGTCAGCCACGCCCTCCACGGGAAGAACCCAAACGCCACAAGGTAGGCCCCCAACCCATTTTCCATTTTTTTTAAGTTTATTTTCATTTGTCGGTATTTTCCATAGCCCTCGGGTTTAGAAAGCTCGAAACTCAGAAAAGAGACGCCCTCATGGGTGTCGTGAATTAAAGAAAAGACGCCCATACCTGGGGTCGTCAATTCATTTTCTTTATTTTGAAACAAATTAATTTCATGAGAACACGCCCTGTAGCATGTCGTCCATTTGAATTATCATTTTTTATATCAATCATGCTGTTAATTCCGTGCATTTGTTCAATTATATATTTTTTTCCATGATTTATATCGCATGCTATTTTTATTTTATTTTCACAACCCTGGAAAACAACGCCCCCCATCGGGGCGTCAATTCAACAGATAACGACCATAGGGATGGTCGTCAATTCATTAATTCCAGAATAAATTATTAAAACCCAAAACCCATTTTAACAGAAAACCGCCCTACACAGGGCGTTACTTAAACAAATGACGACCCTGGGACAGGCGTCAATTGAAAACCTTTAGGAATTTAGAAATTAACCTCAAAACCACGCCTCCCACCGGGGCGTCTCTTAGATAAACAACGACCTAGGGTAGGTCGTTAATTCAAAGCTCACTTAGAAACCACGCCCTCCTCAGGGGCGCTAATTAAACAAACCACGACCTGGGGATGGTCGTTAATTAAATCAAACATCAAAATCTCAACCAAGTCAATTAAGTGAATTTCAACAAGAATAATTGAATAATTAAGCCAAAATTCTTTCTTTATGCGTGCAGGGGTTGATGAGGACACGGATCTCCTGGGTCATGGTCCGGGCAGCATATTACGGCCTCCCCGAGTTCCAGAGAGCCAGGGTAGATGCTATGGGGTTCGGGGCCTTCCTTAGCATAGAGCCAGTCAGACCAGACCTACCACTTATCCAGGTTCTGAGGGAGAGATGGGATAGGACTAGCCGGGCATTCCTGATGCCTTGGGGGCATATGGTTCCTACCCTGGAGGATGTAGCTAGGATCACGGGACTTAGGGTAGACGGGGAGGCAGTGAGCGGGATCACCTTACCAGACTATACCGAGCTTGCCCAGAGGCTGCTAGGGCTAGAGATGGTCTACGAGACACCTAGCGAGTGTAGGACTATCTTCCGCACCGACCTGACTACAGTGATGGGCTTAGGGGATGCTAGGCATAGGTCAGGGGAGTCCTTGGAGCAGTTCTCACAGAGGTTGATTGATGGGGCTAGGGCAGTCTATTGCCAGGACCTAGCCGACAGGGAGAGAGCAGACCGAGACTTGAGGAGGTTCCTACTGCTGCTGCTCGGGAGGCTATTGCTCGGCACGAAGGGCGACGTCATCAACTGTCGATTCCTAGAGATCCTCGAGGATTTAGAGGGAGTCGGCAGATACGCCTGGGGAGCGGCGCTGCTGGCGCACCTACTAGCCGACCTGTCCACGGGGACAGGACGAGAGACGACCGTTAGTGGCTTCTCACCTTTTCTTCAGGTATGCACTTATATATATTTTTTCTTTCTTCCTTTTTTATGCATGTGAATGCCTTACTAATGCAATGCATGGATGCAGGTTTGGAGCCATCTGTACATGCCCATGGGGCGCGCCGACCCACGTCCAGGAGGTGAGGGTGCTTTCCCTCTAGCACGGTGTTGGCTGCCAGTGGTGTTCGGTGCCCCACTCGGCTACGAGTTGTGGGTGCTACGGAGAGAGTTCCGAGACTTCCCTCCCTCGCTGGTATGAATGATGCATTTTTTTGATGTTTATTTGAATTTATTATGATTATGATGAGCATGTTCATGGATGCAGGTGCGATGGAGGCCTTACGAGGGGATGACCGACGAGGGCCAACCATGGGTCGTAGTAGGGCGACCTCGCTTTGAGCATGAGCTTTGGGTTCACTGCTTGAGCGAGATCGAGCCGTTACGGCTTAGATTGGTGATGAGGACCCTGGGCCTACACCAGGAGTGGATAGAGGTAGGGGAGCCGCGAGGGATCGGAAAGAAGACACGCGGTCGCACGAAGGCGATCGACTGGAGGGTGCGGTTCGAGGACCAGTACGCCGACTGGCGGCGAGGCGGGACCCGAGTCACTCCCAGGCGACCGACAGCTCCGAGTACCTCCGACGCTACTGGGAGGTTTACGCCGGCCGACCCCAGATGAGGGTCCTAGGGGTATGTATGAATGCAATTGCTTCTAAATTAAATGCAAATGCTTATGTATCTATCATGTGACTAATATGAAATGGATGCAGGATGCACGGGACATAGCGGCGATGGAT
The DNA here is from genome assembly GCA_022559845.1 of Amorphophallus konjac. Lineage (NCBI taxonomy): Eukaryota > Viridiplantae > Streptophyta > Magnoliopsida > Alismatales > Araceae > Amorphophallus > Amorphophallus konjac. The sequence continues at coordinate 13,594,402 of CM040117.1, read as the reverse complement.
GCCCAGGCCCACCTACACAGCCTGGAGGACCAGCTAGCTGCCACACGGGCCGACCTCGAGACCCTGGTGAGTGTTTAAATTAACTCTATATGCAAATGAATTTTTGTTGAATTATTGATGATTAGCCACTGACGATTTCAATGAATGCAGCGTGCCCAGCAGGGAGCCGTAGCGAGAGATGCAGGGGAAGCCTCCAGCTCGAGGGGACCCAGTGCAGAGGTGACCGCACTAGCAGAGCAGCTAGCGGGAGCGGTCACACGGGCCGAGGCTGCAGAGCGCGACCTCGCCTCACGGGTAAATTCCAAAACTCAAACCTCATTCAATTATTGATTATATATTGCATTGTGCACTGATGAAATTCATTTTTCAGACTGAGGAGCTTCGAGCCGCTCTTACTTGCGTCTGCGAGGGACAGCAGGCGATGACTGCCCAGGTGAGTGATTTACTTTCAGCCATGCATTGCTTATTTCATGAATTATTGCACTGTGGAACTGATGATTTGTTTACCTGTTTGCAGACCAGACAGTTACAGGCGGCACGTACCCAGGCTGCCCTGGCCGGGACAGAGCTGGCGATCCGCGAGCAGCGGATTACAGAGCTGGAGCGGTCCCTGAGGCGACGGGAGGAGCTACCTCAGGACGTGGCAGAGCTGCGGGTTGCTCTTGAGCTGGAGCGACGAGAGCGCGCTCGAGAGCGAGAGGAGCACCTGGCGGACCGTGACCGGCACCACGAGCAGCAGCAGACGGACCGTGCCCGGTACCAGGAGCAGGTGGCGGCGCGCGAGAGTGAGCTGGCGGACCTGAGGACGCAGCTGGCCCTTTCTCAGGAGCGGCTACGAGTGTCTGAGGAGCGTCTCCAGCGAGCGCGTGCTGCGGGGTACTCCTTCACCAGCTCCACCTTTGTGGCGGGTTCTTCCCTTCGAGAGAGGAGCGAGGCAGGGGGCCAGGTTCGAGTTCCATCTTCTTCACGGGGGCCCATGCCCCCTCCACCAGCGCCTCCTCGGGACGGCGAGGACGAGGTAGAGAGTAGGAGAGAGGAGGGTGGAGGCGAGAGCTGAGAGACTTACTTGTACTCCTCCACCCTCACACCTGTACTCGGATATTCATGATGTATATATATGAGATTGAGATTTTTTGTTACCTGAGCACTTGTGTAGTTGTGTACTTGTGGTTGTGTATTTTGCTTCTTTCTTTCTTTACTTTACTTTGCCCTGTACCTGCAGCTGTGGTTCACACTTGAATAAACAGGTTAATTCATCTGTTTGACTTGGCCCCTTGCTCAATAAGCAAGGGATGTTTTACTTTGACCTTGATAGCGGGTCAAGGGGCCAAGCCTTTAATCAAATAAGGCAAATGAAATAACCAATAAAGGGAGATGCAACACGCAAGCACACGTATGCAAACAATAATCAAGATGCCCTATGCAAAAATGCAAGCACGCCCATGAAGAATAAACCCCATTTCCTCTTTTCTTTTCTTTTCCTTTTATATTTAACTTTTTTTCTTTTATTTTTCAAAAGACGCGCCTTAGATTAGGTCGTTATTCAAATAAAAGACGTCCTAAGTGACGGCGTGAATTTGAAAACGTTTTTGAATTTGTTGAAAAGACGGCCCACACAAGGGCGTTATTTAAAAAAAAAGACGACCTTCTTCTCAGGCGTTAATTTCAGAAAAGGCGCCTTATTCAAAGGCGTTAATTTTCCTGTTTTCAGCATTAGGTTGACAAAGCTACTAGGGCACTGGGTCCTACATGGTCATCATTGAGGATTCATTGACCTTTCTTGATTAATCAAAAGGGGGTCGACGTGCCAGTGGTTAAACTTATACGCAAGATCTCGCCCGGTGCAATCTCCTAGGTCAGTCTCGACCATTCTGCTGGTTTATGACTTACCACCAAGAAAGAGATGGAAGAAAATATAAGGAAGCCCATAAGGGATTCTGAAAAGCTCAAGGTAAAACTACCTCCCCTACCCTATGCCTGTTGGGGTTCGGTCTTTGGCATAGGGAAATTTTATTACCTTTTGCCTCTTTTATATTGCATGCATACGCCCAAGGTTTTCCTTGCGGGGACTTTGCCCTCTTGTCATGCTTTTCTTTTCATGATTTGACTTTCACTTCGAGACTGATTTGCATTGATGAAAATAAACCTAATTGTACTTGGCTTTAGTGGCATTTGTTCCCTTTTGGGCCCTGACTTCCACCTACTAGGGCGGCGGATAGACTTGGCGGGTCTACCCCGAGACCTTCCTTCCTCCCTTATGGGCCGAAGAGGAAAAGAATGGGTATTATCTTCACCTTTAGTCAGGTTTTGACTTTCCATCGGATTTTGCACCGCTTGAGTTCAAGGGTAAGCGTGTAGTGTGTGTGGGTGTCGACCCCATTTTAAGTTAACAAGACTGATGAATGAATACTGAATTTTAACCTTTCAGACCTTGCGTCCTTGCAACGATGGCAACCATCTTGAAAAATATTCATTCTTTTTGGAGAATTTCTATTTTTTTTTTGGATTTTGGAAAATTTCTATATATTTTTTTTGAGAGATTTTGAAAATTTTTATTTTGTTTTGTTGGATTTTGAAAATTTCTATTTTTTGTTGGATTTTGAATTAGGGGTAGTATTTCTTAAGGTACAGACCATTCCAAGGATGAGTTAGCTCTTGCCCTTCAGCATTAATCAATTTATAAGCATTGCCAGGATAAACATCTTTTATAACAAATGGTCCTTCCCAGTTTGGTTGGAGTTTTGAGCGGGGCCCACCAGGTTTACGAAGATTCTCTTGATTACCATCTCACCGACTTTGAATTTTCTCTCAATTACTTTCTTTTGATAAAAACGTGACAGCCTGTTTTGATAAACGCGCGCATGCTCAGCGGCGACCAGACGCTTCTCATCTAGGAGTTCCAACTGGGCAAGGAGTGAATCACGGCGCTCATCAATAGAGAGTTCCTTGTCTAATTGTACTCGCAGAGATGGAATGAGAATCTCATAAGGGACTACCGCCTCCATTCCATAAGTAAGGGCGAAAGGGGTTTGCCCAGTAGGGGTACGAATGGAAGTGCGATAGGCCCAGAGAGCTTCAACCAGCTTGTCTGGCCAATCCGAAAATTTATTAGCCTCACACGTCTTTTTAACGATTTTGATTAAAGTTTTATTAGTGGCCTCTGCCTGGCCATTGCCCTGCGGATAATAGGGAGAAGAATGATGCAATGCAATGTTATACCTGTTGCAGAGATCCTTGAGCTCTTGAGAGATGAACTGAGGTCCATTGTCGGTGACGATGGTACTCGGGATGCCGAACCTTGCGATGATGTTCTTCATTATGAACTTGCAGACAGTTGATGCTTTGATCTCCACGAATGCTTCCGCTTCCGCCCACTTGGTGAAGTATTCCGTTGCCGTCAGGATGAACGACTTTTGCTTGGTCAGGAGGTTCGAATCACCAAGAGGTCCAATGATATCAAAAGCCCACATGGAGAAAGGCCATGGGGAGGACATAGGATGGAGTGAAGAAGCAGGAGAATGAATTTTGTCGGCGTGCAGTTGGCACTTAACACACCTTCGAACATAAATGGAGCAATCCTCTTCTAGAGTTGGCCAATAGAAACCTAGCCTAAGGATCTTCTTAGCTAGCATCTGGCTGTTCACATGACCACCACACACTCCTGAATGCGCCTCTTCCACAACCTTCCAAGATTCATCGTCGTCGAGGCATCTTAATAAAACACCTGTGAGCCCTCTTCTATAGAGCACACCTCCAACCAAAACATAACGTTGAGCCACTCTTCTAATTGCTTTCTTTTCTTCTGCTATGACTTCCTTGGGATAGGATTGATCATTGCAATATCTGGCAATCTCATAATACCAAGGTTTCTCTTCATTAGCCAATTCTTCTTGCCAATCCAATAGCATGACCTCTTTGCCTTTAAGAGCTTCACTCCGCCTGACCTTCTCGAGCACCTTATCCCTAATATCGAGGAATGCACGATCCTTAATAGCTGGAGTGTCACGCTGATGAATGAGAGGAACATGAAAATCACGCTCAGGAGGGAAGACTAGAGCAGAGGCCAAAGAGGCAAGAGCGTCGGCTAGGATGTTCTGGCTTCGAGGACATGAATGAAGATTAACTTGGTAAAGAGTTTGGCATAAGCTGAAGCAAGTTCCTGGTAGGGCTTGAGCTTAGGATTGATAGTGCGGCACTTGACAAGCACCTGGCGCAGAATGAGCTGACTATCACCAACAATTCGTAATTGGGTAACACCATATCTATGAGCGGTTTGAAGACCGGCCAAAAGAGCCTCATACTCAGCTATATTGTTTGTGACAGGGAAAGTGAGCTGAGCAGCAAATGGGATGGTGACCCCTTCTGGTGTTAAAAGAACCATGCCGATCCCTCTTCCTTGGGAATTTAGAGCTCCATCAAAATGTAACGTCCACATAGGATCGTGGGGTTGATTGATGGACATCAGTTCTTCATCTGGAAACTCCGAATTGACAGGATCAAATCGGGGTAGAGGGTGGTGAGCAAGATGTTCGGCAATGGCGTAACCTTTGATAGCTTTTTGTTGAATGTAAGTGATGTCGAACTGTGAAAGGAAGCTTTGCCAGCGTGCCAATCGGTCGGTAAGAACAGATTTTTCAAGAAGGAATTTAATCGGATTCATGCGAGCAATGAGGTGAACCTCGTGAGCTAAGAAATAATGTTTTAACTTCTGAACTACCCAGACTAAAGCAGCGCAAGTCTTCTCCATGGCTGAGTACCTCTGCTCACAAGGGTTGAGAAGTTTAGACAAGTAGTATGCTGCCCTCTCCTTCCCTTCTTCGTCCACTTGAGCTAGGACAGCACCTACGGAGTCATCCAGGACAGAAACATAGAGGATAAGTGGTTTGCCTGGAATTGGCGGCCTCAGGACAGGAGGATTGGCCAGATAATCCTTCAATCCGTCAAAAGCTGCCTGACACTTGTCATCCCAATTAAACTTGACCCCCGGCTTAGTAAGCTCGTAAAACGGCCTGCATCTTTGTGAATGCTGGGAGACGAAGCGGCGAATAAATTGCAATCTCCCGATTAATCCTCGAACTTCCTTCAAATTCTTGGGAGGAGGCATGTCTCTGATGGCCTTTGCCTTGTTGGGATCAACTTCAATTCCCCTTTTGCTAACAATAAATCCAAGCAACTTCCCTGATGAAACGCCAAATACACACTTCTTGGGGTTCATTTTCAACTGATACTCTCGTGATCTTTGCAAGACTTTAGCTAGAACCCCAGGATGCTCAATCCTTGTCCTTGATTTTACTACCAGGTCATCCACATACACCTCAATATAAATATGGATCATATCATGAAAAATTGCCATCATAGCCCTCTGATAGGTGGCTCCAGCATTCTTGAGTCCAAAAGGCATGACCACATAGCAGTAAGTACCCCATGGCGTAGTGAATGATGTTTTCTCTTGGTCTTCTTCAGCCAGGCGAATCTGATTATAACCTGAAAAGCCATCCATAAAGGAGAGAGTCTCAAATCCTGCCGTATTATCAATCAAAACATCAATATGAGGGAGGGGGAAGTCATCTTTAGGACACGCACGGTTGAGGTCCCGAAAGTCTATACAAATCCGAACCTTCCCATCTTTCTTCATGACTGGGACGATGTTAGCCACCCAGTTAGGATAGAGGACAACTCTAACAAATCTAGCCTTATGAAGCTTGTCGACCTCTTCTTTCATCTTTAGAGCCATGTTAGGGTGGAAACGTCTCAACCGTTGCTTGATCGGGACAGACCCCGGCTTAAGTGTAAGTCGATGTTCAACGAGCGCAGGGTCTAATCCAGGCATATCTCATAACTCCACGCAAACGTGTCCTTGTATTCTTGAAGTACCAAAATAAGCGCCTCCTCTTCGGAGGGCGGCAAATTCTTGCTGATGAGGACAATCCTAGGGTCTTCTTCCGTACCCAAATTTATTTCTTTGGTAGGCTCTTCTACTGAGGCTGATGGTTCATCAAATCTCTCATACCACTGGCAAAGGCATCAGCCTCGTCCTCATATTCTTCATAACTTTCATCCCCCTCTTCAATAGGGTCTTCATCATTCATAATCTCATAGACACCAAAACCCTCATAAGAAACATTAGTATCCTCATATTCCAACTCTGGCAGGATAATCGGATTCTCACGAATTCAGGAAGAGCTAAACAAGCCTGGCATCTTCCGGCTAACTCCAACAGAAACCTACGGGGAATCTGCTTACCCTTGGATTTCTTATGAAAATCTACCCCATGAATTTTATTAGAAGAAGAAGAACAACTAGCTTGATTGAAGGAAGGAGGTGAAAAAGTGGATACAGGAGGTGATACAGAAGGAGACCCCTCACCAGAGGGGGAGAAAAGATTTATCAATGAATCATGGAAGAGTGGCCCCTGGGTCGGGACACACTCGGAAAAGAGATAAGAAGTCTCCTCAACGGAGATGGAGGACTGAAGAGTTGGAATTTTGGCATTTTTTTTTCATTTTTATCTTTATCTTCATTTTTATTTTCCTTTTCTAGAAGAAAGCAATGTGAAGGGAGAATAGCAGGAGGAGTGGAGATTGAAAGTTTGGAGAAAGATTGAATCAGAGATGACCCGCGCGGGGGTGTGATGGAGAGTTTGGAGAATTGCTCGAGGAGCAAGGGAGGAATCGGGAGAGAAATCTGCAGTGAATCTGGAGAAAAGCTGATCATAATTGGCGGCGGTCTCGGCACGCGAGAGAACAATTGAGAATGTAGAGAAACAAGAAGAGACGGATGCATAGAAGTGAGGGAAAAGAGGCCGGCCCACAGCCTGTCTATTGTAAAACCTTCTTCATATGGAACATCTGGCTCTCCAGTGTCAGTGTAGTCACTCAGCAACTGCCTCTTATCTGTAATCACAGCCGGCTTTTCAATCAATTCATGTATTAGTGGCGGCCATTCCGGATCAGTCGGCATAAAGAGACGGCTCAAGGCAATAGTAATATCATACATATCGAACCATCTGTACCAATCACACTCTGGATCATCCATCTTCCTTCTTTATCAGGCCTTAGGGACTCCAGGGCTTTATAAGTGGCCAATGGTGCAATATGGCGAGCAAACTGTCTCGCATGAACATCTTGACAGTCTAGAATGGAGGTGATTATTGTAGTCTGCTCATGATTCTGAACGCCACCTGTGACAAAATGTGTCTTCAATGTCCAAGTAAGCGGCTGGCGATCTATCTTCAAGGTGGATGTCATAACTGCCCATGGTTCATCTTCATTTTTGCCCGGCCCTTTGTATCCCAGGCCGCCTCGTGTGATCAATTTCTGAGGCTTAATAGGCCTAGTCCTGCCTTGACAACTGGCACCCAGACCTTTGCCGTTTTGATACCCCATTTTCATTAGAATTTTCCAGCCAGGGGTGTTTATCATGCTTTTCTTCTTCTTCCCCTTGGAAGGCAAGGGTGTCATAGCAATTGTCGTGACTGTCTCGGGCGACATTGGCCGTGGGTGAGGGAGGTCTAGCATTGATAGCAACGGCTTGTTGGCAGGCCAAATAGAAGGAACTGATGAAGCCAAGTGTATATCTTCCTCTGGCAGAATTGGCATACTGGTAACTTTGATAATGCGGCCCTTGTGTGGAAACTTGAGGCACTGATGATTTGTAGAGGGCACTGCATCGAGCTGTTGAATGTAGGGGCGGCCCAGAATGCCATTAATGTTGGATCCATGTCCAGAATATGAAATCTGCTGTGATTGTAGCCGGACCCAAACTGACTTTTAATGTGATCATGCCTAGAGGAGGCTTCTTGGTATTGTCATATGCTGTGACCGTTATGGTAGATGGCCGAATCAGGTTTTCAGGAATGCCGCACATCTTCAAAGTGCTCGGCGGCAATACATTGATAGATGCCCCAGTGTCCACTAGACATTGTTTCACCGCTACCTTATTAATATCGACCGTGATGCACAGAACATATTTCCTTGCTGAGAGTGGTGCCAGTTCATGCTCATGAAAAGTAATCGCCGGCTGACTGCTAGCGGGCGTTAATACTGTGGTTATCTGCTCGACCGGAATGTCCTCATTGACCATGACCTTCTGCAAATATTCTTTCAGGGCCATCTGATGAGTGGTTGACCTTTTGATTAGTTCTAAAATTGAAATCCTTGCTGGAGTCCGGTCCAAATGTTTCAATAAATCATATTCAGTGCCCGGCACGGACTCTTGCTCCTGTTCTTGTTCATTAGGCCCCTGCACGGGCTCTTGCTCTCTTTGGGGAAAGATGCGCTGGAACATCCGTCCACTGCGGAGCGGTGCCACGTTTTGCCGTGCCTCTGTCGGGGCAAGTAAAGGAGGAGGGTTGGAAGAAGAAGAGGGTGTATTGGCGTTAAGAAGTGGTGGAGGGGTGTTTAAAGAAGGAGCTCCCGTAGGGGTGTTGGTGAGGAGTTCAATGAGAAGCGCCCGCAGGAGGCGTAGGAGTAGGAAAGGGGTGCCCGAGTGTGAGAAGAGTTAGTGGGCGGAATGAGGAGAGATCTGGGTATAAAAGATGGCGAGACGGATGGTGGAGGGATCCTTGCCGGTGAGGGAGTAGTGGTGGTGGATGTGACAGGTGTAGGTGGTGAGCGGATAAGGAGTGGTCTAGACGGCGAAGGTGAAGGGTTGGTGGTGGATGGCGGAGTTTGCTGCGTGGTAGGCTGCGGAGGCGGTAAGCGGGTAAGGAGAGATCGGGTTGGCAAGATGGAGAATTGGTGGGAGCAGGTGGATTAACGGGGCGTAGAAGAGCTCGGCTCAATTGGGGAGTAGAAGAAGAAGGAAGCGTGCGCAAAAGGCGCGGAGGTTGATTTGGATTATGATTAAATGCCCCGACAGAGGCGTTTTCTTCATGCCATCCCTGTCCTCTCTCCACCTCACGGAGAGACGTGACAGGGTTCACATGCTGATTTGGCGGGTGCTCCGGCAGTGGGTTGTGGACAATCCCCATATCCTGCTGAGGTGCTGGAGCTTGCTGTTGCGGCTGTGGAGCTGGTTGCTATGGCTGCTGAGCCTGCTGTTGCCGAGGAGGCCTTCTTTCTTTCATGGTGGCGATGAACTGTCTCATCTCGTCCCAATTAATGCCACCCTGGTCATTCAGATCATAAATATAATCCTTGAAATGGAAGCAATGGTCGACATTATGGCCAGGAGAACGGTGGAAAACACAATAGCGGGACGTGTCAACATTAGCGGGCCACGCTGCCCTTTCCTTTGGTAGCATGAGCAAATTGGCAGCCATCAAGGCATTGAATATGTCTGGGAGACTTTCTGGCAATGGCGGATAATGGGCCCTTTTGGGGCCAAGTGGTCTCCTTTGCTGTTGTTGTTGCGGTCCATAGTTAGTGGGTGGCGGTACTTGGTGGTACTGTTGCGGAGCTGGAGGGTCAGCGCGGGGCGCTTGGTTTTGTGGAGGAGCAAGGGAAGGTTGAGGAGTAAATCGGTGTTGTGGGGGTGAATTGAAGAGGGTGCCTTGTGATGGAGGTGGCGGGGTCGTGGGTTAGATTGGCGAAAAGGTGTGGGGTTGCCGACCGCGCCAACCTGCTCATTGATGACGGTGCCCTCAGTCGTGGGCCCGCTATTGTTGACATTTGTATTTTTCTTGAACAACTTTGGCTTTGGTTCAAACATGCCCATGATGGGCGAATCTTCATTTGGGTTTGAATATAACGAGCTCTTTCATAGAGCTCCTCCATGGTTGTCAATCTGTTCATGGCTAATATGTGCCGGAACTGAGGGGTTGCATTGGATATAATCATCTTAACCTGTTCCGGTTCAGACAACGTATCTTTCAACTTTTCGGCCATTGATCGCCACCTATCAGCAAATATTATGAAGTCCTCCTCGGGCTTCATTTTCTCTGCAACCAAATCTGTAACTGAAAGGGAGGGTCCAACCCGGTCCCTGTACTTCTGCAAGAATTTCCTTTGAACCACATCAAAATTGCTGGCATCTGCGGGTTCCAAGGAATAAAACCACTCGAGGGCTGGCCCCTCTAAAGATCTTCTAAACAAATAAGCCAAAGAGGCCTTATTATCTTGCCAAAAGGAGGTCTCGTACATGAAATCCTTCAAATGAATGAAAGGATTGCCAGTTCCATTGTATCGCCGAAAATTCGGCATCTCAGAAGGCGGCAGATGGAAAACTGGCAGTGTAGGGAGAGAGATCTCCGGGGCATTCTTGGCTGCAGTAACTTTCTTAAGTTGCTCTTCCATGCTGGCCAACTTTTGGAGCAGTAGAACATTGGTGTCGGACTCGACCGGGGCCGGATTTTGAATGAAAGAATTCGGTATAGGCGTCCGTAGAATTCGGGGAGGTTGGAGAAACTGAGGCCTAACCGCTGAGTAGCTTGCCTGTTGGGCCGGCATGGCCGCACCAGGCGTTGGTGGACAAGAGGGGGGTTTGTGCAAGACCGCCTGGTCATTAGTGAGGTGATGGCCACTCTCGGCCGGAGGGGGATTGGAGGATGAAGAGGGAACGGACTTCCCTTTCAAAGCGGCCTGAACTGCCTGCCGCTGGGAGTCATCTAATTGAGATAGAGCATTAATCAAATCAGTAACATTGAAAGATGGGGAGGGGTTCCCCGAAGTGTTGGAGGGTAAAGCCTGAGAAGAGGGCACAACCTCTTGAGTAGTGGTATCAACCACATGAACTTGAGGATAATGAGAATGAGGAAGAGGGTAATTCCCTTCATGATAGATAGAATCTTGGGGAACCTCATATGATTGACCAAAAACGTTCTCCTCCACATCATCATAGGAATACCCGTAGCTTGCCATGTTGATAATCTTACCTGAACGGAGTTGCATGCTTAAAAAGAGAGAAAGCTTTATGAAGGAATTATCACACAATCAATCACCCAATCGAAACAAGCTTAAGCAAATCAAGCTACCAAATTTATGCAATCAAGTTGAGATGAACGCAAGATTTTAATGTTATGTTTGGGATTAGAGTGAGTTAAATTGCAGAATAATTCACTCCTCTTTGCAAAGTGAAACCTAGTTTAGATCCAAGTGTAGTCTCCGGGTTAACTAGGTTCTCTCTCTTCTTACCACCGATAGGTTCTCTAAACTCCTGGTACTTCAAGGTTACAACCAGCCCAGCGTCCGTGAGGGAATCCACGGGTGCGGGGACTTACGGAGGTCTTGGAAAAGGGATTTCCGGTCCAAAGAGACGGAATGCTCAATGGAGGGTTGTCCCGATTCCAAGAAAGGTGTGTGGAATCCTAGTGTAGAGAGAGGAGGTCTCTCAACCAAATGCCACAAAATGCAGTATAAGATAAGCCAATCACAGCAATATAATCAAATAATCAATGTAAGTATGAATCCAGCATGAATAGACAGAAACAGCAAAGCTCTGTAAACACAAAGGAAAGAGGCGACGTAGCGGCAGTCGCTACCAACAAAAGAGACGACAGGGTAGCTGTCGTGAATCACTGGGAGAGGCTCTCAGACAATGTAAAAACGCGCCTTGATGTGGGGCGCTAAATATGATAAAGACGCCTCTGACAGAGGGCGTCAAATGTGAGTGGTGCGCATGATCGAAGAAAAACGCGCCTTTGTGCGAGGCGCTACCAACTAAAAAGACGCCCGAGGGGAGGGCGCAAATTCATAGAAGCAGCAGATATGATGAAAGACGCCTTCGTGGAAGACGTTAAACAGAAAAAAGATGCCTTGGATGAAGGCGTTAAATAAAAAGGCACCTTTGTGAAAGGCGTTAATTCAAAAATATCAATAGATTAATCACAAGCTGGCTGATCCCGGGGAGTGTGTAGTGTGCACAGTGGAGGGTGCCCGTGGGGCACAAAGGAGATGTACCGTGGGTACCAAAGGGAAAGGGCACGCGTGGGTGCCGAAGGGGAAAGGGCACACGTGGGTGCCAATAGGAAAGGGCACACGTGGGTGCCAAAAGGAGATGGTAATCAAAAGAAAAACAGTGGATGTCCCACCGTGATCGCCAATTTGTGAATCATGGAAAATAATCCACTTTTAAGACAAAAAATAATAAGCATAAGCAATAAGGAGAATAATGAAAAAGGGAGTAAAAGAGCACGTGGTGCTACTAAGGAGAGTGATCGCCAGAGGGGTTACCTCAATAAGAAGAAAAGATGATCGCGAATACCTGGTGATAATAGGATGCGGGATGGATGTGGGTTCCTTCCTCCACCTTCTATCGGCCGGCCGATGAAGGGGGTCTTCCTTTTTGATTACCCTTAAACAAAGAACAAACAAGTAAAAGAAAAAGAGATCAGCCAAACATGAGTGTAGTATCAATCCCAAGATGAAAGATGGTGATGAAAGAAGAGCATAAAATATACACCTTTTGTTTGTTTTAAAAAAACCCCTAGAGAATTAGGGAGGGGAGAAGAGATGCAATGAAACTAATGCAAGGAAAAGGCTATACGATGATGAGATGAACAAACAATAATGGAGAGAAGAAAAGATCCCTGCTGTTCTTGTAAACAGTAAAGGGAAGAAACTTTGCTTCGGATGTGGCAGCAGGAGGAAGCAGAAGAGAAATCAATCTCTCAATCTCAATCGCCAGCACCCGTGAACCTCTGTAACAACGACAGCTCTACTTCTCTAACCTCTGCCTCTATGTCCTCTGTAACCTCGCGCGAGATCAACCAGGGGACTCTTTTATAGGGTAGAAAACACAGATAAACACAGATTTGGGAAGATAAGAATAGGCAGTGGTCGTTAACGGCAATGACTCTAGTTCCCAGATCGAGCAAGGTGACCAAGAAAGGCAGGGAACTCTTCAGGAAAGGCGAGTTTAAGCAGGACACGAAAGGGTGAGACACGACCTACCAAAGGGCGTCAATTCAGAATTGACGACATACTCAAGGGCGTTAATTCAAAACACGACCAGGCTTAAGGCGTCACTTCCTGGATTCAATTTTGGTAATAAAAGCCTTCCTTATTTGAAAATTGCAAAGAGACGCCTGAAGCAAAGGCGTTAAACAAAAACACGCCCTATGGAAGGACGTGAATCATTGATTTCAATCAGGATGGGACTCGTAAAACACTAGGAATTGACGCCTTTCCCTGTGGTCGTCCTTTCTTAAGAACACGCTGCAGATTAGGTCGCTATTTAAAACACACCCCTCTTCAAGTCGTGAATTCCAAAAACCCGAGAATAAATCACAAAAGCACACAAAAAAAAAGAAACACTTTATATTATAGAAATATTGAAGTTCACTTGGGGGCGTTAACATAGTGACATGAGATTTGATCAACATAGCATCAATTTTGGCAAGTCTACACTTAACCTATGACATGACTTTTCCCTAGGACTTCTAGTCCTAGTGCTCTGATACCACCTTAACTATCACGCCCCCAGATTATGTAGCGGAAATAATCGGGAACGCGAACAGCCGGCATGGTAAGCCTCGAGCAAGGAATATAATCAGAGCGCAAGAACAATCACATAAAGTAATTACACAATAATTTAATCAAACTTCCACCTTTATTTCATATAAAATAATCACAATCCCAATACATGAATAATCGCCTCTTGTAGTGTCACGCCCCGAGCCTTTACTACAGCGGAAGATAAATCTCGGGGAGCGTGAACAGCCGACATGGTAAACCTCTTGCGAGCAAGAACGATCAGAGCGCGAGACAATCACACACACAATGTAATTGCACAGAATTTAATCAACCTTCAACTTTATTTCATAAATGATCAAAGTATTCCTTTACAATAATCACCTTACATTCTACTAGACTCAAGGAAATAGGAACATTACATTGACTCGATCTAAACAAAGTAGACTTCCTAAGTCTTCGCTCATTCTTTAATCACTCTCGGATCCGTTACTTGAACCTTCCGAATCCGAACTCGAATCACTATCATTTCTTGAAAAAGATTGGAAATAGGTAATGAGCATACTTGCCCAGTAGGTATCTTTGCATCAACATGAAGGCACTATTAAAGTAATTAACATTTTTGCTCTAGGGAAATAACGTAAAATCATGCGAATGCGATAACCATGCGATTAAACCAACATAACAAGATAATCATATAAGATAGAATGAGAATAAGAATGAACTAGCGCAAATGTGACAAGAACATGTGATTGGCCTTTCATGAACAAGAATGTAACGAGAATGTACTAGCAAGCCACATAATCAACACTCCAGCATCTTTTGCTTATGAGCAAGTGCTACGTGAATTTCTGTGAAATATCAAGCAAGAAAGTCATGTACTAGAATGTTATGTCATGCTGCATCGTGTTGTAGATTTTCACTTCATGAGCCGTGGATAATTCACTTATTTATAAAGAAAGTACTCCAAGCGTAATGCGACGCCAGTAGCATCATACCCCATGGTTTATAAAATAGTATATTTCCGACAATCAGCCGAGGAGACTAGCATAGAGCCCTTGAACACAACCAGTGCTCGATCGCATCTTCATGTATAAATCAAGCTTATTTCCACGCATGAACAATAAAGTATGGCCAAGAATATAGCAAGTTCAACATAATGAAGATCAATGAATGAACGCTTCAATTTGAATATGAGGAATCAAATAATGACATTAAACAATGTTATGCTCATAAAATAAATCGGCAGCATAACGGTATATTCTCTTAACTTTCATTCATTATATTAAGTCTATTAAGGAATATGATAAGTTCTAGATCATCAAGGGTCATCTAGAAACATTGAAATATCAACCCTTGGTCAAACCTTGGGTTGGAATATTCAAGTCATGTGACGGTCATTCACTGGGCCGTTACATTGTGTGACGGTCTAGTGTAGGGCCGTTACAGCAGTCTGAATCTAGAATCAAGAATTCAAACTTAGATGAATGTGACGGTCGTATATTGGGCCGTTACATGTGCCTGACGGTCCAATACAGAGCCGTTACACTACTGTCAACCAGAAAACATCGATGGTGTAATCTAATCAATGGGCTTTAATGATACAACCAACTCGGCGTCCTAGTGGGAATCTCAGGCTCGCGGAGAATTACGGAGGCCTTGAAATAAGATTTCCTAGTTCATTGGAAGGAATATCCAATAGAGAGGTCCTTATGTCCAAGAATATGTTCCTATAGTGTAAAGTGTGAACTAATGGACAACATACCGGAATATGTGCCATGTACTTATAGGAATGACTCTATAGATAGAGATAGAATGTGTATCCATGTATAAATCATGATAAAAACTCTGTCAATGCATTATGTAAAACCATAATTTAGAATACAAAATTATAGATTTTTGGCATGAAATTAACATATCATTAAAATGACATTAATATACCAAAATCATGCAATACCTATCATGAACGATTGAGTAATTCCAAGATCACATTAACAGGTTTAACTTAGATAACTAGGCTTAATAATAAGTAAAATTGACAAGTCTTATTCTATCTCGGGTTGACAGAACATCAGAAATCTGACGGTCTAGCAATGGGGCGTCACAGTTAATGTGACGGTTTATCGAGTAGCCGTTACATAAATGTAACGCTCTTTCCCTGATGCGTTAGAGACAACAGAGTGCATATAGATATAACAGAACTGTGACGGCTCATCGTAAGGCCGTTACGTGAGTATGACGGTCCTACTATGATGCGTCAGAGCATCTGCTGACAGAAAACCATATAGAATCCCAGAGATCAACTCACATCATGTCTAGAAATCAAAATACCATGACTATTCTTAGACATGATAACGAAGTATAGGCTATCTACATGCATGGGTTCCAGTGAATAGACAAGATAACATCTTTTATTTCTATTTAAGGCTAAGAGATATATGAATGCATAGAACCATTAAAACATGAAATTCATGATCTATCATGTATGGAATTCAATCAAACCAGAGGGCTTTTACTCCTATCAAGATGTTTCTACCGTTCATGAGATAACCTACCTCTTAACTTTGACTCAAACTTCCAATTTAGGCTTGAAAAATGTGCCCTAGCTCTCCTCTTCCTGTGACTTTTCAACAACTTCATTGGGCTCTAACTCCTTGACCTCTTGACCTAAAGACGTGAAATTTTGAGAGTAGTTAGTCTAAAGTATTGTCTACAAAATCTTCTAAAGAACTTACCCAAGATTACGACTCCTTACCTTGATTCTTTACGTCCCAAAAGTAAGGGTCGCTCAGTTTAGATTTAGGTCCTATTTATAGGGTTTAGGCTAGGATTTGAAGATTAGATCGATTCTAGAGTCCTCAATTCATCAATTCTGATCTCTAAGAGTCCCTAGTAACTTAACATGTCCTTCTAGTTAGGTCTCTTGCAGATAGGGTTCCAAAATTCTAATCTTTCCGAGAGTTCTTTCATTCACGAAATTCGCAGGGTGTAACGGTCTAGGGCCTACGCATTACATGGCTGTGACGGTCGCGCGATGGACCGTTACAGTCAACGTGTATAGAATTCTAAATTAATAAAACTCTTTTATTCGTTTATCCTTATAATTATTTTAGATAAATAGTATTTATCTTATAAATCTGTGAATAAGCTAGTTATCCTTCTAGAATATGGGCCAAACTTAATGGACTTGGTCCTTAAACCTTTTAGTTAATCATTAGATAGGCTAGGTTAACTATTTAACCTAATTGGGCCTTATAATGACCTATAAATTCAATAATCCATTTATTAATAGATTTAGGCCTTTATAATTTTCAAAAAAAATATTTTAATATTCAAAAATTATATAGATAGATTCTTGGGGCACTACACCCTCCCCCGCTTAGAAGAATTTGGTCCCCAAATTCAAATATATGAATTTCGGAGAGTGTACTTACAATTAAATAATTCTAGAAATCTTTTCCGCATCGCTGCTTCGGTTTCCCATGTTGCTTCATATAGCCATGTTTTCTTCCATTAGATCTTGACCATGGAAATAACTTTATTTCTTAGTTGTCGCACTTCATGCTCCAATATCTTTATTGGTGTTTGCTCGTATGTCATGTCCTTCTGAATCTCCAGATTGTCATAAGTGACAATATGATCAGGATCATATACATACTTCTTCAGCATGGAGACGTGAAATACGTCATGAACTCCTACTAATTGTGGAGGTAAAGCCAATCTATAAGCCACTTCACCGACCCTTTCAAGAATTTCAAATGGGCCAATGAACCTTAGAGTTAGCTTTCCTTTAATACCAAATCTTCGAATACCATGACATGGAGAAACCTTCAAATATACATGATCTCCTACCTGAAATTCCAAGTCACGTCTTCGATTATCGGCATAAGACTTTTACCTATCTTGTGCTATTTTCATTCTTTCCTGAATGAGCTTGATTTTCTCTATGGAATCTCTGATAAGGTCGGGGCCTAGAAATTACTTTTCCTCTATTTCATTCCAACATATTGGTGATCGACAACTTTTACCATATAAGGCTTCAAAAGGTGCCATTTGTATGCTTGCCTGATAACTGTTGTTATATGCAAATTCTACCAAAGGCAAGTGATCATGCCAACTACCTCCAAAATCGATAGCACATGCTCTGAGCATATCTTCTACCACTTGATTTGTTCTCTCCGTTTGACCATCTGTTTGTGGATGAAAGGATGTGCTGAAATTCAATCTAGTCCCTAGTGAATGTTGTAGACTTTTCCAGAAATGTGATGTGAATCGAGGATCTCTATCAGATACAATAGAGACAGGGACACCATGTAATTTGACAATCTTCTTTATGTACAATGCTGCTAGAATATCCACAGACCATCGACTCTTTATTGGTATGAAGTGTGCAGATTTAGTCAATCGGTCCATGATTACCCATATGCCATCGTGTCCTCCTCTGGTCTTAGGTAAACCCATAATGAAGTCCATCCCTATACTCTCCCATTTCCATTCGGGAATATCCAAGGGATGTAATTTACCTGCGGGTCTAAAATGTTCAGCTTTAACTTGTTGGTAGGTTAGACAACGAGACACGAAAGTAGCTATCTCTCTCTTCATATTGGACAACCAGAAATTTCTTTTTAGATCTTGATACATCTTTGTACCTCCTGGATGAATAGAGTACTTAGACTTATGTGCTTCATCTAGGATCAGTTTCTTTGTAGCCTCATGATCTGGTATACATATTCGGCCCTTGAATAACAATCTTCTATCTTCGGAAATAGAAAAATCCGGCCTTTGTTCAACATTGGCCTTAATTTCTAGTAGAACTGGATCATCATCTTGTAACTTGGTCAGATCCTCTATCAATGTAGGTTGAGCTCGAATATTAGCTATGAAACAATCTTCTTCCTTTATGTCAATATCTAAGTTCAATTGAGCGAATTGAGGAACTAAGTCGGTTACACTAATCATAAGACTTGATAGCATATCCATTGGTCTTCTGCTGAGTGCATCGGCTACAGCATTAGCCTTGCTAGGATGATATTGAATAGTAAAATCAAAGTCCTTGAGATATTCTAACCACCTCCTCTGCCTCATGTTAAGCTCTTTTTGAGAAAATAAATATTTCAAGCTCTTGTGGTCTGAGTAGACCGTAAACTTCTCTTCATAAAGATAATGACGCCAAATTTTCAAGGCAAAAATAACTGCTGCCAATTCTAAATCATGTACATGATAATTTTCCTCGTGCCGTTTCAATTGTCTTAAAGAATAACAAATTATTTTTTCATTCTGCATGAGGACACATCATAAGCCAATACCAGACGCATCTGTATATACTTCAAATCCATCACCCTCCATCGGTAGTGATAGAATAGGAGCTGTTGTAAGGTGATCCTTAAGGTTTTGAAAGCTCTTTTCATAATCCTTTGACCAGACAAAATGATTTTCTTTTCTTGTGAGTCTAGTTAAAGGAACCGCAATTTTCGAGAAGTCCTTAATGAATCTCCTATAATAACCTGCTAAACCCAGAAAGCTTCTTACTTCAGATATAGTTGTTGGCCGACTCCAATTCTTGACAACTTCTACCTTAGAAGGATCCACAGCAATACCTTCTTTTGAAATAATGCGGCCTAGGAATGAGACTTCCTTGAGCCAGAATTCACACTTATTGAGTTTAGCATAAAGCTTGTGTTCTCTTAGTGTTTGCAAAGCTATTTTCAAATATTCTTCATGTTCTTCTTTTGTCTTGGAATATATCAAAATATCATCAATGAAGACAACAATAATCTGGTCTAGATATGGCTGGAAAACACTGTTCATAAGTTGCATGAATGCTGCTGGGGTATTAGTTAACCCAAATGGCATTACCACGAATTCATAGTGGCCATAACGACTTCGGAAAGTCGATTTATAAATGTCCTCTTCTTTGATTCTAAGCTGATGATAACCTGATCTAAGGTCAATCTTAGAGAAGTACTATGCTCCCGAAAGCTGATCGAAGAGCTCATCAATACGCGGTAACGGATACTTGTTTTTAATTATAAGCTGATTCAGTAGCCGGTAATCGATGCATAGTCTGAGAGAACTATCCTTCTTCTTGACAAATAAAACCAGCGCACCCCAAGGGGATGTGCTAGGTCTGATGAAACCCTTGAATAGTAGTTCCTGCAACTGCCTTTTCAGTTCCTTGAGTTCTGTGGGGGACATCCTGTAAGGGGCTATAGAAACATGTGCTGCTTCTGGAATAAGTTTGATTGTGAAGTTCACTTCCCTCTCGGGTGGTAAACTGGGTAGTTCGGATGGGAACACATCTGGGAACTCGTTTACAACAGGGATGTCTGCTATGATAATTTCCTTGGACTCTGAAATAATGACAGAAGTAAGGAAAGCTTCACATCCTTGCGAGATAAGTTTGCAAGCGTGAAGTGAGGATATAATAGTGGGGTGTTTCTTGTATTTGATGCCAAGAAAAGAGAATCTCGGAAGACCAGGTTTTCGAAATGATATTATCCTATTTCGGTAATTGATATAAGCATCATGGTCTACAAGCCAATCTACCCCTAAAATGGCATCATAACCTTGAGAATTGTAGTTCATACTCTGCCACCGACATCATCCCTTGTCTAAGGGAGGTGAACTCCATGGCCTTCCTTTCCTTTACATGCTCGGAAAAATACTTGTTACAGAATAAAGTAAGAAAACCATCCCATGTATGAGGCGCATCGGCCGGAGGTGCCGGAACCGACTTCCACCATGTACGGGCATCTTTATTTAGTTGAAATGTTGCAATACGCACCTTCTCCTGATCAGTGCATTGAATAACGTCAAATATCCTATTCATCTCATCGATCCAATTTTCTGCCTCATCGGGATTAGAAGATCCATAGAATCGCGGAGGATTCAGACTCCGGAAGTTGCGGTGTAGGTCACCAGCCCTTGCCCCTGTACCACCTTATGCTATAGTTTGCAATGCCGGAGTAAGGCCGGCAACTATTTGTTGCATACCGTCCCAGTCTACGCGATGAGCCATTTGTAAAATAGGGTACCTGAGAGAGAAAAACAACAACTTGTTATTTCTCATGAAAATCAACCTTAAAGCTAATTAATTATCTTATCCCGGGCTCTACCTAATTCTCACATGGGTATGGAATTTCTTCCTTAGTTCATAGGTAGGGGTCCTTAAACCTTGGACTTATCCTATGACATGATTCCTTTCCCTAAGTCCTGAGACTTAGGCTCTGATACCAACTTAATTGTCACGCCCCGAGCCTTTACTACAGCGGAAGATAAATCTCGGGGAGCGCGAACAGTCGGCATGGTAAGCCTGCGAGCAAGAACGATCAGAGCGCGAGACAATCACACACACAATGTAATTGCACAAAATTTAATCAACCTTCAACTTTATTTCATAAATGATCAAAGTATTCCTTTACAATAATCACCTTGCATTCTACTAGACTCAAGGAAATAGGAACATTACATTGACTCGATCTAAACAAAGTAGACTTCTTAAGTCTTCGCTCATTCTTTAATCACTCTCGGATCCGCTACTTGAACCTTCTGAATCTGAACTCGAATCACTATCATTTCCTGAAAAAGATTAGAAATAGGTAATGAGCATACTTGCCCAGTAGGTATCTTCGCATCAACATGAAGGCACTATTAAAGTAATTAACATTTTTGCTCTAGGGAAATAAGGTAAAATCATGTGAATGCGATAACCATGCGATTAAACCAACGTAACAAGATAATCATATAAGATAGAATGAGAACAAGAATGAATTAGCGCGAATGTGACAAGAACATGTGATTGGCCTTTCATGAACAAGAATGTAACGAGAATGTACTAGCAAGCCACATAATCAACACTCCAGCATCTTTTGCTTATGAGCAAGTGCTTCGTGAATTTCTGTGGAATATCAAGCAAGAAAGTCATGTACTAGAATGTTATGTCATGCTGCATCGTGTTGTAGATTTTCACTTCACGAGCCGTGGATAATTCACTTATTTATAAAGAAAGTACTCCCAGCGCAATGCGACGCCAGTAGCATCATACCTCATAGTTTATAAAATAGTATGTTTCCGACAATCAGCCGAGGGGACTAGCATAGAGCCCTTGAACATAATTAGTGCTCGATCGCATC
This sequence comes from Amorphophallus konjac, assembly GCA_022559845.1. Taxonomy (NCBI): domain Eukaryota; kingdom Viridiplantae; phylum Streptophyta; class Magnoliopsida; order Alismatales; family Araceae; genus Amorphophallus; species Amorphophallus konjac. Next base: position 13,572,921 of record CM040117.1, on the reverse strand, counting down.
TTCAAGTATAAATCAAGCTTATTTCCACGCATGAACAATAAAGTATGGCCAAGAATATAGCAAGTTCAACATAATGAAGATCAATGAATGAACGCTTCAATTTGAATATGAGGAATCAAATAATGACATTAAATAATGTTATGCTCATAAAATAAATCGGCAGCATAACGGTATATTCTCTTAACTTTCATTCATTATATTAAGTCAATTAAGCAATATGATAAGTTCTAGATCATCAAGGGTCATCTAGAAACATTGAAATATCAACCCTTGGTCAAACCTTGGGTTGGAATATTCAAGTCATGTGACGGCCATTCACTGGGCCGTTACATTGTGTGATGGTCTAGTGTAGGGCCGTTACAGCAGTCTGAATCCAGAATCAAGAATTCAAACTCAGATGAATGTGACGGTCGTATATTGGGCCGTTACATGTGCCTGACGGTCCAATACAGAGCTGTTACACTACTGTCAACCAGAAAACATCGATGGTGTAATCTAATCAATGGGCTTTAATGGTACAACCAACTCGGCGTCTTAGTGGGAATCCCAAGCTCGTAGAGAATTACGGAGGCCTTGAAACAAGATTTCCTAGTCTATTGGAAGGAATATCCAATAGAGAGGTCCTCATGTCCAAGAATATGTTCCTATAGTGCAAAGTGTGAACTAATGGATAACATACCAGAATATGTGCCATGTACTTATAGAAATGACTCTATAGATAGAGATAGAATGTGTATCCTTGTATAAATCACGATAAAAACTCTGTCAATGCATTATGTAAAACCATGATTTAGAATACAAAATTATAGATTTTTGGCATGAAATTAACATATCTTTAAAATGACATTAATATACCAAAATCATGCAATACCTATCATGAACGATTGAGTAATTCCAAGATCACATTAACAGGTTTAACTTAGATAACTAGGCTTAATAATAAGTAAAATTGACAAGTCTTATTCTATCTCGGGTTGACGGAACATCAGGAATCTGACGGTCTAGCAATGGGGCGTCACAGTTAATGTGACGGTTTATCGAGCAGCCGTTACATAAATGTAACGCTCTTTCCCTGATGCGTTAGAGACAACAGAGTGCATATAGATATAATAGAACTGTGACGGCTCATCGTAAGGCCGTTACGTGAGTATGACGGTCCTATTATGATGCGTCAGAGCATCTGCTGACAGAAAACCATATAGAATCCAAGAGATCAACTCACATCATGTCTAGAAATCAAAATACCATGACTATTCTTAGACATGATAACGAAGTATAGGCTATCTACATGCATGGGTTCCAGTGAATAGACAAGATAACATCTTTTATTTCTGTTTAAGGCTAAGAGATGTATGAATGCATAGAACCATTAAAACATGAAATTCATGATCTACATGCATGGAATTCAATCAAACCAGAGGGCTTTTACTCCTATCAAGATGTTTCTGCCGTTCATGAGATAACCCACCTCTTAACTTTGGCTCAAACTTTCAATTTAGGCTTGAAAAATGTGCCCTAGCTCTCCTCTTCTCGTGACTTTTCAGTAACTTCCTTGGGCTCTAACTCCTTGACCTCTTGACCTAAAGACGTGAAATTTTGAGAGTAGTTAGTCTAAAGTATTGTCTACAAAATCTTCTAAAGAACTTAACCAAGATTACAACTCCTTACCTTGATTCTTTACGTCCCAAAAGTAAGGGTCGCTCAGTTCAGAACTAGGTCCTATTTATAGGGTTTCGGCTAGGATTTGAAGATTAGATCGATTCTAGAGTCCTTAATTCATCAATTCTGATATCTAAGAGTCCCTAGTAACTTAACATGTCCTTCTAGTTAGGTCTCTTGCAGATAGGGTTCCAAAATTCTAATCTTTCCAAGAGTTCTTTCATTCACGGAATTCGCAGGGTGTAACGGTCTAGGGCCTACGCGTTACATGGCTGTGACGGTCGCGCGATGGACCGTTACAGTCAACGTGTATAGAATTCTAAATTAATAAAACTCTTTTATTCGTTTATCCTTATAATTATCTTAGATAAATAGTATTTATCTTATAAATCCGTGAATAAGCTAGTTATCCTACTAGAATATGGGCCAAACTTAATGGGCTTGGTCCTTAAACCTTTTAGTTAATCATTAGATAGGCTAGGTTAACTATTTAACCTAATTGGGCCTTATAATGACCTATAAATTCAATAATCCATTTATTAATAGATTTAGGCCTTTATAATTTTTAAAAAAATATTTTAATATTCAAAAATTATATAGATAGATTCTTGGGGCACTACATGTAGACTCAATAAAAAGAAAAAAATTACATGTAAAGACTCATTCTAGACATATTTTGACATTCTAAGTCTTCACTCGAATCCATGTTCCTTTAATCGCTCTCGGACCCGCTACTTGAGTAATCCGAATCCGATTCACTCGTATTTCTTGAAAAAGATTGAAAAGTATATAATGAGCACACTTGTCTAGTAGGAATCTTCACATCAACATGTAGGCAATGTTAAAGTAATTAATGTCTTAGCTCTAAAGAATAAGATAAATTATGCAGATACGATGAAACAATGCGAATAAAGCCAAAGTAACAAGATACGATCAAACTTGAGATATGAGAATATGATTTGATCAAGTATATAACAAGAATGTAAATTTGGCCGTTTCAAGAATGTAACAAGAATGTACTTTTCATAACCATGAAGGCTATGCACTAGAATGTCATGTAACAAGCAAGAATGTACTCCTCACTTAGTAATAAGTACTTCATGAATTCATGTGGATCACCCAGTGGATATTTCACTTATTTATAAAGAAAGTACTCCCAGCGCAATGCGACGCCAGTAGCATCATACCTCATGGTTTATATAGTATGTTTCCGACAATCAACCGAGGGGACTAGCATAGAGCCCTTGAACACAATCAGTGCTCGAACTGCATCTTCAAGTATAAATCAAGCTACTTTCACGTTATAACAATAATATGGCCAAGAATGTATAATTTCAACTATAGTTCCATGATAAAGTAATCAAAAATAAGAATGCTTCTATTGAGAATAATATAATTCAATAAACGCATTTAATACTAGGTTATGCTATAGAAATAAATCAGCAACATAATGGTACATTCTTTAACTCTCAAAATTACTTAGGTATCTTTAGAATAATGTGACAGGTTCTAGACAATCAATTGGACCATCTAGGAACATAGGAAAATCAACCCTTGAGTCAAGCCCCGGGTTAATCAAACTCATGACATTAACGATAGTTTACCGGACCATTTCTTGATCATGGCGGTCTAGTTCAGGACCGTTTATGATAAGACAGTTCGATATCCGAAACAGAACCTCTGGAGCTTTAACGGTCTAGCGGAGAACTGTTTAAGATCCTTTAGCAGTCTAGTGAAGGGCCGCTAGCAGACTCTGGCGGTCAACCAGATGGCCGCTAATGTCCAGACTATAAAACATCGGTATAAGTGCTTTTCTAGACAATTGGGTTTTAATGGTACAACCAACTCGGCGTCCTAGTGGGAATCCCAGGCTCGCGGAGTCTTATGGAGGCATTGAAACAAGATTTCCTAGTCCATTGGAAGGAATATCCAAAGGAGAAGTCATCATGTCCAAGACTGTGTTCCTAATGTGTAAAAAATGTAACTAATGACATCATACCGGGATATGTGCCACGTACTTAAGAAAATGACTCTTAGAAGAGAGATAGAATCATGTAAAACAGAGTTCAATCACAAATCCTCTCTCAATTTGAAACATGTATTTATTACAAAATATATGAATTTGGTCACAAATTAACATAAGTTAAAATAATACCAAATATGCTTAGGAACATGGAATCTATTATGATAAACGATGAAATCAACTAAGTATATAAAACCAGTACTTAAATCAGGCTTAAAACTTAGTTAACTAGGCTTAATATATATTAACTATGGTTAATTCTGCAATGTGGTTCGAGTTACCAATATTACAAAATTAGAACTCGAAGACGGTCAAATACAGGACCGTCACTTTACGGTTAGCGGTCTATTGCACGACCGCGATAGTTCTCTAGCGGTCTGAAAGAAGACCGTTTCTTCCTGTATAAAATCGAGTTCAAAAGATAATAAGACTAAATGCTAAACTAATGCATATCATGCTTGGAAATCAACATATTACAACTTCCATAACCATGATAGAATAAAATATGGGCCAACAATATGCATAGGTTCATGTGATTAACAAGAAAATTCTATTTTTACTTCATTAAGGCTAAGAATTATGCATGAATAGTAGCCTAGATGCATAATCTTAATAAAACATGAAATTCACGGCGTACAATACATGAAATTAATTGAAACAAGAGGGATTTTATTCCTGACATAAAGTTTAAGCCATCCATGAGATAACCTACCTTTAATAGTGCTCCTAGACTTCGAATTTCTGACTGGAATCAAGCCCTAGTTACTGCACTTTCTTGTACTAAGTCAGCAACTTCACGTCCCTCAATCTCCTGATTCCCTTGACCTAAAGACGTGAAATTTTGAGGGAAGATAGAAGATATGAAGGGGAATATAAAGTTCTAAAGACACTTTTGGTAAATATCTTGTTTAGGGCTCCGAATTCCTTGATCTTCTTGGGTCGGATGCACTAATCCCTGAGTTCTTAATGTAGAATCAACAACTTTGGATGACTCTAACTTCTTGTAGGCTTGATCTCCTAGAACGAAAATTTGAGAGTAGTGAGTTCTAACTATAATGAACAAATTCCTAGAAGAAACTTACCTCTAATTCGTCCTCCTTACCTGAGTTTCACGAGTGCCAAAAGTAAGGGTCTCACACGTTAAATCTGGGACCTATTTATAGGTTTTAGCAAGGGTTTGAGGATTAGAACGAACTTAGAGTCCCAATTAGACTTTTCATTCGATCTACAATCTTTCTAGACCTATCTAATTAACTGATAGAGTTAATCTAAGATGATTTGGACGCTAAAGATCCAACCTTTTCACGCTTTCTTCTATTCACGGAACTAACAGTGGTTAGCGGTCATTGGGACGACCGTTTATTTCCCGTTAGCGATCTCGCGATAGACCGTTTTACACCTTAGGCGCCGAATTTGAAAGACTTCAAACTCTTTTGTTCTTATCCCTAATATTATCTTTTTATTTACCTTCCTAAGGAGTCATTATCCCTTAATTCCGTGATTAGACCTATTTTAGCTTCTAGAATATGGACTAAAGTCCAACACAACCTTTTTGGGTCTATTAGGTTTATTATTTGAGCCTAATCCTCTTGGATCAAATGTAGGGCCTAAATAATTGGATTTAATTATACAAAATTCATTTATAGCCCATTAAATGCTTTAATTAATTATATTTAAATCCAAAAAATTCTTAGAAAATTCTCGGGCGTTATAATTGTCAAATGGTGGATGCGTCATGTGGGGGAGCTTTTATGAGTAAGAGCGATGATGAAGCTTATGAGTTGTTTAAAATGTTAAGTGAAATTTTTATTAGTCATGTCTCGCTATCATCTTATATACGAAAGAATGATTGGGCCATCTAAGAGGGCTGGGCTATATGAAGTCAAAAATCAAGGAGAATCTGAGAATAAGATGGATATTAATGCTGTTGCACAAAAGTTAAATAAACTGGACATGTTGTCACAAAAGATGGAGAAGGTCGACTTGGTAGCTCAAAAGCTAGATCAATTGTTGTCCATGAATAGACATGAACCTTCTTTTTCTTCTACTCAGCAATCCCAACCATTCTCAGATTCTAACCATCAAGAAGTTTGTGCTCTTTGTGCAAGCCCAAGTTATTCCGTTACTGACTGCCCCATGGCGGCTCAGCTTCCCCTGTTTATCCAAGAGCAAATTTTCGCTGCACAAGGCATTTCCAAGCCACCTTATGATCCTTATTCCAATACCTACAATCTAGGCTGGAGAAATCACCTAAATTTGTCTTGAAAAAACCAACAAGGACTATCCATGCAATCAAATCCCTCAAACCATCCGATTCAAAAATAATCTTTTCCAGTTCTAAATCAGTTTCACCAAAATTTTCAACCTCATTTTCAACAAGCTCAACATCAATAGTCTCAACCTCCATTTCAACATTCTCAGGTCCCATACCATCAAGCTCAATTTTCTCAGGGCCAACATCAACAATACCCTCCTTATAATAAATTCAATCAAGCTCAGAATCTGAATCAACTTCATCCATCTCAACCTTCTCTGCCCAACTTCGAGGACAGATTCGACCAACTCCAACAACTTTTGCTTTCTCAGAATCAATCCATTATTTCTCAACAACAACTCATTCTGTCTCAGCAACAACCCATGGCTAAGTTGGAGGGTCAAATAGGGCAATTGGCTTCAAGTAATATGAGGAGAGAAGTAGGTCAACTTTCTAGCCAACCTGTAGCTACCCCTAAGAATCAACCTCTGGGCTTTTCTCAAAGAGCTCCTCTTCTTCCTCAACCAAACCAACCTTAGCCGCTCCCTCTTGCTGGTCCTCAATTTGAGAACGTTAAGGATATTTCTACTCTTAGGAGCGGGAGAACTTTAGATGATCCTTATAAGGCAAGGGAAATTGGTAGTAGCTTGGCCCAAGAGGCCCAAGATGAGAGTGATAGTGAGGAAGATGTGCCCATCATTGTTGAAGAGCAGAAGCCAGAGGGTGAGGAGAAGAAGGTGAATAAAGGAAAAGACAAGGTTGAAGAAAAACCCCACGATTACACACCAAAAGTCTCGTTCCCTGATGCTTTAAAGTCAAAAGCTTACAAGAAGCAACTGGTGCAACAAGAAGAACGGATGGAATTATTCAAAAAAGTAAACATCAATATTCCATTATTGGATGCCATTAAGCTTGTACCGACCTATGCAAAATTTCTCAAAGAGCTATGTACACCGAAGAGGGAACCAAGGGCGTTAACACAAAAGATTCGTCTATCTAAAGATGTAAGTGTAGTTTTAATGAATCATCTTCCTAAGATGTTGAAGGATCTCAGAGCTCCGTTAATTTCATGCGATATAGGTGGAGTCACTTTTGATAGAGCATCACTAGACCTAGGTGCTAGTGTGAATCTATTATCCACCATTATATATGAGCAGTTTGATCTGGGAAAATTAAAGCTGACATCAATAATCTTTCAATTGGCCGATCGTTTATTGCTACAAAGGGTTTATTGGAGGATGTGATAGTCAAAGAGTGCATGAATGCTATTTCCCGGTGAACTTTTTGATATTGGACATGGCCTCGTCTTAGGAGTTGAAGCATACCCCTATTATTTTGGGACATCCTTTTCTGGCTATTGCTAAGGCCAATATAAATTGCGTCATGGGAATGATGGATATTTCTTTTAGAGGTGAGAAGGTTTCATTAAATATTTTTAAGGCATCTCAATATCCGAAACAAGAAGAGGAATGTAATGTGATTGATATTTTTGAGGATTTAATTGATGAAACTCCGGATGAAGTTAAGAATACTTTAGAAGAGGATAGCATGCAGTAGGATTTTCTTTTCTCTTATGCACCATACTCTAAAGTATAGCCTCTTCTTGAACTTCAATATGAACCCGCTCTTCCATCTTTAGAGCATCCTCCTGTTCTTGAGCTTAAGCCTCTCTCGGACTCATTGAAATATGCCTATTTAGGCCCCGACCATACTCTACCTGCCATTATTGCCTCCAACCTTTCTACCAATCAAGAATCCCAACTTCTAGATGTTCTTAAGGAGCATAAAGGAGCAATAGGTTGGTCGGTGGCGGATTTGAAAGGAATTAGTCTGGATGTCTGCATGCACCACATCTATTTAGAGGACAATGCCAAGCCAAGTAGAGAGATGCAGCGTCGGCTATATCCGAATATGAAAGAGATGGTTAAGAAGGAAGTTGTGAAGTGGCTAGATGTCGGAATCATATATCCCATCTCAGACAGCAAGTGGGTCAGCCCCACGTAAGTGGTGCCTAAGAAATCAGGGCTGACTGTTGTAAGGAATGATAAAGGAGAAGAAGTGCCAATGAGATTGCAAACGGGGTGGAGAGTATGCATTGATTATAGAAAATTAAATTCGATGACAAAGAAAGATCATTTCCCTCTCTTTTTTGTGGATCAAATCTTGGAGAAGTTGGCTGGACAAAACTACTTCTACTTTTTGGATGGCTACTCTGGGTATAATTAACCAAGTTGCCATTTACCTGAAGGATAAAGAGAAAACTACGTTCACGTGTCCATATGGCACGTTTGCTTTCAAGAGAATGCTGTTTGGGCTATGTAACGCACCTGCCACCTTTCAGCGATGCATGATAGCGATTTTTTCTGAAATGGTGGGAGAATTTTTAGAAATATTTATGGATGACTTCTCAGTCTTTGGTGCATCGTTTGAATAATGCTTGGAAAACTTGAAAAAAGTGTTACAAACGTGCATGAAATCTAATCTGGTGCTTACCTGGGAGAAGAGTCACTTTATGGTGAGAGAAGGAATAGTGCTAGGACATATTGTTTCGGAGAGGGGGATAGAAGTAGACAAAGCCAAGGTGGATCTAATTTCCAATCTTCCTCCCCCGACTTTTGTTAAGCAAATCCGTTCTTTTCTCGGCCATGCAGGTTTCTATAGAAGATGCATTAAGAACTTATCTACCATTGCTCGTCCGCTTACTCAGCTGCTAGCCAAGGACACTACTTTTCATCTTGATGATTCTTGTTTAGAGACATTTCATTCTCTAAAAGTGACCCTCACTCAAGCCCCAATTCTTCAATCTTCTGATTGGTCGCTGCCATTTGAAATAATGTTTGATGCTTCGGATTATGCAATAGGAGCTGTCCTAGGTCAGAGAATGGATAAGAAGCCCATGGTAATCTATTATGCGAGCTGCACCCTCGCTGATGCTCAGATGAACTACACTACCATGGAGAAAGAACTTTTGACTGTTGTTTTTGCCCTGGAGAAATTTTGTTCTTATCTTCTAGGGGCAAAGGTTATTGTTTATTCAGATCATGCCGCTTTGAAATATCTGGTCACCAAGAAAGATGCTAAACCCCATTTGATTCGTTGGATTCTATTGTACAAGAATTTGATCTGAAAATTACGGATAAAAAGGGGTTAGAAAATGTCATTGCTGACCATCTGTCATGAATTGTCATGCCTACAAGCGCTCCCATGTCAGATTCCTTTCCTGATGAGCGACTTCATGCTATTTCTCATACCTTGACTCCTTGGTATGCTCATATAGTCAACTACTTCACAGTAGGACAGATCCCGGGTGGGTGGACTAAACAGGGAAAGGATCATTTCTTTGTGAAGGTCAAGCACTACTTTTGGGAGGACCCGGAGCTATTTTACATGAGTCCTGATCATATTATTCGAAGATGTGTCCCCGAAGAGGAGCAACAATCTGTGATGAATTTCAGCCATAATCTTGCATGTGGGGGACACTTTTCAGGAAAAAAGACTGCAGCTAAGGTATTACAAAGTGGATTTTATTGGTCCACTTTATTTAAGGATGTTTATAAATTTTCAAAAACATGTTTGAGGTGTCAACCTGTGGGTAATAATTCGAAGAAAGATATGATGCCGCTTAATCCCATTCTGGTCGTTGAAATTTTTGATGTTTGGGGTATAGACTTCATGGGAACATTTCCACCTTCTTTCGAGAATGAATATATCTTGGTGGCAGTCGATTATGTTTCGAAATGTATTGAAGCTATGGCTACTAGGACCAATGATCACAAAGTGGTAATGAAGTTTGTTAAGAAAAATATTTTCTCTAGATTTGGTTGTCTTAGAGCTATCATAAGTGATGGGGGTTCGCATTTCACGCATTCTCAATTCCGAGCTTTACTCTGCAAGTATGGTATCACTCACAGGCTCGTCACCCCCTATCATCCCCAAACTAGTGGCCAGGTAGAAGTATCCAATATGGAGATTAAGAACATTTTGCATAAAACAGTTCGCCCAGGTAGAAAAGACTGGTCTGATAGGCAAGATGATGCATTATGGGCATATCAAACTGCATTCAAATTAAACTCACATTGGCATGTCACATTATCGTCTTATCTTTGGAAAAGCCTGCCACTTACCGGGAGAACTTGAGCATATAGCATATTGGGCCATTAAACAAGTCAATTGTGATCTCACTCAAGCTGGGTCCCAAAGAGCTCTACAACTTAATGAATTAGAGGAACTGCGTAACGAGGCATACGAAAATTCTAAGATTCATAAAGCTAAAATCAAGGCATTCCATGATAAGCACATCCACAGAAAGAATTTTCATGTTAATCAAAATATTTGGCTTTTCAATTTGAGACTACACTTGTTCCCGGGTAAGTTAAAATCCAGATGGGTTGGATCGTTCGTTGTCGTTAAAGCATTTGACCATGGAGCAGTTAAAATTTTGAATCCTCAAAATGGTCATATTTTTACTGTTAACGGTCAACAATTGAAACCTTATTTGGAAAATGAGCAGTTCACACAAAATGAATCCATTGCATTGTGTGATCTGGAATGATTACTTTTTGAAGCTTTCATGCATATGACTGAAGACGGAAAACTTAGCGCTTCTGGAAGGCAACCCAATGTTTTGTTATTTGATGTTTTATTTTTAGTATATTTTTTGGTAGTCAGGTCAAAAGAAGAAGGAGCCGTCACCATCCATGTCAAAAGAGTAATTTGCCCGCACATCAGGTTGTATCCTTCCATCTCAACCATATTCTTTGTTACATTGCTCTATTACTTTCTATTTTCTTATGCCATTGAGGACAATGTCATTCAAGTTAGGGGGGAGAGAGAAAATTTTCATGATGAATATAGAACAACCTGATAGGAGTTTCTGTATATATTATCTTGCATATCATATTGTCCTGCATTGTTGCATGGAAATATAAAGATGAAATCCCCAATTGAGTTTTATTTACTCATGCTTAAAATTGAAAGTAATTCTGGATTGGAAAAGACTAGAGAGAAAGATGATGAAAAATTTATTCAATCTAGCCATGAAAAACTGATATAAGAATCTCTTTAAAGTTCATGTGCACTTTAAGAAAAGAAAATTTTTTCACTCTGCATGCTAATGAAATAAGCGGGACAAGCCTTCTGTTATTTTGGGTATGTTGTCTGATACTCTGCACTTCTTGAGGAAGAGATCTTTTATAACTTTCTGCCAAGTTACCTATCAAATAAGTGCAAAAGCATAATAAAAAAAAAAGAAAAAAAAGAGACACCATGAAAAATATCCCTAATCTTAGTAACCGGGCCTGCTTCACCTAACAAGTGTTGAGGTTCACGTCAAATGGAAAAGGGACCTCTGATCTTAATAACTGGGCCTACTTCTCCTAAGGCAAGAGTCGAGGTTTGTGTTAAAAAGTGAAGGGATGTGCAGGATCATGTGTGTAGAAAAATAAAAAGATCCCAAAAGGGAAAAAATAATAAGACAGACAAAAAGTAATTATGCTTGATGCTCTGATCTAGCAGGTGAAAGGTTGAAAGGCACTTACTTGGAATAACAAATGGGGGATGCAATTGTCTATGCTGTTGATTTAGTATTACACTTCCACAAGTGCTACTGAATTTTGATTTGAATTCTTGATCATGTACCTTAATTTCCAATGTAAGGCTAGTGTGTGTTAATGTTTCTGGATTCTTAATCTTTGGTTGATTATGTGAAGGAAGAGCTGGATATGAAGGTATGAACTTTGCAAACTCTTGTTGGTCCTAAATTTTAATTTATTTGCATTACTAAGGGACTAGCAATGAGTAAGTTGGGGGGTGTGATGAGTATCCTATTTTATATCATAATTTGCACTACATTCATCATCTTTGAGCATTTAATGAGTCTAGTTGTGCATTAATTTGACCAAATATCATTCTCACAGTTAATTTGAGTCTACATGAATTTATCATCATTTTTGAAGTCATAATGACTATCTGAGACATGAATTTGCATAGGAGATATATTGCATAACTTATTTATGGAATTTACAAATAGTTTTTACTATTTCAGGAATAAGTGACCAGAGGATCAGGCGCCAATTAATGGATGCCTGATTGTTGAGACGCCAATTCAAGAATGTGCGACGCAGTGCACGGACGCCCATTTTGGATTTAATGCAAAGAATAAAATGAAGAAAAAATGGAAAACAGAATGTGCGCCAATATTCTCAGTCGCCAATCCCTTGGTACAAAAAAAGGAAGGAATATCAAATTGAGGAAATAAAGAATGGGCGACCAAGATGTTAGACGCAAGAAAGAATGTGTGCCCACTCCTCCAGTCGACAATTCAGTTCGAACCAGAAACGGAAGTGGATAAAATCAAACGAAGTTATCTTATTATGTTTAAAGTTATCTCCCCTTGTTTGGAGAAAGGAGGACTCTATCTATGGCAAGAGATCTAGTTTGAGCAAAAGTTTGATGCTAGAAAGTCGGATTCAAGCTAATCACAAAAGCTACGATCGTGGGAAGCCCCTGCACTCTAGAAACAACTGCCCGGGGGCAACCGACCGGGGGATTCCAGCCTTTACATGCTTTTATGTTCTTCTTTTCAATTTTCTATCTTTAGCAAACTTCTTCATCTTTAAAAGCTCTTTAATTTCTTATTCTTCTTGCTCCTTTAATTCTCTCTTGTTTTTAAGTTGTTCTCAATTTTCTAAAGTTCTATCCTGCATTTTTACTGTTCATTTGTGATTTTTCATAACTCTGTTCTTTGCCAATTTTCACCATCTTCCGATCTTCTTCTCCCTCTTCACTCTTCATCAAACTTCTTCCTCTTTCTCTGATCTTCAACTTTCTCTTCTTCCACATCTCTTAATTCTCTCAAATTTTAAAGTTATTTTTATTCTCATTAAGCTCTATTTTCCTTATTTGCATTATACTATGTTCTTCCTCATGTACCCTCTTTTCCTCTCTCTGTTCACTCTCTTTTAAACACACCCACGCACAGACCTGTTTTTAATAACTCTTCTCTTCTTCTTCTATCTTTTCCTCCTCTATTTTCCTCTAAACACCCCTAAGGTGGATCTTCTACTTCGGTCTTCTAACGGCAACGTCTATTTCCATGGCGGGGCGACCATCTCAAAGGCTCGGTACGGCAATTGGGCGGCGCTATTCTTCAAATTCCTTGGCTCCTTTTTCCCTTTTTCCTTTAGTTTATTCAAGTTGTAATTTTTAGTTTTCATAAGACATTGTAATCTTTCCTTATCAATAAAAATTTGTTTTGTGCAATTGTTCCTTATATTTTCTCTCTCCACTCCTTCCAATTACTCTTCTTAATCCTCCGATATTCTTTAGGTACATTTAATTTCAAGCAATCTATTTTCATGCAATTTTAATTTAGTTTTAAAAAACTCACTCAAAATTTTAGCTTTTCAAAACATAAGAGTTATCCAACTTGCTTAAACAAGAATTTTTCCTCTTCGTGAGATCGACTCGTTCTCACCACTCTACTTGGATTTTACATCTTTTTAGTGAATGAGTGTGATAATTTTTGAAATTATGGCACAGCTTTTTAATGACGAGTGTAGTGCATATCACATGTCCATATTGTCCATATTTGCATTTCAACCATGTGCATTTGGTTCATGCATTCCTAACAGAAAACTAAAAACTTGAAACACAAAGAAAATTCAAATCCACGGTTTCATAATAATATGCTTTGATTGTTCGCATTTGCTATATGGGCTTTATGCATTGAAATTCGCTTTGTCTACAAGTTTTTAGCTTGCACACTTTCATATCTATATAATCAGAATGTTTAGATTTGCATGCATGCATTGACTGCTGCAACTATTATGATTCAATCTACATGTGCATCAATTTTTGGAGATAGTAATGTGCATAAACTTTGCATTTGGAAGATAGAGATCATCTTGTGCACATTAGGCATTTATAGCATTCATACAGTGCATATTTTGAACTGCATCATTTTGAACAACTTGTACATATCTTTAGGTCTTCTATGTCCACATTTCTAATAACCCCATTGTCCGTCGATTTTTTGTCAATGACAAAGGGGGAGAGGTAGTAATTCTGTGCTTAATTCATGAACATAGCATTTTGCATTTTCCATGTGCATAGTTTTTGTGAGTAGTCTTCACATTTGCACTTAGTATTTTGAACTGCAACCATGTGCATAGTCTATGAGAATAGCCTTGAAATTCTGTTGCCTAAGTTGACTTGAGTTTTGTTAAATTCAGTTGATGTTTAGAATGTTCATGAATTCCCAATGATGATCCCCATTTCTGATTATGCCAAAGGGGGGTAGAAATAATGCATAACATTTTGTCATCAAAGGGGGGAGATTGTTGAGTGTGTGATTTTGATGATTACAAAATGTTTCTTTACTATTTGTCAATAGGTTTTTTAGTGGTGCATTATTGTGGCCTCTAAGTTTATGTTTGGGATACAAGTCGACTTGGTTCTTTGGAAGTCGACTTGGCCTTTTGTATGATTGGTTGTTCATGCCTCATACATGTGTGGTTGCATATGTGTGATTCATGTTCTGGGACTTATATGTGTGAAAATGAATGTCCTTATCTTGAAGGATTTTATTCCCAAAGTGTGCTTAATTTTGCAGTTCAACAGTCCCAAAAATGTGTATAATGTCAAGGCAAAGGATGCCTACAAGATTTGGAAAGCAGGCAGAAAAGGCTTCAAGTCAAAAGGCCTTCATGTGTTTTGAAGCGGCTAAGGATAGCTCATGAAGGACTACTACTTCATAGTTCAGAATTGTGAACTCCAACCTTGGACAACCATGGCCAAGCTAATGTTTGAAGGATCTCCTGAAGTGAATTGTGAGCTCAGCTTCAGAATTCAGCATATCTGATGGGGGCATCAAAGGCTAATGGATTGTATTAGTGTGTATTGGCTTGTATTAGTGTATATGGGCTTGTATTAGTGTGTTTGTTTGGGTTTTTTTCATTTGGGCTCCTTTGTAAGGCTTTTAATAAGCCATTGGGCCACATTCCATGAAGAGTCCACTACTAGGTTTCTTTTATTAGGTCCATTAAGGGGGGTTAGTTCATATTGGACCATTAGGCTTCCTAATGGACCTTTAAATCACTTAAGGCCCAATTGGGCTTGTCTCACTCATGGGCCATCTAGGTTTGAAAGTCCATAGGTTAAGTCTAGGGTTTATGGGCTTGTGGATGGTGTCTTGGCCCATGAGTGGCCCTTTGGCCCATGAAGGGGGGCGCCCCCTTGTTTGTCTTGTTAGGCTAGTTAGGTAAGTTTGATTAGAATATGTGTAATGTGTTTTGACCACATGGGAGAAATACTTTCTCCTATCCCCTTAGTGCCCCTTCCAACCCTAGATCTAGGGGTAAACTTGGTCATTTGTCAAATTCCATATACACTTGTATTTTTCATTTGGTGAAAATTAATGAGAAGAAAATTGTTGAATTACCAAAGGAGCTTCTTGCGCACCCCCCCTCTCCCCTGCTGTTCATCTTTTTCCTCCAGCCCTCCAGGGTGTGATACCCTCTCCTATATTCTCCTTAGCCGCTCTATATTCTATCTCTGCTGCCGCCGCCGCCGTTCGTGCTGCCATCGAGCCGCCGCGAAGTCGCTTCCGAAGTGCTGTCTAGATCTCTGTTCTTTTGGATAGAGGCTCACTCCGAAAATTTTAGCTCCCATCTCCCACATCTTTTGGAGTTGAGATTTTCAGGGTAGGTTCCCCTCTTGAACCCAAGCCCCCACAAAAAAAATCCCGTCATCTACCTTTCTTTTTATATTTTTCTATTTTCTTGTATTTCCACCTTCCAATTCTGTCCCAGTTCAGATCTATGTGACAGCAACTCTGTATTTCTAGGTTTCGACCCCCTTTCTCTTATCTTCTTGAGTCACCAATTTTATTGGGGATTCTGTCCACATAATACCACTTCCACAAATTTTCTTGTGAATTTAGGATCTCGTTTATATTTTCTAAAAAAATCACTTCAGATCCCAAGTTCTGTTCTATCTCTGTTGTCTAGATCCGACCACCCGATACTAGAAAATACTTTTCCCCAGTCAAATCTCCACCAAATCTTTCATAAAAATTATCCCCATTTTTCTCTCTTTGCCCTCTACCACGTTTATGAAGAGCTCAATAGCTGAATAGGAGGACTACATCGCGGTCAATGCCAACTCTCAGGAAAAACCCCCTCTATCCTGAGATTTCAGGTTCTGTCCAACAGCAACTTGTAAAATTGATCAAGGCCAGATATGAGAAGTTCAAAATTATTTCTCTGGTCCTAGATCGAAGTATTTTGAAAGAGCTTTCCAGCAGTACCCCTTGTTCATCGATCCGACGTTGGTGCTGATCGCAGCATCCATTCTTGCCGGGTCGCGCGCTGCAGAACAGAAGCTCAAGTCCGTGGATAACAAGCCGAACCGACCGCCCGGCTTCCACAAGGCGAACCAGCGCACCGCCTTCCCAAGGAGCGCCCCTCCGGATGTCCCCGTCACAGTGGTGCCGCTCCGGGCCCACACGGCCACACAGACCAGCACGTGGGTCCCACGTTCGTGAGTACGCGTGCCACCGAAGCTACACAAATCGCTGCCCGTCAACCCGAACCCGCTACTCCCGGGTCCCACTTTGTAGCTCGTTACCTCCCTGCGTGGAGTGGGAAATAAATTCATTACTGTAATTTAATTACTTACTGTTCCGGGAGTACGAGATCGGCCGGGATCGTCTTCCCCACGCCCGGCGTGTGGAGGTATTGTATTCGCTCCTTTACCTTGCATTTACTTTATTCGTATATACTTGTTTATGCCACTGCTAGAGAGCATGTGTTAGGGCCATTAACTCGATATATTTATTTCACTGCTGCTGCGAGAGAGAGCGAGACCATCCCGTGACCCGATCCGGACACGAATTTGTGAGTTGACCACCCTAGCTCACTGTCGGTTTCTCAACCGTGCACGTTCGTACGCTTCCCTCGTGAGGGGCGATCGCGAGCTTGCTTAGAGTCCAAGGGTCACATATCCCATTGGAGTCGAGTCGCGTGTCCATCCTGCATCAATTTGGTATCAGTGCACCAGTTGACTCTAGGGTAGTCATTTGCAAACTTTCAAAAAAAAAGAGTCGTTTAAGTCGAGTCTAAGTCTAAGTCGATCTAAGCGTCACATTTACATACCATTAATCGGTATATCAAAAGGTGTTGTCCGAACGTTAGGCTACGCCTATCGGGAAGGCCGCACACTTGCGCGAGTGATCTTCAGATTGATTATGTCACGCCCCGAGCACGGAAGATACCCGGAGATGCGCGACGTGTCTATATCAATCATATCAATCAGAGTGGTCGTGTATTCGACGCAAAGACAGAGATGCGCAAAATAGCAAGATAACCCAATCCTTTATTTCATAATGGATAGACTATTACAAATCCAATACTCTGTTTAATAAAAAGGAAAAGAATACATATTTGACTCAAGAAACTATAGGAAAGACTAGACGACACTTGAGCAGCTCTATCACTTTCACTCTTGAACATTCCCATCCGATTGACTTCCATCGTCGTCGGACTTACCTGAAAAGTACAAGGGACAAACGGAATGAGCGAACGCTCAGTAGGAAATTATATCTCAAGTACTAGCAAGGGGTTTAAGTAATTACATCTTTCATGAATGCAATAAAGCTATGCATGCTCGCATAAAACGACAAGATAGAGAGAATGTAATATCAAGAAATAAGATGAACTTAATCATGAACTTCCAACAAGATGACAAGTGTATTCAAGGTATTCAAGCAAGCACGTTTAACAAGTCATGTCAAGAACTTTGGCTATCATGTATCAAGCAAGTAAATTACCCTTTTTCGGGCCACGCATTTCATGTAAAGTCAAGTACGATTCAAGTACAAGATGTGTGTAGAATGTCCAATCAAGCAAGTCAAGTACTCGGTATAATGCCAGATACTTTATCATTTTAACTCCCACGGGCACAAGTACTTTCGGGTGCTCCTCCCAGGACCAGATCGGGCCCTATATGCACAGGCATTTATCATGTATTTTTGACATCCACTCTTGTTTATATAGCCAATATAGAGTTTCAATATTCAAGCTTGTAGACATGTATGACAACTTTGACAGAATAGAGTCCAAAAATATGACAAAGGACATAGATTGGCGATAATAACGGTAAAATCACGATATCAATAAAACTAGGTAGAATATGGTTCCCTTAACTTAGGTCCCATGACAAATCAATATGGACATTCTTTATATAGAATTGAGGTCCACATAAACATTAGATCAAGCAAGATACCCTCATTCTTATCATAGAATTGAGGTTTACAAGAACGACATGATATGGCATGATATCATCATCCCATTAAGAATTTCTTATGATATACTCTTTGTATAAACATAAGGGCCGGTATACCATGTTTCTTTAGATTGACATGGCAAGGATCGTGTAATGGGTTTTTAGAGTACAACCAGCTCAGTCGGCCTTGAGGGAATCCAAGGCTACGAGGAGTCTTACGGAGGTCTCTATGACTAACTCGCTAGTCCAAAGGAACGGAATGTCCAATGGAGAGCTTGTATGTCAATGAGAGTTGAGTGTGATCGATGAAACAACGTGAAACGTGGGACTATACTCACGGAGTGGAGAATAGTGCCGATATATATATTATATAACATATGAAATCGTCGGTTAACAAAAACAGGGAAAAATCAGTTTTACAGTAAAATAACGACTTAGGTCAAGTCGTTTCTCAAGTAATTAACGCCTAACAGAAGGGCATTTACATATTTCTATTTTACAGAATTTTCAATAATTTTATTAATTCATGAAAAACACGCCCTAGTCAGGGGCGTTTTTCAGGTAAGTAACGCCTAACATAAGGGCGTTTACATATGTTCCGTTTTGCAGAATTTCATTATTTCAATAATTTATATATAAAACGCGCCCTGGACAGGGGCGTTTCTTCAGAGTTGACGACTATATAAGCAGGTGTCTCATTATTTAAATATTTGACAGAATATAAATAATTTTCAAGATTTATTTAAAACACGCCCTGGAAAGGGGCGTTACTGTTTTAATTTTATTTTACAGGATAGACATAGTTCAGGAATTTACAGAAAACGCGCCCTAGAAAGGAGCGTTTCTTTTCAATTTACGCCCTGTGATGGGGCGTTAACAGGTGTAAAACGACGTTGTCAAGGTCGTGAATTCAAGGAATTTACAATATTTCAACAAATAAATTTCCAAGACAGGAGACATGATCATGACAAGAAAATTAGCAGGAATTTACAGGTAGAGTCATGCAAGATATTAGAATCGATATTTCATATTTATTGAATTTTAAACAGGATCAATTATTGATTACATGCGATTGTTCATGAAATTAACGCCTGTATACAAGGCGTATACTTTTAATTAACGACCACTGTGATGGTCGTTTCTTTTAAAGTAACGCCCTATTCAAGGGCGTTTCTTGAAAAATTTACAGAAAACGTATTAAAACTACATGCAAACTGTATATATATCATGCATGATGCTTCTTATATTTATTTTTAGTTTGGGCTACGAGACTTGAGAAAATCCTACCTTATGATCTGGATGAAGGAGATGAAAGGGCTTTGAAGCTTCAACTGCAACTTAATAGAAGAAGAACAATCGTTCTTCCGTCAACCTGGAGAGGAAACGAAGAATATTAATTCTTCTCATGCTACGTTCATAAGAAAGGAACAGAAGAAGAAAATAGAAGAACATATGTTCTTCACGTACCTGTGCAGTTCGATCGTCCAAATAGGTTTAGGGTTGTTCGATCAAGACTATTTATAGGATTTTGGAGTCCTAACAAAAGTAGTGTTTGATTGAGGGTAACATATCCCTAATAGAGTCCTTACTCTAATAGACACTTACTAGATTATGTTAATCTTTCCCTGGATAAGCTCTGGGTTCGAACGGGTCACGAACTGAATTAACGCCTTTGGTCAGGGCGTTTATTCTTAAATTAACGACCTTGTTCAGGTCGTTTCTTAAGAAACGTCTTGTATAAGGGCGTTCCTTGTTTTTGAAACACGCCTAAGACATGGGCGTTTATTTTACTTGCCTATTTGGTCGCGTGAGAGTTGACGACCACATGCGTAGGCGTCCTTTCTTTAGTCACGCCGTATGTAGAGGCGTTTATTTTTAAATTAACGCCTTACTCAGAGGCGTTATTTTTAATTCGCTTTATTTTGTCTGCATTACTTCTGTACTATGTATGTTTTTACTTTTATTTCAATATTCATTTATCAGGGTTGCTACACCCTCCCCTACTTAAAAAGAATTTGGTCCCCAAATTCAATATATATAATTATACACGTGGAGAGTGTAGAACATATACCTCTTAGAATAACTCGGGAAATCGTTTCTTCATAGATTCCTCGATCTCCCATGTCGCTTCGCGTTCGGGATTCTTATTCCATTGCACCTTGAGCATGGGAATAACATTATTCCTTAGAGCTCGTATTTCTCGATCTAAGATCTTCATAGGCTTCTGTTCATAGGTGAGATCTTTCTGGATCACCAGATCTCTATGTTCAATAATATGAGATGGATCGTGCACATACTTCTTCAACATGGATATGTGAAATACATTATGTACCTCGGACAATTGAGGAGGCAATGCGATGCGATAAGCAACCTCGCCAACTCTTTCAAGTACCTCAAATGGTCCGATGAATCTTGGCGTAAGCTTGCCCTTAACACCAAATCTTCGTATGCCACGTCCAGGCGATATCTTGAGAAATACATGATCTCCGATTTGGAATTCAAGATCTCTCCTTCTTGTATCAGCATAAGCTTTTTCTCTCGTCTGAGTAACTTGCAATCTTTCTCTGATTACTTGTATCTTCTTAGTTGTATCCCTTACCATGTCTGGACCTAGCAGTTGTTTTTCTCCAACTTCGTTCCAGCATATGGGTGATCTGCAACTCCTTCCGTATAAGGCTTCGAAAGGTGCCATTTGGATACTAGCTTGGTAACTATTATTATATGCAAATTCCATTAGTGGTAAATGATCGTGCCAGCATCCTCCAAAGTCAATGATGCATGCTCTAAGCATATCCTCAACAACCTGGTTAGTTCTCTCGGTCTGACCATCCGTTTGTGGGTGGAAAGCAGTACTAAAGTTGAGCCTTGTTCCTAACGAATGTTGTAATCCCTTCCAAAAATGAGAAGTAAAACGGGGATCTCTGTCAGACACGATTGAGACAGGAATTCCATGTATCCTGACTATTTCCTTGATGTACAGTGCAGCTAGCACATCAATTGACCATCGGCTTTTTATTGGCAAGAAATGCGCCGATTTAGTTAATCGGTCAATGATAACCCAGATTCCATCATGTCCTCCTTTAGATTTAGACAAACCCATGATGAAGTCCATACCAATATCCTCCCACTTCCACTTAGGAATATCTAAAGGGTGTAGTTTTTTAGCAGGCTTTTGGTGTTCCGCCTTGACCTGTTGGCATGTAAGACAGCGTGATACATAGTCCGCTATTTCTCTTTTCATATTGGGCCACCAAAAGTTCCTCTTTACATCTTGGTACATTTTAGTTGACCCAGGATGAATAGTGTACCTTGATCGGTGAGCTTCATCTAAGATCTTCTTCTTTAATTCCGGACAATCAGGTATACAAGTTCTACCTTTGAATAATAATCTTCCATCAGAAGTTAGTTGAAAATCAGATTGTCCTTCTAATCTGTCCTTGATTTCCACTAATATAGGATCATCACCCTGAAGTGCTTGTATCTCAGATAATAAATCTGACTGTATGCTTACATGAGATAATGTAACAAATTTGGATTCCGTGTCCAAGCTTATATTGAGCTCGGAGAATTGTTCAAGTAACCTCCATTCTTGTATCATACAATTGGCTATCATTGCTCTCGGCTTTCGACTAAGGGCATCAGCAACATAATTACCCTTTCCGGGATGGTATTGTATATTGAAGTCGAAGTCCTTGAGATATTCTAGCCAGCGTCTTTGTCTCATGTTTAGCTCCTTTTATGAGAATAGATATTTGAGACTCTTGTGATCGGAGTAGACAGTGAACTGTACTCCATAGAGATAGTGTCTCTATATCTTTAGGGCAAATACTACCGCGGCCAGTTCTAAGTCATGGACGGGGTAATTCTCCTCATGCTTCTTCAGTTGACGTGAAGAGTATGCTATGACCTTTCCTTGTTGCATTAGGACACATCCGAGGCCAATGCCAGAAGCATCAGTGTAGACCTCGAATTTCTCTCCTTCTATTGGTAGAGCTAACACCAGAGCTGTAGTGAGATGATCCTTAAGAGTTTGGAAACTTCTTTCACATTCCTCACTCCATTCATATCGGATATCCTTACGAGTTAACCTTGTAAGGGGCACGGGGATCTTAGAGAAATCTTTGATGAATCGCCGATAATAGCCTGCAAGACCTAAGAAACTTCTGATCTCGCTTGCATTAGTGGGTCTTTCCCAGTTTCTTACAGCTTCAACCTTTGACGGATCTACAGATAAACCGTCCTTGGATATGACATGTCCGAGAAAAGCCACTTCTTCAAGCCAGAACTCGCATTTGCTGAGTTTAGCATATAATTGATTTGTCCTCAAGACTTGCAATGCAATCCTCAAATACTCTTCATGTTCTTCCTTAGTCTTAGAATATATCAATATATCATCAATGAAGACTACTATGAATTGATCCAAGTAAGGCCTGAATATGCTATTCATTAACTGCATAAAGGCAGCAGGGGCATTTGTTAGTCCAAAAGGCATAACAACAAATTCGTAATGGCCATACCTGCTTCTGAATGCGGTCTTGTGAATGTCATCATCCTTGATTCTTAACTGATGATATCCCGACCTGAGATCAATCTTGGAAAAATATTTGGATCCTGAAATCTGATCAAATAATTCATCGATTCTCGGCAGTGGATACTTGTTCTTGATAGTAAGATGATTCAACTGTCGATAGTCGATACACAATCTCATGGATCCATCCTTCTTCTTTACAAATAAGACTGGTGCTCCCCACGGGGAAGTACTTGGTCTAATAAACCCTTTTTGGATTAGTTCCATCAACTGCTCCTTCAACTCCTTGAGTTTCGCAAGGGACATTCTATATGGTGCCTTTGAAACAGGACCAGCACCAGGGGCTAAGTCAATGGTGAAGGCCACTTCTCTTTGAGGGGGTAATCCCGACAAATCTTCTGGAAATACGTCTGGGAATTCTCGCACTACCTGAACGTCTTCTATCTTGGTTTTCTTAGCTTCTTTAACAGTGACAAAAGCAAGGAAGGATACACATCCCTTCCTGACGAGCTTGCTTGCTCGAAGAGCCGAAATAAGAGGGGATTTGCTTCGACTCTTAGGACTAGTATAAGTCAGTTCTGGAAATTCTTTGAAAACGATCTTGCTATTACGGCAATCAACCGTTGCCTGGTACTTAGATAACCAATCTGCTCCTAGTATAACATCATATTCTTTTAGATCTAAACAGATAAGATCAATAGAAAAATTCTTTCCTCGAACCAATACCTCACAGTTTTGGTAATGATGCGTGATATCCGTCTCGTTTCCGAGAGGAGTAGACAACACTATTTTCATCCATTCCGGTTCTAGAGGTAACGGGTCAGCAAACTTCTTAGAAACAATAGAATGCGATGCACCCGTATCAAATAAGACATGTGCATATTTGGAACAAATTTTCAATGTACCTTCCACTAATCTGCCTTCTTCTTCAGGTTCAGTCTCCTGTATTGCATGAAGACGAGCATTCTTTGTCACCGGGCGTTTACCATCGCCGGCTTGGTCGTTCATTCATGGACACTCGGGAATCCGATGCTCACGGCTTCCACAACGGAGACAAGCTCCTAATTTCCTCCAGCATTCTTCCGTCTTGTGACCAGCCTTGTCACAATGCTTTGCAGACTGTATTCGAAGGGGTAGTGGTGATAGAGAAAGGCTTGGTCTTCTTGAATTTCTGATCTTGAGAGGAAGAACCTCCATTATTGGGCCTCTTCTTAAAGTTGGGTTTGAAAGAACCCGAACCCGTGACTTGTTCCTTCTTGTCTTTTCCACGGATCCTATCAGATAGTTCCGTGGCATCTTCAAGTAATTGAGCTCGGCGCACTATTTCAGAATAAATTTGGATGTCCATAGGCGCCAATTGAGTAATATAGTGGGGCCTAAGCCCATTAAGAAATCTACGGGCTTTCATCTTCTCCGTGCTAATAAGATGCTTAGCATATCTAGATAACCTGGAGAACTGAGCTTCATAATCTGCTAATGATAAGGATCGTTGCTTTAATGCAGCGAATTCGGCAGCCTTCTTTTCTTGGACTCGGTCCGAGAAATATTTAGCATTGAAGTATTCCACGAATTCTTCCCATGTTACTTGAGTAGGATCGATGGTTGCTTCAATAGACTCCCACCAGCATCTAGCATCTTTCTCTAACTGGAATGTAGCTAATAGCACTTTGTCCTGGTCCGTGCATTGCATGACACGGAATATGCGTTCGGTTTCCCGAACCCAATGCTCGGCATCGTCCGGATCGGTCGATCCCATAAACTTCGGGGGATTCATATTCTTAAAGGCTTGGTGTAAGCTTCCAGCTCGTGGAGCACCACCTTGTGCTACCTGTTGTAGCACTTGGGTCATCCCTTGAAGGGTACGCTGCATGATACGCCATTGAGCACGTTCGGCAGCCATTATCCTACACTTACAATAACTATATTAGTACGTGATCGTATTTAAAGACTCGTATACTATGTTAAATCTAACCCTTGGTTCTACCCAATCTCACTGGTTTAAATGTTCAACTTATCCTTGGACTTGGGTTTTTCCTAGGAATTGAATACCTTAGGCTCTGATACCACAAAGACTGTCACGCCCCGAGCGCGGAAGATACCCAGAGATGCGCGACGTGTCTATATCAATCATATCAATCAGAGTGGTCGTGTATTCGACGCAAAGACAGAGATGCGCAAAATAGCAAGATAACTCAATCCTTTATTTCATAATGGATAGACTATTACAAATCCAATACTCTGTTTAATAAAAAGGAAAAGAATACATATTTGACTCAAGAAACTATAGGAAAGACTAGACGACACTTGAGCAGCTCTATCACTTTCACTCTTGAACATTCCCATCCGATTGACTTCCATCGTCGTCGGACTTACCTGAAAAGTACAAGGGACAAACGGAATGAGCGAACGCTCAGTAGGAAATTATATCTCAAGTACTAGCAAGGGGTTTAAGTAATTACATCTTTCATGAATGCAATAAAGCTATGCATGCTCGCATAAAACGACAAGATAGAGAGAATGTAATATCAAGAAATAAGATGAACTTAATCATGAACTTCCAACAAGATGACAAGTGTATTCAAGGTATTCAAGCAAGCACGTTTAACAAGTCATGTCAAGAACTTTGGCTATCATGTATCAAGCAAGTAAATTACCCTTTTTCGGGCCACGCATTTCATGTAAAGTCAAGTACGATTCAAGTACAAGATGTGTGTGGAATGTCCAATCAAGCAAGTCAAGTACTCGGTATAATGCCAGATACCTTATCATTTTAACTCCCATGGGCACAAGTACTTTCGGGTGCTCCTCCCAGGACCAGATCGGGCCCTATATGCACAGGCATTTATCATGTATTTTTGACATCCACTCTTGTTTATATAGCCAATATAGAGTTTCAATATTCAAGCTTGTAGACATGTATGACAACTTTGACAGAATAGAGTCCAAAAATATGACAAAGGACATAGATTGGCGATAATAACGGTAAAATCACGATATCAATAAAACTAGGTAGAATATGGTTCCCTTAACTTAGGTCCCATGACAAATCAATATGGACATTCTTTATATAGAATTGAGGTCCACATAAACATTAGATCAAGCAAGATACCCTCATTCTTATCATAGAATTGAGGTTTACAAGAACGACATGATATGGCATGATATCATCATCCCATTAAGAATTTCTTATGATATACTCTTTGTATAAACATAAGGGCCGGTATACCATGTTTCTTTAGATTGACATGGCAAGGATCGTGTAATGGGTTTTTAGGGTACAACCAGCTCAGTCGGCCTTGAGGGAATCCAAGGCTACGAGGAGTCTTACGGAGGTCTCTATGACTAACTCGCTAGTCCAAAGGAACGGAATGTCCAATGGAGAGCTTGTATGTCAATGAGAGTTGAGTGTGATCGATGAAACAACGTGAAACGTGGGACTATACTCACGGAGTGGAGAATAGTGCCGATATATATATTATATAACATATGAAATCGTCGGTTAACAAAAACAGGGAAAAATCAGTTTTACAGTAAAATAACGACTTAGGTCAAGTCGTTTCTCAAGTAATTAATGCCTAACAGAAGGGCATTTACATATTTCTATTTTACAAAATTTTCAATAATTTTATTAATTCATGAAAAACACGCCCTAGTCAGGGGCGTTTTTCAGGTAAGTAACGCCTAACATAAGGGCGTTTACATATGTTCCGTTTTGCAGAATTTCATTATTTCAATAATTTATATATAAAACGCGCCCTGGACAGGGGCGTTTCTTCAGAGTTGACGACTATATAAGCAGGCGTCTCATTATTTAAATATTTGACCGAATATAAATAATTTTCAGGATTTATTTAAAACACGCCCTGGAAAGGGGCGTTACTGTTTTAATTTTATTTTACAGGATAGACATAGTTCAGGAATTTACAGAAAACGCGCCCTAGAAAGGGGCGTTTCTTTTCAATTTACGCCCTGTGATGGGGCGTTAACAGGTGTAAAACGACGTTGTCAAGGTCGTGAATTCAAGGAATTTACAATATTTCAACAAATAAATTTCCAAGATAGGAGACATGATCATGACAAGAAAATTAGCAGGAATTTACAGGTAGAATCATGCAAGATATTAGAATCGATATTTCATATTTATTGAATTTTAAACAGGATCAATTATTGATTACATGCGATTGTTCATGAAATTAACGCCTGTATACAAGGCGTATACTTTTAATTAACGACCACTGTGATGGTCGTTTCTTTTAAAGTAACGCCCTATTCAAGGGCGTTTCTTGAAAAATTTACAGAAAACGTATTAAAACTACATGCAAACTGTATAAATATATCATGCATGGTGCTTCTTATATTTATTTTTAGTTTGGGCTACGAGACTTGAGAAAATCCTACCTTATGATCTGGATGAAGGAGATGAAAGGGCTTTGAAGCTTCAACTGCAACTTAATAGAAGAAGAACAATCGTTCTTCCGTCAACCTGGAGAGGAAACGAAGAATATTAATTCTTCTCATGCTACGTTCATAAGAAAGGAACAGAAGAAGAAAATAGAAGAACATATGTTCTTCACGTACATGTGCAGTTCGATCGTCCAAATAGGTTTAGGGTTGTTCGATCAAGACTATTTATAGGATTTTGGAGTCCTAACAAAAGTAGTGTTTGATTGAGGGTAACATATCCCTAATAGAGTCCTTACTCTAATAGACACTTACTAGATTATGTTAATCTTTCCCTGGATAAGCTCTGGGTTCGAACGGGTCACGAACTGAATTAACGCCTTTGGTCAGGGCGTTTATTCTTAAATTAACGACCTTGTTCAGGTCGTTTCTTAAGAAACGCCTTGTATAAGGGCGTTCCTTGTTTTTGAAACACGCCTAAGACATGGGCGTTTATTTTACTTGCCTATTTGGTCGCGTGAGAGTTGACGACCACATGCGTGGGCGTCCTTTCTTTAGTCACGCCGTATGTAGAGGCGTTTATTTTTAAATTAACGCCTTACTCAGAGGCGTTATTTTTAATTCGCTTTATTTTGTCTGCATTACTTCTGTACTATGTATGTTTTTACTTTTATTTCAATATTCATTTATCAGGGTTGCTACAGATTAACTCCGCCACGTATCGAGTCTTGGGTTAAGTCTAAGGGACTTGAGTCTAGGGAGTGTCTTGTCCTAGTCGTCATTTGCATGCCCACTCATAGAGGTACACAGTACTCACCACCACCTCAACCCATGGCCGAATCCCGAGTCCATAGTCTTGATGTATCGTCGGTGGCCGCAATGTTCCAAGCTCTTATGGGACAAATGCAAGGGTTAACTACACGTATCGATGGGTTGGGTACACGCATGGATGTGTTGACTACATGGGTAGATCGGATGGACGGGTTGAGTACGTGGATGAATGGCCTAGGCACCCGTTTGGAAGAAAGGATGAAGGCCTTAGAGGATAAGGCCGTCGAGTCGGACTAGTCCGTTCAGGGCCTGGTAGGGAGAGTTGCCACATTAGAGGGAGCCCCAGCCAATGCACCCCCGAGAGCCCCAGTTGAGGCACCCCCCCACCTACACATGGTCAACAAGAACCGGTTCAGCAACCTACTGCCCCAAGGGATCAAGGGGTAGATGTTAGGAGGCGTCAATTCCCCGAGGTGCTAGACTATGAGTCCGAAGATGAAAATAGGGGATACGGACGTGACCGTCGTGTTCAACGACGGAATCATGATGAGGATGAGCGGGCCCTCAGGACCGTTCGTGCCGACCCTCCCACTTTTGACGGGTCCTTAGACCCAAGGGTATATCTTGATTGGGAAGCCGGTATGGATCGATATTTTGAGTGGTTTGAGATGTCGGACCAACAGAAGGTCAAGTTTTCCAAGATGAAATTGATAGGGCAAGCTCAAACCTTTTGGAGAAACATGGAGAACCTGCTATTTCATCGTCATGAACCCCAGGTAGAGACGTGGGAAGAGATGAGGTCCAAACTTAGGAAGAAGTACCACCTTGCCACTTACCGCCAGCGTCTCATAGATAGGTGGCAGAGTCTTACCCAAGAAGATCGGTCCGTCTCCGAGTACATCGTCGAGTTCGATGAATACTATTTGTGATGTGACGCCACGGAGGAGGACTCCCTCACTGTCTCCCGGTTTCGGCATGGGCTACGACCGCACCTACGGTATGAGCTTCTCCGTCGCAAGGTGGACAAGTTAGAGGATGCGTACCAAGTTGCTCTCGAGATGGAGCAATTCGAGGGAGAGTTTGAGTCTATCCAACGGTTGGGCCCTGTCCCTCTCCATAGTGCCGAGTCACGTAGCTCCTTAGGTCCATACCTGAGGGGTCCCATGACTCAACCTCACGAGCCCGCCCGTCAGGAGCACTTCGCTCCTAGACCTCGTCCTCCCCCGCCACGGGATCTACCTCCACCCCAACCACAGGCACCCGTAGCTCACCCTCCCTCCGGCACCCATTGCCCATTCTCTGGCACCGGCACCCCCACCCTTGTTGCCTACGGCACCTGCACCTCCACCCCTGTTGCCCACACCCCCTGTCCGTCGAGAGGACAAGGGTAAGGGACCACTCATTGGAGAGAGTAGTAGGTCTTGACTACAGTGTTTCCACTATCATGGGTTTGGCCACATCGCCAACCAATGTCCCACTCGTGCCACACTCACCCTAGGGGTTGGAGAAGCCTCACCTTCTGAGCTTGTGTCTGTCAGCTACGAGGCCGATCCGGAACTAGTTGATGAGTACGAAGGTCTGGAGGAGCCTATCGACGCTCAGGATGCGGCACTCGGATGATGGCCACCTAGTGGGGTTGATGTCATTGCATTAAGTCTAGGGTCATGCATGAGTGATTTTTGTTTCTTCTTTGTCTGGTTTGTTTTGTGTGGTGTGGTTTGTGGAGTCTGCATGCATCTTGTGCAAGCTCGTTGATGTCAGTCCCTTCTGAGTAAGAGGCGAGTGGACTCGCTCGAGGAGTATGGGATCAGCTCGACATCCATGTCCCAGATCTAGTCACCTATAGGGACTCAGCGATGATTTCTAGTGAGTCTTCGAGCCGCCTCCTCCCTTTGAGAGTGACCCCACCCGGAGTGTCCACCTCTAGCCACGTTCCCACAATAGCTTGTGCATATCGAGTATATACGGAATGAGCAGGTGACGATCACTTGGAGTGGAGCGTACCCGCGCTACCTGGTACGATGATAGATTCATCGGAGTTATTCGAGCAGCAGCACCCCTTACTCGACGGGGTCGAGTTCCTCCCACCCGGGGAGAATTGATGGGGGCATCAAAGGCTAATGGATTGTAATAGTGTGTATTGGCTTGTATTAGTGTATATGGGTTTGTATTAGTGTGTTTGTTTGGGTTTTTTTATTTGGGCTCCTTTGTAAGGCTTTTAATAAGCCATTGGGCCACATTCCATGAAGAGTCCATTACTAGGTTTCTTTTATTAGGTCCATTTAGGGGGGTTAGTTCATATTGGACCATTAGGCTTCCTAATGGACCTTTAAATCACTTAAGGCCCAATTGGGCTTGTCTCACTCATGGGCCATCTAGGTTGGAAAGTCCATAGGTTAAGTCTAGGGTTTATGGGCTTGTGGATGGTGTCTTGGCTCATGAGTGGCCCTTTGGCCCATGAAGGGGGGCGCCCCCTTGTTTGTCTTGTTAGACTAGTTAGGTAAGTTTGATTAGAATATGTGTAATGTGTTTTGACCACATGGGAGAAATACTTTCTCCTATCCCCTTAGTGTCCCTTCCAACCCTAGATCTAGGGGTAAACTTGGTCATTTGTCAAATTCCATATATACTTGTATTTTCCATTTGGTGAAAATTAATGAAAAGAAAAATGTTGAATTGCCAAAGGAGCTTCTTGCGCATCCCCCCTCTCCCCTGCTGTTCATCTTTTTCCTCCAGCCCTCCAGGGTGTGATACCCTCTCCTATATTCTCCTTAGCTCCTCTATATTCTATCTCTGCTGCCACCGCCGCCGTTCGTGCCGCCATCGAGCCGCCGCGAAGCCGCTTTCGAAGTGCTGTCCAGATCTTTATTCTGCTAGACAGAGGCTCACTCTGGGAATTTTAGCTCCCAACTCCCACATCTTTTGGAGCTGAGATTTTCAGGGTAGGTTCCCCTCTTGAACCCAAGCCCCCACAAAAAAATCCCGTCATCTACCTTTCTTTTTATATTTTTTCCATTTTCGTGTAGTTCCACCTTCCAATTCTGTCCCAATTCAGATCTGTGTGATAGCAGCTCTGTATTTCTAGGTTTCGACAACCTTTCTCTTATCTTCTTGAGTCACCAATTTTATTGGGGATTCTGTCCACCTAATACCACTTCCACAAATTTTCTTGTGAATTTACGATCTCGTTTATATTTTCTAAAAACATCACTTCAGATCCCAAGTTCTGTTCTATCTCTGCTGTCCAGATCCGACCACTCGGTACTAGAAAATACTTTTCCCCAGTCAAATCTCCACCAAACCTTTCATAACAATTATCCCCATTTTCCTCTCTTCGCCCTCTACCACTTTCATGAAGATCTCAACAGCTGAATCAGAGGTCTACATCGCGGTCAACGCCAACTCTAAGGAAAAACCCCCTCTGTCCTAAGATTTCGGGTTCTGTCCAACAACAGCTTGTAAAATCGATCAAGGCCAGATCTGAGCAATTCAAAATTATTTCTCTAGTCCTAGATCGAAGTATTTTGAAAGAGCTTTCCAGCGGTACCCCTTGTGCATCGATCCGACGGTGGTGCTGATCGCAGCATCCATTCTCGCCGGGTCGCACGCTGCAGAACAGAAGCTCAAGTCCGTGGATAACAAGCCGAACCGACGACCCGGCCGGCCGACTCACCTTCCACAAGGTGAACCAGTGCGCCACCTTCTCAGGGAGCACCCCTCCGGATGTCCCCGTCACAGCGGTGCCGCTCCGGGCCCACACGGCCCCACGGACCAGCACGTGGGTCCCACGTTCATGAGTACGCGTGCCGCCGAAGCTACACAAATCGCTGCCCGTCAACCCGAACCCGCTACTCCCGGGTCCCACTTTGTATCCCGTTACCTCCCTGCGTGGAGTGGGTAGTAAATTCATTGCTATAATTTAATTACTTACTGTTCCGAAAGTACGAGATCGACCAGGATCGTCTTCCCCACGCCCGACGCGTGGAGGTATCGTATTCGCTCCTTTACCCGGCATTTGCTTTATTCGTATATACTTGTTTATGCCGCTGCTAGAGAGCATGTGTTAGGGCCATTAGCTCGATATATTTATTTCACCGCTGCTGCGAGAGAGAGCGAGACCGTCCCATGACCCGATCCGGACACGAATTTGTGAGTTGACCACCCTAGCTCACTACCGGTTTCTCAACCGTGCACGTCCGTACGCTTCCCTCGTTAGGGGCGATCGCGAACTTGCTTAGAGTCCAAGGGTCGCATATCCAATTGGAGTCGAGTCGCGTGTCCGTCCCACATCAATATCAATAGCTAAAAGTAGTGCAAGAAGACTCCATGAAAATAAGCCAGCAACAATAGCTCCAGCAGCAGTCCAAGGCTTGATATCAGCTTGTGTACAAAGGCCAATTCTTCAACCAACAAGAGAAGTGGAATTCAGTAGAAATACCATCATCTACAGTCATAGCAACATCATGCCTGGATGCTAGCAAAGCTAATCACTCAAGGTAAGCAACATAAGCAACACTAGCAAGCATAAAAGGCACCAACCCAGCTCAGATCAAGAGACAGCAGAAGAGACCATGGCACTTCAAGCATCAGTGGAAATACCAGCAAGAATATGCTACCATGATTCAAATTGGTTTAGCAAAGTGTTTCTACGTTCCTCAAATCAAGAATAGCAACATGTCTTGGTGTAATGTGTATTTGAATGGTTATGATGTCATGGACTTTCATGAGGCATGAATGTTTACAATTTGGATGTTGGAGATATGGTAGATACAAGGATCAATAAGTTTACTTTTTGATAGTTGTAAAGTTGTGTTTTTGTTTTTGAAGAAGCATCAAGTTTAAATGTAAGAAGTCCTTAATTTTCATACTTATACTAACTTCATGTTTTTGTGTTCTTGCAGCATCAAGGATGGTCATTAAACCCTTCTCAAACCTAGAGTAAAATGGTAACATCTTACCAACTTTTTACCCTTGAGAAAATGGATGTTAACGCTGGTTTTTAACCCCAACGGGCATGGGTCGACCCTCAATGGGTTCTATTCTGTCTGAAACTGGAATATGGGAAGATGGTGCAGGGGTCGACCCTGTAGGGTCTATGGGTTGACCCCTTTGGTCCCAGCTTCTGTTTTGCAGTGTCTTGAGCAGAGTAGTCTCAGGAGTCGACCCTATGGGTCGACCCTTTCTGGAACGAGATTTGCGAATCTCATCTAAATGGTTTCAAAACTTTACCATTTTGCCCCCAATTGATTCCTTCACATATGAGGGTGTTTCTATCATGTTCAAGGAGTGTTTTATGAGTCTTTTGGCCACTCTAACTTGTATATATACCTCCACTCCGAATTTGAGGAAAGGAACCCTAATGTGCTTATTTTTCTATCTTGCAGGGGAAAAGGAGAACTTGGGAAGAGGTTTTGATCTACTTCAAGGCATTTCTGGAGATCGTGGAAGAAGAGAAAGAAGAGTGGAATGATGAAAGGAGCAAGATGATGGTGACTTTGTGAACATATGTCTATGAACCAAGGAGAATTGGATCTTCTAGAGAAGGGGGAGCTTTATACTTGAGCGATTTTCTTTGTTTCAGTCTTTAGAGTATATCTTGGGCTTATTGTATTTATTTGTGAACATTTCATCAACTTCTGAATGAATTTTATGTGTGGGTGTTCGGAGAGTGGGTTCTCTGAGTGTTTGTGTTGACGCGTGTGCATCGTTTGGTGCGGAGGATATCCGCGTGTGGCTTGGGGAGTGTTCCCCGTGTGTGGTTGGGAGTTTACTCTCATGTGTTTGTGCATGCGTTGTCCTGCGTGTATGTGTTGGAGCTTGGCTCTGTGTGTGGGGGGGATTTATCCCTGTGCTAGTTTTCCAGCAGTGAAGCCTCACTCAGTTGAGTGAGGGGTGGACGTAGGGAGCCCGTCATGGTTCCGAACCACCATAACAATCCTTGTGTCTCTATGAATGCTTATGTGATTGCTTTCACAGGATGGCTTGATTACTATGCTTCACATTGATCTTAGTTTCACACACACACACCGTTAAGTTCAGTCTATCTATCTACCGTTTGACTGAACATCTCTACATACACTTAGAACCGTCTCATGTTAATTTGAATATACATCATCAAATCTTAAGTGTTTGCATAGTTTCCGCTGTGGGGAGTTTGTATTTTAAATAGAACATAAATTTTAATAGAGGGATCTATTCACCCCCCCTCTAGATCCATCTTCCTACACTACGGGCCCCAACAAATCTGTTAAAAGGACCTGGGAGAAGATCAGATCTGGAAATAGTCTATGCCCCTGCTATCAGATATCCTGGACCAATCAAAAGCCGCTAGGGAAGAGGTTTATTTCAAAGAGGCTTATTTTACCTCTGACCAATCAAATGTAGATCTGAAGGAGGGAAAACTCTCCACCAGATCTTCAATAATAGTGGATGTTCGGCCTGAAGAATGCTGATGTTGCCTTACAGAAAAACATAGCTGAAAGAGAAAAGAGTTAGAGAGAGACTTGAGGAGAAAATCTATGAGGAAGAAAAGGAAAAGAGTGAGCAGCCCAGCCCCTGGTCAGAACTTGTTCGGTGCTGAGAAGAAGAGGAGGAAAGAATGCAGCCAAGCTAAGGGATTTCATCTAAAAGGCAAAAGAGAAGTCAGATCTGACCAGTCTTCAGATCTAGGTCTATTCTTGCAGCCACAAGCTTCCAGATCTTCATCTGAAGCTACAGTGGTGTTTTTTAGTTTCATTTCTTGTTTTTCCTTTGTGACTTTCAACTGTTTAACAGTGCGTCCGGTGCTTTGTTTAGAGACCGAAGTGGTTTCTGGCTGAGTTCAGCCGTGTGTGTCTGTGGGGTTTGTCCCCATGGTTTGCTGCACTTGCAGCATGTGTTGTGTGTTTTGTTTTTCTTTTGGGGCATGTCCCCGTGTGTGTTGTAGTCTTACAGCGTGAGGACCTTGTTCTCATGAGGAGTTTGCTCCCCGTCAAGCTGTGTGTCAGCTGAAGCTATGAATCAACGTGTGTGTATGGGGGGGTTCATCCCCGTCAAGCTGTGTGTCAGCTGAAGGTGTCAATCAGTGTGCGTGTGTGTATGTGGGGTTCGTCCCTGTCAAGCTGTTAGTCAGCAGTGTTCAATCTGTTAGTAAGCAGGAAGCCTCACCGGGTTTTGGTGAGGGGTGGATGTAGGTCTGCAGGTTTGCAGACTGAACCACCTTAAAAATCCATGTGCAGTGGGTTGTGATTTGTGTGATTGATCCTTATCCTCTATCCCCATTTACAGGCTCTTGTGTACTTTAGATTTGTACGCTTTCTATTTTATCTGTGCACTGCACACACATACTTTGATTTGCTCAGTGAACTGTGGACGCACTTTTTTTAATTATATCATTTTATCTTTTATCAGTTTATTAAGTGCGAGGGCGTGCCATTCACCTATGAGACAATGTGTTCAGGCTCTAGGACTGGAGTGGTCCGGAGCCAGTGGTGCGTGCCGTCCGACTAATCAGACGAAAGTGGGTATCGGGTCGGGACTGGAACCCGCCATGCCATAAAGGTCACGGCGTTAATTACATCCTATGGATGTGTAAAATTTCACGCACACAGACTTCCCAGGTCTACACCAGAAGATGAAATACATGCATCCCGAGGACCCGGGGCGACGAGGCCAGTTTGACCTAACCATTGGGAAAGAAGACTCCACGGAGACTCTATGTTCGGGCTCTGAATGATTTCACCACTCGACAATACCTTACACTCGCCCGGGGGCATTACATGACAAAGAATTGGGGGGCTAAAAGATGCCCCTGAACTTACACGCCGCCGTGGGGTCACCTTCGGGCCTACGACATTGAAGAATATACCGGGAGGCACGGGATCTCTGAGTCCATGAAGAAGATCAGCAACTGCGAGTAACAAAGTACGCACTGGCGAACTACACTCTGAAGGGTGAACTAAACCTTAGATCGCGAAGAAGAACAGTTTGGGACTTGGAAACGTTAAAGACAAGTGCCCAGACAAACCAGTGGCATTCAAGCCCCCAAAGACACTTAAATTGGTGGGGTTTTCACCCCTTTGGCGTGCGATCCGGTGGCCCATTTAAGCCCCGATCCGGCGATATCCAAAGACTTGAACCGGTGGAGTGACACCCCCTCTAGAGCTGATCTGGTGGCACCCTGTGCCCACTGATCCGGTGGCGCCCTGCGCCCAGTGATTCGGTGGCGGCCTAAACCATGAGATCCGGTGGCACCCCCAGGTCTTGATACGTTGGCCTTGCCATTCCATCAAACCGGCGGCTACGCCCACCACGTGAACCAGTGGAGTCTGCCTCACCCTGATCCGGTGGCCCTCAGGCCACTTGATCTAATGGCGCTACCCCAGTCCCATCCGGTGGCCCTACGGAAGCATTGGTCTAGTGGTGTCCAGTCAAGGTGATCCGGTGGCCCGGCAAGCCCAATGAGCCGGTGGCTCATTTTCCCTTCGTCATCTGGTGGCGTGGCGGGTTTCCTCATCCGGTGGCGCCAGCCCGCTTTGACGGATATGGCAGGATCACCTTTTCGCAAGACCATTGGACATTACCAGGGACCAGGGGTCCCTGCCCTCCGACCTCCGGTGCGCAGCGGCACTGGCTTCGATCTTTGCCTCTTCCGTGCAAGCCTTGAACAACCCATGGCGTTGCCAACCTCCTGCTCCTCCCAAGCAAGGAAGTAGGGATACGATAGTGGACGTAGAAGGGAAAGGACTGGGAGAAGCTTTCCCCATTAACCCTCTCACCGCCAACGTGGCAGCACTTCCATATAAATAAATCACAGAACAAAGAGATACGGGGACGCTCTACGAAGAGAAGAAGATGCTCAGGGAAGAAGAGAGGAAGAGGAGGCCTGCTGTGAGCAGAAGAGAAGAGGTGAAGGTAAGAAGAGGAGAAGAGATCCCAGTAGAAGAGAAAAAGAGTGAGGGAGAGAGAGAGTAGAGGGGATAAATTCTGGAGGGGGAGGAGCTCATGCTCCGTCCCCCCTCCCCATTGCATTTTCTGTCTCTCATCATTTCTTTGGTTTTTCCCCCTTCTTGCTCACCCTGCATCAAGGGCATTGTAAACCTTGTTTTCACACTTGTGATGAATGAACGAAGATATATTTGGTCCCTTTTGTCTTTCTATGTTTTTAGCCTCTCTCTTTCTCTTTATCAAAACTTCTGGCTTCTCCCTACTTCCTCTGAACGTATAAGGGCCTGCTCAAAGCAAATGGGTAAGGTCCCTGGGTCGTCATGGCACTCAGCACCTCACCCTTGTTGATCTTCATCCCTTTTTCATCTTTCTTTAGATTTCATCTGGATGAACCTCCTTCCCGTTTCCTAGCCACATCTTGCTGCCACCCCTCCCTTCGCTCTGTGGGAGTCTGGGCGTTGCCTGCTTCAGAAATCCCCATTACTTCGTTTCTGTGGACTTTATTAATCTGTGCTAAGCCCCACCTCCCATGGCAATCCGGTGGCCTAACCCTTCCCCATCCGGTGACTCACCACCCTGGCCTCAGATCTGGTGGCTCCCATCACGACCTGATCTGGTGATCTCCCCGCCCAAGTGATCTGGTGGCTCCCAGGCCTTTCCCCATCCGGTGGCCTTCTCACCTCTTGATCCGGTGGCCCTTTCCACCTTTGTGATCCACTAACATTGCCACTGTCGTGATCCGGTGGCCCCTTCCACCTTCCATCCGGCGGGCTTTGCCGCCTTGTTCTTGATCCGGTGGAGTCCTCCTTCCTGCCCGGTGTCGTAACCACTGACCGGTGCCTTCCTTCTGCTGGTTCATGGGCTTTCTCCAGGTGTTGCCGTTTCCGCGTGCACCTCTACTTTTGAGGTACGTCACTCCTTGTGGATGCGTACCCGTTTTACCCCCCCAGCACCTAGGTCCAGGGGAAGTGTAACCGAATTTTCGCCAAGATAACACATTTTAAAAGATAAAAGGAAGCAACAAACAAACGGAATAAATAACAACAAAGCACTCCAATTGAGACGAGAGAACTGTGGAATGCATGAAGAACTGAGCTGAACATCATCACGACGGACTACCGAATATGACTACGAAAACAATCTACATAAATAAAAGAGAATCAAGTAAAACCCCCTCCACATGCATTCCATGAATAAAACAAACCCCTTCGTATGCATTTCATCATTGCATTGCATTTCCTTTGTGCTTGTGTGCCATGACCCTACAGTATATGAAATGGTGACGTGCGGAATGTCGGGTCACACCCGATTGAAAGCCACCACTATGCGTGAGTAGGACACTCCGCCTCGTACCGTGAATTAATCCATAAACCCAACTAAGCCTTATGCATGCTTGAACTCACGTGTGTAATTGTTACATTTGGCTTGGGCATGAAACAAGCTTCATACATGCATGCTCCCCTTTCTGTCCGATTGCTGCCTACATCAACCCCAAGCCTCCTTGCGTCGACCTCTCTTTGAACCAAATGTTGCCTGCGTCGACCCCAGGCCCTCTTGCGTCGACCTCCCTTCAAGCCAATCACTACCTGCATCGACCCCCAAGCCTCCTTGAGTTGACCTCTCCTTAAGCCAATTGCTGCCCGCGTCGACCTCAGGCCCTCCTGCGTCGACCTCCCCTTCCTTCCCAACCGTGGGTTATGTCGACTCCATGTTCCTCGTGTCGGCCCCACCAGCCATTCCCCTTGCTACTAGGAGCTTCGGTCGACCGATCTCCCTTCTACGATTGAACGAACTCCTTCGTGTTCCAAAAAAAAGGGGGAAGTCTAATAAATGAAAGAGGAAGAAGCCTTGGACACTTAATCAAAAAATGGCAAATGAGATGCAAGTGGAATAAATTCTACACACAAGTAGAATTAAACTAGTAAGGTAAAAAAAATACAAGCATGCATGCCTTAACGAACATTTCGAAAGATCTCGTCTCCTTTGGACCCTGGATAAGGAAATATCAACGGCGCCTTTGACCCCCAGGGGTCATCCCTGCCATGGTCGTCGCTCGACCTTATTTTGGGCCAATATCTCACCGAGATCACTCCCTTGCCACTGGGATCTAATCCCACCTTCTTATCAAAATTGTCATCTCCCGGCGGACATTTGTACGGGTTTATTTCCATTTCCGTCGTGCTTTCAATATGGACTCTTGTCCGAACATTAAATGGTCTATGAGTGACCGACATAATTT
Organism: Amorphophallus konjac; assembly: GCA_022559845.1. Taxonomy (NCBI): domain Eukaryota; kingdom Viridiplantae; phylum Streptophyta; class Magnoliopsida; order Alismatales; family Araceae; genus Amorphophallus; species Amorphophallus konjac. The sequence continues at coordinate 13,533,839 of CM040117.1, read as the reverse complement.
AAATATTTGTACCCCCAATACGGTCTTTTAGCACGATTCAAGCTTCTCATTATCTTATTTGCATTAATATAATTCTTTCAGCCGTAGGGCTCTTATTCTTGTCGTTTAATCAAGCGTTTTCTCTCCTCTAGGGAGATGTAATTAACGTTGTGACCTTTCTGGCTCGGCGGGTTTTGGTCCCGACACGACACTCACATTCGTCTGGTCGATCAGGTACAATACACAATAAATTGTCACTTTGTGACTGGCACGCCCACGCACTTAATAGACCAAATAAACTCAATAGATAAATAAGCAAGCAAACAAACAAACAAACAGAGCGTGTCGAAAAGTGCGCGCACAAGTCTGGCACGGTCAGTGGGACTACAACTACCCTTCATCTCTTTGCGGGGATTAAGGGCCCTAGAGCCCCTTCTTGAAATACTAATTGTTCGATTTGCAAATGCAGGTCGCATTCAAACGATAGCAATGGCAGTTACTTTCGGCCCACTTGTGGTTGAGAGCCACGCCAGGGATGGGTACCTGGCGATCCCCATTTACTTCGGGAGCTTCCCTCCCGTTGTATGGCTTCCCCAATTTCCTTGGGGTGGCCTTCGTGAATTTGCTGGATGTGGAAGCGTCCGACGTTGCTGGAATCAACGCTCCCTCCCAGGGAGCCATCAAGGTTGCTGTTGGCTAGTCGCCGGCCAAGACTACTAAAAGCGTCTCGGTGAGGACGCTGAGCTTCCGTGTGCATCATGTGCACCATGTGCACTCACCTGTCGGCCCGTCCAACCAAGGGTCAGTGTCTCAACGAAGGTGGCTCCATAGGGGTCGCATGAATGTTTCTCCTTCTAGAGGTCGGATCTCCAATTCTGGCAAATCAGTTATCATTGGAAGCGTCTGGGTGCATCTAAATGGATGCCGGGCCGAAGCGATCCCAGAGCGGGTCGTACCCACTGTACCAGTGTAGAATTCATTTCAGCCACTGGCGGAGATAGAGGGAAAGAGATCCAACAAGGCCAAGAGGCCGAAGAACCCGCCGGCCTACATACCGACGAGGGGAAAGCAAGTCTGGGTGCCCAAGATTGCCCGAACCACTTCGCCGGCTCAGGCAGAGTCGGAAAGGGCTCACCAGAAAAGATAGAAGAAGGAAGATTGGATGGGGTCCACAGTCCTAGAACATCAACTGGCTCCTGTTGTCCGTGCTCCATCAAGGGGTGCTCATCACCGGTGCTCCCGATACAACCGCAAGACTGCCCACCCAGGGCACTCGTCTTACATGCCCTATACTTAAGCCAAGGCAACATCACCTGTCTTCCCCTCCTCATAGCCACAGGAGGGAGTGAATGAAGTCATGAGGGGTTATTTGTAAGGCCCGGGGATCACTCCCTTGGGTCGCCAAAGGCTGTTGCAGGCAGTGGCTTCTGCCCTAGAAGATTATGAAGCCTGATCTCCGCCTAGTGCAGAATCGAGGAATGTCACAGAAGGTCACCACCGGTCTCCGTCCCAGAGAGAGGCACAAGCACGAAGATCCATCTTTGATAAGCTGACTTTCCCCAACAAGTCGTCAAGAAGGCCGGCAAGGAAGGGTGCAGATATGCTGATCTACACTTGTAACATGGCTAGAATATTCGGCTGATATGGGGCTCTACCCATTGAGCCCGAAGAAGTGGCTAGGCTTGCCGAAAGGCAGGGCCCTATCGCTAGAAGGAGGAGCAGCGAGCGAGGCAGTGCAAGCTCGCATCGAAGAGACTACCCCCGAAGAAGCCCTGATGGCTTTGACCGCTAATGTTGTCACTGCTAGAGACATGAGCGGGATGCCGTCCACATCATCTGAGGAAGCCCCAGCTGAAGAAAGAGGGGGATCTTCCAATTTCTCCATGAACGACCCTGCCATATTGCTCATGATGCAGCGGTACCAACAGGAGATCGAATTGTTGAGAAAACAATTAAATGATAGAAATTCTAAGCCTTCAACATTCGGGCAGACCGAAGCACCACCCGAAACTTCGGGGGGTAACGGTCAAGCCTCTGAAACTTCCCCGTAGGCGACGGTGTCTCCAGCAATGCCAAGCTACACCGGGGGTATGCCTCTACAGTAGCCACAGCATGCAGCATCGGTTGCACCACCGACTCTCCCATTCCAAGGGTCTATCGTTGCACCACAAGCAACAGTGTTGACAATGCTTCTTGCACAACCGGCCCACTTCTACCCAAGTCTCATTGACCCGACAGCAGTAAGTAAGCTGATGCTGGAACAAATGATAGAAATGAAATTGGCAGAGAGGGGCGATGGCGACCATACGCCATTCGACATGTACCAAGAACCTTACCCAGCGCACCATGCTGTCAAGAAGCTGCCGCCAGGCATCACCAAACCACTAAAGTTTGAAAAGTTCAATGGGCAAGGATCTCCTAGGGAGCATATTGCCTACTACATGAACGTCATGGGCGATTTAGCCGCAGATGAGTCTTACCTTCTCAAATTCTTCGGGTCTACATTAACAGGGCTCGCCTTCGAGTGGTACTCAGGCTTGCCTGCCAGGTCTATTATTGACTGGCCTGATATGCAGAAGACATTTAAGGAAAGATTCTACATAGCTGAATGAGAAGTCACTATGGTAGAGCTCTATGCTACCAAACAAAGGAATGATGAATCTGCACTGGACTACATCAAAAGGTGGAAGAACCTTAGTATGACATGCAAACGTCCACCGCATCAGGAGGATGCAAATTTGTAAGCAAAATCTAAAGAAGGAAGTTCTGGAAAGGATGATCAGCACCGAGGTCAAGTCATTCAACTGCCTGAACAACATTGTAGCGGAGATTGAGGCACTCCTCGCCCGATACTCCTCCATTCTTGTTGCATCAAGTCAAAAGGCTAGGTAGGCCGAGAAGAGACCGGTGCCGCAAGAAGTTCATATGGTGGACTTCAAGACTTTTGAAAAGTAGAAGGAGAAAGATCAAGAGGTGGTTAATCCTCCTTCGGCCAAGCCCGTTGAACGGTGAGAAGGTCCCTCCCTGCGGGAGAAGATGAGAAGCAAGCTCTACTCTTTCCCCCGAGACAAAACTCGGGTCTTATTTGAATGGTCCACCAAGTATAACAAAATCACACTGTCGAAGCTGAAGAGGCTAGGTGACTTGAGGAGAAAGGATGATCCTCGCTTTTGCCTGTATCATCAGATGATCGGACATACTATTGAAGAATGCTACATCTTTAAGGATGTCATTGAGTCCTTGATTAAGAAGGGAGAGCTGGACATGGGAGAGCTCAAAGTGGATCCCCCGCAGCCGCATGAAACGCTTAACTTGGCTACAACTATCAATATGGTTTCACTGTAGCAGTAGTTGCCCAAAGAATTGTCAGAAGCCAGCACCTGGCATACCTATGAAGCTTTTGTCCTAGCATCGGCCCAAGACCAAGGGGGTTGGCAGGCCGCACCTGTGAAGATAAGAAGAAGAAGACAGGCACCCCGACCTAGTTCGGGAGTTCATATAAGGGGTATCACGCCTCGACCAGCACCACCACCTGTAGTCCCAGTGTGGCATGACACGGCCCCTCAGCTAGTCATGAGGCAGCCCACTTACAACAAGCATAAACTTATCCTGATACCGGTACATAAAGAAGTCAGCCCTATAGTCAGGCAGCTTTAGGCCATCATCGACGAGCTCGAGGAATATGAACAGCCCTAGATCTAGCCTGTAGAATTGAAAGAATATGTTCCTTGGGAGTAGCTTGTGTCTCTTAAACTTTCTCTAGAAGCAGAAGCTAGGATGAAAGAGGAGTCTCCTCTGTGGGGTGAATTCCCCAAAGAGCAGCCACCCGCTGCTAAGGAAAAGAAGAAGAAGAAAAAGAGAAGGTCAAAGGACAAAAGAAAGGCTGAGGTTGTCTTGTCCTGAAATACCCTGACAACATTGTTTGACACCGCTCTTTGCTTGAAGGAAGGGGAGGAAGAGATCTACCTTGAACCGGCAGAAGCTGATCAAGCTGAAGCCTCCACTTCCCAACATGCCACCAGATCGGGAAGAAAATGGGAACGCCCCCGTCAGGCCAACCACAACATCATGTTCAAGGGAGAGCAATCATATCATGTCCCTGAATCCAAGGTCAAGGGCGTGGAGATTCCCCCTCCATCGGGCCTCTACCCTGAAGGATCAAGCGGCCAAAGTGTCCCTTCATTTGCAGAGTTTCTGCTGTCAAAAAAGGGCAAACAATCATGTCCCCAAGAGGCCCGGCAGGCAAGAGAGGCGAGCGGCCCTTCGACCCCGCCCGCGGGTATGCCTCCTCCAACAGGAGAAGAGAATGACTGCATCCCCAATCTTGCCCAGTTCTTGAAAGAAAAGGAACCAGCCCAACAGGCGTCGCTGGCCCAGAAAGCGCCCAAGGGAGGAAATGAATCCCTTTGCAAACTAGCCCCTCAGGCACGAAATGACAGCAGGTGGGATAAAATTGAAGAAATGAGGTTGGCCAGTGTCAAGGCCATCAATAGAATAATGGAGCAGCTGAGAAGAATCCCAATGAGGTTCACCGTCTGGGAGATACTCCCTAGACGAAGGAACCCGACAGGCCCTCATCGCGGCTCTACAGACTCCGGCCCACTTCGAAAGCTATTTTGCTGAGGTGCGACCCGAGGTGGATGTGACCTTCACAGAAGAATACATGTTGTTACCCACATGCAATCCCAACAGGCCGTTGTATATGAAGGGGCAGTTGAATGGACAGCTCGTTAACAAAATACTGGTTGACCCGGGGTTAACAGTGAATATACTCCCGTACCGGATATACCAGAAATACTACTTTGATGTACACCTGATTGAGGTCAGGGATATGAAGATTGCCAGCTTCAACCAGAAGTTCGAGGTCTCTATGGGTATAGCCGAGTTCGACCTCTCCCTCAGCGACTTCACAACCATGGTTCAGTTCCATGTAATTAACTTAAACACCTCTTATAAGGCATTGCTGGGCCGACCCTGGCTACATCAGAACCGAGTGGTGCCTTCCACGCTGCATCAATGCATGAAGTACCACTGCGATGGGAAATAAGAAAGAAAATTTGCTGATTTGCACCCTTTTTAGGTCTTCGAGTGCCATTTGTTGGACGCCTCCTTGTACCTGGAAAAGCCGAAGGAAGCCCTCCGTGCACCTCAAGACAAGGGGAAGAAGAAGGCGGAATCCAACGAATGGTTCCCTCCACCACCGCCAGGCTATGTGGCTCCCCCAGAAGTGTCATTCATCTCTGAAGTAGAAGGGGTGTTTAGAGCGATCCCCTCCGTCATCCACCCCACTCCGGGGGCATTGCACCTTGAAGAATTACTGGATGACGTCAAGGTCCCGCCAGGCATTATCAAGCCCATAGCAGAAGTCGACTATCATACAGCCGAATCATTGAAGATCTTGGAGGTGCCCAACCCCGAAGGTCAGCCCACTGTCTTTTCTGTGGTTGAAGAACGGCCTGTCAAAGGGGATGATGATTGTAGACTCCCCGATGACCTACATGACCCCCTTGCTCCAATTATGGGACTTCCTTATATAGCCAACCGTGTGGCTAAAATGGACAAGAAGCAAAGAATCCCCTTCTGCGAGTCGGCGAGCCGGAATAAGATGTTCAAAGAAATGTGGTACCCACCGAACATGGACCCGAGGCTGTTACAAATTACCCGACATCCGGGCCTGGGTTTCTCACTAGAAGGTTTCTACGAAGCTGACGTGATATCAGTCTCGGCCCAGGTCGGCGGTGATCCTATAGAAGATTCAAACACACAGGAAGCCGCGGGCCAAGAGCATCATATGCCTCCGACCAGCGACACCCAAGATGAAGAAGTGTTCCTTTGGAACCCACCCTCATGCAAGGATATAGGGACGGTCCCATCCTCTTCTGAGGGGCCAGTCTCAAATGGTCATGATGACGAGGTGCCCCCACCCCCGCACGACATTGGGACGGAAGATAGTGGTCCGAGCCACTATAACGCCTGAGAATTTTCCAAGAATTTTCTGGGATTAAATATAACTATTAAGCATTTAAAAAGGCTTAATGGGCTATTATAAAGGAATTGGGGATTTATTTTAATCCATTTAAAGGCCCTATATTCATCAAAGGGTTAAGCCCAACTCAAATAGGCCCAAAGACCCAATTCCAAGACCTTTAGACCCAAGCCCATTAATAGAAACGTAAATTGAGTAATTTATGGATTTAAAAATAGGATATATATATCAATTAGGAGATAAATAAGAAATAATAGGAAAATCCAAAAATTTTGAAATAATGGCCAATTGGTGGTCTATTGCGAGACCGCCAAGCGATGCTAGCGGTCCCTCTATGACTGCTAAACCCCTCTGATTCCATAAATGGAATAAACGTGAAAAGCTTGGATCTTTGGCATATAAATCTTCATGAATCGAAGTGTGTAGACATGTAAGCATGTCTAGGACTTTTGGGAATCGATCCTACCCTTAAGTAGGACTCTCAATTCGATCAAATCCTCAGCCCTAACTCAAAACCCTATAAATAGACCCTAACTTCGACCCATGCGAACCCTAATGTTGGCTCAGGTAATTTAGAGGTAAAGAGATGTCTACTCAGGTTGGTCCTTTAGAATAATTTATTCTCCTTAGTTTATATAACTTCCCTCCAATTTTTGTGCTAGAAGATCCAGCCTTTGAAGAATTAGGGCGTCTACAAGTCACTGGTTCGCTACAGGCTGAGCAGGAACTAGTACACCAGTCCAGTGAAGGTCAGGGGATTAGAAGCCCTAAACGAGGTTAGTTCACGTAGTGGCTTTAGAACTTTCTGTTCCCCTTCGTATCTTCTACATACCCTCCAATTTTCACGATTTTAGGTCAAGTGGTTGAGGAGAACGAGGGACGGGAAGTTAATGGTATGGCACAGGATGTGTAGGAACTAGGGTCTACTTCTAGTCAAAAATCCGAAGTCTAGGAATTAAATCAAAGGTAGGTTATCTCATGAAAAAGCTAAATCAACATGGTCGGAATAAAAGCCCTATGGTTTCATTCCATTTAATGCTTTCTTCTGGTAGTATTTCATGTTTTTATATGAATGCGCATGTATGATCCTTACAGCATGTTATCCTTATACCCCCTAACCAAAGATGATAATTCTTGTTTAATTCATGTCCAATCATGCATCCTAGTCGATAAAAACATGTTAGCATGCTTTACCCTTCAAGTCCTCATAAGTTTCATGCATAAACTCTCCTAGAAATTAGCCATGTACCTCGATTTTACTGTTGTCTGCTACAGAGAATAAACGGTCTCCTTAAGACCGCCATAGTCCTTTAGCGGCCATGCGATAGTCCGCTAAACACCTGTATACGGTCCTCCCCTTACCGTTAGGCTTTTTGTTCTCTACAACTTGTTAACTATAAATAGATTACAGATTGACCCTATTAAACATATGTTAAGCGTAGATAATTAGGTCTTATTCCTGGTTGAAACTATACATTTATGAACTTGGTTATATTGTGCACCAAACATGTTAGGTTTCATGTCTCTCATGTTTTAAATACCTATTTTAAAATTATGTTATTTTATGCTAAAACTCTTAAAGTTTGTAATAAAATTAATTCTATATACTTCATGGACTTGTTTAAGTTTGATTTGATCGCTGTTTTATCACGATCCTTCTCATCTATAGTCTTTTCTTAAGTACATGGTGCGTATCCCGGTGTGTGGCCATTAGATACACTTTGCACTTATAAGCACACAATCGTGGACTTGTGATCCTCTCCGTTGGATATTCCTTCCACCGGACTAGGCGATCTTATTTCAAGGTCTCGATAAGTCTCCGCGAGCCTGGGATTCTCACTAGGACGCCGAGCTGGTTGTACCCTCAAAACCCAATTGTATATAATGCACTTTACCGGAGTTTTCTGTGTTTTGGATCTTAACGACCATCCATTAGCGCAAGAGTCTAGTAGTGGCCATTTACTTGACCACCAAAGGTGCCTAGCGGCCCTGTCATGACAGCAAGGTTCCAGAGATTTCACTACATCGACACTTTCTTTCTTCATGCATCGACTCTATCAATAAATGGTCCTGTACTGACCACTAAAGTCTACAAACGGTCCAGTAAACCACTGCTATTCCCAATAAACGGTTCAGTCATGACCACAATGGTCTCAAGTATTCTTAACCCAAGGTTTGACCTAAGGGTTGATTTTCCTATAATCCTAGATGGTCTATTGATTATCTAGAACCTAACACCTTATCCCAAAGCTATTTAATAAATTATGAAAGTTAAAGAATGTGCCGTTATGTTGTCAAATTCTTTCTATGGCATGACCTTGTTTTAAATCATGTTTGAACTCTCATGTTTTTAATTGAAGCATTCTTACCTTGATATTTGTTATCATGAAACTATAGTTTGAACTTGTACATTATTGGCCTACATTATTGATATTTCTCATAGAAGTAGCTTGATTTATAACTTGAAGATGCGGTTCGGGCACTGATTGTGTCCAAGGGCTCGACACTAGCCCCATCGGTTGATTACCGAAAATATGCTATAAACCATGGGGTATGATGAACACTGGCGTCGTATTGTGCCGAGAGTACTTTTTTTATAGATGAGTGAAAACCACAAGGCTCTACATGAAATATACATTCTTGATTATATGACTTTCTAGTGCATAACCTTTATGGTTATGAATAGTACATTCTCGATACATGCTAGTACATTCTTGTTACATGAAAGGACACTACATTCTGGAATGAATATCCTCTCAATCTCTATATAAAATCTCATATCTTCGTGGTCATGTCTTGTTACTCGCATTGTTACTTTGGTTTTGTTTACATGTTCATCGTATGCATTTATTCTTCTTTCCTAGAGCTAAAATGCTAATTATTTAAACGTTGCCTTCATGTTGATACGAAGATACCTACTGGGCAAGTGTGCTCATTCCCTACTTTTCAATCTTTTCAGACATTCTAGCAGGGGATTCAGACTACTCAAGTGACGAGTCTGAGAGTGATTAAAGATCGAGGGAAGACTTAGTAGAGTCAAGAGTCAAGTCGAGTATATGTAATTTTCCATTTATTTAGGTCTAGTAAAAGTGTCAATTGTCAATGTACTTGATTATGATTCAATAAAGTGAGAGTTTGAGTCAAATTACTTGTGTATTCCCTTATGTGTGAATGTGTTAGCGCTCTGATTATATTGCTCGCTTATGCATACTAGCTGGCTGTTTACGTTCTCGAATAACTTCTGATGTACTTATGTCTCGGGGCGTGACAGTTAAAGTGGTATCAGAGCCTAGGTCTAAGGACATATTTATTCCTAGGAAAATGTCATGTCATAGGCTAAGTCCAAGGTTTAAGGACCCACACCTATAAACTAGGAAAGAAATTTCTGAACCCCTGAGAGATTGGGTAGAACCCGGGATGAGATAGTTAAATAAAAATTATCTCTAGGATAATCCCATTCCAATTCCATAAGAATTAATTGCTTGTTTATTTCTTATGGCACTTTACTCTTACAATGGCCACTGAACGTATCGCAAATTGTGCTATCTGGGAAGCGATGCAGCAAATAGTTGCGGGTCTTACCCAGGCCCTACAAACTGTGGCCCAAGCTGGAGCCTGGGCTGGTGCAGGTAATCTGCATGGGAATTTCCGAAGCATGAACCCTCCAACATTCTCTGGATCCTCCAACCCAGACGAGGCAGAGAATTGGATTGACGAAATGAACAGAATATTCGACGTTATGTAATGCACTGATCAAGAAAAGGTCCGTCTCGCCACATTCCAATTGAACAAGGATGCGCGTACCTGGTGGAAAGCTATTCCAGCACCACCTCGAAATGCACTACATACTTGGGAGGGATTTCTCGCACTCTTCCGAGCAAAGTATTTCTTCGAGCATGTTAAGGAGAGAAATGCCGTAGAATTTGCCGCACTTCGTCAAGGCATGATGTCAGTGGCGGAGTATGAACTTCAATTCTCTCGTCTAGCTCCCTATGCCCCACATCTTGTAGGCACAGATCTCTTAAAGGAAAATCATTTTATGGATGGTTTAAGGCCTGGCTTCATTCAACAACTTGGACCCTAGAATATCCGCATTTATACGGAGATGATCCAACGAGCCCATTTATGTGAAAGGACCTTGGAGAAGGTCGAGAAGTACAAAGGTCAGAGCGAGGAGTCTAGTTGCAAGTTCGAGAAGCGAGGACAAAAGGAAGAAAAGTTAAGCATCACTTACAACTCCTGGGATAACAAGAAGAGGTCCTGCAATGGGAACGAAAGGAATAATCACAAAAATAAGAAGGTAAAGGAGGAGGAAACACAAGTCGCAATGGTCTGCTCATTTTGTGAGAAATTCGGCCACTCGGTCGAGGAATGCTGGAAGCATCTTGGCGCTTGGATACATTGTGGAAGTCAAGAGCATCGCATGCCCGATTACCCTCTTATGAAGGAACAACCCTCTAATGGTGGACACAAGCGGCAAGCACGTCTTAATGTAGTTCTAGATGATAAGGAAGCACCCAAGGATGATGGGCAGATGTAAGGTACCATTCAAATTTATTTGCATCATACATTTATACTATTTGATACGGGTGCCTCTCATTCTTTTATATCTACTGCCTTTGCGGCAACTTTATCAATTTCACCTGTTCCTCTACCATCGGACATAGCAATCACAACACCTTTAGGTCCCGGCACAAAACTCACGATCCACTACCCTGATAGTGAAGTAATTGTAGAAGGTCATAATCTTCCGGCAAACCTTGTATGCCATGATATGGAAGGCTATGATGCCATTCTAGGTGTAGACTGGTTGGTTGACCATGACGCCTACATAAATTGTCGCAATAGGTGGATTTCGTTTTGAAAACCAGGTTGTAGATTCTAAGAAATCCACTTAGAACAATTAAAAGGAAAAAGAAAATGAATAGAAGAATGGGAAAAGAGGGAGAAAAGGGGAGCATTAGAGGATGCTAAGGGGAATGTGATCGCCAGAGACGCGAGGGCCTCAAAGGATATAACAAATAATCAATGGAGGGATCGCGATATAAATACCTTAAATGCGGGGGAGATTGTGAGTGCACCTTCTCTTTCTATCGGTCGGCCGATGAAAAGAGTTTTCCTTGATTGATTACCCTTGCAAAATTAACAAACACCAATAAACAAATATGGATTAGAAACCAAGATGTGTAGCGTCAAATCCAAATGTAAATATGGACATAGAAAGCATGGATATGAACACACCTTATTGGTGTTTAGCCTTTAAACCCCTATGCAAAAGGGTAGGTAAAAGATGATGTATGATGAAGAATAGAGGGAGATGTGCAAGTGTTGCACTATGGAGATGTGCTAGAGTGCACAATAGGGGAAGATCTCAATAAAGAAATAAAAGAAAAAATGATATGATGCATGCAATTAACTAAAGCAAAAATAAGAGATAGGAGGGGAAAGCTTAGTGGTTTTCTCCAATTTGGCTTCAAGCTAGGATGAAGATCTTCAATGGAGGAAGAAGATGATGTAGAACTCCATGGATGTAGAGGCTTCAAATCTTCAATAGAGGAAGAAGAACTCCATGGATGAAGCTTTTAGGTGCATGGGAGTCTTCCTCCTTGAGCCTTTGGTCCGGCAGCACCTCCTCTTGAATTGATCTTATGATTTTTCACAAGGGAGAGAGAGATTCTATTTATAGGGTTGAAATTCGGAATTAATTCCAAGGGAAATTAGGAAAACATGTTTTAGTGGGATTTGGAATGAGATAAACATTAGGCAAGTGTCCCTTCAACATTGGAAAGTCATAGGAACCCTTTCCCAAGTGAAAAAGGAGGTTAAATGAGGAAAGGAAGGGAAATTCGGAATTAATTCCAAGAGAAAATAAGAAAACATGTTTTAGTTGGATTTGGAAGAGATAAACCTTAGGCAAGTGTCCCTTCAACCTTGGAAAGTCATAGGAACCCTTTCCCAAGTGGAAAAGGAGGTTAAATGAGGAAAGGAAGGGAAATTCAGAATTAATTCCAAGAGAAAATAAGAAAACATGTTTTAGTTGGATTTGGAAGAGATAAACCTTAGGCAAGTGTCCCTTCAACCTTGGAAAGTCATAGGAACCCTTTCCCAAGTGGAAAAGGAGGTTAAATGAGGAAAGGAAGGGAAATTCAGAATTAATTCCATAAAAAATTAGAAAACTTAGTTTTGGTAGGATGGAAAGGGGGATCCTTCCTCCAAGTGTCCTTTCAATATTAGGAAGCCATAGGAACCCTCTCGCAAGTGAAAAAGGAGTGTAAGTGAGGAAAGGAAGGGGTGCTGCTGGAGTTCGAATTGAACAAGAATTGACGACCTTGGTCAAGGCGTTAATTGAAATCACGACTGGGACAAAGGCGTTAATTCACGGATTTAATTTTAGCAATAAAAACTTTCTGTATTTAAAAATGATGAAGAGACGCCTGAGGGAGAGGCGTTATTTAAAAACACGACCCAAGGAGGGTCGTTAATTCTTATTTTTCTGTTTTGGAAACCAGAAAATTCCAGAAACTGACGCCTTTGCCTCTAGTCGTCCTTTCTTCAAAACGCGCCTCAGACCAGGCCGTTAATTAAAACACGCCCCACTTCAAGTCGTGAATTCCAAAAAATAGAGAAAACTGCCCAAAAAATCCAGAAAAATAGGGAAAAATAAGAAGAGGGAAAAAAGGGAGAAATCCAAGAAAATTGGGGAAAATAACTCAAACAAAGTTAATTGGAGGGTCAAATTGGGGCATTACAAGGTAATACGAGATGCACTCACAGTAACGTCAATTTTGGCGTGTCTACAGCTGCCCCGCCTTGGCGTCTGCTTTGCAAGGGAGCAGAGCAAACTGAAAAGTAGATGCCAAGGTGTGATGAGACACGCAATCAACATCACTTGATGAGAATGAAATCAAAAGCTCGAGATGAAGCAATCCCAGGAAATTCAATGAAATCAACGATGTTTGGATAAGAGGAGGAGTGTGCACGCGGGCACGACGGAGAATGATCAACTTCCAGCGCGGTGGAAGTACCCCAGGTCACAAACCTGTAGGTTTCACCATTGGGGAGCGGTTACCAGCCAATGTGGACGTGCTGCAGCCAAGGTGGATCAAAGTAAAAGGATTGAGATAAGATGATAGAAATCCAAACAAGGAGCTTTCGAGAAAATGACCCAAAACAGTGACAAAACGAACTGAGGATTCCATCAGCAATGAATATCTCATATCTGGAAAGATTAAGATCAATTTGACTCTCCAAATCAGCTTATCAGAATGATTTTCCAAAAATTGTTTCAAACTCCTATATGAATGCATGCTGGGTTTAAAAGAAAAAATTAAAACAAATGAAAATATAAGATAATCAAGGATAATATTGTTAAACTGCCAAGACTGGGTCAAGAAACCCATTCTGCGAGCCGATACTAAGCCGAAGCCCGTTTATCCACGCATCAACTCGCAAAAGGGAACCATCGTCCCCAGTCTTGGACGGCTCAACGGCCTATCCGTGTGACTAAGACTCCTCTGGAATCATCATTATTTTTGATGAAGGGGAACTCAAATCCTAGATTTACCAAAGTCACAAGGTCCTTGATATAATCTAGTAGCGTATGTAACATATAGTAGAATGCATACAGGGGGGATGGTGATAGCAATGAGCATGGGGGAACTGAGAAATGAGGTGCAAGCACCGTGGGGCTTGGATGATGATGCCCAGTCGGTGGGACCAAGAGCTTCTTCCTGCGCTCAAAGATTCATCAGCCAAGATATAAAAGATAACAAGCAATGAATAAGGCATTTAAGCATAGCAAGCATAGCATGAATCAAAGCATCAATAGCATGTATGTATCATATTCAAGAATAGCATAGATAGCATCATTAAAGCATAGATAGCATAGCATCATTGTTTGTCGTTTGTCATGAGGATGACAACTTGGCTAATCAAGATTTGGAGTTGAATGATCAAGATCTGATAATGCCCATCGGCGGAGTGATCAGCAAGATTTGATAAAAAAGATTTGGAGATGAATAATCGGAGTAATGCGTAGCAAATTATGAAGATGTGATCAATTGTGAACATGGGAAGAATCAAAAGGTAGATGGCAATGAATGGAGAGGACTCATCCCGTGCTCTTGGTCCTTGTAAAGTTGTCGTTCCTGCAAAAAGCACCACCAGAAAAATACAATGCAATTTTTTGGATTTTGAAATATGCAAATTTTTATGAGTTTTGAAAATATTTGAATTTTTATGTGGATTTTGAAAAATATTTGAATTTTTATTATGAATTTTGAAAATATTCAATTTTTGTTGGATTTTGATCAGGAAATATTCAATTTTTTTTGGATTTTGGCTTAGAAAATATTCAATTTTTTTTTGGATTTTGACTTAGGAAATATTCAAGTTTTTTTTTTTTTTTTTTCTTTTGATTTTTTTTTTTTTTGGTTTAGACATTGTTAATGCAGCATCAAAGGGTGTTTTTGAACCACTGGCTAGGGGTCCTTGTTCCTTCCCCTTTTGCTAAAATTACCCAAAGCCGAGCGTGCATTGAAGGGTGGCGCCCTATAACTGACTGCCCTTGATTAACGGTGCTCCTACCAAGGCCATACCCGAGAAACATTCGGTCTTAGAGGGAGAAGAGAAGAATAATTGAGGATAAGCTTTATGCAGGATGGGAGATGTCGGGACTTGAATTCCTTCCAAGGTGTTTCCCCTCAAAGAGGTAGTCTGTTGTGCCGGGGCTTTGTGCCTTTGATTTTTAGACCCTTGACATGCATACGACCAGGGTTTTCCCTGCGGGGACTTTGCCACTCTTGACATGCCATAATTCACAATTTTACTTTTATCAAAATTTTGACTTGATTTTCATAATAGCCCTTTTGGCGAGATGTATATCATGAAAACTCATATGAAAACTCATATTGATTTTGGGTCAAGACTGCCCCTATTTGAGACTCCTCTCGTATTGGGGATTACCCTGGGTGGGTCATCTCATCCGTCAACCTCTTGCCCCTGCATTCGGCCGAGTAAAGAAGAGAAAAGACTTTCAGATATACTCATGGCATGGCCAAAGTAGGGACGGTGTTTAACCAAAGGAGCCGGCTAAGGACGCCGTGAAGTGTGTGGAATGCCCAGCTAAGGGTTACTCTTAACAAGCGGGGAGAGAATGTCGAATTCCCGGCGTGGGTTTTTTATTAACCAAAGGTGCTACAGAGCAAGCCTAAAGACTCTTTCAGTTTTTTTTTAAAGATGAAATTAAATACAGATAAATTCCTAGATAAAGGCTTAAAATATCACTCTTAATCATGTTAAGAAGCACTTCACTTTGAAAATCATGCGTGAGATAATGATATCATAATAATGCGTACTTACGCCAATATGTTACCTTGCAACCTTTGTAGAAGCAGCTGTCAGAGGCGAGGTTGATCATCGTGGGATAGTCCTCTTTGGCAGTCAAAAGGATTGGAAGCAAAGGGTTTGAAAGTGGCTTAACAAGAAGGAGTGGTGCCAAGACCAGACTCAGACGAATAAGGAAAAAAGGAAGAGAGGCGAGGGCTAGAACTCCCTCACTAAGGTGTGGAGACCCTGATCACATGAAAGGTCTACAGAAGAAGCGGAGAATTAGAAGGAGGAGTGAGGACTAAAGCCTCGAAAGCAGTGAGAGAATGGGCAGATGCCCAAGGCAGTGGATGTGGAAGAAGTTGGGTCGGACCCAGGATTAGGGGGAATCAGAAGAAGAAATTGATAGATGGAAAGAGGCGGATCTGGAGGGTCTGGGAGTAAAGGAGGAGAATCGTGATAGGAGGAATCATCCGGAGGCTCCGGAGGGATAAGATATCGAAGGACGCGGTGCCCAGGGAAGAAATAGGGAAAAAGATGATGGAAAAGGAGAAGAAAATGAAGGATGTGATGTCCTGGAGAGCAGAAAGATGAATCGGAAGAAAGATGGAGGGTCCGGAGGTTCCGGAGGAATGAGATGCCGAGGGACACGGTGCCCAGGGAAGAGTGGATGAAAAGGATCAGGAGGGTCCGGAGGTTCCGGAGGGAAATATCGAGGGACGCGTTGCCCTCGGAATGGAAAAAGATGATAGAAAAGGAAGAAAAGAATGAAGGACATGATGTCCCGGAGAAGCAAGAGGATGAATTGGAGGAAAGATGGAAGGTCCGGAAGTTCCGGGGGTAGAAAATGGAAAGGGGCGTCATGCCCAAGGGATTGAGAGAGGGGTGAAGGATCTGGAGGTTCCGGGGGAAGAAGATAGAAAAGGGCGCGATGCCCTGGGAGAAAGTCCGGAGGTTCCGGAGGAAGAAGACGGAAAGGGGCACGATGCCCAGGGAGAATCAGTAAGAAGCCCAGAAGATCCGGACTTGAGGGTGTGCAGGGGCGCGATGCCCAAAGAGCGAGATCCGGAGGTTCCGGAGGAGGAAGATACCATGGGACGCGATGCCCAGGGAGGACGGGAGAGAAATTCGGGGAGTCCGGATGCAATGGTTGGAAAGGGGCGCGATGCCCTGAGGAAAGATTGGAGAGGGTGCAATGCCCGGGCAGTGTAAGGGGACCCGCAGATCCTGAGGATGAAGATGAATAAGATGGGAAATGCGGAAGATCCGGAGGTTCCGGAAGGCGGGGAAGATACGGGTCCGGAAACCCGGGAAAGAAGAAGTGCAAATGTATGCGGATGCAATGCAACAGATGCAATGAATGCATGAAATGCAAAGAATGTGAAGAATACGAGGGATGAGAGGATGAGATCCTCCTCTTCGCCTGTGGAGTGGCCCATGAAAAATCGATGATAGATGTGAATGTGGGTGAAGTTGAATAGAAGGTGGAAGGTCCCTTAGTGGAAGCATGTCTACCCCTCCACGGCAGCAAAAGTGTACAACCGGATAAAATCAAAGTCTGTGATGAAGCTTTAACAATCACTGCCAACTCCCTTGGAGGGTGAAGAGTGACAATGTGAGAGAATTGGAAAATTAGAGCGTGAAGCATTGTCATATCCAAGGATTGTGGTGTTTGAAAAGTGTTGAACAAAGCGGGCGTTCGCCCCTTGTATGAAATAGAAGGTTCCAGATTGAAGGATCGGAACAAGGGGTGCCCTGTCTGGCCCTTGGACATAGACTTATACGGCATCAACGCTTGGCATTCTCTTCTGGCGAGCAGCGGCGGGGGCTTGGCCTCTTCGACCATTCTTGGCACAACAACCCGGATTGGCATTCGACAAATAAGTTCTTGCATCTTGAACATCATGGCCGCGGCCAAATCTTTCTTTTCCGGCTCTTGATCATCTTCATCACAAGTACTTACAGAAGGACACCCGTTCCGAGTAGTAAAGGGGGGTGAAGCGGAGGCGGAAGGTTCCATAGATGGTGGAGGTATAATGGAAGGTGTTGGAGAAAGGGTGAGTGGAAATGGCGGTTCAAACACGTCGAGCTTCTCCCTTTGCTCGGAAGCAGTCGGGGTTGGCTCGAGTGCAAAAAGGGGTGAATCCTGCTCAGGATTAGCCACGGGTAAGGGTGAAGGGTTAAGTAGTGGAATAGGAGTGGCTAGGTCATGGGTTAAAGGTATAATGGAGGGCCGAGGTGGCGGTAATAGGAGGTTAGCTGATGAAGTGGAGGCTAATGGTATAGCAGGTGGAGGTTTAGCGGAGGCCGGTGCTGTGGAGGCTGATGGTATAGCAGGAGGTGTAAAAGTATCAGGTTTGGTCCGGAGGAAACGCCGGATGGGGCGAGCGGTGTCTGGGGTAGGAGACATGTCTTGGTGCGCCGACATGGGTGATTGGAGTATTGATCCCTCGTCATAACACCAATAAGTCTTAGAAGCGGGGGTTATATTAAGGACGATGGCATCGTCTTGAGCAGGGGGTTCATCCAGTGGTAGCGGAGGGAGAGGAAAATGAAGAAAACTCGGAAGGGATGCCTGCAGAGCTTCATCATCATGTGCCGTCTTGAATTCTTCAATTGCCGGTTCTTCATTATCGAGTTCAAGTGGATGCCATGGTGGAGATGTATTAGTAGGTGGTGGAATGTAATGGTATTGCAGATGATGTGGTGAATGCAAGTGTGAATGCGTAGGCGGAGGCGGAGGGCCATATGAATGAACGGGGTGAATGGGTGGAGGATGGACAGCGTCCACTTGAACGTTGAAATCTGCCGGCTCTTGCTTGCTTGAACTGTCGACGCCGTAGCCGTCTCTCCTATCCTTCCAATCTTTCTCCATCTTTGTAATGTCATTTAGAGCCGCATAAAGGGGATTGACTGGAGTAGGAGGAGCGGGCCGTGGGCTCGTAACCCTCTTTAATTGTTCCTCCAACAAAGTGACTTTGTCGAGAAGAGTTTGTTGGAGGGGTGTGACTTGAGCAACAGAGGGTCGGCAGGGCCTTGAAGGAGGGGCCGCACAAAAAGGCCGTGGAAGGGGATTAATGGGATGACCCATAGAAGAACCCGGATGGGCCGGGTTGCAAGGAATAAATGGGCCTTGGGGCCGTGGTGGAGGAGGAATAAAAGGAGGCGGGTGACGGGCCACCCGAATAGGGGTAGGTGTGGACGAAGGAGGCGGGTATTGGACCACCCGAGGAGAAGTGTGAATAGGAGGAGATGGGTGATGGGCTACCCGGGTAGGAATGTGAATAGAAGAGGGAAGTGGGTGATGGGCCACCCGCGTAGGATTGGAAGGAGGATGAGGGGAATGAGGTGCACCCTCAACAACGGCCTTAAGGGCTTGGATTTGTTGAGGGGTGAGATGATCTAATGCATGCAAGATCTGGGAGACCTTCTCATCTTCGGGAGGAGACGGTCCCGTAGGAGTAGTGGCTCGCGATTGAGGCGAGGGACCATGGGATTGGATATTGCCCATGGGTGGGGCAAAACCGTGAAGATGAGGGCGTGGTCCCTTTAAAAGATTATGGTGAGAGTTGTGATGAATATGTTGAAATTGAAGGGAATAAGATGTGCTAGGCTGATCACCCTCATGAACATTAATTGAGTTAAACATGTTGACTTTCTTATCAAGGTATCCCAAACAATTCAATGTGCAATCAAAACAGCTCACATAGATAGCAAACAAGCTAGGATGGGGTTACCTTTGATTTCTTTTATTTGAACCTTGGCAAATTAATTGATTTTATGCAAATTGATGTGATCACTCAAGGGGGGAACCTAGTTTCAAATGTGGTTTTCTCCGATGCCAACTAGGAACACTCTCTCACCATGCATAGGCCAACTAAACCCGGGACTTCAAAGGTACAACCTGCCCAGCGTCCGTGAGGGAATCCACGGGTGCGGGGACTTATGGAGGCTTGGTTTAGGAATTTCCGGTCCAATGAGACGGAGTGCTCAATGGAGGGTCCTTCCTTCACCAAGAGGGTGGTGTGACTCCTAAAAGTGTGGGGAGAGGAGGTCTCCCAAACCAATGCAAGGATGAATGCAGCAGACAGTATCAAGCAGATAACAACACAGAACAAAAACAAATGACGACCTGGGAAGGGTCGTTACATCCATAAATCGCGTCTGAGCGTCAGTCGCTAGTCACTGTAAAAAGTGCAAGCAGAGTAAAATAGCGCCTTAGGGTGAGGCGCTTTCTCTAGAATGGACGCCCGGGAGCAGGGGCGTCAAATGGCAGTAATCAGCACGAATAAACAATGATAATAAAAATGACGCCTTACAGTAAGGCGCTATTCAAGTGAAAGACGCCTTGATGTGAGGCGTTATACTGATAAAAGACGCCTCTGAGAGGGGCGTTAATTACTTCAATACTTCAACGGCCATAGGGCTCAAACAGTGGAAAATACCGACAGAAATGAAAAACACTCACAATCTCAGTATAAGAATCATGGCAATCAAACATGACAAGGGATATAGCATGCTCATCATTTTTTTTAAAAAAAGAGATGGATAAATGGAATTTCTAAAAACCTATCAAACTGACAAATCACATAGGGAGAGTGCTACGTGGAGCACAAAGGGAGACGCACCGTGGGTGCAAATGGGGAGATGGCACACGTGGGTGCCCAAGGGGAAAGGGTAATCAAAAGAAAAATGAAAGGGGTCCCACCGTGATCGCCAATTTGTAGATTCTAAGAAATCCACTTAGAATAATTAAAAGGAAAAAGAAAATGAATAGAAGAATGGGAAAAGAGGGAGAAAAGGGGAGCATGAGAGGATGCTAAGGGGAATGTGATCGCCAGAGACGCGAGGGCCTCAAAGGATATAACAAATAATCAATGGAGGGATCGCGATATAAATACCTTAAATGCGGGGGAGATTGTGAGTGCACCTTCTCTTTCTATCGGCCGGCCGATGAAAAGAGTTTTCCTTGATTGATTACCCTTGCAAAATTAACAAACACCAATAAACAAACATGGATTAGAAACCAAGATGTGTAGCATCAAATCCAAATGTAAATATGGACATAGAAAGCATGGATATGAACACACCTTATTGGTGTTTGGCCTTTAAACCCCTATGCAAAAGGGTAGGTAAAAGATGATGTATGATGAAGAATAGAGGGAGATGTGCAAGTGTTGCACTATGGAGATGTGCTAGAGTGCACAATAGGGGAAGATCTCAATAAAGAAATAAAAGAAAAAATGATATGATGCATGCAATTAACTAAAGCAAAAATAAGAGATAGGAGGGGAAAGCTTAGTGGTTTTCTCCAATTTGGCTTCAAGCTAGGATGAAGATCTTCAATGGAGGAAGAAGATGATGTAGAACTCCATGGATGTAGAGGCTTCAAATCTTCAATAGAGGAAGAAGAACTCCATGGATGAAGCTTTTAGGTGCATGGGAGTCTTCCTCCTTGAGCCTTTGGTCCGGCAGC
Organism: Amorphophallus konjac; assembly: GCA_022559845.1. Taxonomy (NCBI): domain Eukaryota; kingdom Viridiplantae; phylum Streptophyta; class Magnoliopsida; order Alismatales; family Araceae; genus Amorphophallus; species Amorphophallus konjac. The sequence continues at coordinate 13,513,071 of CM040117.1, read as the reverse complement.
ACCTCCTCTTGAATTGATCTTTATGTTTTTCACAAGGGAGAGAGAGATTCTATTTATAGGGTTGAAATTCGGAATTAATTCCAAGGGAAATTAGGAAAACATGTTTTAGTGGGATTTGGAATGAGATAAACATTAGGCAAGTGTCCCTTCAACATTGAAAAGTCATAGGAACCCTTTCCCAAGTGAAAAGGAGGTTAAATGAGGAAAGGAAGGGAAATTCGGAATTAATTCCAAGAGAAAATAAGAAAACATGTTTTAGTTGGATTTGGAAGAGATAAACCTTAGGCAAGTGTCCCTTCAACATTGGAAAGTCATAGGAACCCTTTCCCAAGTGGAAAAGGAGGTTAAATGAGGAAAGGAAGGGAAATTCGGAATTAATTCAAGAGAAAATAAGAAAACATGTTTTAGTTGGATTTGGAAGAGATAAACCTTAGGCAAGTGTCCCTTCAACCTTGGAAAGTCATAGGAACCCTTTCCCAAGTGGAAAAGGAGGTTAAATGAGGAAAGGAAGGGAAATTCGGAATTAATTCCATAAAAAATTAGAAAACTTAGTTTTGGTAGGATGGAAAGGGGGATCCTTCCTCCAAGTGTCCTTTCAATATTAGGAAGCCATAGGAACCCTCTCGCAAGTGAAAAAGGAGTGTAAGTGAGGAAAGGAAGGGGTGCTGCTGGAGTTCGGAATTGAACAAGAATTGACGACCTTGGTCAAGGCGTTAATTGAAATCACGACTGGGACAAAGGCGTTAATTCACGGATTTAATTTTAGCAATAAAAACTTTCTGTATTTAAAAATGATGAAGAGACGCCTGAGGGAGAGGCGTTATTTAAAAACATGACCCAAGGAGGGTCGTTAATTCTTATTTTTCTGTTTTGGAAACCAGAAAATTCCAGAAACTGACGCCTTTGCCTCTAGTCGTCCTTTCTTCAAAACGCGCCTCAGACCAGGCCGTTAATTAAAACACGCCCCACTTCAAGTCGTGAAATCCAAAAAATAGAGAAAATTGCCCAAAAAAAATTAAAAAAATAGGGAAAAATAAGAAGAGGGGAAAAAAGGGAGAAATCCAAGAAAATTGGGGAAAATAACTCAAACAAAGTTAATTGGAGGGTCAAATTGGGGCATTACAAGGTAATACGAAATGCACTCACAGTAATGTCAATTTTGGCGTGTCTACACAGGTCTCCCGCGTTTTTCTTTCCTTGGCATCAAGTATAGGAAGCTCCCTATCACTATTTCCTCTCTTCACGCTTACAAACTAATTTCGCAAGGATGTGAAGCTTTTCTTGCTTCCGTGATTGTCACTTAGTCCAAGGAAATTCTCATAGAAGAAATTCCTATTGTCAAGGAATTCCTTGACGTATTTCCATCGGACTTACCTAGTTTACCGCCCAAAAGGGAAGTAAACTTCTCCATTAAACTCATTCCAGAGCCGCACCTGTCTCCATAGCTCCCTACAGGATGTCCCCCATAGAACTCAAGGAATTAAAGAGGCAACTTCAGCAGTTACTAGATAAGGGCTTCATTCGACCCAGCACATCCCCTTGGGGTGTGCCAGTTCTATTTGTCAAGAAGAAAGACGGATATCTCAGGCTATGTATCGACTACCGGCGACTTAATCAACTCACCATTAAGAACAAATATCTGTTGCTGCGTATCGATGAGCTATTTGATCAAATTTCTGGGGCAAAATATTTTTCCAAGATCGACCTCAGAATAAATATCTACAAGTCTGCTTTCCGAAGCAGATATTGGCATTATGAGTTCGTAGTAATGCCGTTTGGGTTAACCAATGCCCCGACAATATTTATGCAACTCATGAACAATGTTTTTAGGACGTATCTCGACCGATTTGTGGTCGTATTCATCGATGATATTCTCATCTATTCCAAAATAAAGGAAGAACATGAAGAACATTTAAGAATAGCTTTGCAAACTCTAAGGCCCCCTTTGCTAACCGAGCACGGTTAGCGTGCTCGACCTAGGAGGGTCGAGCATGCTAACCGCCCCCGGTTAGCGGAGACTGTGTGAGGGGGAGGCGGGGCCCACCGGGGGATTCTCTCTCCCCGGTTGTGCTATCCGCCTGACCAACCCATTGTCAAAGCGGGCCTAAGCGAGCATCAACTCTACGCAAAGCTTAGCAAGTGTGAGTTCTAGCTAAAGGAGGTCTCTTTCCTTGGCCATATTGTTTCAAAAGAAGGTATCGTTGTTGATCCATCAAAGGTAGGAGCTGTCAAGAATTGGAGCTGATCAACGACCGTATCCGAAGTTAGAAGCTTTATCGGGGTTGGCTGGCTATTATAGGTGATTCATTAAGGATTTCTCTAAAATCGCTGTCCCTTTGACTAGACTTACAAGAAAGGAGAACCCTTTTATATGGTCAAAGGACTGCGAGGAGAGTTTCTTAACTCTTAAAGAACATCTCACCACTGCTCCTATCTTGGCGCTACCTGTTGAAGGCGATGGATTTGAAGTCTACACGGATGCATCTGGCATTGGCCTCGGGTGCGTCCTTATGCAACATGGCAAAGTGATTTGTTATGCTTCGAGGCAATTGAAGCGCCATGAAGAAAGCTACCCTATCCATGATCTAGAACTGGCTGCTGTTATTTTCACCTTAAAGATCTGGCAACACTACCTTTATGGGGAGAAGTTCACTTTATTTTCAGACCACAAAAGTCTGAAATATCTTTTCACCCAGAAGGAACTAAACATGAGACAAAGAAGATGGTAGGAATACCTTAAGGACTTTGACTTCTCTATTCAGTACCATCTGGGCAAAGCAAATGCCGTAGCAGATGCTCTTAGCAGAAGACCAATTGCAACTCTAGCAAGCCTCCTGAAAGGTATAACTTGTCTTATCGAAGATTTTACTCATTTGAATCTAGATGTGGATGCAGAAGAAGAAAAAGGTATTATTGCCAATATCCGGTCACAACCTACACTGATTGAAGATCTAGTCAAATTACAAGAAAATGACCCCACACTAATGGAAATCAAGGCTAATATCGAACAAAGGCCGGAATTTTTTATCTCAAACGATGGAAGGATATTATTCAAAGATCGAATCTGTGTGCCGGATCATGCCGACACTAAAAAGCTGATCATGGAGGAAGCTCATAAGGCAAAATACACCATTCACCCTAGCGCTATCAAAATGTATCAAGACCTAAAGAGGAATTTTTGGTGGCCCAACATGAAAAATGAGATAGCAGAATTTGTATCTCACTGCCTCACTTGTCAGCAGGTTAAGGTAGAACATCAAAAGCCCGCTAGTAAACTACATCCCTTGGATATTCCCGAATGGAAGTGGAAAAGCATAGGGATAGATTTCATCATAGGTCTACCGAACACAAGAGGTGGACATGATGGTATATGGGTAATCATAGATCGATGGACTAAATCGGCACACTTTCTACCTATTAAAAGTTGATGGTCCATAGATATTATAGCAGCCTTATACATGAAGGAGATTGTCAAACTACACGGTGTCCCGGTTACGATTATCTCCGATTGAGACCCTCGATTCACATCTCATTTCTGGAAGGGTCTACAACATTCATTGCGGACGCGACTCAACTTCAGCACTGCTTTCTATCCAAAAACTGATGGTAAAACTAAAAGGATAAATCAGGTGGTGGAAGATATGCTCAGGGCATGTGTTATTGACTTCAGTGGGAGTTGGCACGATCATCTACCTCTACTGGAATGTGCCTACAACAATAGCTACCAAGCTAGCATTCAAATGGCGCCATTCGAGGCACTATATGGAAGAAGTTGCCGCTCACCAATATGCTGGAGTGAAGTTGGAGAAAGGTAACTTCTAGGCCCAGAAATCATTCGGGATACTACCAAAAAGATAAAACTCATTCAAGAAAGACTCCATGTGGCACAAGATAGACAGAAATCATATGCTGATAATCGAAGGTGTGATCTGGAGTTCCAAGTAGGAGACCATGTGTTTCTCAAGGTTTCTCCAGGTCGAGGTATTCGAAGGTTCAGCATTAAAGGCAAGCTCACTCCAAGATTTATCGGCCCCTTCAAAATTCTTGAAAGTCTGGGCGAGGTCACTTATCGACTAGCGTTACCTCCACAATTGTCTAGCGTCCATAACGTATTTCATGTATCCATGCTCAAGAAGTACGTTAATGACCCTTTTCATACTATAAGTCATGAAGATCTGGTGATACATAAGGATTTGACGTACGAATAAAAGTCGATCAAAATAATTGAGCAAGAAGTACGTCAACTTCGGAATAAAACGATTCCTATGGTCAAATTCCAATGGAACAAATTTTGGCCACATGAGGCGACATGGGAAACGGAAAGGCAATGCATAAACGATTCCCAGAACTATTCAATTGTAAGTGCACTCTCCTTATCAATCACACGTATTGAATTTGGAGACCAAATTCTTTTAAGTGGGGGAGGGTGTAACACCCGAGAATTTCCTAAGAATTTTTTAGGATTAAATATAACTATTAAGTATTTAAAAAGACTTAATGGGCTATTAAGAAGAAATTAGGGATTTGTTTTAATCCATTTAAACGCCCTATATTCATCAAAGGGTTAATCCCAACACAAATAGGCCCAAAGACCCAAATCCAAGACCTTTAGACCCAAGCCCATTAATAGAAACGTAAATTGAGTAATTTACGAATTTAAAAATAAGATATATACATCAATTAGGGGATAAATATGAAATAATAGTAAAATCCAAAAATTTTAGAATAATGGCCAATTGGCGGTCTATCGCGAGACCGCCAAGCTATGCTAGCGGTCCCTCTATGACCGTTAAACCCCTCTGATTCCGTAAATGGAAGAAACATGAAAAGCTTGGATCTTTGGCATCCAAATCTTCATAGATCGAAGAGTGTAGACATATAAACATGTCTAGGACTCTTGGGGATCGATCTTACCCCTAAGTAGGACTCTCAATTCGATCAAATCCTCAGCCCTAACTCAAAACCCTATAAATCGACGCTAACTTCGACCCATGCGAACCCTAATGTTGGCTCGCATAATTTAGAGGTAAAGAGACATCTACTGTAACGACCCGAGAATCCGATTACCGGGATGGCCCGATAATCCGAGACTCGAACCGCCGCCCACGAGCCGGGAGGGCTCGGAAGGGCTAAAAGGAGTTTGGAGGCACAAAGAAATAGGAAATAAAGCAGGACAATCCAACAATTAACAGAAATAAATAAACAACTACAGCTACAACAGAGTCCAGTCCAATAGAAAGTACAGTCTAAAGCAGTAAAAACGTACCACATGCCAAGTGAACACTCGGCCCGGTAAGCTGGCAACTGAGAACCTCCGCATCGTGCCCTCGAACCTCGAGGAAGAAGAACCTCCTCACCTGAAAAGCAGGGAATGAGTCTCCAAAACAGAGACTCAGCAGGGATCCCGCGGAACCCCAACCGGAAACAACGACGGTAGCGGAAAGGAGAGCTACAACTACAGCAGGAACAGCAAACCGGCGGCCGGTCAAAAACTCGGCACTACAGCTACTCCTACTGCCAGAAGGCAGACCTCGATCACGCAGTCGAAGCTACCGAACCACGCTAGTACCACCTACCGAAGTAAGAACACACGACAACCACGCCGTAGAGGCCTGTCCCCCGGACATAGCCGACCTGGACACGCTGTCCAAGGTGCAACCCCGACCATCCGATCGAGGGTACCGCACAACAAGACCCAACCTCGGTAAAGCCACTAGCACTAATCTCATGACGTGAAAACCAACACACGCGTCACGGCGAACCAACCGAAACTCAACGGTCAACACGACCGAAACCCGAAGGTCAAAGTCACGGAAACTGACAGTCTGTCACTCCGTACTCGACAGGAGTACCACCCACTAGAAGCACAATCGGTAGCATCCCCTGACGTCTTACACCGCACCGCAGGTGAACTGCCTGACGTGGTAGGTCCTACCCGAGGCGCGAACACCGTACAAGTAACCACAAACAAGTGACTAGCTGGGGTCACGCTCGTCGACGTACGTCCGCTGTCCCCAACCACGTGTGCACACACAGACCACGCGTCCTAGGTCTGGCCCTCTGACTGGTTTTCCCCCGCAGCCGGACTCTGGCTACGACGAGGGGCCCGACGGAAACCAGTCTAACCGTCCTCAGGGTAAGCCCGTACACCACTCCCTGGTGCGACCAGCACACGCGTACTGGTAGGCTACGACTAGTGGAGGGTCACTGAAGGAGTAGACTTTCAACTCAACGGAAAACAACGTCCGAATCCGATGACGTACGGGGACCACCCCACGTACCGGCCCCGTCGCACGGTGACCACAGTCGGATAAAAAAAATAGGACTCACAGTCCACGGCCACGCACGCACCGTGCGCTAGAGTCGAGAAAACTCAAGTGGCGCTAAGCCACTGGACTCTGGACAGTCCTCCAGACGCAGTACACCCAACGGTCCTTGAGTCACAAGACTCGGGGTCAAGACCGTTGTACGCAACAGCACAAGGCCATCAATCTAGTCCAATCTCTAGGTCTAAAACCACGGTAGCACGAGTACCGAGACAACTCACGAGTCTCCAAGACCACTCCCTCGGGAAGGGAATGCAAAGGACCAAGGCCACCCACACGGGCCATATGGAAAACACAGAAGCACGATTCCCAGGGCAGCATGCAAGCCACCACGATGATTTCCCATCTTGTAGCAAGCGGGAAACCTTCAGCCCCAGGCCGGATAACTAGACTCGCAGTCCAAGGCCAAGCACATGGCCCACATGGGAATCGCCTTCCAAAGAAAACCCACGACATGCGGGGGAGACCCCACCGTACACCCACCGATGCACGGTGACTCGATCAAGCGTAACACGAAAGCCCGGAATACGTGAAGTCACCCGGACCCACCACACCTACGGGCACGTTAATCGATGTAACACGGCGCCTCCCGACACCCCAGAAACACGGACACGGAACCCACGGGGTGCCCGGGACACACACGGCCCAAGGGGAGCACGATCAGCCGCAAACCACCCGCCCCGGGTAGCCCGGCTGCTCACCTCCATGAACGCGCTACATGTGCATAGCGCGTTCAGTCAGAACGCGCTATACATACCTAGCGCGTTCAACAAGAACGCGCTACAGGTCCATAGCGCGACCAGACCAGGTCGCGCTATGCTCCTATAGCGCGACAACAAGAACGCGCTGGGGCCCTATAGTGCGACAGGAACCGCCAAACTGTTCATCTTCCCCGATGAACGCGCTCCGTCGAGGCAGCGCGACCATCAAGAACGTGCTACTGGAGCATAGCGCGTTCTCAGTCCGCACCCGAAAATGGTGGAAACCGCGGGAAAAACTATTCCACGCCCCGTCCACCCCCAGGTGAAGGGGAAACAAAAGGAAAAACATTCCCCAAGCCCCTAGGCATGCATCTAAACCCCTGGATCGCCCAAAAACACAGTAAAACGAGAGATCCGGCTCACACCTCAAAAACATGGATTTCCCCCAAATCGCCTCGTTTAGCCCGCTCGGCTCACCACGGCCTACAAAACTCGCGGGAAAAGAAGTACGCGAGTCGAGGGTCCATCTCCCTACCTCCACCGAAGAAACGACGCGCCGTGGACACCGGTCCACGAAGAAAACACCGTTGAAGCCTCGCCGTTCCACGAACCCACGGTGGAGCTTCACCGCGCCTCCACCACCTCGATCCTCATCCATTCTCGCCCGTGCCTCGCCCGCGCCGTCCCCGCGTCGCCCACACTCCACCCCGTCGGCCATCGGAGAGAGAGGGAGAGAGGAGAGAGCGTGAGAAGAGAGAGGGAGAGAAGAGAGAAATGAGAGATGGGGAGAGAGAAGAGGAGGTTATATATAGAAAATCCGAAAATTCTCAAAAATACCAAAAAATAGAAAATCACACCCTCGCGATCCTCGGAACGCACCGAACGCAACGGTACCACACTCGCCTAGGTGAACGGCCCGGTTCACCCGTAACGAGGTTCCGAAGGGAAAGCCAAAACCCACGCCGGGAATCAGAAAACACACGCGGAAAAAGCCGCGGAACGCCTCCGGGCCTCTGAAACGACTCCGGATCGCGCCGATCCGAACACGAAAGATGTCTGAAACAAAATTTTGGACACAACGGAGTCGGACGCTCCGAGAAACTAGATCCGAGACCCACGAACGAGGATCTGAAAAACTCGGGGCATTACAGCCCTCCCCCCTTAAAAGAATTTCATCCTCGAAATTCAGGACCAAGCACGAAGTCATAGGGGAAGAACACCGAGCCAACTGACAACGCTGTCAGAGCCCCAGCACAGAAAACCTCGATTCTCATGAAAACACCGATCCTGAGGGACACAGCCAGACTTACAATCACAAGCAACACCTCGCTCCTCGCGCCGAGCACACTGGCCAACAGAGCAGGCATATATCGCAGGACACAGTCCGGCATCACCTCAGACAACGCGAGAATCCATCATGGCACTACAGCCACAATCTTGCTCACCGAGGAATCACAACCCTGGACACGAGCAACAGCTACCGATTCATCCAATGGTCAGCAGATAAATCGCACATCAGCTTCGCAACCAGCTGACAGGTCGCACACCCTCCTCAAGGGAGCAACCAAAATAGAGCCTCCACCAGCTCAAGCAATCCTCTCCGCAGACCGCAACCAGAACATCGGCTCAGCACCAAGAAACACCTCACACATGGCAAGCCGAAAGCCGGACATAACACTGTGCCAACTCTCGTCAGAAGATAAACTTCGACAAAGTCCAGATCCCATCCGGAAAGGCACATCACAGAAACGACCACCAAAGGTCTCGCTGGCACACGGCTCTCGCCACGCTCGAGCCCCAACAACCAGCATCTTCTGTCTCTGAAAAGACCATCCACTGGTCACCAACTGCTCGTCAACGGGAAACCACCGCTTGCTCAGCTTCTTCCTTCTTTCCTGGTCCTTGACCGGGTCCAAAGGAAACATTCCAAAGCTCGGCAAGCCATCCGTCGACTCACACGCGGACTGAAGCCACATCTCGAGCAGCACTCCTTTCGGACACCACATCCGAGCTCGAACATCGCTCCAACTCGACCCTCTCGGGGAGCACGACGAAACCAAATGACGGATCCTGGTGTCTTCAATCATCACCTCACTGGACTCAGACTCACAGGGGAATCATCCCATGCTGGTCACCAAACCAGGGATAACCATTGCGACACCAACGTCCTATCAAGGACCATCCTTCGACGCCCATCTCGCAAAAGGCATCCGCCCACAGGCGTCACTCATCCATCTGGTCTCATCAAATCCTTCGATCAAAGCAAGTGGACACCTGCCAATCCCGATTCCGCCCTTACCACAGAGCCACGGGACACCACCTAAACAGCGCTCACGGGTCCCTAAGCAATAAACATCTCACCGTCACAATCCGACAAGACCGTAGAACCAACAGACACTGCTGTGGTCGGTCACACGGTTAGGCTCACTAGCCACTCACAGCCACCAACCGGGACCCATAGTCTGCCAGAGACCACATCCTCAAAGCACGATCTCAACCGAGGACACGGAACACAAGTCAGACACCAAGCCACCGACTCTAACCAACACGTCCTCGACCTCCGTCAGGCGACATCCTCAACAACCTCATCCAGGTCCAATACCGACGCCTGACACGGCTTCCTTCACAGGAACAGGGTACTCATGCGGCGCACTAGCCAGCACATTCCCCAACACTCTATCCTGCCAATGCCAAGAACCACAAAACCTCAAGCAACGGCACGGCAACGACACGTTTCACACCGAGGAACCCATCCTCCGATGCTCAACGCAAACTCCGGAATCCGCCCGTAGCAACCAATGCTACAATCCTGAACCAGTGGGTTATGGGCCCACCACGCTTCCGCTGCGCACTCTGATCCACGCGCACAGTCGAAAAAGCAAACACCGCCCAACCAGCACTCGTCCTTCCGGAACAGCGCCAGCACCCTCACACGACAAGGGAATGGACACGACTTCTCATAGGCAACCGCCTTGCCAAGATAAGGAGCACGTCTCGCACGGACTTCATGGCATACAAGGCCAACCAATCCGAACACGCAATGCAAGACGATGAACCTTAACCCAACATAATCTCTCCAACCAAGGGGAGACCAAACGCACTTCCGACCAACGGAAGAACTCCACGCTCGACCTGATCTCGAACCTCACGCATGCTGGAAATAGCACCATCCAACACCAAGGAAAACCATTGCCTCCATCAGGTCAGCGCCTCCGACACACTCAATGAGTGTCACGTCGGACCACGATCACGGCACCTCTCGATGCACCACCGTTGCAATTCCTCGAACTGCGGCACACCACGCCAAGAGCCGCAACACGAGCCATAACTGACAACCGCCGACGCTCATCCTCGAGTCCCGAACTCACCGCGGAGCCTTTACATCTCAAGCCAACTCCAGGGCGAACACAACCTAATCCTGCCTCGAAATCCATAAAATAATCGGGACCGACACGTCATTTCTGACGCCACAGAGCACGATAAGGACATCAGGCTCGACAAATCAGCAGCTCACTGAGAAGACATTCCACTCACTGGAGCACACTTCTCGATTAGAATACCCGCTCTGCCACCTTAAACCACGACCTGAAAACCTCAGGGGCTGGATAAATCTCAAGCTGGAGTGGCCAAAACCGACAGCAGCTCCCTCAGAGCGCGCTTACGGCCACTTAACCACGAACAGTCCTCTCCAGCCACCTAACCATGCTGCAGGTTCCTCGAACGCAGCACCGCGAACTCACGCTTGCCAGCAACCTCTGCCCAATGCAGCACAACCAGGGCCACCACCGATGAGGGAGAAGGCTCTCGACCTCGATCCTTAGACCCAACGCTGGCACGAAAGTCGCGGACAGCAACCACCTTCACAGCGCCGCACAGCACACTCAAGCTCTCAAGCGAGAAACTAGGCGGAAAGCGAACACAAAACCCTAAGCCTGCTGCCGACTGTACTGGACCTTATGGACTCTGATCACTATAATATCTCGAATTCCTATGTACGTCCACAACTTGGCTCTGATACCAGCTGTAACGACCCGAGAATCCGATTACCGGGAAGGCCCGATAATCCGAGACTCGAACCGCCGCCCACGAGCCGGGAGGGCTCGGAAGGGCTAAAAGGAGTGTGGAGGCACAAAAAAATAGGAAATAAAGCAGGAAAATCTAACAATTAACAGAAATAAATAAACAACTACAGCTACAACAGAGTCCAGTCCAACAGAAAGTACAGTCTAAAGCAGTAAAAACGTACCACATGCCAAGTGAACACTCGGCCCGGCAAGCTGGCAACTGAGAACCTCCGCATCGCGCCCTCGAACCTCAAGGAAGAAGAACCGCCTCACCTGAAAAGCAGGGAATGAGTCTCCAAAATAGAGACTCAGCAGGGATCCCGCAGAACCCCAACCGGAAACAACGACGGTAGCGGAAAGGAGAGCTACAACTACAGCAGGAACAGCAAACCGGCGGCGGCACTACAGCTACTCCTACTGCCAGAAGGTAGACCTCGATCACGCAGTCGAAGCTACCGAACCACGCTAGTACCACCTACCGAAGTAAGAACACACGGCAACCACGCCGTAGAGGCCTGTCCCCCGGACACAGCCGACCTGGACACGCTATCCAAGGTGTAACCCTGACCATCCGATCGAGGGTACCGCACAACAAGACCCAACCTCGGTAAAGCCACTAGCACTAATCTCATGACGCGAAAACCAACACACGCGTCACGGCGAACCAACCGAAACTCAACGGTCAACACGATCGAAACCCGAAGGTCAAAGTCACGGAAACTGACAGTCTGTCACTCCGTACTCGACAGGAGTACCACCCACTAGAAGCACAGCCAGTAGCGTCCCCAGACGTCTTACACCGCACCGCAGGTGAATCGCCTGACGTGGTAGGTCCTACCCGAGGCGCGAACACCGTACAAGTAACCACAAATAAGTGACTAGCTGGGGTCACGCCCGTCGACGTGCGTCCGCTGTCCCCAACCACGTGTGCACAAACAGACCACACGTCCTAGGTCTGGCCCTCTGACTGGTTTTCCCCCGCAGCCGGACTCTGACTACGACGAGGGGCCCGACGGAAACCAATCTAACCGTCCTCAGGGTAAGCCCGTACACCACTCCCTGGTGCGACCAGCACACGCGTATTGGTAGGCTACGACTAGTGGAGGGTCACTGAAGGAGTAGACTCTCAACTCAACGGAAAACAACGTCCGAATTCGACGACGTACGGGGACCACCCCACGTACCGGCCCCGTCGCACGGTGACCACAGTCGGAGAAAAAAAATAGGACTCACAGTCCACGGCCACGCACGCACCGTGTGCTAGAGTCGAGAAAACTCAAGTGGCGCTAAGCCACTGGACTCTGGACAGTCCTCCAGACGCAGTACACCCAACGGTCCTTGAGTCACAAGACTCGGGGTCAAGACCGTTGTACGCAACAGCACAAGGCCATCAATCTAGTCTAATCTCTAGGTCTAAAACCACGGTAGCACGAGTACCGAGACAACTCACGAGTCGCCAAGACTACTCCCTCGGGAAGGGAATGCAAAGGACCAAGGCCACCCACACGGGCCACACGGAAAACACAGAAGCACGATTCCCAGGGCAGCACACAAGCCACCACGACGATTTCCCATCTTGTAGCAAGCGGGAAACCTTCAGCCCCAGGCCGGATAACTGGACTCGCAGTCCAAGGCCAAGCACATGGCCCACATGGGAATCGCCTTCCAAAGAAAACCCACGACATGCGGGGGAGACCCCACCGCACATCTACCGATGCACGGTGACTCGATCGAGCGTAACACGAAAGCCTGGAACACGTGAAGTCACCCGGACCCACCACACCTACGGGCACGCTAATCGATGTAACATGGCACCTCCCGACACCCCAGAAACATGGACACGGAACCCACGGGGTGCCCGGGACACACACGGCCAAGGGGAGCACGATCAGCCGCAAACCACCCTCCCCGGGTAGCCCGGCTGCTCACCTCCATGATCGCGCTACATGTGCATAGCGCGTTCAGTCAGAACGCGCTATACATACCTAGCGCGTTCAACAAGAACGCGCTACAGGTCCATAGCGCGACCAGACCAGGTCACGCTATGCTCCTATAGCGCGACAACAAGAACACGCTGGGGCCCTATAGCGCGACAGGAACCGCCAAACTGTTCATCTTCCCCGATGAACGTGCTTCGTCGGGGCAGTGCGACCATCAAGAACACGCAACTGGAGCATAGCGCGTTCTCAGTCCGCGCCCGAAAATGGTGGAAACCGCGGGAAAAACCATTCCACGTCCCGTCCACCCGCAGGTGAAGGGGAAACAAAAGGGAAAACATTCCCCAAGCCCCTAGGCATGCATCTAAACCCCTAGATTGCCCAAAAACACAGTAAAACGAGAGATCCGGCTCACACCTCAAAAACATGGATTTTCCCCAAATCGCCTCGTTTAGCCCGCTCGGCTCACCATGGCCTACAAAACTCACGGGAAAAGAAGTACGCGAGTCGAGGGTCCATCTCCCTACCTCCACCGAAGAAACGACGCGCCGTGGACACCGGTCCACGAAGAAAACGCCATTGAAGCCTCGCCGTTCCACGAACCCACGGCCGAGCTTCACCGCGCCTCCACCACCTCGATCCTCATCCATTCTCGCCCGTGCCTCGCCCGCGCCGTCCCCGCCTCACCCACACTCCACCCCGTCGGCCGCCGGAGAGAGAGGGAGAGAGGAGAGAGTGTGAGAAGAGAGAGGGAGAGAAGAGAGAAATGAGAGATGGGGAGAGAGAAGAGGAGGTTATATATAGAAAATCCGGAAATTCTCAAAAATACCAAAAAATAGAAAATCACACCCTCGCGATCCTCGGAACGCACCGAACGCAACGGTACCACACTCGCCTAGGTGAACGGCCCGGTTCACCCGCAACGAGGTTCCGAAGGGAAAGCCGAAACCCACGCCGGGAATCGAAAAACACACGTGAAAAAAGCTGCGGAACTCCTCCGGGCCTCTGAAACGACTCCGGATCGCGCCGATCCGAACACGAAAGATGTCCGAAATAAAATTTTAGACACAACGGAGTCGGACGCTCCGAGAAACCAGATCCGAGACCCACGAACGAGGATCCGAAAAACCCGGGGCATTACATCTACTTAGGTTGATCCTTTAGAAGAATTTGTTCTCCTTAGTTTTATATAACTTCCCTCAAATTTTCATGCTAGAAGATCTAGCCTTTGAAGAATTAGGGCATATGCAAGTCGCTAGTTCACTAAAGGCTGAACAGGAATCAGTACACCGGTCCAGTGGAGGTCAAGAGATTTGAAGCCCTAAACGAGGTTAGTTCACATAGTTGCTTTAGAACTTTCTGTTCCCCTTCGTATCTTCTACATACCCTCCAATTTTCACGATTTTAGGTCAAGTGGTTAAGGAGAATGAGGAACAGGAAGTTGTTGGTTTGGCACAGGACGTGCAGGATGGGATCTACTTCCAGTCAGAAATCCGAAGTCTAGAGATTAAATCAAAGGTAGGTTATCTCATGAAAAGGCTAAATCAACATTTTAGGAATAAAAGTCCTATGGTTTCATTCTATTTCATGCTTTCTACTGGTAGTATTTCATATTTTTCTATGACTGCACTTGTATGATCCTTACAGCATGTTATCCTTATATCCCATAACTAAAGATGATAGTTCTTATTTAATTCATGTCCAATCATGCATCTTAGTCGATAAAAACATGTTAGCATGTTTTACCTTTCTAGTCCTCATAAGTTTCATGCATAAATTCTCCTAGAAATTAGCCATATAGCTCGGTTTTACTATTGTCTTCTACAGAGAATAAACGGTCTCCCTAAGACTGCCATAGTCCTTTAGCGGCAATGCGATAGACCGCTAAACACCTGTATGCGGTCCTCCCCTGACCGCTAGGCTTTTTGTTCTCCGCAACTTGTTAACTCCAAACAGATTGTAGATTGACCCTATTAAACATATGTTAAGCCTAGATAATTAGACCTTATTCCTGGTTGAAACTATACATTTATGAACTTGGTTATATTGTGCACAAAACATGTTAGGTTTCATGTCTCTCATGTTTTAAATATCTATTTTGAAATTATGCTATTTTATGCTAAACCACTTATAGTTTGTAATAAAATTAATTCTATATGCTTCATGGACTTAAGATTGATTTGATCGATGTTTTATCACGATCCTTCTCATCTATAGTCTTTTCTTAAGTACATGGTGCGCACCCTGGTGCGTGGCCATTAGATACACTTTGCACTTATAAGCACAGAATCTTGGACTTATGATCCTCTCCGTTGGATATTCTTTCCACTTCCACTGGACTAGGTGATCTTGTTTCAAGGTGATGGGGACATCATAGCAAGGCATCTAACATTTTGTTTGCATTTGTATCTGTCACGCCCCGAGCGCGGAAGATACCCGGGTGCGCGACTCGTCTATATCGATCGTGTCATTAGAGCGATAATTTTTTTTGACATAAATACGGAGTGTGCAAAAGACTAATAATATCTAAAATGATCTCAATAGTCCAAAGTGACAACTATCCGATTAACCAAAAGATGATAAAGCTAGTCCATGACAATTCCAAATTAAAGATCCAAATACTAGACTACATGCCTTAACAAGGTTTAGACAACTAAACTGACACAATTGGAAGTACAAGGTAAGGACTCAATAAATCAAAAGACGTGACTAGCTGACGGTTCAGCGGGCGGTGATTCTAGCACTCATCACTCGGTCTCATCCCCGTCTGGATGGTGGTCGTTATTCCTACCTCCTGAAAAATGTTAGAATAAATTGGATGAGCAAATCGCTCAGTAAGAATTACATCTCAAGTTCTAACAATCTTTAAGTTAATTACAAGTTCATGCGGTATAATGATGCATGTTGAATCGAGCAAGAATATCAAGAATTGTATCAAAAGAGTATCACATGAATATCAATAAGATGTATCAATAAGGAAACTAGCAAGTAATTGCACAAGTTTTCCAAGAATTTAATATTCAAGCAAGTCCTTCCAAGAAGGTAATAGTCAATATTCTGGCAAGTCTTCCCAAGAAGATAATAATCAATATTCAAGCAAGTGATCTCAAGCTCGTGTAATAACAAGTAGTGTAATGGAATTGGCTATTTCATTGATTTTATTCAAGCAAGTAATTGCCCTTTTTCGGGCCACGCAAGTCAAGTCAAGCAAGTAGAGAGAGAGTAAGTGTGGAATGTCTCAAGTCAAGTCAAGCAAACAAGTACTTTCGCCCTTCTGCGGGCATCAAGCCAAGTATTGCCCATTCTGGGCCATGCAAGTCAAGTCAAGCAAGTAGTTCGGTGCAATGCTTAAACACCGTGGTCAATAAACTCCCATGGGCACAAGTACCTTCGGGTGCTCCTTGATGCGGGACGGACACGCGACTCGACTCCAAATGGATATGCAATCCTCGGACTCTAAGCAAGCTCGCGATCGTCCCTAACGAGGGAAGCGTCGGACGTGCACGGTTGAGAAACCGGCAAAGAGCTAGGATGGTCAACTCACAATTCGTTCTCGGATCGGGTCACGGGATGGTCTCGCTCTCTTTCGCAGCAACGGTGATATAAAAAGTATAGCGAGCTACGATCCTAGCATGCTCTCTAGAAGCGGCATATAAAGCATATACGAAGAAAGCAAAATGCCGAGTCAAGGGAGCGAACACGATACCTCCACGCTACCGGGCGTGGGGAAGACTTCCCGGCCGATCTCGTACTCCCGAAACAAATATTACACAATAATTACAGCAATATGATTGCTACCCACTCCACGCTGGGAGGTAAAGGGCGACACAATGGGACCCGGGAGTACCAGTTTCGGGTTGACGGGCCGCTTCTTGTGTTGCTTCGGCGGCACACGTACTCACGATCGTGGGGCCCACGTGCTGGTCAGTGGGGCCGCGTGGGACCGGGGTGGCACCACTATGGTGGGGACGCCCGGAGGGGTGCTCCTTGGGAAGGCTGCGCACTGATTCGTCGGCCGGAGGCCGGGCGGCTCCGTTCTTCACTCGTCAGAGTGGCTGCCCACGGATCTGAACTGCTGTTTCAGACTCGCGCATCCCGACGAAATCCGCTGTTGCGGTCACTCCCGACGTCAAATCGACGCACAAGAGGTACCGATGGAAAGCTGACTTGAAATCCTTCGATCTATGGCCGGAGAAAGAAATTTGAATTTCCATTTGATGGCCTTTATCAAATTTTCAAGCTGCTGGCTCACAGGATCTGAAAACTCAGGGCAGATTTGAGTTTTCCTGAGAGTTGGCATTGACCGTGATGTAGACCTTTGATTCAGCTTTTGAACCCTTCATGAAAGTTGTAGAGGCCAAATAGAGGAAAATAGAGATATATCTTATGAAAGGTTTGGTGAACGTTTCAATTTTGTGGGGATTTTATACTGACTCGGGGTCGGATCTCGACAGCAGAAACAGAACTGAAGTTGGGGAAAAGACATAATTTCTAAAAATAGGTAGAGGGCTTTTGAAATTTGAAGAAACTTTGTGGAGGATGGGGATGGTGGACAGAATCTCTAATAAATTTGGAGATTCAAACAAAAATCAAGAAGTGGGTCGAAAGGGGAAAGAACTAAGCTTCTGCTACACAGATCTGAAAAGGGACAGATTAGGAAGACAGAAAGACACGAAAATGTAAAAATATAAAAAGAAGGTGAACTGACGGGATAATTTTACTGGAGGTTGGGGATCAAGTGGGGAACCAACCCTGAAAATCTCAACTCCAGATGATGTCGGAGTTGGGAGTTAAAAATCCCGGAGTGGACCTCTATCCAGCATAATAGAATCTTAGACAGCACTTCGGAAGCGACTTCGCGGCGGCTCGATGGCGGCACGAACGGCGGCGGCGGCACCAGAGATGAATCTAGAGATAGAGGGGCTGAGATAGAAGGGGTTTCCACCCTGAAATGCAGAAGGAGGAGGAAGAACACCAGAGAGAGAGGGGAGGGGCGCAGGTTGCTCCAAGCATACAACAATATTTTCTTCTCATTAATTCATGAAAAATGGAAATACATGCCTTATATAATAAATGGAAAATGACCACTAATGCCCTCAGATCTAGGGTTGGGAGGGGTATACAAGGTATAGAACTAATTAGTTCTAATAGACATAATTTTCAAAAATTAAATTAACCCATAAAGAGGGGGCGCCCCCTTGACCAAGAGACAAGGTAGGTGGCCAACTTTGATAATTTACACCACTTGTCTCCCCATGTGTCCAATTGACTTGTCAAACCTTCTAGATGCCACCTTGGCTTTTGACCAGCCCCACATGGATGAGGTGGACCAATGGGGAAGGAGTGGGGGCCCCCTAGCAGGTCCTACTGGCATTTTGCACATAAACCCACACAATCCTGAGGAAGAACAAATAGGCTCATAAAGCCTTACAATTGCGAATCTACTTCCCCCAGGATATATAAATAAATAAAAAGGACACAAATACAAAAATAAAATGTACATGCTCGGAGTTGATTCCCATCAATTCTCCACGGGTGGGAAGAACTCGACCCCGTCGAGTAGGGGTACGGCTGCTCGAGTCGCTCCGGCGGATCCGTCACCGTGTCAAGTAACGTGGGTACGCTCCACTCCACGTGACCGTCACCTGCTCATTCCGTATATACTCGATATGCACAAGCTGATGTGGGAACGAGGCTAGAGGTGGACACTCCGGGTGGGGCACTCTCAAAATGGGAGGCGGCGGCTCGAAGACTCACTAGGAATCACCGCTGGGTCCCTGTAGGTGACTAGATCCGGGTATAGATGTAGAACCGATCCCATACTCCTCGAGTGAATCCGCTCGCCTCTTAAGGGACTGACATCAATGAGCTTGCACAAGACACATGCAGACTCCTTACAAACCACACACAAACCACACAAACAAGCCACGCAAACAAACCACACAAAGAAGAGACAATACTGACTCATGCATGACATGCAATGACATCACCCACCAAGTGGCCGTCATCCGAGAGCCGCATCCTGAGCGTCTGTAGGCTCCTCTAGACCTTCCGATGCATAGTACTCATCAGCTAGTTCCTGATCGGCCTCATAACTGATGGACACAAGCCCAGAAGGTGAGGCTTCTCCAACCCCTAGGGCTAGTGTGGCACGAGTGGGACATTGGCTGGCGATGTGGCCAAACCCATGACAGTGGAAACACTGCACCCGTGATCTACTGGTCTCTCCAATAAGAGGGCCTTTACCCTTATCTTCCCATCGGGCTGGGGGTATAGGCAACAGTGGTGGGGGTGTAGGAGCCGTGGGCAATAGGGGTGGGGGTGCTAGTGCTTGAGGGCGGGCAATGGGTGCCGGGGGTTGGGATGGAGGTAGATCCCGGGGCGGGGGAGGACGAGGCCTAGGAGTGAAGTGCTCCTGATGGGCGGGATTCTGAGATCGAGCATTGGGAGGCCGCTGATGTGGGCCTAAAGAGTGGCGGGGCTCGGTGGTACGAAGAGGGGTGGGACCCGACCGATGGCTAGGCTTGAACTCTCCCTCAAATTGCTCCAACTCGAGAGCAACTTGATATGCTTCTTCCAACGTCTTGGCATTGCGGCGGAAAAGCTCATACTGATAGTGGGGCCGCAAACCACGTCGAAAGCGGGAAACGGGCATGGTACTCTCCTATGTGACACCACATCGTAGAAAGTACTCATCAAATTTAGCAATGTATTCGGAGACGGATCGGTCTCCCTGGCTAAGACTTTACCACGTATCGATGAGTCGCTGACGGTACATGGGAGGAAGGTACTTTTGCCGAAGCTTAAGCTTCATTTCGCCCCATGTATCAATCGGGGGCTCTAGCCGCTGAAATAACAGGTTCTCTACATTCTTCCAAAAGGTTTGTGCCTATCCCATGAGCTTCATAGTGGTGAATCGGATTCTTTGACGCTCTGACATATCATACCAATCGAAGTATCGGTCCATGCCGAACTCCCAATCTAAATAGACTTTCGGATCCAAAGACCTGTAAAAAATGGGAGGGTCCGCTCGCACGGTCCTAAGGACCCTGTTGTCCTCCTCATCTCTCTATGGCTGGAGGCCACGACGACGTTGACCATACCCCTCATAGGCGTTATCGGACCCATAGTCCTCGAGACCAAGGTCACGACACGGTAATTCGGGAACCCGAGGAAGGGCGGGCGGAGGAGCCTGTGGTGGCGGAGGAGCACGTACGGGCGGATCTTGGGCCACAATGGCGGGCTGGGCCTAGGCTATGGGAAGGGCTTGGCCTTGGGCAGCCGCCTGAATGGGTGCGGGTCGGCCTTGGGCCACCCTAGGAGGGTCTCCGTATGACATCCTATCCAACCGTCTGACCAGACCTTGGAAGGATCTATCGGATGACTCCATCCGTTCCTCCATGGCATTAAACCGACCATCTATACGGTCCGAGAAGCTCTTAAAAGTTGCCTCGGTTTGGCCCGTCCGGTCTACGAGGGTCATGATCGCCTCGCGCAAGGACTGAAGGTCTCCCGAGATCTTATCCCGTGGGTTGGCCATAAGTGCAGGGCGATGGTATTGGGTACCTCACCGAGTGGGCATGTAAAGGACACAAGGGCTAGGAGGCACAGACCAATGCAAACAAGTGATGCACCTAGACTTAACCAAGACTCGGTACGTGGCGGAGTTAATCGATCTGAAGATCACTCACGCAAGTGTGCGGCCTTCCCGATAGGCGTAGCCTAACGTTCGGACAACACCTTTTTATATACCGAGTAAAGGGATGCAAATGCAACCTAGACTGACTTAGACGATGACTGGACGTAAATGACACCTTTTTTTATTTTAGACACAAGGACTACCGTAGACTCAACCTGGCTCTGATACCAAACTGATGCGGGACGGACACGCGACTCGACTCCAAATGGATATGCGATCCTCGGACTCTAAGCAAGCTCACGATCGTCCCTAACGAGGGAATCGTCGGACGTGCACGGTTGAGAAACCGACAAAGAGCTAGGGTGGTCAACTCACAATTCGTGCCCGGATCGGGTCACGGGATGGTCTCGCTCTCTCTCGCAGCAGCGGTGATATAAAAACTATAGCGAGCTACGATCCTAGCATGCTCTCTAGCAGCGGCACATAAAGCATATACGAAGAAAGCAAAATGTCGAGTCCAGGGAGCGAACACGATACCTCCACGCTACCGGGCGTAGGGAAGACTTCCCGGCCGATCTTGTACTCCCGGAACAAATATTACACAATAATTACAGAAATACGATTACTGCCCACTCCACGCCGGGAGGTAAAGGGTGACACAATGGGACCTGGGAGTAGCGGTTTCGGGTTGACGGGCCGCTTCTTGTGTTGCTTCGGCGGCACACGTACTCACGATCGTGGGGCCCATGTGCTGGTCAGTGGGGCCACGTGGGACCGGGGTGGCACCACTATGGTGGGAACGCCCGGAGGGGCGCTCTCTGGGAAGGCGGCGCGCTGATTCTCCGGTCGGAGGCCGGGCGGCTCCATTCTTCACTCGTCGGAGTGGCTGCCCACGGATCTGAACTGCTATTTCAGACCCGCGCGTCCCGACAAAATCCGCTGATGCGTTCACTCCCGACGTCGGATCGACGCACAAGAGGTACCGATGGAAAGCTGACTTGAAATCCTTCGATCTATGGCTAGAGAAAGAAATTTGAATTTCCCGTTGATGGCCTTTATCAAATTTTCAAGCTGCTGGCTCACAGGATCTGAAAACTCAGGGCAGATTTGAGTTTTCCTGAGAGTTGGCGTTGACTGCAATGTAGACCTTCGATTCAGCTTTTGAGCCCTTCATGAAAGTTGTAGAGGCCAAAAATAGGAAAACGGGGATATATCGTATGAAAGGTTTGGTGAACGTTTCGATTTTATGGGGATTTTATACTGACCCGGGCTCAGATCTGGACAGCAGAAACAGAACTGAAGTTGGGGAAAATACATAATTTCTAAAAATAGGTAGAGGGCTTTTGAAATTCGAAGAAACTTTGTGGAGGATGGGGATGGTGGAAAGAACCTCCAATAAATTTGGGTATTCAAAAAAAAATCAAGAAGTGGGTCGAAAATGGGAAGAACTAAGCTTTTGTTTCACAGATCTGAAAAGGGATAGATCAGGAAAACAGAAAGACACGAAAATGAAAAAATATAAAAAGAAGGTGAAATGATGGGATAATGTTACTGGTGGTTGGGGAGCAAGTGGGGAACCAACTCTGAAAATCTCAACTCCAGATGATGTCGGAGTTGGGAGTTAAAAATCCCGGAGTGAACCTCTATCCAGTAGAACAGAACCTTGGACAGCACTTCGGAAGCGGCTTCGCGGCGGCTCGATGGAGGCACGAACGGCGGCGGCGGCACCAGAGATGAATCTAGAGATAGCGGGGCTGAGATAGAAGGGGTTTCCACCCTGAAATGCAGAAGGAGGAGGAAGAACACCAGAGAGAGAGGGGAGGGGCGCAGGTTGCTCCAAGCATACAACAATATTTTCTTCTCATTAATTAATGAAAAATAGAAATACATGCCTTATATAATAAATGGAAAATGACCACTAATGCCCTCAGATCTAGGGTTGGGAGGGGTATACAAGGTATAAAACTAATTAGTTCTAATAGACATAATTTTCAAAAATTAAATTAACCCATAAAGAGGGGGGCGCCCCCTTGACCAAGAGACAAGGTAGGTGGCCAACTTTGACAATTTACACCACTTGTCTCCCTATGTGTCCAATTGACTTGTCAAACCTTCTAGATGCCACCTTGGCTTTTGACCAGCCCCACATGGATGAGGTGGACCAATGGGGAAGGAGTGGGGGCTCCCTAGCAGGTCCTACTGGCATTTTGTACATAAACCCACACAATCCTGAGGAAGAACAAATAGGCTCATAAATCCTTACAATTGTGAATCTACTTCCCCCAGGATATAAAAATAAATAAAAAGGACACAAGTATAAAAATAAAATATACATGCTCGGAGTTGATTCCCATCACTCCTCCTAGGACTAGACCGGGCCCTTATATGTATGCACAACATTTCATGTATACTTTTAGACATCCACTCTCATTTATATAGCCAATATAGAATTTCAAGAAGTTTACACATTGTAGGAACATAAGGTAGATTTTCAGGAATAGAGTTCAAGGATAATATCATATGTAAATGATGATTTATGACCAAGCTACTTAAAATGCATGACACATAGGCCAATCAGGGTTAAGAAGATGGCCAGGGATCATTGGGTAAGGGCTGGACAGAAGCCCAAAAATTTCAGTTTATAGGGAAATGGCACCCTTGCAGAGGGTCTCTATTTCAGTAAATGGAGTCTTCTCAGAGTGTCTCTATTTCAATGCTGAAATAGAGTCTTTCCGGAGGGTCTCTATTTCAGTAAATAGAGTCTTCTCGGAGAGTCTCTATTTCAATGCTGAAATAGAGTCTTCCCGGAGGGTATCTATTTCGCGGGAAGACTCTATTTCGGTAAATAGAGTCTCTCCTTAGAAGGTTAACAATCTAACAGGATAACAGGTTTACACGTACTGTAAACAAGTTTAACAGGCTATGTGATTTGACAGGCTACAAGATTAACATAGCTTAATGACGGCTATGTAATTAACAAGGTTTGACAGGATATGTAATTACCAGGATCAGTAATTAGCAAGTTTAACAGTTAACAGGCTGTTGTACCCGCACTATTTCCCGGCAAAATAACAAGGAATAAGGGTTTGGGCATTTCCCCGAACACCTTCAAGGCACGGGCCATCTAGCCCTTTCTAAGACCCTGCGGGTCCCTACAAAGGCCCTGACCAGCTTGCCGTGACACGCGGCGATATAAGCAATTGTCCGGGGTCAACCCCGGCCACTCACATACGGGCTTTGCCTGTATCCTACATGGCCGCCTGGGACCACCCGGGGGTACCCCGATGTTAACCAGTGAAAGGGCCACGGGCCCACCCCGAGACACTTCTTTCAACCCTCCAAGGTCAAAGAGAGACCCAAGTAAGTCAACCACGGGCTCTGGAGGCCCGCAACACGTGCATAAGGCTCACACACGTGTGTTCGGCATTTTTCCGAACACCTTGTGGGCGCATATGTTCCAGCCCTTCTACACCAAACCACGGGCCACCCCATAGTTCCAGCACACTAATCGGGTCCTACAACGACCCCCCAGCAAGCCGGGGCTACCCCCAACCCTCAGACACGTGGCAATAAGCCACTTAATTTTAGCACTCGGGCCAACACGAGGCTACCCTGCCAACCCGCCGTGCAACGCGACACACAGCTCGAGACAGGACTCACGCCCCTAAGATGCCTCTCCTAAGCTCCCACGAGCTCCCTTCATCAACCCAAGGCCCACCTTGGGGCCCCTCGACCATCTACCCAAGTCATTCGGCAACCTAGGGTGTGTCGGGCATTTACCTGAACACCTTGCGAGCGACTACGACAACTCGAAGAACAACGGCCCCCATGGGCCCATCCCAGTTTCCCGGAGCTTAACGTCCTTCAAAGGATGCTTGCAGAAGACACAAGGAGACCCCGGGGGCCATCCCTAGGGGTCACGATCGGCCCCGGGGCCAGTTCACCCCGGGGCGCGGCCGTGCGCCCCCAGGGAGGGCAAACTCCCTGGGGTCGCGCCCTCTCTCCAGCCCGGTGGTCCCACGACCCCACTCAACCTCAATTCATCCAGTTTGCGGTCCTACGACGTGGTTCGTGTGTCGTACCAGTTCGGGAAGTCGACGCATGGACGCGGGAGCACAAAGCGACAGCACGCGGGAATTCCGCAAGTCAACGCGCACACAAGCCTCCGCAAGCTTCCACGTATCCTCCCAGCACTACTGTCCTTTTCTTTTTAGTTAATTTAGGAAGAAATAGACCAAAAATCAAATTTTTATAGTAGGGACCGCCCCCTCTCTCTCCCTAGCGACCCAGCCCGCCTAAACCCCCTAGGGGAGGTTTAGGCAGACCAGCCCAGCCCCCTGGGCTGGTCCGCGTAAACCCCTTCCCTTCAATTAAAAAAATTTGTTTTTTAAAATTGAAAAAATCCAAAAGCCCAGCCTGCCTAAACCCCCTGGGGTGGGGTTTAGGCGGACCAGCCTGGACCCCCCCAGGTTGGTCCGCCTAAACCCTTCCCAGCCCATTCTTTTTACAAAAAACACCCTCCGTGGAGGGGTTTACGCGGACCAGACCAGCCCATTGGGCTGGTCCGCCTAAACCCCACCCAGGGGAGGGGTTTACGCGGCCCATCTCAACCCTATGAGCTGGTCCGCGTAAACCCTTTCTCCCCTACTCAGCCATGCACTATTCATGGGGTTTACGCGGGCTAGCTTGACCCCATCAACCTAGCCCTCCTAAACCGACATCCGGCCTTCAAGCTTCAAGCAGCTCCAGGCAACGAGCTAAGGAGAATTGTATGTGGGTGACTTGTTCGCCGGCTTAGTATGCCAGGGGTATGTCATTTGCACTTCCCTCACGTCATATTTAGCCGCAACACACAAGTCGGCACCCACCATGTGCGAGACGTTATGACAAGGGCGAACGTCCCCTCATGCTGGGATTCCCCCTCACGTGCCCATCGGTTGCTACCACGCACGTGCCATGACGTCACGCTCCCTCGTAGTCACGAGGCCATGTTCGACCGCTTTACTTGAGTCGCGATCGGCCCTCGCCCAGACACCGGATCAATGCATCCCTCCAGTCATCCAATCGTCCAGTCATAAGCCCCCCGTTCGGCGTCGCAACCATGGCCCACACCACGGGACAGGCCCTCTGTAAAACACACATGTGTTTGTCTGTCACGAATTGACCTGGGGATCGATCATCACATCGGAATTATCCCGTGGCGTGCACCAGTTGTACCTTGGCCACCACGGCCTACCTGTAAAGACATGTGTATCTCAAAGATTACACCGCCAATTGGATGAATGCTCTTGTATCCACGTTCAGGCCCCCAGCTTTCTATCTACACCACTCGGCATCCGTGTCTAATACCCTAACCCCTGTAAACACCCCTCAGTCGAAAGCGCACCCACAGCTACTCAATGCTCCCATCCCTCTATCCACGGCTTTAGACATATATATAGACTTTTATTCAGCTTAGAACGAAGGTATTCGGATTCAATCCGATGTAAATAAACACTGGTTGCTTGCGACCGGTGGGGAAAGACGTCCTGTACATGATTCCCGCAATCGCCTACGCACTCGCACCCATGGAACCCCTTCTCTCCACGTGTCGCCCGATTGCCCGAGCCCATGTGCCGCGTCCTGGTGACGCTTCCCCGGTCAACCCTTGGTTCCATGGGTGATTGTCGAGAAATCGACTGGCACGCCCGCACCTTGTCCGGTTAACCCTTATCCTGACACTACCGTGCCATTCGACCCTTTTTGACTTTCCGTAAAAGGAGAGTGCCCGATACCGCCGTGAGAGACATGCAAGCGTAAGGAGGATACCCGAGATATATCAAACTCCCGTGTCTTCCGTCCGCGCTGTATCCCTTCCTTTACCTCGGTCATCGGCATAAAAAAAAACCCGCGCAACAGAGAGGATGGCACGCCCGGTGGGATGTCTCCCGCCTTCCTTCTTTTTGCCGAAGAAAAGTTTGTCCCAGCCCTGAAGCGCTGGTGCCCTCTCCCTGTCCTTGCAGGAGAGGCAGAGGAGGGTACTCGCGCGTGCATTCTCTAGCAGCTTCCAGTTCGCGTTCTGACCATCAGACCGCGCTCGGCGACTGTCAACAACCATCTCATCCGCAACACTCAGTTCTCCAGCAACCATGGCGGCCGTCACCTACTATCCCAATGTCATCGCCACCCACGAACGGGTGGGCTACTTGGCGATGCCGATCGCTTTCGGCAGCTTCGCCCCTGTCATCAGATCGCCCTACTTCAGTGGCGTGATCCCTGTGGTTGTTCCTCAGCCAACCTCAGTTTCTCCGTTGGCTCCCGTGGCCAATGTGCCACGTGCACCTACTGCACCGGTGTCCCGCCTGAGCGCCAGGCACCGGACCGCCACCACTGGCCCCTGCAGGGTCCCCAGATCAACACCGGCCCAAATAAGCGTTAGCTCTCGAGGCCAACCTCGTCTGATCTCCGGCACGGGCCCCGTGCCCCGGACATCGGTCACTACTGCAGCACCTTCCTCGGGTCTCCAACCCCGAGCTGCAGCAAAGCCAGCACCCAATACGGGCTCCCAGCCCCGGGTCCACGGCCTCTCAGCACCTACGTCGGGTCTTCAACCCCGAGCCCCAGTAAAGCCGGCACCCAACACTGGCTCCCAGCCCCGGGTCCACGGCTCCTCAGCACCTTCCTCGGGTCCGCAGGCCCGAGCCCCAACAAAGCTGACCCTCGCTATGGGCTCCCAGCCCCGAGTTCACAGCTCTCGAATATTGCACTATGGACCTCGGTTCCGAGCTCCAGTTGAACTGGCTCTCCCCGCGGGTCTCCTACCCAGGGGGCAAGGTTCCTCAGCACCCTTCTCGGGTCTCCCAACCCGACCCCGGACTACACCGGCACCTGCGGGTCCTCGACCCAGGAGCGTCGGCATCTCAGCACTTCTGATGGCGTCGCTTTCCGATGCAAGAGTGTCATCTCGAGCATCGGCGACACTCCTTTCAATGCGGGCAAAGGCTTATACCCGGGTCGTCTAGTCATCGACTCCCGACGTGGGTCTCATACCCCGGGGGCCGGTCCCAGTACCTCTAACTGACAGCTCCACGCCGCCGGTCGCTCTAGGTCGGGTTTTGTCGGTCTACCATCTCGGGGCGGAGTCTTCCTCAGCTCCTCAGAAGAAGCGTCGTGATCACCGCAGAGGCAGACGGCTCGCTGCTGCGACTAGCAACTCCGGCAGGACGGTTCTTGTCGGTGACTTGCGGATCCGTCTCGACGGGGGCGAGCCAATCATACCCCAGGAACAGACCGTTCCTACAATCCCCACATCCAATCATTTTAACCTCTTGTGGCAAACACGAGAGGACGGGGCGAAGCTCAAAGGAGCGGGTTCCTCGATGACAGCCCGGGGGCACCCACCGCAGCCTGACACGTGGCCTCCCAAGACAACTCGTCGGAAAAGTGACGACAAGGGAGACCAGCAATCCGACTTGAGGAGAATCTGGGTCACCCCAGAAGAAGCTCAGGCCGTTCAAAGGGCGCGCATTAGAAACCCCCTGGGAGCACTTAGACGCGGCCTCAGACAAGATGCGACTGGCCTCATAGTAGCATCGTCTCACGACGCCCAGTCGTCCAATGTCCCCCGCACAAGCAAGCGGAAGCAAAGGCGAGCCCGTTCCCAGGCCCTCCAGTAACATGTCCAAGGTTCTCCTCCGACTGATATCGGGAGTGAGCCCCCTCTACAACGCACCTCGGTCTTTGACAGACTAGGGGCGCTTGTCTGCAGAGAGCGACACCCGCGCAGGAAGCGGACGGCCCGGTTCATCAATGACGCAGTTCGAGTGTTCGTGTGCTACATCGTCGGACACCAGTCGGACACCCAGTCTGAGGACCTGAATCATCCCTTGTCCCACTTCAGGAGGCCGCGCCATCAGGCTCTGTCGCCTCCCCCAACAGGTCACATCGGTACTTCTGTCAGACCGTAGGCGTCGGAATGTGCGGAAGAGGTCCTGGTGGAAGACAGCGACCCTCCTATTAATGTGGAGCCGGTCAACAATGACCCTCCTGCGAACGAGGCTCCAGAAGTGACCCTCGATATTCTCATGAAGGAGAACCAGCATCTGAAGGCCCTCCTGTAAGACCTCCTCCAGGAATGAGACCTTCATCCTCAGCAACCTGCAAGGCCCCAGGCCGAGGCACTGGCACCCCCAGTTGCTCGCGACGTTGCCAACACCTCAGCGGCGATTGCCTGAACCCCGTCGACAACTAGGTTTGGCACACCCCCGATCGAGGCCCAGCCACGAGCATCCAAGATGCCAGTGCCAGAGAATCTCCTGGTGCAACGCCAGATGATCGAGCGCATTGTTGAGACAAAGCTCGCCCAGTATGGTGAAGGGGTTGCCACAGTAGACCTCTATAGTGTACCCTACCCGCTTCACCACCAGCTGAAAAAGCTTCCCCCAGAATACTCCAAGCCCCCGAAGCTACAAAAGTTTGACGGGCAGGGGTCGCCACATGAACACTTGGCCTACTATGTTACGGCCATGGGTGAGTTAGCGCTGGATGAATCATATCTCCTCCGCTACTTCGCTACGTCGCTTACGGGAACGGCCTTTCAATGGTAATCCAGCCTGAAGCCTAACTCAGTCATCGACTGGGCGGATCTCCAGAAGAAATTCCTCGACCCCTTTCAAATGGCCGAGCGAAAGGTCTCCCTAGCCAAACTCTGTTCTCTTCGGCAGAAAAAGGGCGAGAGTGCCCTCGACTTCATCAAAAAGTGGCGAGACCTCAGCATGAGGTGTGTCAATCCACCCGTTCAGAAGGATGCCATCACCATATGTCGTCGAGGTCTGGCAGCCAAGGTCAGCGAAAAGTTTCTCGGCACCAATATCAAAGGCTTCGACCAACTCAATTCGGCAGTCGCCGAAATAGAGATGTTCTTCATCGATAACCCAAGCTATACTACACCAAAGGGTAAGCAAGCGCGAGAACGTCAGCCCGACAAGGAGGGGAATATCATAGAGTTCACCCCTGCCACCAAAGTCAGTAAGGAGGCCGAATCCAGTGGCTCTGACAAAAAGCCAGTGGACAAGCCGGCTGCTCCCTCCTTTCCGGAGTGCATGAAGATACCCTTCTCCTTTAAGAAGGAACATACGAAGATGCTCTTCGACCTCTGTATGGCCCAGAAGATTGTCGAGCTGCCATAAATCTGCAAGCTAGACGAGGCCCTGAAGACCGATGATCCCAATTATTGCCTGTATCATCGCATGCTGGGTCACTCAATCGAAGATTGCTATGTCTTCAAGACTCAGGCGCAAAAGTTGATCCGAGACGGCCTCATCAAAATGAAGAGTGGTCTCGTCGATCCTCCGCAACCACATACGTGGGCCAGGCCAGCTAAGGCAGCACGCATGGTTCACCACCCAGCCAATGTCATCCACATGATTGCTGCATTTTCTCTCTCTGATGACGAGTCAGGGGAGCCCAGCGTCAGTCGAAGGGGACGTTCGATCTGGTATCCGGGGTGGAGGCCCTGGCATGATCACAGACCTCTCTCCTTCCCCAGGGAGAGAACCCGATGACTCTTCGATATCCTCATCGAGAGGGGGCAAATCATGCCCCGCGACTCGCCTGCCGACTACACCCATTGGGACCGTAGTCACCCTCAATACTGCCCCTTCCACGCCAGAATCTGCCACCCGATCGAGTCATGTGAGGAAGTTCACCACCTTATCCAGGAACAGATCCAGTGGGAGCAGATTGACGCGGAGGGGAACTCCATGTTACTTGTCAGGCTTCGATAAACTGTCGAAGAGACCCTAAGTACTGCCAGGGATGCGCCACAGTGGCCAGACTCCCCTCAAGAAAATGGGCATGGGCTGCCTTACCAGCATCCTCCAGAATGGCTGGAGTTCCGGACTGACAACCAAGAAGTGCTCGAGCGATTGCGGAGGCGTAGAGAGCGGGAGGCCAGTCAAGAGATGGAGCCGACCAACTTTTTGGTCAACGTCATCCATCCCCCTGCTCCTCCGGCCCCTTCGGGCTCTTAGACATCAGCACCTAGCCAGCTAACCCCAACCACTTCGGTTGTGCGGTGGCGATCCTGGCGGAAGCTAGAATCTCTCCCTTTCCCTAAAGAAGACACCGCCAGGCTCCAAGAGGTCCTTCTCGGTCGATAGGACATTCTAGTGGGTGAGACGACGACGGGCTCTTCAGCCCTCTCTCGTCATCCCCCCATCCTATCTCCATCTCTGACAGCCGTGGATAGGAAGGGAAAGCAAAAGCAGGGTGAGGCCCCGCCTCGGCCTCGTCACATCTCCTCAGCGGATGGGTCGTCGGGTCATCCCCTCCTACTCATTGACATAATCCGAAGTACAAAGAAAACATCTTTGGAATCTTTAGCGGCTTCGATTCAAGTGGCGGGCCCACCGCCACAAGGCTCGTCCTGTCCGTAGAGTCTAGATAACTGTGCAGAGCAACAATGTCCTGCAACGCCGTCAGTTGTTGCGAGACCCAGCCCTCAGCGTGATCACAAAGGCAAAGCTAAGGAGCAGGACAACAAGCATATCTCTCGTTCTGCTTCTCAACAAAAGTCGTCGCCACCGCGGCTAAGGCATCAAACCGCGCATACGTCTTCGGACGCCAGCACCAGCCTACCGACTCCTCGTAGGCTCCTGTCGCCATCGCGGCTAAGGCACCAAACTGTGCATACGTAGTCGGACGCCAGTCCCAGCATCCCGGCATACCAAGAATTGTCACTCGAGGTAATTGAGCAGGCGATCAACGCCACCATCCAGATACAACAGGCGGAAGGCGCCTGGATCAAAATTCAGGCGAAGAAGAGTCATTGACCTCGCCCTGCGAAGGCACCAGCTCGGAGATATCCTCATGAGGATTTATTAACTCCGACTCCAACACCTCTCCCTCCTACTCCCTTGGAGACTGCTATTGCCAAGAGACAAGAGAGAAATAGGAGGAAGAACCTCAGAAGGTGGCTCAAGAAACAAGCTGAACAAGTAGCTGCTCTACAATCCCCAACCGAGCCAATGCCTCTCCAAAGGCTCCAGCGGCTCATTGATGACCTGGAGGAATACGTTCCTCCTCGTCCTACCGGAGCTCTCCCACTCGATAGCTACATCCTGTGGGAAGAAATGCAGAAGAGAGCTCGCCTAAGAAATTGGGTCCAAGAGATGATCCAAAAGCTCAAGAATGGCGAAAGACTCATGATCCCGAACGAGCTCTCCTTGTGCTAAAAAGACAAGGAGATCACAACAGAGCAGCTGGAAGAAATGCTTCGACGCTGCACCTGCAACATGGTGGCCATTCCACCTCTTGACAATATCAACGCTTCTCGGCGGGGCGAGCCAGTAGCCTCCCGGATAAGACAAAGAACTGTTGCCCCTCTTAGGCTACAGTCAGATCCAGAACACACAGGCAGCGGCTGAGGTCGTGGCCGGGGATGCGGTAGAGGCCGTGGGAGAACTCCTGAATTAACCCTCTCTCCGTCCACTTTCGACCCGGAGAGAATCATCCTCTTTCGAGGAGAGGAACTGGCTCCCATGCCAGAAGTAGAAATTCGGAAGGGACCCGGTATTTTCGATCCTTCCGGCATTGAAGAGGTTACTACCAGCCTCCTAGCTGCTGCACTAGTACCGGCCTCTGCAGCAGAGCAAGCGGGACCGTCCGGCAAGGACGAGCCAACCCGCCAGTCACCCCCAGAAGAGCCATGATTGGCATCCCTATTCCAGGAATTCATTGGTGGTCAAAGTTAGTCTGATCCCGATGGTAAGGGCAAGGCAGTGCAACTTCCTGATGGGGAGCGGCACGGCAGCTCGCAGGAGGCTTAGCCTGACATACTTCCCTCTGTGGAGGATGCTCGAGCCTGAGTTGATCGAAAAGTCCTCCACCAGATGAAGCACTTCCCTGCCAGTATTATAATTTGGGAAGCCATTGCTTGGAGTAAGGACTTAAGGAAAACTCTTATCAAGATACTCCAAGAGTTGGAAGCCTATGAAGCACATGCCGCAGAAATGAAGGCGGCTGCCTATGAAGCCTTCACAGCCACCATCTCCTTCACGGAGAAAGACATGTTACTTTCCCCTCCGTGCCACAACCGTCCTCTCTACATGAAGGGGAAGGTCAACAGGCATGATGTGAACCGGATCCTGGTAGACACTGGTGCCACTGTTAACATGATGCCGCTCAAGACATTCAAGACTCTATATCTGACCCCATATCACAAGAAGGTTCAAGCAGTCAAGATATCCGGCTTTAACCAAAACATCGAGGACGTCCTCGGCCAGGTGGATGTTTACCTGGTGCTCGATGATTTCACCTCCAAGGCAACATTCTACATCATCGACTCCAACACATCTTATAAGATGCTACTGGGCAGACCCTGGCTCCATGAAAAATGGGTCGTCCCGTCAACTCTCCACCAATGCATCAAGTATGCCTAGGATGGGGAGCAACATAAGGTCTTTGCAGACCTGTCGCTGTTCACACCAGCAGAATGCAACCTGGCCGACGCTGTGCTCTACTTCAAGGGGATTAATCCATACCCTGTTGTAGACACGCCATTCTTGACGTCTCCTAAGAAAGTCTCATATTACTATACAACGCCCAGCAACGGCTTACGCATTTCGAATCACTCGAGTGCTTCCTTTTCTTGGGTCTTCTTCTGCCTTTTTCGGCATTCGGAATCGTCCCGTCACGGCATTCGGACAACGTCAACACCAGTCAGACGCATCAGGAGGTTCCGGAATCAGGAAGGGTGTCTGACGGGCGGCCACCGACGTCTGATTTGAGGACCCGGGTGGGTCTTAATGGGGGCGTCCAGGCCCCTGGACGCCCCCATCTTTTTAATTCATTTTATTATTTTCTCAGGGCCCAAACCAAATAAAAAATATATATATTAATGGAGGCGTCCAGGGCCCTGGACGCCTCCATAAAAACAAAAATAAAAAATGTGTGTAAAATGCCGGTTGGCATAAAAAATAAATAAATAAATAAATATATATATTGTGGAGGCGTCCAGGACCCTGGACGCCTCCATAAAACAAATATAAAAAAATCAAAATGCCAGCCCTAGCATAAAAAGACAAAACAAAAACAAAAATAATATATTTTTGGAGGCGTCCAGGCCCCTGGACGCCTCCATCAACTCTCTCACGGGCGCCGCTCACCGAACGACGGTTTGTCGTGTGCGAAAAAATCCAAATTATAGAGACGTCCAGTCAGCTGGACGCGCCCATTTCTGAATCACGAGGCGCCGCTCACAAAACCACGCGTTGTGCCAAACCGCGTGCGGCCGTCGTCGGTTTTCGGTGGACCTGTTTGAGGCGTCCGGAGCCCTGGACGCCTCCACAAAAGTATTCCAAAAAAATATATAAAAATAGAATAAAATATTAATTCGGCCCTGATGGAGGTGTCCAGGGTCCTGGACGCCTCCACCCTCCGCAGCTCTATAAATAGAGGCCCACCCCCTCAGTTCTGGAAGAGCTTCGAAGTGATCCGATAGGCTGCCGGAGCCCAGAGACTACGGAGTCATTTTCTAACCCGTGGGTTCTTTTATAGGTGGAGGTTCTGCCGGCTTCTCGGGTGCTCACGCTCGCGAGAGGAAGGTCGTCTTCATCCACCGCGCTTCTACGTCGTCCCCACGCTGCCGGAGCTCCGCCGGATTTCACGATCGGCACATTCAATAAGCCAATTCTTTCCTTTTCTTCGTAGTTCTTTTGCATTCATCATCTTGTATCCCCTATCCCCCTTCATAAGGGCGCCTTTTCTTATACACTTCTTACATCCATCATCTCATTTTCCTCCTACTCAAGTCCGAGAGGGGTTTAAAAGATAACACCAACCAGGTGTGTGTCTTGCCATCATTTCGTTATTTTTATCACAAGGATTTGAATACTACACCTCCATCTTTCTAATCCACTTGTCATTTGTTTGTCGTTGTTTTGCAAGGGTAGCCGAGGAAAGCCCTCTCCGTCGGCCGGCCGGAGGGAGAGGAAGAAGCAACCCGCCATCTCCCGCTCTTGAGGTAGGCGCGATCACCTTCTTATTTTTGGGGTCTTTTGGCCCCTGGCGATCACATATTGTTCTCGAGGCCACAGCGAGTCACTTCCCCAATGGCCGTTTAAATTTCCGTTCTTATATGTTATATTCTTATCTATTCATGTTCTCGAGGCCGCGGCGAGTCACTTCCCCAATGGCCGTTTAAATTTCCGTTCTTATATTCTCTTTATATTCTATTATATTCTACTCATATTCTCGAGGTCGCGGCGAGTCACTTCCCCAATGGCCGTTTAAATTCACGTTCTTATACGTTATATTCTTATCTGTTTATGTTCTCGAGGCCGCGGCGAGTCACTTCCCCAATGGCCGTTTAAATTTCCGCTCTTTGTATTCTCTTTATATTCTGTCATCTTATTATCTGCTCATATTCTCGAGGCCACGGCGAGTCACTTCCCAATGGCCGTTTCAATTCTTGTTATTTAATTTCTGCACCATTCCCGTCCCCCCGAGGCCGCGGCGAGTCACTTCCCGCTATGGCCGTTTAACCCCCATATCTTGCTATATCACACTTGTCCCGCTCGCCCCGCCGGAGCAATCTCCCGTGGTGGTCCCTTCTCTCTCTTCTCTTATTTCTGTGTTGCAGCAAACAAACACCAAAAAAAAAAGAGGAGCCCGCGCGCTCCGCGTCTTCTCCGCTCTTCCACGAACCGCGTGACGTCGCTCACAGATTGGCGATCACGGTGGGACCTCTACTGCTTCCTTTCGGCTACCCTTGCAAGTTTGGCACCATCCGTGCCTCTCCACCTTGGCGCCCGCGCATGCCCCCGTTGTGCTCACAGCAGCACTATCAGTTGTGATTGGTTGTTTGTTTATTATATGTCTGTTATTTCTGTTGTTTTCTTACTCTATATATCTGTCAGCATTTCATTGCATACATCCATTCCTCTTTTCTATCCTTTTTTCATTTTTTGAGGATCACCCTTTCCCGGTGAAGGAAGGACTCTCCGTTTGGGAATTCCTCTCAACGGACTAGAATCTCCTACACTGGGACCTCCGTAAGTCCCCGACATCGAAGAATCTCCTCTTCGTTCACTGGGCTGGTTGTACCATTAAAGTTCCCCGGAGCTAGTCATTTCATTCGTGGTGAGACGAGAGACCCTAGTTGACACGGCGGTGAAACAAAAACAAACTAGGGTCCCCATTTTATGTGAACTTCGGATCTCGCTAAAAAATACAAAAAATCATCAAAATCAAAACACAAAAAAAGGGCGTAAAGGCATCCACTTGTTTGATAATCTCTGCTACCTACTTGCTAGTGTATATTTTTACGTTCTGGGAAAACTGTGAGCATGTCTCACGAGTCTTTTGAGGAGAACCACCCTAGCCGTGGTTTGTCAGCCGACCCGCGAGTCTATGCTATGGACTCGGGTCCTTCTCATGACCTCTCGCATGAGGTGCAGGTTATTGCCGGGGACACGTCCCCACCACAGGATATCTCTTCTTTACTGGGCGTCCTCGCCAACACGGAGCTTACCTCTGAACAGCTCCGGGCCTTCCAGGCCATTCTAAAGGGGAAATCTGTTTCCCCCACGCCCCAGGAATCAACTCCGGTCATCGCACCTCTCCAAGAGTCCGTGCAGGCCATTCCATCTCCCTCATTGGCGCAAGCCATCCAGTCTCCCTCGCTTCAAGGATAAGCGAGCCAACAACCACCCTCATTCCAGTTCCCGTCACAATCTCAAACTCCCGTTGTTCCCCACACACCGCTCCAGCCAGGGCCAACTGTCGGCGGTCCGACAGCTCCCTCTCATTCGGGGTTTCCCCCTCAAGTCTCCAGGAGATAGTTTCTCCCCCAGTGGCAAGTGCCACCTTCACCTCCAGAGGAGCTCGCCCAATCGCTCCTCAATAGGTTCAATCGCATGGACGAGTAGTTTCAAAATCTAAGAAGAATGGTGGACGTGAAAGCCACCCCGGAGGTTGCTTTGCCAATCCTTCCCGTCATTCATCTTCCTCCCTCCGAAATGCCCACGTACCGCAGATATAATGGTACCGGAAACCCCTTCATTCACCTCAAGGACTTCATGTATGAGTCCTCCTATTGGTAAAATGATCAAAGGTCCCTGGCATACCTCTTTCGGAGATCATTGGATGGTCCCGCGCTTGAGTGGTTCTATTCCTTGGAGCCCCGCGAGGCCGAGAATTTTGAAATAGCACAGAGAAGGTTCTTGCAGAAATATAGGGATAGGGTCGGTCCCTCACTCTCCATTACCGACCTAGTGGCCGAAAAGATGAAACCCGACGAGGATTTTGTCCGATATGCTGATAGATGTAGGTCTCTGGCGGAAAGAATAAGGGATACCCTCTCCGAGCCCGAACAAGTGAAGATGATTGTGTCTAATGCAACCCCACAGTTCAGACATGTCCTGGCCATGAATAAACTTACTACAATAGAGGAACTCTATGAAAGGGCCCGGTACATCCAAACCCAGCTAAAAGACTCCCCCATCATGAACATGTTTGAGTCGCCGAAACCCAAAGTGATCAGAAAGACAGGCGCTGGTGTCCCGGGCGGAGCCACAGAAGGGGTCGTGACAAATGAGCAAGTCAGTGCGGTCAACAATGCCAACTATGCAGTCAACCCAAGGCCTCCACAAATGCCCCGACTTCCCCTTCAACCGGGTCCTTTCCCTCTTCGTCATCCACCCCAAAATAATCCACCCCAGGATAATATGCCTCCATTACGCCAACCCCAGCAACAACAACCACAACCTCAGCAACAACAACCACCACTTCAGTACAACCAAGTTCCACCCCCGGGGAACTATGGTCCCTAACAGCAACAAAGGAGGCCGCTCGGTCGCAAGAGAGCCTACTATCCACCATTGCCGGAAACCTTAGCAGACATTTTTAATGCCCTCATGGCATCAAACCAACTCGCCCTACCCAGAGAAAGTCCCACGTGGCCACCCAATGTTGATACCTCCAAATACTGCGTCTACCACAGGCAGCCGGGACACACAGTAGATTACTACTTCCATTTCAAAGATTACATCCATGATATGAATGATGAACATCAAATAGATTGGGATGAGATGAGACGATACGCCGCGGCTCTCAAGGCTAGGAGACCCCCTCATAGGCCACAACAGCAGTTACAACAGCAACAGCAACAGCAACCACAACAACAACAGCAGGCTCAGTAGGCCCAACAACAACAGCCCGACATGGGCATAATCCAGAATCCATTACCGGAGCACCAACAACCCAATCATCTGGTTAACCCCATCTCCTCCTTCCCGGAAGTCGGGAGAGAGCAGGTGTGGCACCAGGAAAGTACCTCCATTCTTTCTACCTCCAACCCTATCGTCATGCAACCCCCTCACCTTGCCCGGGTAGCACCTCTCTCTCATCAACCCGCGTCAGTATCACCATCACCATTTCCACTACCATTACGCCCTCTCATCCGCACCCCGACCTTCTATCAACCGACACTCTCCACTACGCCTTCACACCCTCTCATCTTCTCTCACTCCCCCACTTTACCATCCACCTCTACCACATTTACCCCTACGCCTTCTAAACCCCTTATCATCCGTCAACCATACATAACCTCGTCTTTCTCCACCGTATCACCACTAATGCCTTCAAAACCACGCATTAACCATCACCCACCTCAAAATCATTACCCACTTCAAGCCCTACCCACTCCTACTTCGTCTCCACCGCCACCTTCTAGACCCCTTATCCTTCATAATCCGCGTGATATCCCCTCTACCTCCATGCCGCCACCTAACAAACCCCTCATCAGAATCCCTGCTCCCGTCATCACCCCTGCTTCATCAACCATTCCTCCACTACTACCCCTCAAACCCCTGTTAAAATCCACTGCTACCCCCACAGAGGTACAAAAGCCGCAGGCAATGGTGCTCCGGAGTGGAAGGATTTTCCACAGGGTTTTCCCCCACAACAGTCAGAATCCCGAGCAATCTCAGCCAGAGAAGGATGATGCAGAACAACCAGAAAGAGCTATCCCTGGAACACAGTATGATCTATTGAAACACTTGGACAAGACACCTGCCCGGATCTCCATCCTGGAGCTACTTCAAAGATCCACATCCCACCAGGCCGCCTTGATGGAATATCTTCAAAAGGTCATGGTTAATGAAGACCTCCCCGTGGAGAAGATTTCGACCGTCCTGACCCCAACAGACACACAACCAGCCATCATGTTTCACAACTACGAGCTCGCTCCCAAGGAAGCTCAGAAATATGCATTGTGCATTTCAATAAAAATTAATGGGGTATCCATAAACCCGTGTCTTGTGGACACGGGTGCATCCATAAATGTGATCTCCATGAGCACTCTTCAGTTGTGTGGGGTCAACGAGGAACAAATAAGACCTTCCTCGATCACGGTCACGGCTTATGACAATAGCAAAAGGCCGCCGCAGGGGATGATTATTCTGAAGGCAGAACTAGGCCCCATGTCAATTCCCACGGAATTCTATGTCCTCGACATGGACCCCACATTCATGGCTATATTGGGTCGCCCTTACATCGACGCCATGGACGCTGTGCCTTCCACCAACCATCAGTGCCTGAAGTTTCCTTACAATGGGAGAATTATTAAAGTGGTCAGTACACCTGTCCTTCACACAGTGGATGCTATCAACACCTCTCTGCCTTCTGTTTGGCCGTCTCATCGGCCCATATTGTCACTGTTGGACGTACGTGATCCATCTCATGTTCCACTTGCACCAAAGGAGCCGGTCAGGGCAACCACAACATCATGTCTCCCTTTTCACTCCAAAGGTTGGGAGATTATGAGGAACATCGGCTATTAACAAGAAAAAGGTCTGGGCGCACAGTTACAGGGTATGCTCAAACCGCCAAAGGAAATTAGGCCGAACCGCAGGTTTGGCCTAGGCTTCAAAGGATTGTTCAAGGCAGATTGGAAGCCCCTCACGTGGACTCTATCAAACCACTTCAACAGAGGGCCCGTTGTTCAGATGGGGGATCACCCACGAGAAGCATATGGGGGATCACATGCTATATATTTGACTGAAAAATGTCCGAGGATCACCAAAAGAGGCAAGATCAAAGATCCGGAATGCGAGTGGGACAAATGGTTCGACATACGGGACATTTCCGTTGCACTGGAGAGGATGTTCTCGTCTCCGCAGTTTGAAGGACCACCATTGATCTCCGAAATACCAGAGAATATTACCACTCTTGCTAAGGTTCCAAACTATCCTCGTCCTCGCCAGAAGGACTCTGTCATCGACGGATCTTCATCCGTCCTCAACATTGCCGTCGACGGCTCATTAGCCGCCATCTTCTCCATCCACTCGTCTCAGCCTTTGCTGATATCTTCTTCCTGGACCAGACAATTGTCTGATGATCTTCCCAGATCCCCTTCTCTGTTTACATACCTACGTGGGCTTTTCAACCCGCGCCAGGTCTTCAACCATGATCTGCTCTATGAGCCTCACAATCTTCTAGCCATAACCACTTTTCTCTCTCCTCCAATCTCTTTTTACTGCTTTGTCATTAAAAATGAAAACGAAAAAAAAACGTCAATTTTCAAATTCCCCAACAACACATCTTCGTTGAGGAAACCTCCTACATCTCCCACGGGTGCGTACTGCCTTGCGGACCACCCATCCAAGGTCCGATGAGCGACCTTTTCTACCCCTCCTCTGAGGGCTCTTCTCCTGTACATTCTACACCATCCTCTTCGTCTTCCTCTTCTTCTGTAAATATTGTCAGTCAATCTAGGAATGATAGGCCAAGGGTAGTACCTAGGAAGAAATCTAAGGGTAGGCAGATCCCTCGTCGATTCCTTCTGGATTTGGCTGCCAGGTGTCAAGCCCTTCTTGCCATCCCCCAGTTGTTAGAAAATTCCATCCGGCTATCGGAAATAGAATGTGAGGGCGACTGTGCGTCTGATGAAGGGTATGGAGTCTACGAGATCACGGATGAAGAATGCCCCCCTGAAGAGGAGGGTGAAGAATGTGAGGATGCGACGGGCGCATACGCTAGTGGAATGAGGAGATTCGACGAGCCGTCAATCGCCGTAGAAGAATCCACCAAAGAAGTCAACTTGGGAACTGAAAAAGACCCTAGGATCATCCTCATAAGTGACAACCTACCACCCTCTGAAGAAGAGGCATTAATTGAGGTTCTCACGGAATATAAGGACACGTTTGCATGGAGCTACGAGGATATGCCGGGTCTGGATTCAACCTTGGTCGAACACCGTTTAACCCTAAAACCAGGGTCCATCTCGGTAAAACAAAGGTTAAGGCGTTTCCACCCTCAGATGGCTTTGAAAATGAAAGAAGAGGTCGATAAGCTCCACAAAGCCAGGTTCATTAGAGTCGTTCTTTATCCTCAATGGGTGGCGAACATTGTCCCGGTCATGAAGAAAGATGGGAAAGTCAGGATTTGCATCGACTTCCGGGACCTTAACCGCGCGTGTCCAAAGGATGATTTTCCCTTGCCTCACATTGATGTGTTGATCGATAACACGGCAGGCTACGAGACCCTCTCGTTCATGGATGGATTTTCAGGATATAATCAAATTCGTTTGACAGAAGAGGATCAGGAAAAGACGTCATTCACTACCCCTTGGGGAACATATTGTTACGTGGTCATGCCGTTCGGATTAAAGAATGCTGGAGCTACTTACCAAAGAGCGATGATGGCCATATTTCATGACATGATGCACATATATCTGGAAATGTATGTGGATGACTTATTGGTAAAATCAAGGACCAGGATGGAACATCCAGAAGTTTTGGCTAAGGTCTTGCAGAGGTCAAGGGAGTTCCAACTGAAAATGAACCCGAAGAAGTGTGTGTTTGGTGTGTCGTCAGGTAAATTGTTGGGGTTCATTGTGAGCAAAAGAGGGATCGAGATAGATCCCGACAAAGCCAAGGCTATCAGGGATATGCCGTCTCCCAAGAATTTGAGGGAAGTCCGAGGTTTAATCGGGAGGTTGCAGTTTATTCATCGGTTTGTGTCCCAACATTCACAAAGGTGTAGACCTCTCTACGAGTTGACCAAGCCAGGAGTAGAATTCCACTGGAATTCTAAATGTCAGAAAGCTTTTGAAGGGTTAAAGGAATATCTGGCTAGTCCACCCGTTCTCATTCCACCCAAACCGGAAAAACCTCTGATCCTTTACGTCTCAGTCTTGGATGACTCCGTAGGAGCCGTCCTCACACAAGCTGATGAAGAAGGCAAGGAACGGGCAACCTATTACTTGTCCAAACTTCTCAATCCCTGTGAGCAGAAGTACACCGGCATGGAGAAAACATGTGCTGCCCTCGTTTGGGTAGTGCAGAAATTGAAGCACTACTTCTTGGCTCACGAGGTCCACTTGATTACTTGAATGAATCCTATCAAATTCCTTCTGGAGAAAGCCGTCCTTACGGATAGGCTAGCACGCTGGCAAAGTTTTCTCTCTCAGTTCGACATCACCTACATCCAGGAAAAGGTGATTAAAGGCTATGCCATAGCCGAGCATCTCGCTCACCATCCTCTTCCCAAATTCGATCCCGTCCAATCAGAGTTTCCAGATGAGGAACTAATGTCCATCAACCGATCAGATGAGCCAATGTGGACGCTATATTTTGATGGAGCTCTGAATTCTCAAGGGAGAGGAATCGGCATCGCCCTCCTGTCGCCTGAAGGCCTCACATTCCCATTGGCATACCAACTCAAATTTCCAGTCACCAACAATATAGCTGAATATGAAGCCCTTCTAGCTGGCCTAGAACTCACTCATTCTTTTCGTATCACTAAGTTGCGAGTCGTAGGTGATAGTCAACTCATCCTTCGCCAGGTGCTCACTAAATATCGCACTCGCGATCCCAAACTCAAGCCATACCAAGAACTCACTGCTGCCTTTGCCAAACTGTTCGCCAAACTGATCTTTGTTCATGTCCCTCGTCATCAGAATATTCTCGCCGATGCCCTCGCCTCGTTGGCATCATCCATAAGGTTCCCTCTAGGAAGATGGTTTAAGTCCATTTCCATCTAGAAACTTCACGCCCCTGCAATCGATGATGCTTCCTACGTAAATATCAAAGACAGGATAGCAAGGAAGATCCTGCAGGAAGATATCCTTGAGAAGAGGGAAATCATGTTGGCAGAGGCCGAAGAAGAACTGGCTGATGAAGAGAAACCATGGTTCTATGAAATTGTCAAATACTGCCAAGATCAGTCTTATCCTGAAGGGGCCACCACAGAGGACAAGAAAGCCATAAGAAGGGTGGCTCAGAAATATACTTTGGTTGGAGGTCTACTCTATAGGAGGAGCCTTACTGGTATTCTGTTAAGATGTCTTGGTGACGATGAGGTTTGGAAATGTGTAGAGGAGACGCACTCGGGTGTGTGCAGTGGCCACGTGAATAGTC
Organism: Amorphophallus konjac; assembly: GCA_022559845.1. Taxonomy (NCBI): domain Eukaryota; kingdom Viridiplantae; phylum Streptophyta; class Magnoliopsida; order Alismatales; family Araceae; genus Amorphophallus; species Amorphophallus konjac. The sequence goes on along the minus strand of CM040117.1, from coordinate 13,470,004 downwards.
AGATGCTCGCCAAAAAGATCATTCGGTAAGGTTTTTACTAGCCCACCATGGAAGAGGATTGTGTTGTCTATGTCCGTAGGTGTGTCAAGTGTCAACTTCACGCCGATAAAATCCATTCACCATCTTCCTCACTTCACCCAATATCCTCCCCGTGGCCTTTCTCCATGTGGGCATTCGACATCATTGGTCCCCTTGGTGATCCCAATTCCCTCACCAAGCAGAAATCTTTCATCCTTACTGCGACGGAATACTTCACCAAATGGGCCGAAGTCGAGGCTTACGCGGAAATCAAGGCGTCAACAGTCTGCAAGTTCATCATGAAGAACATCCTCGCCAGATTCGGCGTCCCAAGCACGATCGTCACCGATAATGGGCCACAGTTCATTTCTCAGGACCTACAGGACCTCTGCAAAAGGTATGCAATTGCATTGCATCATTCATCGCCTTATTACCCACAAGGTAATGGCCAAGCGGAGGCCACCAATAAAACATTGCTCAAAATCATCAAAAAAACCTGCGAGTCTAGTAAGTTTTCAGACTGGTCAGAAAAGCTTATCGAAGCCCTATGGGCCTATCGCACTTCAATCCGTACCCCCACCGGGCAGACTCCATTTGCCCTTACTTATGGTATGGAAGCGGTAGTCCCATATGAGACTCTGATCCCTTCTCTCAGGGTACAATTGGAGGAGGAATTTTCCCTTGACAACCGTCGTAATTCACTCCTCGCCCAGTTGGAACTCTTGGATGAGAAGCGACTGGCCGCTGCCGAACACGCGCGTGTGTATCAAAATAGACTTGCTCGCTTTTACCAAAAGAAAGTCGTTGAGAGAAAATTCAAAGTTGGAGAGATGGTCGTAAAAAGAATTTTTGTCAAACCTGGAGGGCCGCGTTCTAAGCTCCAACCCAATTGGGAAGGACCATTTGTAATTCAAGCTGTGTACCCTGGCAACGCCTACAAGCTAATCAACGCCGAAGGGACCGAGTTATCCCACCCTTGGAATGGGCTTTGTCTTAAGAAATACTACCCTTAGCACAAAACAAACAAAAAAAAGTGATGAAAAGATAAAAACATCAAAAAACAAAGAAATTTTGAAAACCACTAAAAATATGGAAAATTCAAAATGCCGATGCCTGGCAGTCACCATGTAGTTAAGTCCCTGCATCTAACCTTCATGTTAGGATAGGGCCCATTAAGGCTTGGTAGGCACCGGGTCTTGGTTTGCCGGAACCGTGGAGATCCTTGTCCGGCCACGTCGGCCTATGCTCGCTCGAAGGAAGCCAACATGTGCTCACTTATGTATTCTATTCAAAAAAAGGTCGGTAGCATCACCTATGGTGGGGCTCCACCCAGAAGATCTCCGGAAACTATAATCTCTATTCTTTTTTCTTCGACCAAATGAGACAGTCGGCGCCCTTAAAACGCTGAGCATGAGAAACCGAAACTCAAACCCCAAGGGCAAGAGTAGGATCCATTTCCTCGAGCATCGATCAGAGCACGAGAAGAGGGCAGTGTCCCCGCAGGAATACGAAAAGGGAGTCCACAAACGTCAAACGACTATATCTCCCTCAAAAAAAGAAATACAAAATCAAAATCAAGAGAAAAGCCTGGTCGTGACCGTGCCTGTTACGATAAACGGAACCCCTCAAAGCAAAAGTCTGAATCCACAAAAGGGGCCGTGGAATGAAAATACTTGAGATTTGGTCCGAAGTTGTCTGAAAGAAAAGAGTTAATGGGCCCTTATTCGCTCGCCGGGTTAACGGCTTTGCCGGTCCTCTCAGGAGGTTTATCCCCTACACTCTTCCTTCTCCCTCTAAAGATGAAGGTTCGATGGAGTTTCTGAAAGGTGAAAACTGCCCAGGGTCTGCGACCTTATTTTAATATACACATTTGGTTGCCTACTTTAAAAAGCAAAAGCTATCGCTGCGAAAGAGTCTCCGTGTTTCTGGCTAGTCAAGACCCCTGTTTACCACCTTGATGTCTTCTTGTTTAACCTTGGGCTTAGGCCAATGCAAGCGCGTCACCTATGGGTGCGACGGCATCTGATTCCGGGTCAGCATCGCGCGGTTGGTCATTAGGGTTCCAGGGTGTTCCATCATATACCATCTAGAGTTGTGAGGAAACAGACCCGGGTCGGGCAAATCTTTTACCTCAAACATCTTTTGGGTGAATCCCTGTGGTCGGAAGCAACTGGGAGCCTAAGCATGGCATGACGGTATTGTCATCATGGTAAGTCTTAGCCGGCGGGATCATCATTCGAGGGGTCTAGAGGCCCAAATCAACCTAGATGTGCACTTAGGATACCTGGGAGGTTAGTAAGAAACCCCTGTCTCACGTAGGTTAGGAGCCATTTGGGTGCTTGCCGGGCGTTAGCAATAAAAATTTTTTTATAATAAAAGCAAAAAAAATGAAAAAGAGAAAATGTACATATTTGCAAACAAAAAAATCTTTTTTATGATAAAACAAAAAATGCCAAATATAAAAAAGAAAACAAATCAATTTTTGCATGATTGCGTTTGCGTGCAGCATCTCACTTTAATACCGCTTGCATTCGTGTGCTTGCCTGTCGCATTTATCATCACCGCATATTTCCCTTGTCTTCGTTAAATAAAGGCTTGGCCCCTTGACCAGTTATCAAGGACAGTCACAGTGACCATTTGCTTATTGAGCAAGGGGCCAAGTCAGAACAGAAATTCTGATTTGTTTGTTTCAGTGATATGTGTAGGGATTCAGGCAACAGAAGCAAAGGTGAAAACCAAACAAACCAAACCTTGTGTTTTATTCCAAAAACCAAAAAAATTACATCAAGTTCCGCCCTCTCTCTCTGCATTACTCGTCCCACTACTCTCCGGGCAAAACGCTCTTAAAGGTGCTACCCAACTACGAAAAGCGGTACTCCTACCGCTCTGTACTCCCCTTCCTATTCCCACATCCCGGCGTTGATCCACGGAAGCAGCAGAGAAGCTACCAACACGAAAGTCACGCTCTCGTGCTCTTCGGTAGCGCTCCTCACCATCTCTCAGCCACTGTTCAGCAAGACCAAGGCTGATTCGGAGTTCGAATAGTTGGGCCTCCATGGCCCTTCGTTCCTCCCTTTCAGTCAATCTGTTGGCTCTTTCTCTCTCTGCGTCTCTTTCTCTCTCTGCACGTTCTCTCTCGCGGTCTTCCCTCTCCAACTGGAGAGTGATCCTCAGTTCTACGGCATCCCTAGAGGAGTCGTCATCAGAATGACGCCGCAATTCCCTCTCCAGTTCTGCTATCCTAGCCTCCTTCTGCGCAGCCTTGGCAAGCGCTTCTTCTGTCTCCTTTTCCTGCCAAGTGTACCATCTCAGATACACGATAAGGCATAAACAAGGAGAACTCAACACTGAGACTCTTACCTGTATAGAGAGCATCCCTTCTGCCTCCGCAGCACGCTGCGTGGCGTGAGCAAGTTGCTCATGAAGCAAGTCAAGTTCTGAGGTGGGAATCCACAAGCTGGAAGAGGCACCACCCACTCCCATCGCCGGGGAAGCCGCGCCAATCTGGGCATGCTACGACCGCGTGAATTAGCAGCCAACATCTGGAATCTGGGGTTTTAATTAGGAACGTACTGTACACCTACCAAGGCGCTCGTAGCTCCGCGGGCATCGCCCGACTGTTGTTCCATCTCTGCCAAGCGAGTTCGTAAATTCGCTATCATGGCATCCCGGACATCCTGCAGCCTTACAAGTCAGCATTTTCACCAGAAAACCAAGAAAAGGAGAAAGAAGAGAAGAGAAAAGGGGAAACCTACCTCCACAAGTCCCCGGGGTTGGAACCGTTCTGCGTACTTTGTCCTATATAGACGCAAGTAGTCCTCGCTATCCCACGCCTATGAATCTACAATCGTGCCACCCCGTTGCCAGTCCTCGTACTGTTCAGGGAATCGCACGCGCCAGTCAATGCAGGTCGCCGGTACCCTCGTCTTTCTCCCGACACGAGGTGGCGCAGCTGAATCCACCCATTCTTGAGCCAGTCCTAAAGTCCTCATAACTAATCGTAGCCGAAGCGGCTCGATTTCATTCAGGCAGTGCATCCACAGTTCCCGTCCGAACCGGGTACGACTTCCTAGAACCCACGGCTGGTCGGCATCGACCATGTCTGAGTAGGGCCTCCAGTTTACCATCGCTGCAGGGAACTCCTGTAGCTCCCGCCTTAGCACCATCAGTTGGTAGGTTAGGGGTGCCGCACTCATGATGGGTTCCCACCGCCTGGCTAACGGCACCACCACGGGTCGCCAATGCCGAGCTCTCCCCATAGGGAGGTAATAATAGCTCCATAGCTGCTCGGCACAGGTCATCAATACTTTGCAAAAACACAAAAAAATACAAAACAAGCAAAACCAAAAAATACCTGGATGAATGGTGTGAAACCACTCACAGTCATCTCACGATCCGTTTCTTGGAATAGGCCTGCAAACAAGTGTGCCAGCATGGCGGCTCCCCAGGCATAATACCCTACTCTTTCAAGGTCTGACAGCAGCTCCAGGAAGCAACATTGGATACCGTCCCCTTTCGAGCTCAGTACCAATCTCCCCAAAAGGAAGAGGAGAAATCTCCTCAAATCTATGTTGCATCTTTCCCAGTCGCCGAAATCTGTGCAGTACACGGCACGGCATCCTATTTCCATCCTTTCCATGAACTCTTCTGAGGATTCGTCGTCCCGCCGACGAGTGTCGGTGAGCCCTAATGCATCCATGAGGGACGCCCTAGCTACCGACCTATTTTTCCGACCATCTAGGTCCAAACCCAGTAACTTCTGGGCACCTTCTCTGTAGTCCGCGTAAGTGACTCCGGTCACTGCCTCACCCTCTACCTTCAGGCTTGTGATCCGGACCACATCCTCCAAACTGGACACCATGTGCCCCCAGGGCATCAGGAATGCCCGACTCACTGGGTCCCATCTCTCACACAAGGCTTGGATCAGGACCATGTCGAGCTGGATCGGCTCGATCCGAAGGAAGGTACCAAATCCCATCACGTCTAGCCTCGCCTTCTGAAAATCTGGGAGGCCCCTGTACGTTGCTACTACCAACTCCCATAAGATTTGTGATTTCATCACAACCTACAAGGAATGGGGGTGAGGTTTGGTCAGAAGAAAGGAAGAAAGAATGGAAAAAAGGGCAAGAAAACTTGGCCTACGAGTTGTGATTGGGCCCTTTCGCTGAAGTGCCCTTCAAGGTCTGAAAGCCTCCTGGAACTACTACCACTGGACCTGCTTCTCTTCGAGGAATGGGAAGATTCGCCCTCCATCCAACCCTCGGAATTTCAAACTCCTCCTCTCCCGTGAGAACTTGTGCTCCTTGAGTTAGCTCTCGATATACCTGGGAAAATAAAAGGGACAAGAATTTATAGAAACGGAAGGAGTGCGGGCCAAGATTGCCTCCATCACCTGTTGATGATAGCCCTCGCAATGAGGCACCTGCCATGCGGTCCCGTGTGTCACTTCACCGCGCGCACAGGGTGATTGACTGGACGAAGAATACGACGAATAGCCCCTATGTTGTCTAGGGATACCCTATCATGATTTGGAGGACGTCCGCAAAATTTGACACAGCATTCGGGAAAAGAAACTAGGGCCGTCATTTTTGACTTCGACGGGAGATTCCCGTGGAAAATGGTCACAACAAGACGCGATTCTCCGCTCGGGGCGGAGTCTCGGCAGACCCATCACATGGGAACAGTGCAAAGGAAAGGAAGTGTAGGGAAGAAGGAACACACAAGAGAACAAACAAGCAGCAGAAACTCAAATCATTCCATTCATAAATAAGCTGTCACAAACACTACAATCATAGAGAGGTGGCGGGTCCACTAGCTCGCCAATCCTCACCATCACTCATCTCTCTGGGCACTCTCCTCCTCTCCCCCGAGGTGAGGGTCCCTCAGAAGCCTCCGGGATCCCCGTGCAGTAGCACCTGCCTCGCCTCTTGGCGCCTGCTCCGCAGCAGTGACTCGCTGCTCCTCCCCTGGCGTGGCGAAGAAGCCACTAGTGGCAAAGCGACCGGACTGGCGGAGTCGCTCCCCGAACTCTCGCACTCTCTCGTAGCGCGTCTCCATCCCTCCTAGCCTCTGCACGACGGCCTGAAGGCCCAGATGGAGCTCCCTCACTTGGGCCTCCAAGGCCCTCCTCTCGGTCAGATCCCGCTGTCGCTCGGACCTTCTCTCGGCTTTCTCTCTCTCTGCCTCTCTCCTCATCATCTGCAGAAGAACCCTTAAATCCAGGATGTCTGGAGAAGGTCTCTCCTCACCACGATGCCGCAGCTCTGCTACAGTCACCACCCAGGCGTCACGCTCCTCTTCCGCCTGGGTCGCGCGGGCCACCGCACCGGTAAGTTGCTCCCGGAGGGAGGCAATCTCGAGAAAAGGGGCCGAGGAGCTGGAAGATCCGCCAGCCACTCCCACCGCCGCTGTCTGCTGGGCACGCTGGAACAAAATAAACAACGGCCGTCGGTGAAACTCCAAAATCTGAAGTTAAAAGTGCGGCACGTAACTTACCAGGAGCGACAGCTCATGTTGAGCGACGGCCAGCTGCCGCCTAGTCTCCGACAGTTGGGCGCGCGAGCCGCCGATGCCACGCGTGTCCTCAGCTTGGGGAAGCCCCGCGTAACTCTCTCTCTGCCGCCGCAGGAAGTCGGCACTGTCCTGCACCAGTACACCCCCTTGATGTCCAGGGAGACGTACGGGCCAATCCTCGAGCCTCGCCTTGCCGCGACTCTCCCTCCTGACGCGGCTCGTCTCATTCGCACTCACCCACTCATCGGCCAGGCCCAGGGTCCTTGCCATGTCCTGCACCAAGAAAGGGGTCCCACATCAGTCAAAAATAACGCGTCCCCTGTCTAGGACACGTCCATCATTTAAGTGCGACACTAGCCGAACCCTTTCCCCCTTCGCACGGCTTGCTTCAAAACTCAAAATGGATCAAAGAGGGGGAAAACCAAGCACTCACCGAGCCGTGTTCACCTCCTCCCGCGCCATCGGGCCCCTCGGGTCCCTCGGGGGCCCGAAGCGGCCCTTCCTCCTCCATGGACGCCGTTCAATGCTCTGGCGCGTCCCTCCTCGGGCGAGGAGTTCCTCGTCCCTCTCCACCTTCACCATGATCGGGCCCACCGAACTCCATCAATCAAAAGAGGAGGAAGATGAAAAAGGGGCAAGCGAGTTTCGGTCGAAGGCGGGCTCGTTTACGGGTAAGGCACGGGAGAAGAAAGGCCACCCGACGCTTTAGGTGCAGAGTATATCTCCGTGTGTTGTTGGGAGTTTTCTCCCGTGTGGTTGTGTAGGCATTGTCCTACGTGTGTGTGGACAGAGTTGTGTCTCCGTGTGAAGTATACAGTTCGAGGTGTGTTCCCCAACGTGTGTGTGTGTGTGTGCTGCTGTGGCAGTAGTTTGAGGCGAGGCCTCGTGTGTGGTTTGCTGCGAAAGCAGCGTGTGTGTGTTGGGGTTCTTCCCCATGTTGCTATACTTTGTAGCGTGTAGTGAAGCCTCACCGGATTGGTGAGGGGTGGACGTAGGGCGCCCGTCGTGGTCCCGAACCACCTTAAAAATCCCCGGGTTTTGTGATTTGATTTGTGTGATTGTGTGTTCTCTACTATCTAGTTATGTAATCGTGTGAGCTCGGTGAGATTGAGTGAATTAAGTTTAAAGTTGTTTAGATTAATTTCCTCAATCCTATCAATCTTGTAAATTCCGCTGTGTGGTAGTTTGTGTTTTTAATTGGACATAGTTTTTAGCACAAGGATCTATTCACCCCTCTAGATCCGTGTTCCTGCACTACGGGATCCAACAAGTATTTATATGCCTCCAATCTAATCCAATCTCTACCATTGGATCTAGGGATGGGGAATGAATGGCCTAGATTAAATTTGACCAACACACACAAAAAAAATAAAATAACCCAAGTGGGAGACAAGCTTGACATGGTAGGTAGCCTACCTTAGACTTTTTACTCCCTTTGTCTACCCATGTGGCATTTGACATTCAACCCTTCTAGATGGCCACCTTGGATGGTTGACCAGCCCCACATAGGTGACATGGACCAATGGGAAAGGGCTGAGGGCCCCCTTGCGGGTCCTACTGTGTAATTGCATAAAAACCCACACAATCCATGGGAATGACGCATTGGCTTATAAAGCCATACAATTGCGCATATACTTTCCCAAGGATATAACACAAACTAAAAGGACATAAATGCAAAAGTAAATGTACATGCTCGGCGTCGATTCCCATCATCTGTACATCAGACTAGTCTACATCGGCTAAGTCCATACATTGTCCAGTGCATTGCATGCATCATTCTTGAAGTCTAAACATCGAGCTGAAGGCTGGCCAAGTCTATACATAGTCTTTCTTCCTTAGAGTCTTATGCATAACATGAAGTCTATACATCACACAGCATTTAAGTCTGCACATTATGCATCATATGAATTCAAGTCTGCACATTGTGCATCATTAGAATTCAAGAGTGTACATTGTGCATCCTTGAGTTGAAGTCCATACATCGTCAGTTGTCTGTCCAAGGTGTTACATTGCCTAAGTCTATACGTTGGCCACTGAATGTTCTGCAGAGTCTGTATATTGCATTCGAGCTCACAAAGTCCATACACTGAAGTCTATACAATGCATTCAATCCTGCAAAGTCTGTACAGGGTTTATACTTAATATGATGATTCTATCTCGACTGTCTGACAGGGATTCCTTGCTGGGATTGATGACCTGGCTCGTGATCCAAGGAGGATGAGGTGCTGTGATGGTGACACGTGGAAGCAGCCCATCTAGGATGCTGCCATGTGGATGAAATGTCCTCGGATCTGGCGAATTCTCTGGGCGGGAAATGTGGAAGCCACGTGCCCTTATCCAATCTGCTGCTGTATATATATGAGTCTTCGTCTTCAGATGCAGGCTGATCGATCGAATAGTGGCAAAGTCTATACAGAGAGAGTAGAAGCCAGAAGCAGCAGAGTGCCACCGATCCACAGAGAGAAGAAAGACAGAGAAGAAGAAAAAGAGAGAAGAGAAGATTGAGAGAGATGTGTTGAGAGAGTGAGATTGAGAGAGTTTTGTTTGAGAGCTTCTCTAATTGTATCTCAGACTCTTGGTACAGATACCAGAGCTGAGCCTTGCTCATTCCGAGCTACATTCTCACTTGGGTTTTCTATTTTCATTTGCTTCTGTCTTTTATTTCCGAACTTGTTTCTTCAAGCTGTGAGTCAGCTGTTAGCAGAGGTGCTGCCTCTGGACGGGTAAGCTGTAAACCCCAGCAGTTGCAGTGGAGGATTCCACTGGACAGGTGAAGCTGTAATCCTCAGCAGGCGAGACTTGTCTCGGACAGCAAGCTGTGTTGCTCAGCGATTTATAGGCCAAGATGTAGTGCTCAGCAGACGCAAGCTGTACTGCACAGTAGTAAGCCACACTCGGTTGAGTGTGGGGTGGACGTAGGTCTTTGACTGAACCACCTAAAAATGTTGGGTGCCTTGTGTTTGTGTGTTTGTCTATGAACTATGTGCGATTGGATTTCTTACTCAGCTTCATAGTTTGATTCGCTTCTGTTCAAATCTAATATTCGGGTTAGTGATTCAGTAGTTCTGCCTACTTTCCGCATTAGAACCTCTTACTGGTTTTTAATTAGGCAGTAGATCTATTCACCCCCCCTCTAGATCAACACTTCGTGGAGATAGAATGCGTCCATCTAATACAACACTTGGTATCAGAGCCATACTCTTCTACAGGGACTTACCACCCGAAGAGGAAAGGCCAAGATGGATGCTCGAGGGATGATAGCTGAAGGACACTCAACCACAAAGCCCCCATTCTTCGATGGATCTAACTATGCATACTGGAAGAACCGTATGCAAGTATTTTTGAGGGCTAAGGATTACGAGATCTGGAAGGTAGTCAGCAAGGGACCTTATGAGGTGTCCCCTAATGAGGAAGTCTGGACCAAGGAGGAGATAAGGAGGTCTACACTGAATTGGAGTGCCATAAATGCCATTCAGTGCTCTCTGCACCCTACAGAATTCTCCCGCGTATCAGCCTGCAGTTCAGCTAAGGAGACGTGGGATGCACTCGTAGTCATTCATGAAGGGTCTTCTCAAGTAAGAGAGACGAAGGCCAATTTCCTTGTGTCCGAATATGAAGCCTTCAAGATGAAGCCCAACGAGACCATCAAGGAGATGTATGCTCGATTGACAACCATTACTAATGGTCTTAGAGGTCTCGGGAAACCTCAGACTAAATATGATGTAGTGAGGAAGATACTGCGCTCCCTGACTCATGCTTGGCATACTAAGGTTACAGTGATGGAGGAGTCAAGGGACTTGCGAAATACAAGGGCTGATGAGCTAATCGGCTCGCTGATGGCATATGAGATTAATATGCCAAAGATGGAGGAAGCTGAGAAGAAGAAGAAATCGATAGTGCTGAAGGCTGGTACCAGCAAATCCACCAAGTCCAGATCCAGCTCTAGCAGTTCATCATCAGAGGAGAGCCTGAATGAAGAAGACATAATTCGTTCTGAGATGGCCATGATGACCAGAGAGTTCAGGTGATTTCTCAGGAAAGGAGCAGGACGATTCAGCCAAAAGAAGTACAGTGGCGGCCGAAGGGACAAAAGGTATAAACACAACCCTACAAAGAAAACTGAAACTAATACTTGTTATCAATGCAGAAAACCAGGCCATTTGAAAGCTGACTGTCCAGATAATCAGAAATACAAGGACAAGTCAAAGAGAAGGAACACGAAAGGGAAAGCAATGGTGAGTACCTGGAGTGATGAAGGTTCCTTCAGTAGCAGCTCAGACAGTGAAGTCGAATCTGAGAAGCCCATTTGCCTTATGGCAACAAGCTCAGAAGACAGAGAAGAGGACTCAGACGAGGTAATCACTAGATTTGAAAATTTCACTATCGCTGATTGGGTAGATGCTTACCATGACATAGCTGATAGAGCTGATGATATTAGAAAAAAGAACAGGCATCTAAGAAGAAAGATTAACTCCATGCAAAATGATAAAACTCTAACTGATAAAATTGCATGTTTAGAATCTGAGAATGGAAAATTGAAACTCACAGGCTCTGAATTAGATGAAATCAAAAATGAGTTAAAAGCCTCTAAAGAAGATAATGAGAGGTTAGAAAAAGAAGTTGATGAATGGAAACTGAAAATCCAGAAATATGAAAGTGAGATAAAAATTGTGAATGAAAAATATCAAGATGTCCTAAGTGTGAATACAGAACTAAAAAAATCCATTGAAGACATTCAAAAGGACAATGAGGACAAGCTTAAAACCATTGAGAAGATGACCCAAGGTACTGATAATCTAAATGCTTTGTTAGGGTCAAAGGTCAACTTCAGAAAAGAGGGCCTAAGATTTAATTCAAGTGCAACGAAAACCATTGGAATGAAAACTATTTCATTTGTTGCACAAAAAGAAAAAGGACCTCTAATTAGCATGAATTCAAACAATTCAATGAACAAAAATGCTAATTTGAAAAAGCCCAGTGCTGAGGAGAAGGGCAAACAAAAGCTGAGTGAGCCTAGTAGAGCTAGCACATCTGTGCAAAATCCCAAAGCTCAGTCTCAGGTTAGGGGTCAACCTAAACAGTCTTATAAACCCCATGTTAAGGGTACCAAGTCTCCACCATCACCACCACCTCTGAAGAAGACCCAATACACTCCTATGAATAGGTCAGTAGGGTCCAAGGTGCAGGGGAGGCAGAATGATTTTAGAGCTCAACCCAAACATTTCTACCAACCTAGAGCCCAGTCCCATTTCTTCGCACAGTCAACCTATCCAGATAGGTCAGGATGGACTAGGACTCAAGGAAGGTTTACAGGTCTTGGACATCAGGCTACACAGTCTTACAGACCTTACACTAGAAATTGGGTTGATGGGTATGGCTATTGGACACCTAGGAACCAACATTTCCACAGCCAGCCCAGGAACTACTATGGCCACAACTTCATGAATGCACCCCGGCCAAGGCACTGGCAAAGAAACAACACTGCCAACAATCATGCTGGTGCAAACAATAAGAAGACAAACAACAAGAAGAAGAGGAACAACAACAGAAAGAAATCTGTAGAATCCACTGAACAAAATTCTTTTAAACAAATGTGGATTCCGAAAAGTCTGCTTTCTTGCTTTGCTTCTATTTCATCCGTTCTGGAGCCCAATCAGTCTTGGGTTCCAAACCTCTCTACCTGATTGTGCGTGCAGGTATGCCTGGCAGCCAAGAATAATTTGTGGTACTTGGATAGTGGCTACTCCAGGCATATGACAGGGGATAAGGCCAAGTTCTGCATGCTAACAGAGAAACAAGGAGGCCTTGTCACCTTTGGTAGCAACACAAAGGGTAAGATTGTTGGAACATGTAAGGTAGGTAAGTGTTCTACTTGTTGCATTGAGGATGTCATGTTGGTTGAAGGTTTAGCCTATAACTTAGCCTCAGCCAACTATGTGATAAAGGATGCAAAGTGCTTTTTGATTCTCAATGGTGCAAAGTTTTTGAACCTGATTCCGAAACTGTTAAATTTTCTGGCAAGATGATAAATAACACTTACATGATAGATTTAGATGATATTTAACATTCTAACCTATGCCTTACTGCTAGTAGAGAAGACTTAACATTTTTATGACATCGTAGGTTAGGTCATGCTAGTTACACTGTTTTACATAAACTGAATAAGCATGGCATGGTTAGAGGACTTCCTGAAGTTTCCTTTAAGAATGAAAATAAAATTTGTGATGCATGCACTCAGTCAAAGATAACTAGAAAGTCATTTAAATCTAGAACTGAAAATCTATCTTCTAAACCCTATGAGCTGATACACATGGACCTTTTTGGGCCAACCAGATCTGTCAGCTTATCAGGGAGGAAGTATGGGTTTGTCATGGTAGATGACTTCTCTAGGTATACTTGGGTTTATTTCTTATCTCATAAGAGTGATGCATTCTCAGAATTTCAGGAGTTCTATGTTAAAATAAATCAGAAAATTGAAAATATTTTGACTGATCATGGAGGTGAGTTTGAAAACTCACAGTTTGATGAATTTTGCAGGTCAAATGGAATTAACCATAGGTACTCCTCACCAAGGACACCTGAGCAGAATGGAGTCGTGGAGAGAAGGAACAGAACCCTAGTGGAGATGGGTCGTACACTCTTGGTTGAAGGTGGTCTACCAAGGAAGTTTTGGGCTGAAGCAGTAAACACTGCCTGTTATGTAATTAACAGAGCCATGGTAAGACCTTCTACTCAGAAAACACCCTATGACATCTTAAAGGGTAAGAAATCTTCTATTGCTCATTTCAAGGTTTTTGGTTGTAAATGTTTCATTCATATTAATGATAAAAGAGATCTTGACAAATTTGAACCTAAAGGTGAACCAGGAATCTTTCTTGGTTATTCTAAAAATACCCGAGCATATAGAGTGTATAATTTGAATTCCAAAACTGTTGAAGAATCTCCACATATAGTTTTTGATGAATCCTTATTAAAGACTAATGTTGGTCAATGCAGGAATGAAGACAATGGTGATATTTTGAAGGAAGGAAATTCTGCAGACCAATCCGAAGATGAGGAAGGAAATGAAGAGCCTAATGAAGAAGAGCCTACAGCTCAGGGGGAGGTAAATCAAAATCATGACAATCCAATTGTTAACATTAGATATCTTAAAGATCATCCTGTAGATAATGTAATTGTAAATCTGCATGATCCCCCTAGGACTAGAGGCCACTTGAGAATTCAAAATGAATTGAATGCTTATGCTTTTGTTTCAAATGTAGAACCTAAGTCCATTGACTGTGCTCTCAAAGATGTGCATTGGATTAATGCCATGCATGAAGAGCTTAATCAATTTGACAGGAATAAGGTGTGGCATTTGGTTCCACCTCCTGATCATGAAACAGTCATAGGGACTAAATGGGTGTTCAGAAATAAAACTGATGAATCAGGGAATGTCATTAAAAATAAAGCTAGACTTGTAGCTCAGGGGTATAATCAGGAATTTGGTATAGACTTTGAAGAGTCTTTTGCCCCTGTAGCCAGGTTAGAAGCTATCAGAATATTATTGGCTTATGCATGTTCCCTAGGAATTAATCTTCAGCAGATGGATGTGAAATCTGCTTTTCTAAATGGGGAAATCAGTGAGGATGTCTATGTGAGGTAGCCTCCTGGGTTTGAATGTTTAGACTTCCCCAATCATGTTTACAAACTCAATAAAGCTCTCTATGGTTTAAAGCAAGCTCCTAGAGCTTGGTATGACAGGTTGAGTAAATTCCTCACTAAAAAGAACTTCACAAGAGGTGTAGTTGATCAAACATTGTTCGCCAAGGTGAGTCATTCAGATATTCTTATCATTCAAATTTATGTGGATGACATTGTGTTTGGGTCAACTAACCCCAAATTGTGTGAGGAATTCTCTCAAATTATGACTAATGAGTTTGAAATGAGCTCAATGGGTGAGCTCAAACTGTTTCTTGGACTGCAAGTTACACAATCAAAAGATGGCATCTTCATCTCTCAGTCCAAGTACATAAGGGATCTATTGAAGAAGTACAAAATGGAGAACCTCAAGGAAATAGCTGCTCCAATGGCTACCTCAACCAGTTTGGATGAAGATCCTAAAGGTAAACCAGTGGACCAAAGGCTATATAGAGGTATGATCGGATCCCTTCTATACCTTACAGCATCTAGGCCTGATATTCAATTTGCAGTGTGTTTATGCTCTAGATTTCAGGCTAGTCCTAAAGAAACTCATTTTAAAACTGTGAAAAGGATTTTTAGGTATTTACTAGGCACCCAAGAGCTAGGTCTTTGGTATCCTGTCAAGTGTGAGTTAGAACTTCTAGCCTACACTGATGCAGATTATGCTGGGTGTCGAGTAGAGAGAAAAAGCACTAGTGGCTATTGTCAATTCCTTAGTGGCTGTCTAGTGTCTTGGACATCTAAGAAGCAACACACTGTAGCCTTGTCTATAGCTAAGGCTGAATATGTTGCTACAGGTAATTGTGCTACCCAAGTACTATGGATCAAGCACCAACTGGATGATTATCAGATAAAATTGGGATGTATTCCAATGTTATGTGATAATACTAGTGCTATATGCCTTGCTAAAAATCATGTTCATCATTCTAGGACTAAGCATATAGAGCTAAAACACCATTTTTTGGGAGATTTTGTAAATAAAAATGAAATTGAAATGAACTTCATTGAAACTGAAAAATAAATTGCTGATATTTTTACTAAGCCTCTTGGGAATGAAAGGTTCAAATTTCTTAGAAGAGAACTTGGCTTGTGTAAATTTCAGCATGGTGAATAAATTTTTCAGCTACTTTGAATAAAATTTCTGACTTGGACTTGCATCTGATAGCTTGAATAAAACCTTGTGAATGTTGAATGTTGCAACAGACTCATGATCATGCATAACATTCATATTCTGTTTGGCATCACACTCATGATCATCATTGCATATCATAACAGTGGTATTTAATTCTTGCCACTCATTTGCAAAATTGCATGCATATAGACAGGGGGAGTATTGTTAGAAATTCAGGGTGGTCATCATCTTTCTTGAATTCATTCATTCTTTGGCCCTGAATGAGTTGAATCTGACATATGGCAATCTGTTAGTCAGTTCTGATTCCTAAGCAATAGAAAACAGACTTTTTCTCTTATAAGAATTTTAAATTGCTTGAAGACTGACTTAATAGTTTAAATTTTATAAACTTTAAAGTTTAAAGATTACAATCAGTAAATAAGGAAGCTGAAAATTGATAAAGCTCTCAACCCTTATCTTATTTCATGTCAGACAAAGCCAATTATATCTGAAATATGAAAACTCATCTGAAATCATGTTAGAGAAGCTAAGTATTGTCCTTAAACAATTCATTCTGAAACAAATAAAGGACAGCTAAGAAAGATATTGAAAAACATTAAAAATTAATTGAAAAATAACATTGGCAGAGCAATGACTGATAAAATACTGAGAAACTAAGTGATCCATCAAAGAAATGGACAACACTTCAGTCATGAGGTGTATCAGTTATCTCTGTATAAAATGATCAAAATAGTAGGGTGGTTTCACTAAGTACCTGGGGGTAATTGGCATCTGATAAACGTGTACCCTCACACAAAAAGGTGTAAATCAGTCTACTGCATTTGATCATGGATGAATGGTCCACCATGTTGAGTATCTAAGGGTAATTGGCATCTGATAAACGTATACCCTTACGCAGAAAGACAAATGGCACCTGAATGCCCTTAATGAAATACAATGAAAAATGCTGTTCCTTCAAAAGAAATTTCATGGATGTCAATTTGTTTAATCTCAATACATGACTTGGTATCTCTTAATCATTCTTTTTTGAGCCTATGAAAGTAAGATATTTTGAAACTGAATCTCTCATGCAAATGTGATTCTGGTTTAATTTTTTATCATGCACAGAAAACTTATCCATTGATTGTAGTGCATGAACTCAAAATTTATAACCTTTAAACCATAATTCTATCTGAAAGTAGTTTCTAAATTCATATGACTGAAGACTCTGTGCTTTAGAATGTTTATTCCTGAACTGCTTGTTCAGAATGCCAGTCAGACGATCTCTCTTGTTCCTTCCCTTGTAATCACTTTCCCTCCTCTTTGTTGATGGCAAAGGGGGAGAATATTGTCTTGTTTGATTAATTCTGAATTCATTCCAGGGGAGTGTATCCATTTTTTGGCAAAGGGGGAGTGTATGCATCATGTTACGGCATAGGGGGAGATCTTGTGAGCAGGGAGTTAGTCTTCACTTCATAGCATGCATTCATAGCATCTGCATGACAATCTGAATAACAAATCATGTCTTTCATCTGAATGACATGTTGTTGCTCTTCTATATGATAGGGGGTTGCCATCATCAAAAAAGGGGAGATTGTTGTGACTCCTTTGTGTTGATGATGTTGATAATTACTTTATTTCATTGGCAACACCTTATTTTGATTGATTGGCAACTGTTTATGTTTTGATGAAATTGCTCTTATCAGATTGTCTATGTGTTCTATGCACTGTACAGGTTTACACACTGCACACACACTCAATGTCTACACATTGCACGTAGAGTCTATACACTGCTTTGTGTTGTGATTGTGCATCGTTTAGAACACAAGTATATACATCCATGCACAGTCTGGATAGTAGTGGGTCGACCTTTTTCTTAGATGTGTCGACACCCCCAGATTTCCAAGTCTATACACTCGTCTTCATGCATAGCAGAGTCTATACAGTGCAGCTCATATAACTTGCATGTCTATGCATTGCATCGGTGCATTGCTTCCTTTGTGTATATACTGCATCAGTGCATCCATTAGGCATACAGTCTATACACTAATGCATGTAAGGTACTGTCTGCACGATAATGTCTATACATTGCTGCATTGCTCGCATAGGTAAAGTCTATACATTGGCTGTTGTCGTGCTGCATCAACCCAAGTCTATACATTACAGCTCGCACATTCAGCAAGTCTATACAATGTTTCAGGCTAAGTCTGTACATCGTCCAGTGTCTAATGTTTCAGGCTAAGTCTGTACAGCGTCTTATGCATTGGGCAAAGTCTTTACATTGCACTGTGGTGTTTGCATTCAAAGTCCATACATTGGACTGTAGCATGCACGAAGCTAAGTCCATACATCAGTGAAGTCTGTACAGCGTCATGCATTGTTCTTCAAAGTCCATACATTGCACTGTAGATTGCTCGAGGTGAAGTCTGTACATCCATCATTGAACTTCAAAGTCTATACATTGGTGAAGTCTGCACATTCACCAGTTGAACCTTCATAGTATATACATCGAGGTGAAGTCTGTACATCCACCAGTCAACTTCGAAGTCTATACCTTGGTAGCTTCACCTACGTTGCACTTGCAAGTCTATACATCGGTAGCTTTACCGACGTTGCACTCAAAGTCTATACACTGATAGCTTTACCGTCGTTTCCCTTGGCAAGTCTATACATCATAGTTGAGTGGAAGTCTGTACAGCCATTGTGTTGCCAAAGTCTATACATTGTGAACGATCAAGTCTGTACAGACTTTGCTTTGTTCAAGTCTGTACATCATCCAGTTACCTTTGGCAAGTCTACACATTGTGAAAGTCTACACATTCAATTGCTTTGCTTTGCTCAAGTCTGTACAGCCCTTTCCCTTGGCAAGTCTATACATTGTGGATGTCTATACACTCGATTGCCTTGCATGCATCAAGTCTGTACAGAGTTTCCTTTGGCAAGTCTGTACATTGTTCATGAAGTCTGAACAACGAGCAAGTCTGTACATCAGACTAGTCTGCATCGGCTAAGTCCATACATTGTCCAGTGCATTGCATGCATCATTCTTGAAGTCTAAACATCGAGCTGAAGGCTGGCCAAGTCTATACATAGTCTGTCTTCCTTAGAGTCTTATGCATAACATGAAGTCTGTACATCACACAGCATTCAAGTCTGCACATTGTGCATCATATGAATTCAAGTCTGCACATTGTGCATCATGTGAATTCAAGTCTGTACATTGTGCATCCTTGAGTTGAAGTCCATACATTGTCAGTTGTCTGTCCAAGGTGTTACATTGCCTAAGTCTATACGTTGGCCACTGAATGTTCTGCAGAGTCTGTATATTGCATTCGAGCTTACAAAGTCCATACACTGAAGTCTATACAATGCATTCAATCCTGCAAAGTCTGTACAGGGTTTATACTTAAACTGATGATTCTATCTCGACTGTCTGACAGGGATTCCTTGCTGGGATTGATGACCTGGCTCGTGATCCAAGGAGGACGAGGTGATGTGATGGTGACACGTGGAAGCAGCCCATCCAGGATGCTGCCATGTGGATGAAATGTCCTCGGATCTGGTGAATTCTCTGGGCGGGAAATGTGGAAGCCACGCGCCCTTATCCAATCTGCTGCTGTATATATATGAGTCTTCGTCTTCAGATGAAGGCTGATCGATCGAATAGTGGCAAAGTCTATATAGAGAGAGTAGAAGCCTGAAGC
The DNA here is from genome assembly GCA_022559845.1 of Amorphophallus konjac. Classification (NCBI taxonomy): domain Eukaryota; kingdom Viridiplantae; phylum Streptophyta; class Magnoliopsida; order Alismatales; family Araceae; genus Amorphophallus; species Amorphophallus konjac. The sequence continues at coordinate 13,450,975 of CM040117.1, read as the reverse complement.
AGCAAAGAGCCACCGATCCACAAAGAGAAGAAAGATAGAGAAGAAGAAAAAGAGAGAAGAGAAGATTGAGAGAGATGTGTTGAGAGAGTGAGATTGAGAGAGTTTTGTTTGAGAGCTTCTCTGATTGTATCTCAGACTCTTGGTTCAGATACCAGAGCTGAGCCTTGCTCATTCCGAGCTACATTCCCACTTGGGTTTTCTATTTTCATTTGCTTCTGTCTTTTATTTCTGAACTTGTTTCTTCAAGCTGTGAGTCAGCTGTTAGCAGAGGTGCTGCCTCTGGACGGGTAAGCTGTAAACCCCAGCAGTTGTAGTGGAGGATTCCACTGGACAGGTGAAGCTGTAATCCTCAGCAGGTGAGACTTGTCTCGGACAGCAAGCTGTGCTGCTCAGCGGTTTGTAGGCCAAGCTGTAGTGCCCAGCAGACGCAAGCTGTATTGCGCAGCAGTAAGCCACACTCGGTTGAGTGTGGGGTGGATGTAGGTCTTTGACCGAACCACCTAAAAATTTTGGGTGCCTTGTGTTTGTGTGTTTGTCTATGAATTGTGTACGATTGGATTTCTTACTCAGCTTCATAGTTTGATTCGCTTCTGTTCAAATCTAATATTTGGGTTAGTGATTCAGTAGTTCTGCCTACTTTCCGCATTAGAACCTCTTACTGGTTTTTAATTAGGCAATAGATCTATTCACCCCCCCTCTAGATCCACACTTCATGAAGATAGACTGCGTCCATCTAATACAACATTTTCCTTTTTCTCCTTGTACGTTTTCCCTTTTTTGAAGAAAAAACTTTTTTTTTGTGTAAAGGGAAGTCGAAAACGTAAGGCAGTAGATAAAGACTTGACTATTTTTCACCGCCATTGCCGTGGTTTGACCAGCGTATCCGCAGTAGTTGGAAAGTGTCGATACTTTCTACGTGGATCTCGTATGATGGTTGGGTGGGCGTCTAACAGGGTGTCTTTCCGTTTTCTCATGCTTTAAATGCCTGGCCGCTTCGTGTGTCCCACTGGGATGGAACCGAGGAGTCTGAGGTGACCGTTCACAGGGAGAGGTCCCTTTAGCGTGTTTTCAACGGGAGAAGCATTTAAGGCAAGTAGCCTCCCTTCGCCTATAAAAGGTCTGAAGGGCGTCTCTTCCTCTCCATCGCTTAGGGTTTTCTCTGGCAATCTTTCCTCCCTCCTTCTTCACGAAGCGTTGTGCCTTCAAGTTTGAAGCATGGAAGATGCTCTGGAAGATGAAGCTACAGACGACGGAGGGCAGAGAGTCCTTGCTACTTCGGGTCTGAAGGGGGTTCGACGGCCGACGGGCGGGTTAGAAGGGGGTTCGACATGTGGAAGCACGTCGCCTTCTTTTTATCAATTTTGGTGGCGCTTGCGGGGAGGGACATAATGGCGGACGGATGGGGGGATCAGGCACCCCTTTCTCTCGTCCCTTCCCGCTCACTCTCTGGAGGGGATCCCTCAAGATTCCTCTCCACTTCCTGCTTCTTCTCCCTTCTCCCGCAGCCTCTTTCTCTCTCTTCTTATCATTTCTTTCACTCTTCGGAGGGTACCTGCACTCTCTGCCTTCCAAAGAGTTGGCAGAGAGGAGGCCTTCTCTTGTATTCCCTTCTCTTATTCTTCCCTGTGCAACTTGGAAGGTAGCCTTCCTCTTCCTAATCCCTCTGTCACCTTGAACCGAGTTACCCGGGCCAACGGGGTCGACTATCCTTTATCCAAGCCAGTTTTCGCACGAGGCAGAGTCAGTGGCTGGATGCAGGAAGGTTAATCGAGTCAGTCGAGCGATGAGCTCGTACGGCAGTGCCAGATGGATATTTGCTTTTTTTTTGACATGTATTGTATTGGCTTCGGCCTTTCTGATGTACAAACAATTATTTGAATAAAAGAGGAAGGATATTTTTGCTTTATCTCATATTGCTTACACGACTGAAGTGTACAGAAGTAGAATTTACGTAGTGTAGTCACGTTCCACGTCCGAGTGATGGGTTCTCCTTCCATAGTAGATAGCCGGTACGCTCCTTTCCTGAGCATCTCGACCACTCAGTAGGGGCCTTCCCAATTAGGGGATAGCTTGCCCGCCGCCTCAAGTGGTCGAGAGGCCTCGACTTTTCTGAGAACGAAGTCTCCCGGTTGGAAGCGTCTGTCTCAGACTTTGGCGTTGTAGTATCGAGTGAGGCGGCGTTGATACTCCATTG